>OX344752.2:13600000-14200000 GCA_947034885.2 Thuidium tamariscinum | reverse complement strand
TAAAGTGTATTCACTTTCAGGTTAGGGTCTCAGAAGGAGGTTCATCACTTCACTTGAAGGAGGTCTGGGCACACTTTAATTTGTGGCAAGGGGGGGAGACCTCGTAATGGAAGACGCTATCCCGTTGCATGGGGCACAAATCCGCATCAACACTGACGGGCATGTTCTTCGTCACATTTCAGTGGATGACCTCATTCTACAAACAGAGTTGAAGGTGGCAACGGAGTTCAATTTGAGAAAATATTGTTGTCCTTGCCGAAATTGTCATGGAGGGAAAGAACGTGCAATAGATGTTATTAGAAGACATCTACGTGCAGTAGGTAGAGATGACTTTCTCATGAGGTCAATGGTAGGGGGGGACCCTCCAAATGGTTATCCCCCAGATGGCACTTGGATTGAAGATCAAGCTTTTCATGACGACATCCTTGATGCTAATGTAGACGTTGAAGGCAACAATCTTGCTGTACAAGACAATGTCCATGAATACACCTCTATAGATGTCAATGATGATGTCCCTAATGAGGCGCCAGAGGACAACAACAATCCTATGGATGCACATCATGATGTTCAAAGGCAAGTATTGGAGGCTTTCGACCGTGGCGATACATTGCATGCGGACACCATGGCATCTAGGACTGCTGCTGACTATGAAGATGCGGATGTAGAGATGGATACAATTGATGACATGGAACATTTGTACGAACATGCAACTACACCAGTGTACGAGGGGGCGTCATCTAGTATCCTATCAGCGACCATCATCATCATGAATATGTGTGCAGTTTTTCGTGTCAGCAACAAGTTTGTTGATGAATTGTTGAAGTACATGTCATCAGATTTGCTCCCAAGAGGCAATAAGATACCAAGCAACCAGTACGAGGCGAAGAAGATGATGAAGAAGTTGGGATTAGAGTACAATAGCATCCACGCTTGTCCAAGTGGGTGCATTCTATATGAAGAAGGGAATGCTGGCTTAAACAATTGTCCGGAGTGCATGAAGTCACGGTGGTTAGAGGGTACAAATTCCATACCGGCAAAGGTAATTCGGCATTTTCCGTTGATTCCACGGTTGAGGCGCATGTTCCGTTCTTTCGAGTTGGCGCAGATGTTGACTGGTTGGACGAAGCATGTTAGTGAAGATGGGATCATGCGATCAGTGGTAGACAGCCCTGCTTGGAAGCATGTTGATCGTGACGTTGTGTTCGGCAACTTTGGTACTAATAACAGGAACCTACGTCTGGCACTGGCATTGGATGGTGTCAATCCTTTCAAATTGAGCAACACAAACTGGTCAACATGGCCAGTGCTCATTTTGATTTATAACTTTGAGCCTTGGTTTGTGACTAAGAAGTTTTTCATCTCATTGAGCATCCTCATTTCAGGGAAGCATTCACCAACTTCCAAAAACATTGATGTGTTTTTGCGACCGATACTCAGAGAGCTGCATGCGCTTTGGGAAGGTGTCAGTGCACAAGATTTCTCCCAAGTGGAAGGCTCTAGAGACTTCACCATGAGGGGTTTGCTATTATGGACTATATCAGATTTTCCAGCATATGCTCTCATCTCTGGGCTTTGTTGCAAGGGATATAAGGGTTGTCCTTGTTGTGGACCTGAAACAGAGTCAAGAATGGCTCGGACAGGAGATGTCCTTTTAGATCGTACAACTCGAGGATCCAAGATTGTTTATGGTGGCATACGTAGGTATCTTAGTCATCACCATCCATATCGTCGGAATCGACAATTCAATGGTCGCAATGAACATCGTCCTAGACCTTCTAAAATGACTGGGCAGGACATCATTCGATACGCTGCATGGCGGCAATCATATTTGGATCTTGGTGGAAAAGAAGATGCAAAGGATGATCCAGTGCATTTCACGGGTGTGAAACGACTATGCGTTCTATATGAATTGTCTTATTTTGAGGTGAGAAGTTGTCACTTACAGTATATTCGTTTGTACAAGCATCTATGAAGGTGGTACATATTGTTGTCCTAGATGATATCCTTTGAATGTCTTGCCGTTAGATAAGATGTCTTCAAAGTCGTAGATGTACACAAATGCTAATAAGTTCTGACAGTGAAGGTGTCAATGCTTGCAGCATCTTCTTGAACGACACATATTGGACGTCATGCACTGCGAGAAGAATTTATGTGAGAACATGGTGAAGACACTTCTTGCTATCAACGATAGCCCAGGAAGTCGCGTCAATGCACAAAATTTGGGAATTCGTGAAGAAACTTGGCTACAAGATCCACGCCGACGCCAAGACGATTTTCATATGCCACATCCACCTTACGTCATGACTGTTCCAGAGTGAAATGAGTTCATGGATATAATATCCAGCATACGCACCCCAACTAACTATGTTGGCTCTCTTCACAAACACTTCAAGGATGGAAAACTACAATACATGAAGACTCATGACTATCACATTCTCATGCAACAAGTGAGCCCTATTCTCTCTAACTTCTCATAAGCAAAGTAAACTTTTTAGTGGATAGGTGTAGGGGGGAGGTGAGAAATCTAAGATTCTTCTATCGTTAACTTGTAATGGAAGTCCAAGTCTTAGGAAGTCAATACCCTTTTGTGGTTCGTGTCAATATGTTGAATTTTTTGTTGAATTTTTTGTATTAAAAACTATAGCATCATGTACATTACACCCTAGAATAGAGGATTGCTATGTAGAGCAATGGAAATTTTGGGCTTCGCAAGCCTGCATGAAGTGTCCATGCCAACATTATAGAATCCTAGAAGTGTTGTTGTGGTCATCAACCTAGTCCTTGGAAGATGATGGTAGAAGACATTGTGATGTAAATATTTGTCCTGTACAGAACTTCATGATGTTCATTTGGACTGGAGAGTGCCATGAAGTATACTAGAAGTTTACCATAGCATGTCTTTTGAGATACAGTTCTTTGTTACAGTCTTTGCTTGTAAAAGAAAGATTTAATTAAATTGAAAAGTTTGGGTCAACAAACATCTCTTTGATGCATTATTCCATGTTCTATGTATGTAGATTTTACCGGTTGCAGTTCGAAACATTTTGGACGAGAATGTGAGGTTGGCCATTATCAAAATGAGTAGAGTCTTTCAACGGCTATGCGAGAAGGAGATTAAAGAAGATGACAAGGATGAACTCATGGACAATGTCATCATGGCAACATGCCTAGTGGAGAAGGAGTTTCCAACAACTTTTTTGAATATCATGACGCATTTGCCTGTGCACCTTGTTGAGCAGTTATTTATATGTGGACCAGTGCATTGCAGATGGATGTATCCTATAGAACGATACATGAAGGCACTTAAAGACTATGTTCGCACATACGCCCGACCAGAAGGAAGTATAGCAGAGGGATATCAAATGGAAGACACTCTCGGCTTCTGTACGGAGTACATGAAAGATTTTGAAGGAACAGCGCAACGTGTTTAGGATGCAGAAGAAGATCCCACCATGAATGATGAGGTCATACGTTGTCGGGCACCACAACAGCGGAAAATGTCAGATGAGTTGCGCAATTATGCACATGCATTTGTCATTGACAATGCCCCGTGCTTGGAATCTTGGCGCAAGTAAGTTAAACGAAGTCAACAGTCATGTCATGAATAGCCTTGTGATGTTTTTTTGCAGACATTGAGTATGGTGGTTACAACAATTTGTTGTCTAAGACAACATCACAACCTAGTAGAAGTTGTTGTATACTATTATTTCTTGGTGGACAGTGCTATATGAGAGGAAGTAGTAGATATTCCATCCATCAAGTTGAAAATAGGCATTGAAACATTAGTAGTTGCAAATGCAAAGAGTGGTATAGAGTTTTGCCTTTAATAAGAAGAGGTGGCTTCTTTGTGTAGTGAATACATCATAGCAAAGACCCAAAGATGGGAGCAATGTCAAGCATTTCGTGTACGGTCAAGGCGTCAACATCCTCGAAGAGCCATCCAATTTCCACCTGAACTGAGTGACTTCCCACCCTTTACGCAGTGGTTGACATCAGCTGTGAAAGAAGCTGAACGATGTGGATGTCAAATTGAAGATGATGTGATGCAATATTCTCAACCCCCACAACTGAATGTGACATCGCATCGTCACATGCATTGTCATGGAATGCATTTGCGTGTTCGCAGCTCTGAAAGTGCACTTGTTACACGAGACTCCGGTGTGGTAGCTTCTTTCACCTGCCAACTTCGTTGGGGTCTACAAAACGGGAGGCCTATAGAAGCCACACAAGAGTATGTGGGATACATAGAGGAAATCTTGGTTCTAGATTACCGAAACCATTGTGTTACAGTTCTATTGTGCGATTGGGTGAGGGGCACTCGGGATGCTCGATCTCCAAGCATTGTGCGAGACAGATATGGCTTCAGTTTGGCAAACTTTAATCACATGGATGGAAAGGTTCATGCTGATTCATTTGCCTTTCCACTTCATTGCCAACAGGTATTCTTTTCAGATGATCCGCATCGGCAAGGATGGAAGGTTGTATGCCGAACAGAAGTCAGAGGTAGACGTAGAGCACTAGACTTTAGTGAAGCCTCCCCAAACATTCTTCAATTGCGGAGAGATTCTGACTTTGATGGCTTGCAACCAATGGCACGTGCAGTAGACCCTGTAAGACGTCCTGTAGATGTTGTTGAGGGCATTAACGACATACTAGGGGACAATGTTATGTCAGAGGATGAAGTTTAGGTGGTACTCCTCAAATGTCCAAGTTCCAGTGTGCTAGAGAACATGTACCCGTCCAAATAGACATCAGTACAAAGGTGGTTTGTCCACCTCTACGTCTATGTATAACGTTCTAGTGTTTGGCATATAATCATCATGGAACAAAGGCATAGGTGTCTAATGCTGAGATCAACTTCTATTGAACATGATTTTTGCAAGAATGTGGCCTTATAGAAATAGCTGTAAAGCATGCCTACTTTTCTCAATTGTCTTTGAAAATACTCTATAGAAACAAGCTTTCTTATTATATTACTTCTCTATTGCAATGCTTTTTGAAACATCTTGAACCCTATAAAAATGTCATTGTTGTCATAGAAAATAGAAGACTTCAAACTATGAACATCTTGATCCAATCCTTGTTGCAATGAAAGAAAATCTCCAAACTCTTGAATGCTAGATGAAACTTTAGTGTCCTTGACCATTTTAGAAAATGTTATGGCATAGGATGTTCAAGATGAACTTAGGACATAGTCTTCTATGTTTATATATAGTAACTTTGTTTGAGTTCAATGAAGAAAATATGAAACTTCAAGCAGTAGGATTTAACTTTTGCACTATGCTAAACACCTCTGAACTCTAGAATATGTTACTTAAAACGTCCAAAAATTCCCATAAATGTCATAAGGTCCATCCTATCGTCTCATAATAGTCTGTTGGAATGCATTGAAGTCATAATCAACATCTACATGAACATGACACACTCTTATAAGATACCTTATGAGACTTATCAATGTCTCAGAGTACGTCTACTATGACTTAATGAAGTCTCTTCCGACGTCTAAGAGAACATCAAATTTGTGTAGTACCTGAAAGTAGTGACGTGGCATTTTGCCACGTCAGATTATAGAGTTTGCCATGTCACAAATATTTTGATGTCAGATGTGACGTCAACAGCCACGTCATCATTTTTTCCCTCGGAATTTTTCCTGTAACTGCCCATCTCCTTTTTTTTGGCTTGGGCAGCATTTTATTTTTGAACCAAAATAATTCTTACAAAATTATCCAAAGTCAATGAAGCTGACGTGGCAATGAACATTCCTATAGACATCAATTTCAACATCATCCAATCTTCAACCAACGGTAGGAAAAAGTCGATGTCAATGGAAGCACATCTTGTTTTTCACTAGAATTTTACACGATTGTCTCCAACATACACAAAAATCTACTATAGACATTGGAATGCACATTCTGACATACAGACATTTGTCTAGACATGTACATGTTCACCTCTGGACATGAGTATGTCAGGGCCAGACATTAAAAAAAACACGGTTTTCTTCTAGTGATTTTTTTGAAAAAAATAAAAACCATAGGATGTAGATTGTTCATGAAAACATTACAACCATTGGATTGGAATTTTTCAATTCTATAACTAAATTCTTGATCCCTAAAGTCCTAAGGCCATTTTCCTATCAAAAGCAACTCAAATTTGTCATTTGTGTTGCATTCACCTAAGAAAGAATTTTTTTTCCTTCAAAATCTAACCATGAGATCTTACAAATCACTTATTTGAGATCACTTGGTGAAAATTTCATGAAGTTTGAACATGTGGATTGAAAGATATTAGCATTCAAAGTTGGAAAATATTGAAAGCATTTTTAAACAGTAGCTTGCAATTTCAAATGACTTCAACTACCATTTGTAAAAAAAATTTGCACTATAGACTTTGAATTTATTTAGTCATTTATTGTATTGAAGAATCAACTATCAAGTCAAAAGTCTAGGATTTTTTTTTTCAAAAAACGCCCACTTCATTTCCATTTTTTTAAAATTTTAAAATAGAAGTAGGTTCAAGATTGAATAAAAACCTAAATCACTTAGAAAAGTTCTAAGATGAGATCGAATCATAATAATCCCAATGGTGAGATTGTTCTAGCAAGCATATTTAACCTTGTCACACATTTTTTTGGAAAAATTGTGAAAAATGCATTCAAAGATGAAACCTATAAGTTATTTTTTCTATAAGATGCTCTAATTGTCTAAAAAAGAAGATTGTCCATAAGTTTCACATAACAAATCTAAATTGAATGAATCAAAACTTTCCATGAGTATAAAATTACAATCTACAAGAAACTAATATTTTAAAATTTTAAAATTCTTTTTGGATGACGAAGTTTCTATCTACTATACAAAAAAAGAACTTTTTGTGCCATAACTTTTTCTCTCAAGCATTGATTGAAAATTTGAAATAAAAAATTATGTTTCTATTAGGCTAATGTGTTTTACTATCTTCACAAAAAGTTTCAAAAAATCTCGACAAACATTGGAATCATAAGGACTTGCCTAAAATCCATTTAGTATTGTAAGGGGCAAAGGGGCTTTAGAGGACCAATTAACAATTTTTGGATTTTAAACCATTTTCTATTTCTTTCTAAATGATTTGAAATTTTTACCTTGGAAGTCACATAGTGTACATATTAGAAACTATATGAGATTTAAGAGAGAGTATATATATTTACCGTACCTAAAATTTAAGAAAAAAATCTAATATAGATTGTGTAGAATTATATATAGAGTATTATAACTAATATAGGATTATGTTTAGTACCATGTATTAGACTTTATATAGAAAAAATATAGGGGGAAAATAATATATGGAAAAAATCATTTTTTAGAGTAGGTGTTTATTGCCGTTAAAAAAGAGATGGATGAAAGATGAAACATTTGTTGTGGGAAAATTATAGGATTAGGGGTTCTAGTTGCCTCAAGAATTATCAGTAAAGTCCTTTGAAATTACTTAGAACTTGAAGAATCTATTATGAGTTTTGCTTTGTTATATTCTTATTGATTTTTTTCAAATAATAAAAAGGTATGAAGAGCTTGGCAGTCTTCAAAGTAATCTAGATGAAAAGTTTTATAGGAGCTATGTTCTTTAAAAACTATTGTAGGATAGAATTTTTTTGAAGGAGAGGATTCATTTTTACTTATTTGTAGTTCAACTAAGATAATTGGTGTATTTATTAGTTTACTTATACTTTTGTATAATATATGTACAAACAATAGATGCTATTTGGTTTGTTTATGCTTATTTGTTATATTGTAATGTAGTGTCATTTTTTCTTTGCTAAGTACTTGCATTCATTGTATTCACTAGAATATATTATAGATGATGGATAAATTATTTAACACCACTAGAAACACTACAAGAAAATGGGGTAAAAATTGACTTCCATGTGACTTACAGTCATAAGCATCCTCTGTGTGGTCACATGAAATGACTTCTGCATGACTATACCTCGCTAATTGCACATTGTAGACATGAGAAACATAGAGCAAATCATTTTCTAGTTATGTTTGTGACTAGTGGATGAAAAGGGGATGAATAATCTCAGGGTTTTGCATGTTTTCATTGGTATTAAGGTTCTTTAACGCCATAAGAGGTCTTAGTGACATTTTGTCACTGCCTAAAAACTAGTTAATGACTTTTCCTCAACTGAAGAATAAAAAAGGTCTTTTTACTTCGTCTACATGGATGTGAATGTGCTGAAAGATGTGTCCATTCTATAGGGATGAGTTACCCAGGAGTCATTACAAGTCATATTGCTACAGTGGGAGTCACTGTTGAGCAACTTCAAAATGACTTATAATATTGTCTTATTCTTGTAGCATGTTTACTTGGCAACTAAACATTTCCTTAGAGTATACTGCATAAAAGGGTTATTAATATACAATTTTTGTTCCATCCAAAGTTGAGACACAATTGAATATTATTGTTTAGGGGTTCAAGGTTAATGTAGATGGAGGGACAACAAAAACATAAAATGATGTCTTTACATGCTTGGAAAAAACATTAAGAAGATGACTACTACATTTCTTGCAATTGTTGAGCATAGTCGGGCATGCTTACACTTCGACTAAGACGACATTGATTTGCAAGTATGATGTGGCAAAGTCTTGACAAACAAAACTAGTAATCCTCTTGTGCTAGTATATTCTCTTCCTCAAATAGTTCAATGGTTCCAATAAGAGTATAAGACTCACTACCCTTGGTAGAATTAGACACATTTGTGGACTGTGTGGAGCATTTAGATTGGTGCTCTTAGATGTTGTGATGATGAAAGCATTTGTCACCTCCATGACCTTGCACTTTGGTCGTGCCTCTTTCCATAACACAATTTTCCAACCAAGTTTCTCCACACCATCTGAAAAAAACACTTGTATGGCCTGACTAGGGAAAAATATGACTTGGAACAATCATATTAAAGTCATTTTCAGCAGTCACATTGACCCCTATTTTCTTGCAGTGAAAAAGAAATTAGTACACAAAGTTTTCAATTGATTATTATATTTTTAAGCCCAAAATAACTACAATGAAGACCTCAAAGTCAAATTTGGCTATTAAAGTAAATTTAATTTTTGAATGAATAGATTAATTTTTAAAAATTATACTTCTCACTAGCATAAAAGTGTGCTTTCTACATATTCTATTTTATTCAAATTTTTTGATGAAAATTACAAATTATTGTGATTTTTTAAAGTTAAAGGTTAAAAAAACTATATCAATTATAATCTATATTGAAATAGTTTAAAATTTTCACCATCAATAAATACTATGATGAAAAACTTAATTTTGCAATTCAAAATTTCAAATTGAAAAGACATCTCCAAAAAGTATAAATATGAATGAAAAACACAATATGTTGTGTTTTATGGATTTTAACACATCAAACTTGCAATTGCAATAATTTTTTCAATTTTTCAATTTTTTCCAAAATTATAATTAAAAGAACAAAGAAAAGTTCCAAGCTTCATTTTCTTGTTTCATTTCAAATACCAAAATGGTTATATTGAAAGTTAGAATCAAGGTTGACCAAGGCACATCCACTTTTTGAATGCCTAGACCTTTAGGGGTTAATTTGGCATCAATGTGATGACATCAATATGCTTATTTAAATATTATTATTATTTTACTCATTATTTTATTATTTTCTATTAATAAATTTAAATTTTTGAAATTTTTGAAATTTTTATAAGTTTCTAATTATTATTTTAATGGGATCATTAGTCATCATTGATAACTAGCAACAATTGTTCATCAAAGGAGCAAATAGTTTCATTGAAGGAAATTCTTCAAAAAAAAGTAGCCCTTTTGATAGCTAAAATTTGTCTTAATGTGAATTGGATGGTTAAATCTCCCTAGGCCAAATGACTTTTTCAACAATGATCAAGAATTCTTAATAGATTGTGATTTTCAATGACATTTTTTTGCACATTAATGTGCTTCATATATAATATTGGCCAAAAAATCACATATTTTTACTTCTTCAGTACACTACAAGAGTAAGGGGTGTTTTAAGTATGGTCCTAGAGATAACATTTTAAGTAGTGACCTTTTTAGGAGACTTTAAGTAAGAAATAAGTGTCTTTCTAGTAAAATTTTACTAGAAAGACACTTATTTCTTACTTAAAGTCCTCAAAAAAGGTCACTATATAAAATGTTATATCTAGGACTATACTTAAAACATCCCTTTCTCTTGTAGTGGTATGCATAAAATTTAATTGTGAAGTTTCACTCTAGAACCTAGGTGCAACATGTAACCAAATCAACATATCTAACACTAAAATTTTATGACCCTAATTCAATTGAATCAAGTATGACTTCTACCTAATTATGCCTAGTCATATGGAAGTTGTGTTATAGTAATGCACTACAGTAACAACACAAAAATGACTCTACCATGTCTTTTGTGCTACTAGGTTAAAAAGTATAAACAAAAATGTCCAATTTTTTTGATTTGAAGGCTAAAATATGAAACAAACTTTTGGAAATGAAAGTAAGATTGATTTGTCAACTTTTATTAGTTCAAAGTTTCTTGAAAAAACTTCATCTACTATGTCTAAATTTGATCTAAAATAGTATTTTTAATACAATTCTTGCATTTTAGATATCCCACATGGTTTGTCATGCCTCTCACCCCTCCACTTGTATAAAAGGCTTTCTATTTCCCTCTTGGTACTTACACACCAATTAGCTTTAAAAGCCAAACAACACATTTGCCAAATATCATATATGGTGTATTGTATATGGCATATTGTACATGGCATATTTTGTATGGCACATTATATATGGTGTATAGCATTTGGTGTATATTGTATTGAGATGTATTTATATGTGATTGCAAAATGATTACTTTCCATGCAATTGTCATATATTCCTTTATGCACATATTGTCGCAATGTTAAAATTATTAGGGAAATCACTTCCCACATTTAGGAAAATTACCTACATTTTAAATGTAAGTGACTTCAAAATAAATTGAGAATGACTTGCCACAAGCCACATTGTTACTACAATGTGACTCCACTGCGACTTACAAATGAATAGAGAATAACATCCTACATGGTTGTCCACGTCAGATGTAATATGGGTTTGTTGCAACTAGGTTGTAACTTGAAAATGACTAGACACGTGGCAGTCCACGTCATATGTATTATGGATTTGCCATGACTTCCAAATGACTTCCAAATGACTGTTGACGTGGATGTGAAAGCACTTTCCACATCAGACTTTCTCATCCATTGCCCAACTAGAAAGAAAAAGATGGGTGATAATACTCTTTCCTAGATTTTAGAAACATGTAGATTTTAGCTCAATGAAAGTGACTTTTGGATGATTGCAAAGGTCATAGTCACTTTGCAGTCACATTGTCAAAAAACGACTTCTAGTAGTTGCAAAATAGTCATTTTTCGCAATCACATTCACCTCCAATTTCTTGTAGTGAAAGCAATATTTTTAGTTTGTGAATGTATTTGTTTAGCCATTGTACATTCTTCAAAACACATTAGATGAAATTTGAAGGCAAGGGAGAGTTGTCTTTGGATTGTTCCCTTTCTTGTTCCCTATATTGTTCACGAATTGTAAATTAGTCCTTACTGCTTGATTTTTTGAATTTTTGAAAAAAATATTCAAAATATTCAAAATGTATTAAAAACTTAAAAAATGATTTAAAAGAATTTAATTTTTTTTTTAAATAATAAACTAAAAACTAAAAACTATTTTTATCTAATGTGGCACAGTCTTAGCGTTGTCAATAAGTTGATGTTGCAAGTTCCTATAGTCTAGAAGCAATCCAAAAACTTGAAGGAACTTGTGAAAACTCAAGAGTTTCTATAGCCCAAAATTTCTTCTAATGTCTAACTCATTGTACAACACTTTTGTTTTTAGTAATCATAAAAAATGGTTTGAAAGAAAAAAGAAAAAAGAAGAAAGAAGAAAAGGATAAAAAATAGTAATAGGAAAAATATCATACAAAACCTATTAGTTTTAATTTTTAAATCTAATATAGAGGCCAAAAGACATGACTCAATAGTGTATTATAAATAATATAGGTGCTATAAAACATGGCAATTCAAAATCATTTTCAACAAAAGGATATATTAAATTATAAAATATTGAGTCAATAGCCCCCCTCCCCCAAATATCCTCTAATTTCAATCTCTGTATATATTAAGCTTGTAAGCTAGTGACTTCCCCAAGAATTTTTCAAACCTATAGCCAACTTGCCTTCAAGAATGAATCCAAAGAAGCACTACTGATATGAATATTTTTTCATGCAAATGTAACCTTGTAAAACATAATAGCCTTATTTTCTATTGAGCCTAAAAAAGGATCTATGTCAATTCAAACATTAATATCTTGCAATCCATACAATGGAGATTTTGAAAAATTTCTACATCTTTTGAAATTGGTATACTATAAGAGACCTATATGTGTCCAATTGTTTTTTTCCCCTGAAATTTTGTACTTGCATTAGAGATGGTAGTTTTGAAGTGGTGGATTGTTGCTAGAAACACTTAATGTTTTTGTCTCAAAATGGCCTAAGTACTAGAGTACTATGACTTTGGAAAGAATAATTCAAGTGAATTAAAATGTAGATAATTTGTATAGCACTCTAAATAGTATGAGAGTGAAAATTCTAATCTAAAAAAATTTATGTCTAAAAGTTAAACTCACTCAAAGAACAATGAAAAATGCAAGAAAATAAATACTTTAGGATTTGATATTTAGAAAAGACTAGAAAAATTCACAAAAATAAACTCAAATAGCTCTATTCTTCCTAATTTGAAGATTTTTCTTCTCGCTCATTTGCAACTTCAAGAAAAAAAATAATATTCTTTGTACACGCACAAAGGTAGTATACTTCGAGCACAATCATATGAAATGTAAATACTATTTTTTTTAAATTACTTCACAAGCTTGTATTATTATAGTAGAGGTCTTTGTATTTTAATTTTCACCTCCAAATTTGCATTTCTAGGTCAAAAATAGTACTAAAATCCTTCAAAATGATTAAGGTCAACAACTACTACATATATCTTTGTTTCAAATTTCTTAGAAAACAGACATACTATGCAAAAGTTGTGAGCAAAAAACCACCTATTCAAGGCATAGGGGATACAAAAAAGGACAAAAAAGGACAAGTATTTCTTGCAATGACCTTGTGTTTGGTGAAAACATAGTCAAGTAATTTTAGGGATTAATACACCATTGTGTAGTTGAAATATTAATGAAAAAATTAATTTTTGATTATGGACAATGATTATAAAATTGGCCATTTAGAACCGACTATTTCTCTTCCAAAACACCCTCTATCCTTTAGGAGTTAAAACCCCTTTCCTCTCTTTTCCATTTCTTGAAACCAAAAAACCTATTGGTGAAAGGCTATTGGTTGCAAAATTTGAATCTTATTATTAATAGATTAGACTCAAAGATGAATGTGTGGGAATTGAAAAAAAGTAGGCGGAGAATTCATAGGATAGTAGAGTTTTCAATTATAGGTATAGTTAAATCTACAACACCCATGGTCGATTTTGAGGAGTACACTAATGATGATATTTAGTGTCTTGTACACTAAATATGAAGGCATACACTAAAAGCCAATTACCCTATGAAAGTAAAAACACTAAATGTCAATTCAAACACTAAATGTACTCCATAGTAAATCTGAAATCTGAAAAGGTTTACATTTAGTGTTAGAACACATTAATGGGAAGGGAAGAGAAGAGAAAGTGGAGGCGGTGCATTGAAGTCAGTGTTGTCATATCGGACAATTTTGTACTGCAAAGTTCAGAGCTCTGTAACTTTTGCAAAACAAATCTGAATTGGACATATGATATGTTTTTTGGCATCTACAAAAATTGTAGATGCCAAAAAACATATCATATGTCCGATTCAGATTTGTTTTGCAAAAGTTACAGAGCTCTGAACTTTGCAGTCGGTCCGATATGACAACTCTGATTGAAGTTTAACACAACACTAATTGTGGACAAGTTCAGATTTAGTGTTGTAGCTAGTAGGGAGGTAAAAACACTAAATGTCACTAAACACTAAATATCATCTTTAGTGTAGTTTTTTTCCATTTTCAAAAAAATAGCCCAATCAAGTGAAAGGAAATTGGAAGCCTGGGTGGATCACTTAGCACGTTTTAGAAACAACGTGTAGCATAATATAAAGAGGGTATTATTCATTCAAGGGAAAGATTATAATAAATTTAGTATTAAATTAGTGAACATACAAAATGAAGAATCTATTATAAATAATATAGGTACACTACAAATCTAGGTCTTTAATTTTTCTTAAAAGTAATATAGGAGAAAATATCTCTAAGTATCTATGTGCTGTAGTATATTTATGTGGCTAGTAGTATCCTATAGTCTGAACTATACAACCAGCTTGATAGCTAGGCAGGTATACAAGAGGCCAAACTATACTGCAATACCATTTTTTTGAGAACTTGTGAATGACATTTTTCAATCACCCATTTGTGGTTCTTTGAAGACTCCATCCTCTTTGGTTTCAATTAGTTCTTATAGGTTTATGTAAAATGTCAAGTGTCTAGGAGACGGTGAATGTGTGTTAAGTTAGAATGTGTTTTGATTCAATAAAATTGGTTTCAATTAGTTCTTACAAGTTTTTGCGAAATGTTGCTCTTGGAGAAGGTGAATGTGTATTAAGTTAGAATGTATTTTGATTCAATAGAATCAGAAGTGCCAATTTTCCTTATAGTCTTCATGTGTTTGCGGAATTCTTTTAGTAATGTTGGTCCAGGAAATAAGTCTTTGAATTCTTGTTCCTTGTTTTTCCATGAACCAAGTATTATGAGGCCAAACTAAACATGGAATCATACAAATGAAATTGAATTTGGTGTTTGCAATTCTCATTGGAATGTTTGTGACTCCATGTTTTTTCCTCAAGCCTTAATTGAAGTAGGAATAGGAAATAGAAAACTCCATTTTGGATAGGGTGTCAAATAAGAAGAAAATCAATTCATAAAAGAATATAAAGAAAAACAATAGGAAGTTGAAAAAGAATTGCAAGTTAATCCTAAAAAATTGATCAAAGAAAAAAAAATAGGGAGTAGAAATTAACCCAAAATCCAATATAGCATAAAGTCAAAAGAAATCATTGAAGGAAAAAAATAGGGAATGTAAATGAAAACAATACTTGAAATAGCATTAAACCCAAACAAAGTCTCCAAAGAAAAAAATAGGGAGTATAAATGAAAACAATACCCGAAATAGCATTAAACCCAAACAAAGTCTTTGAGGAAAAAAATAGGGACTATAATGAAAATAATACCCGATATAGCATTAAACCCAAACAAAGTCTTTGAGGAAAAAAATAGGGAATAGAAATGAAAAAAATATCTAAAATAGAATTAAATTCAAAAAAACTAAGGATTAAAATAGGGAGTAGAAAGGAAAAAAATCGAGAGTAGGAATGAAAACAAAAACCAAATTATCAATAAATCCAAACAAACTATCCAATGAAAAAAAATAAAGGAATAAGAAAACTCACAACCCTAAGTACCTTCGCCTAAAATCTAGGGTGTGAAAAAGATAAGAATATTTTTTACAAAGTAAAAAATTCAATTGTTAAAATACTCACATATATGTGAACATTTTTTTCGCCAAGAAACGGCTTTCGCTTTGCTTATCAATTTTTTTCCCTTATAAGGAAAATACACTGCAAAAAATTAGAACCATCTCTTCTGTATAAGTAATATAGAGTGCCATAATATAGGCAATTTTTTCAAATTGTATAATTACAAGGGGCCTTTTTATTTCTTCAAGGGAGGTAAATAGCCCCCTAAGAAATACCCCTTCACCACAGGGTACGTACCCAAACATACAAAGTTTTTGAATTGTGATGATAATTGTATATGACCATGTGTTGTGATATATAAGGTTGAGACACCAATAACTACCCACATCTAATAACCAACTTGTAGGATGCACTATTTTTGACCTTAGGATAGAAATGAAGTTTGGAATATATTTTTTTTTCCTTTGTCCTTGTCAATGTTAGAAGTTGGGACTAAGGTAGAGGCACCCATAGCAGATCATTTAAGCAAATTTTAGGCAAATCGTGAGTAATATGAAGCAAGTGAAGTTTTTGCCAAGTAGGAAGATAGGAAATATGTAGACTACAAATTTTTCAAAATTTTATCCTCAAAATTGAAATTATTGTGATTTTTGGAAGCCAAAAAGTTGTCGAGACTAATAGCCAATGTCTAAACTCTTCCAATTCCAATAATAGACTAAGTATTTTTCCACTCATTACTTACTACTTATGAACATGCATCATGATCTTCTACGGCCCAACCTCAAAATGGAGGAAAAAACGCATTCTAAACTTTGGTTGGAGATATGTTCTAGCCTTGATTGGAAAAAATATATTGGATGGTCCCATTTTAATAAGGTTTCGATACATGTTTGGAAGAAGTAAGTGGGAAAGTATTTTTAGCTTGATTGGAATTAGAAAACTCTAGAGATTGAAAATTGGTGCAATGCACTTTTGGGCTCTCTAAATTCATAGTAATTTCAATTTAAGAGTAAAATTCTGAAATATTCTCTATCCTCATATTTCATATTTTCCTACGTAGAAAGAATTTCCACAAGCTCTTATTCCTTACCATCTATTCCAGAATTACTTAAATAATTAGATATTGGTACCTCAACCTTATTAGTGTGCTTTGTAGTACTAACTGCCACTTTTGGGTGCATTGTGTGACTCTATGTGAGATAGTAAGTTCTACCTCTTTTGAGCCCATTGTGTGACAAATTATCATACAATGGGCAATGGGCTCAAAAAATTTAAAATTTAAAAATTTGATTTCATTGTAATAATTTTAGTATTAAATTTTTATTAAATTTTATTTTACATACACACCCCATCTCTTCTTATAATTTTGAGAGGGTGAGGTTCTATACAATCAATATGGAATATACATTCATATATCGTATCTATATTCAATATGGGGTTCCATACATTTATATTTGTATATTGTATGCCGTATGCCATATGCATATCTAATATGTGTAGATCATATACATATCTATATTTAGTGTTCAAATATCTGTATCTATATTTGGTATTGTATTCTGGATTTGTCTTTGGATGGCTCAGATTAAATCTCACAAAGATCAACAACTTGTGATTTTTTGAGAAATTGATGGCATTTTAGAAGGGAAGCATTTCTTTTAAATAAATAAAGGGCCCATGATTTTCTTGAGAGGGGAAACTAATGAGACAAGAGGTGATAGCTTCTTTTGGGCATATTGCACATTGTGACTCTACAATGCATCCAAATTTTTTTATAAATTTTTTTTAAAGAAAAATAATAAATCCTCCTCCCCCCCCCCTTTGGATTTAAAAATTAATTAATTAAAATTAATTACCTCCTCTTCCCTACTTGTAATTTTGAAAACCCAGTTAATTTGACAATCAATATGGGACAATTCAAAATCCCATATCCGTATCTACTCCCGTATATGTATTTATATCCATTTTTACTATTCATATCCATATCCATACCAAATACCCATACCTATATTTGATATCGTATCCATATTTTGTATTCATATAATATCCATATCCGTATTCTAAATTTGTATTTGGATGGCTCAGATTAAATCTCACAAAGATCAATGGCTTGTGATTTTTTGAGAAATCAACATCATTTTGGAAAGGAAGCATTTAAAGAAAACAAAACCCCAATGGCCTGTGATTTTCGAGAGAAGGGGGCAAATTAATGGTCTTTTTTGGATACATTTGTTGTGTGAACTAGAAGTGTTTTCCAATTACTGCATTCAAGCGGGTGTTTGTGAAGATAACAAGTGACTTGATTCATAGCATTTTTTTCTCCCTCAAATCCAACAAGTTGTCCAAAGACATGAGGTCACAAAAGGCAAGAATTCAGAGCCCCCATACATGCAAGCTCATGACGAATCCATTTTTGTCCAACTCAAAGCCAAACAAAATTATTCACACCCATTCTTTGGGCACTATGTTCTTGATCCATCCTCAATTTAAAAAATACTCCTAATTTGATCATAAAATGGTCAACCAGACTTTTCATTTCATTTCATGACAAAATTAAGAATTTTATGACAACAAGGGATAATGTGTCACTCCATTAATAGGGAATATTTTGTACTTGATTGGGTGGTTATAGGTTGTTTACAACTTGTCATGACTTTAGTCTATAGGCAATTATGTGATTTTGGGGTTGATCGCTTCAAAAATTCACAAAATTACAATTTTGATTGAAAATTTATAATTCCACTCGAATTTGACTCATGAAAGAAGTGCACACCTTAGAAAAATATTTGCCCCTCTTAGAATTGACTCCAAGATAGTTAGACCTTATGATAGTTAGATTGCAAATAAAGGGGTAATAGGCTTGTGTACATTATAGGGAGAACATGTCAGGAATATAAAGGGTAAATAGAGGGGTTTGTTTTTCTACAATTAATGCTTAGTGACTTGGATATCAATTTTCTTTGAATTGGACTTTTTAAATTCTACAAGAATTAAAATTTGACCTATTGTTGGGATCCTTAAAATTCAAAAATATGTGGTTGAAAAGGTAATTGAAAAAAATGTGATAGATTGCCAATTCATAAAAAAAATCTTCCTATTGCAAGCTTTAATTGTAAGTTTCCACATCTTTTTTAGTTTTAAAAATTAGTACAAAAAAATTACAAATTGAAGTCAATACAATTAATAGATTTTGAATCTCCAATATCACTCATTTGTAGATCTCAATTTTTCAAATCTAGCATCTATTCTAGATTTCAAAAGTTTAATAAGAGAAATTGTAGATTACTAATAGTTAAATATTGAAAACCTTTACAATTTCATAAATTTATAATATTTAGAGCGACAAATCAAGATATTTAACCTCTAAAATCCCAAAGGCTTTTTTTTTACTTCTTTGAAAGTTTGCTCTTATTTGAACAAATAACCAACATTTAGATAAAACAAATACGTAGCCAACAATTTGCAAAGTTTTATCAATTTTTATTGAATTTTAACTATAAAAGTTTTAAATAGATACAATATTAGAGATCAGATAGGAAAAGAAAACACAACAATATGACTTATAGATTAAAAGATTATGATGTTTGATCCAAACTGGACATATTAGGGATTACATGGGAAAAGAAACTCAACAATATTACTTATGGATTGAAAGATTATAATTTATAATTATGAAGGTCTAATAACTATGAAAGTGATTTGAAGTCTTTCAATCCTCTCTCATGTTAAATCTATAATATTGGTCACTAAAAAATACGAGGTTAAACGGAATAGCATGGATAACTCCAATCAATTTACAACTCCTCAAGATTTGAAATGGCCCCCTTGAACAAAAAATCACAATGATCATTCACTTTTAAAATTGGATTTTTGATACCTATTAAACTAGACTTTAAAAAAAAATTCAAAAATAGAAATGATTAAGAATGGAAACTTGGTAAGGTTTATTTAATTTCAATGTATGATTGGCATTTAGAATTTGGTGCCTTAGGCATTTTAACTTTAATGTATAATTGGCACTAAAATTTAGTGCCTTGAGCATTTAGAGAGTATATTTGACCATCATCACAAGGATGCACCTGCTATAGAGGGCCCCCACTTTTACAAGAAAAAGTGCAATACCTTCTTTGTGATTGTCTTGTTGTGGAAGTCTTTGCTTCAAGTTATACGTATAGAAGTGCAATCATTCCAATCAAGGGGTGGAGTGATATCCTACAAAAGCTAAGAATGTGTTTTTATTGTGTCTTTTTGGTCCTTTTCAAGGTTGGAACTAAAAAGGTAATGACTTATGTGTTGATTTATTGCAAGAAACACCTATTGATTTTGTTGCGTTTTGTAACAATATTCATGACTTTTTTTAAGAGTACTTTTAAATTAGAAAAAAAAAAAATTTAATTAGAAAAATATGATTTATGAATACACCTTTAAAAGGAAGGTACCTAGATAAGGAAATGCTTAGAAAAATTCTCTAAGTAGGAAAACTTGAAAAGTGCCAAATCTTAAGAAAATAAGTACTTTGATGTTTTAATTAGGAAAAAATAGTAAAAATAAGTAAATACAAAAAATAAAAAGTGACCATTTGCAACAACTTTATGGAGATGGTCATTCACCAAAAAATCCACCAAAATCATATTTTATATGTTTCAAAATACAAGCAAAAAGAAGCTCACTTTATAGACCTCCACACCACATAAAATTAACTATTTTTAAAAATCCTTCCTTGAAAAGTTGCAATTCTACTAGAAGACCATCTCATCCAAATTTCATCTCAAAATCATTAAAAAAAAAGGTACTCCATAGTACTAAAAAACCCTAAATTGCAAAGTGTGACATTCAATTGGGGTGTATTTTTGGATAGTATAATATTTTTGAAAATTATGAAAAAATTAAGGAAAGTGTATGATAGTTTTGACTACTTTTCCTATAAATCTTGAGTCATTTGGAGGCAAAACACAAAAGTTGTGGCCAAAAAATAGATCAACATGCAACATGTGACACAAAATAGTAGAGGTGTTTCTTGCGGTGACCCTGCTATAGTAGTGAGTGGAAGAAGTGAGTGGAAATCGATGAGAATTCAAAGACTCTAGACTTTGAATATGGGAGAAATACACTTTTTTACTCCCAAAATTCCCAGTAATTTCAAATTTGGGAATTTTTTTTGGTAAATTTTGTTATCCCCATATTTATTATCTTCCTACATGTGAAAAAATTCCACCACCTCACAATTGTCACAATCTGTTGCATAATTGCTTTATTGATGACTGTTGGTGCTTCTACCTTATAAGGTACAAATTGATTCTCATGATAACATCAGGAACTCC
The DNA here is from genome assembly GCA_947034885.2 of Thuidium tamariscinum. NCBI lineage: Eukaryota > Viridiplantae > Streptophyta > Bryopsida > Hypnales > Thuidiaceae > Thuidium > Thuidium tamariscinum. The sequence goes on along the minus strand of OX344752.2, from coordinate 14,179,130 downwards.
AGATCAAACACACCCACCCTATTCAACTCAGTGACACAGCTCACTCAACATTCAACATATGTTTGTCTTCAGTTCCTAGAAATGACCAAATGTTACAGCTCATTGGAATAATTTTTACAATTTCTGAAATTAAGGAAGCTGATTCCTCAAAGAAACAAACGATGAAGTGCAAGTCCTTGGCCAGAATTACAAAATCACAGATTGAGCAAGTACAACTACTGAAAACTGTCATTAACAAGCAAGTGAACCTGCTCTCGCTAACAGAGGCCTGGCTACCAAATCGGCAGTCTCCTCCATCCCAACCCACTCCGGTTCCAAAGAACGTATTAGTTGCATGCACACAAATCTCTGTAGTGTCGCCTTCTCTAATTGATTACAAAACACCCTGGAATTGGAATATCTTGAGCACAAGCACTTACCACACGTACTTGCAGGATGCATTCAAACTATTTACATCGAAGTGGAAAATTTGGGAACCTAGCTCGCTGGTAGAATTGAAGAGTCTTTTAAGCGTACCCAAGCACGTGGAATCGAAAAGGGCTAAGAGCTTCACTGATCAAGACATTAGAGAAATTATGAACTCTCCAAAGGGCCTCTAGAATGGCCTCAATTGGGGTCCTCAATTAGATTTAAATGCGTACTTGTCAAATAAAGGACAACTTTTTTCCCCTATTTCCACCCATTTTGACATCATGATGTTTATAAAGGTACATGTTTTTTTATTGGATAATGGGACATTAGGTACTTCTTGTCATTCAAATTTTAAGTACATTGAGGGATTATTTTATTTGGAGAAGGACAAATTTGGTGCAATTAAGTACTAATGGCTCATGTGTTTTTAGTACAATGAGTGAGACTTTGTTTTTTAATAAGATCATTGGTACTTCATGCTCATGATGTTTGCACCATGAAATACCTCTTATTGGACAATGGAACAATAGGTACTTTTTGTCATTCAAGTCCTTGGTACAATAAGTGAATTCTTTATTTAACAAATTCATAAGTACTTGATGAATATTCACACAAGGTAGCGACACATATTGTGTACTAAGGCTATCATCTTTAGCCTTCAATAAATAGCTTTGCATGTCAATTCCTAACGGCCCTCTAGAGAGCTCAAAATTTCTCTAATGGCTGAGGCGATGCTCAAACTAGCTTGGAATTTCGTGGGATAGGCTGCCGTCCTCGATTCGTAGAGAGACGTATTCCAGGTTCTTCTCAGTCGTACGTGCATTACAAGTTCAAAATTTGTTCGAAGTTCCGACCCACAGCCCAAACCACGTACAGGAGATATAATTATACGACTTCACACAACAGTATGCCGTGTTGCGTCGTTCCAATTCCGTGTGAGCCGCATGTTATTTTCAACGGCGTCTACTAATTCATCATGTCTGTAACAGTGCCGGAATATTATTTTTCTCGACGCCTGATTGCTCTTCGGCTGATTGGTAGAGCGTTGCCCAGGAAAGTACGAGAGTAATGTTCTTTTGATTCGAGTGAACGCATTGCAGCCGGAAGTGTCACCTGAGCAGCACTTCCGCGGTTCATGAGGCTTCCATATCCCCTGTTTGGGATGGTTTCCCCACACATCCAAACAAAGCATGTATTGGTGTATCTGAAATAAAGTCCAGTTCCGAACCTGTGTGCTGGAGAGATTCCACGTCCAACTTGGACACAGCCAGAAACCACCTCTTTGAATCCTGTATATTGCCGGTCTCCTGGTTATGGTAACCGCGTATTGCTCTGGAGGATTTTGAGAAGTTGAAGGAGGTTGAGGAGTTGGAGAATTTTTAAAAGTTGTAGAAGTTGGAAGATTTTGAGAAGTTGGAGTTCACAAATTGAACTTGTGAACTTTGAATGGATTTCAAGAAATTAGTGCATTTTGGATTGATCTAAACATTTTATCACACAAACTAGAGGAGAGAACAACACTTTGATTAGGACTACCAGACTATGTGAGGACACTTTTGGTCTCCTTCAACAATGAGGGGTTAAACTTCACTGTCATCTTGAGGGGGAAACTCCAGAGTTGCCCTTCCTTTCACTCAGGGGAACTGATATAACTTCCCTGTGACTTGTCTTATTGTGGGAGTCTTTGCTTCAAGCTATTGTTATACAGAAATTTTCGATACGGTACACAGTGCGAACATCAGGAACTCCAGATCAAACACACCCTACTCAACTCAGTGACAACAGCTCACTAAGCATCCAACATATATTTGTCTTTAGTTCCCAGAATGACCAAATGTTACAACTCATTGGAATAATTTATGTTATTTCTTAAAACCAAGGAAGCTAATTCCTCAAAGAAACAAACGATACACGAATTGAGGGCAAGCCCTTGGCCAGAAGGTCAAGTCACAAATTGTTACCTGGCTACCAAATCGGAAATTCACCCTCATTCCAACCCACTCCAGTTCCAAAGAACGTATTGCACACAAATCTCTTTATTGTAACCTTCATACAACAGTATACCATATTGCGTTATTTCGTCTGCTTGTAAGTCGCATGTTATTTTCAATGGCGTCTATTAATTCATCATGTCTGTAACAGTACCGGAATTTTATTTTTTTTGACGCCTGATTGTTCTTCGGCTGATTGGCAGAGTGTTGCCCAGGAAGACACGAGAGTAACGTTCTTTTGATTCGAGTGAACACATTGCAGCAGGAGATTTCACCTGAGCAGCACGTCCGCGGTTCATGAGGCTTCCATATCCCCTGTTTCGGATGGTTTCCCCACACATCCAAACAAAGCATGTATTGGTGTATCTGAAATAAAGTCCAGTTCCGAACCTGTGTGCTGGAGAGATTCCACGTCCAACTTGGACACAGCCAGAAACCACCTCTTTGAATCCTGTATATTGCCCGTCTCCTGGTTATGGTAACCGCGTATTGCTCTGGAGGATTCTGAGAAGTTGGAGGAAGTTGAGGAGTTGGAGAAGTCGTAGGAGTTGTAGGATTCTGAGAAGTTGTAGGAAGTTGAGGAGTTGGAGTATTTTTAGAAGTTGGAGGAGTTGGATGATTTTGAGAAGTTGGAGGAGTTGGAGGATTTTGAGAAGTTGGGGGAGTTGGAGGAGTTGGAGGAGTTGGAGGAGTTGGAGGAGTTGGGGGAACTGGAGGAGTTGGAAGATTTTGAGAAGTTGGAGGAGTTGCAGGGAGAGTTCCAGGAGTCCCAGGATTTGCACGATTTGAACCACTTTCAAGATCCACACATACACAGTCTAGGCAGGAGACCTTCACACTTTCTTGTTTTGCTTTTGGAACATTCACACTCCCCGTGTCGACTTCTAAGATTGGCTCCGGGCCCTGCTGTGACGCAGTATCACGTTCGTATTGGAGTAACAACTTCATACCCAAATCTGAAGTTTGTAGTTTCCTGCTTGTGTCAACATTAAACTGGGCTTCAAACCTCACTTGAACCCAAATCTCACCGACAAGTCTGGCATAGCCCCATTTTTTCTCCTTCCCATACCATAAAAGACTATGAGTTGCTAAATAACGTCGAGCACGGGACCCCAATTCAACCAACTCGAAAATCTTCAGTTGTCTTGTCCGTTCTACCCCATCTTGCGCCTCATTCGAAAATGTGAGAGCCTTCTTCACGCAATCACTGCAACCGAACAGAACGGGATAATGCAACAACGACAGCAAGGGACCGAGGAGTCCCCGGAGAAGAGATTTCCAGAAAAACCTGCATTTGTATCCCGAGGGAATGACACTCAACTGCTTAAAAAAGCTCCCTATGCTCAGAACCAAGAATGCCACAGTTGCAACTATAAATGCCTTGTCTGAGCGGCTGAAGTCGTTGTGTTTAAGTTTGACCAAGGCAATGGAGTAGCCCAAGCCGAAGACGGTGTAGATCTCTGCTAGCAGTCCCATTTCTGAAAGCACACATGTAACATTCCTTAGGTGTGGTGAACTTGTTTTCAGTTCCTGCCTGGTGATTCTACAGTCACCACATCATCATATGTATCACCTAAGCAGGTTAAAGACACTCACTTGTGGCCAAATTTGGCCGCCATTAGAGCGCACCAAAGTCGTGACATGCAAGGGCACATAGCTCTACAAACTGGAATAGATCTTAAATTCCTAGACAGTAAAGTTCCAATTTCATATATATTTCCACCACAGTTGACCGAATTTGAAGTTCCACACACTAGTGTAGAACTCATACTACTGTATGAACCAGCCTTGAAGAGTAAAAGCATTTCCAAGGTGAAATAATTCAGAGGGAGGCTTACCGGAAGGAAAAAGCCCACAAGCCGAAACCGAAAATTCCTCAAAAGAGCTCCCAATCTCAAGATTTGTCGGTGAGGGCACAGACAAAATTACTTACACTGAATCACAGCAGCATACATTTAGAGTCTGTTTGTTCGACCTCCAACGTCCACGCTAGCTTACAAGAGTGACACGGCACTAAGTGAGACTTGAGAAATTACATATCCCTATTAATTGGAGAGAAGATTCTTTCCTCCTTAACTAGGACGACGTCGAAAGTGCAAGACCCAGCAGAGCACACTTTGTACATTTGCACTTGGTATTAGAGGTGATGCTTGCATGGGTGAATCTGGTCCAAAAGTAGATTTAGATTCGTTCCTAAGACCCTCAGTAACAACACTCTTAAACACCAAGTGAGAACTAACTTCTAGAGTATTAGTGTAACCCACAGGCAACTTGTATGATCTCTCAACATCAACTCCCAAGATACTCCTGGCTACTCCGTATTCACCAGGAGACACTCACTCAGTAGCACTGGCTCGCTTTTCAAGTAAGATCCTCCTCAAACTTCCTCATGTGCAAAGAGTCTCCTCCCTTGCGGCCAACAACACTAGGTGCTCCGCAAATATGGCCTGCGAAAGCAGAAGAGGTTGGGTCGTGTCTGGGCATCAGATCGAAGCAGAGGATGACGTCGCGGAGGAGGAAAGAGACAGAGTTTTGCCTATCATGGAATATTGTTATTTTCTATCAACGTCACCAGGTCTGCTTTGATTTTGTTTTTCAGTATATTTAATACGGAGTAACTTAGTTTTTAGTTCTTAAGCAAATGAACTCCCTTACCGCCTCCCATCCAAAATCATAAAATGAGAAAAATGAAAATGAAAATGAAAAGACTTTCCGGATCTGACGGTGACGGCCCACACGCCACGTGGTCCTCTCGCCTTCCCCTATCTTTGCCACCTCGCATTCACGGCCGTACATACCTCACAGGAAGCAGACTGAACCTTGATCAGTTTGGATGTCCAGCGCGATTCCTCTCTCTGTGTCTGCTCCGGCGAATCTCTTTGCTGCGCTTGGCGGAGGTCTCGAGGATCTCGAGGAGCTTCGCGACTGCTTGGAGGAACACAGTGTTTCAGAACTGTAGAGGAGTGTCTCGTTGGTCTTGTGTGTGCACGGCTTTCCTTGCTGATGACTGTCACTCTTGAGAAGGTATTTCAGAGTGTGGAGGGTGCCGTTGATGTTCAATAGATTTGGTGGCGGATGATGGTGGAAGTGAAAAACAAGGGCGGAGTGTAGGAGCTTTCCATTTGAATTTGAATTTGAATTTGGGTTTGGATTGGGGTTGCTTCGACTGGGCATTACCACTCTTCAGCTGCCGCTATGGCGTGTTTGTCGAGCCAAGGGGCATTGCTCCATGACCAGCATTCAAATGCTAGTCGGCGTTTAAATGTAAAGACCCTACCTGGAGGGAATGTGAAGTTAGAGCGGTGCGACTGGTTGGGCGAGCGGAGTTTCGCACATGCGGGCAGAATTCGTCTGGAGTCGAGAAGGGGAGACTCGCGGATGCAAGTTCGAGCTGGTTTTGAAGAGCTGGCGTCGAATCATGTAAGAACCCTAGTCACATAGAGTGGAAATTGCTGTTGAAGGATATGTGTTTTGCTTATGAATAACTCTCGAACTAATCTGTGGTATTCTCTTCAACGCATACGCGGGTTTTTCCAGTTAATTGGAACTTAGGCAAGGTTTCGAACATTGCCCAGCTTCAAGCAGTCATTGCTCAGCCTCAAGCAGTCATTGCTTTGTTAAGCAGGGCACAAGTGACCTATGATTTAGCAACCTTGTCGCAGAACCCTAAATGATAGTGATCACTCTGTTTGTTTGGTAGAACGCACAGGACAGTCTAGTTTAATGTGGTGAGCTTTGAAATTCTCGTTAATTGATTGAAGGTGCTTTGGACCCTTGAGCAGGTATTAGTTTCTGCAGCCGCAGCAAGTACTCTCGGGCAGTTCGCTAAGCCGTTTGCGGCAGCCTTGACCGGTAAAGGATTCAATTGGAAGCTGATGGTGAAGTCGGGCGGCATGCCCTCCTCTCACTCTGCTGTAAGCAATTTTATTTTCATTATGCTAGTTATTTAGCCGACTTGACCTTCTCTTTTCAGCCAGTTATATGTATCGCTGGTAAAAAATCTCGCCGTTCAAGGGTTGGTGTTGTTAGGGCACGATTAGCCTCTTTTTTTTCCCCGGCAAGGAGCTTAATAGAGACTTCTGGCATGGACAAGGCTCTACTGGTTTGTTTGAGATTTTCATCAGGCAATGGTGTTCATTGATTGATTGATGCAGGGAGCCTTAATTAGCGTTGATTGTGGTTTGACGAACGGTGATGTTTTTGGTGCAAGGCTGATGTAGAGAACTGAAAATGTAGCTATGTGTGCCCCTGTGTTACAGACTGTCACAGCAGTCGCTGCAGCTCTTGCGTATGAAAGGTGCGAAGCAAAACTGTGGTTTGGTTAGTTGTGATGATTGTCCTGCTATGCTTATCAAACCGTGCTGAAATCTGTTATCAGTTCTAATTTTTTAAGAGCATCCCCTATCCCCAAACTTGTTGCACAATGCGTGCAAGACCTCGTGAGTTGTATTCATACCTTATTCGTGTTGCCAAAGACTATTGAGGCTGAGAGCGGTTTTCTGTGCATGCAGAGGATTGGCGGATGGAGTTTTCGGTTTATCTGTTATTTTAGCAGCCATTGTGATGTATGATGCTCAGGTGAATTCCTGGAGATATAACTTTTTGAAACATTCCATACTATGAATGTACTTGTCTTAGTCTTAGCTCTTGCTTCATAATTTATTTCACATCACCAGTTCACCACTGCAGCAACCTTTACGCTTAGTGTCTTTAGTTGATTGTTTGTTGCATAGAGTGATTCTAATTTGGAGCGACCTCCATGATGCTGTCAAGCTACTCTTCCAGCCTTCTGGCATCCTGGTAACCTCGCATGTGGGTGACGAAATTGGACTTGTTGCAGGGCGTAAGAAATGCTGTCGGGAAGCAGGCCAAGGTCATAAACACAATGGTTGTATCATATGTGCCCCTTCCTCAGTCCCCGGAAGAAGAATCTGTGCCAGCTGCTACGCCGTCGCCTTTCGCAATTGGCTCTGAACTTGCTCGGGATCCTGTTGAATCCGAACTTGCTTTCATGAACAACACCACGCCTTCATCAGCAGCCAAGCAAGCGCCGTCCTCTGTAGCAACTCTGGAGGACGGGTCACCGAGTTCGAGCAAATCGCCTTACAGTGGGGCTGCTTTGAAGACGAGTAATGGATCTTACACAAGGTCTGAAAGGTTCTTTGAATTAGCTGAGAGATTGCCAACCATGAAAGTGGGCGAAGTGGATATCCAAGAACTCGGAAATCAGGATGGATGGCAACTTCTACCGTTGAAGGAATCAATCGGTCATACGAAAATTGAAGTGCTCGTAGGAGGGGCTTGGGGAGTTCTGATTACTTATATATTTCATTCCGTAATATTCTCTACGAATTAACTGATCGTATATAATAAATTGGATGCCCTGCAATAAATTTACTTATATGTATTACATATGAGTCATGTATATTTTTAGGTCAAGGGTACTTTTTTATTTCCCTTCATGATTTCCTATTGGATCAATGTCTGTCAAAGACATCACATCATGTCATCCTCTTGTAGATCAGTATGCATTTAAATTCTATTAGTTCTAGAACCTTCTATCTTAGATGCAATGCATTGCTTTTCCTAAATTTTTATTTGGAAATATAATTTTATTGGGTTGATGTACAAGCGGAAAATGGTTTGGTGGAGTGAGGAATGTTTTTCTAATCCAACCACATATGATTGAAAATATGGAATTGTAGAGCCCATTTTATATGACCCTATGAAACTTCAAAAATCACTTTTCATTGCTATAGACTAGGAAATGGCAAAGAAGAAAAAGTCAAGTTTGGCTCTATCAGTTTGATATTGGTTTGTGTCCCATCTAAAAAAATAAAGTTTGTCACATGTAATTTATTTTGGTTGTGCTCTTCAAAATTCCAAATATGATTGATTGTAATTTATTATGGCTTCAATCTACATTGTACAACAAATGTAAAGAAATTAATATACTTAGGCTCTTACAAGAGGAAACATGACAAGAAAGATGATTGAAGAATAATAGTATTGAACCAAAGTTACCATAGTAGTTTAGTTGATTATATTTGTGAATTTTAAAGATAACAAACAATCTATATAAAATGATGTCTTAAACTATAAAATTTCAAAAAATCTACATTTAGATTTAGGATGAAAAATATCCATATGATTCTTCATTGCATTATACACTATATTAATAGTGAAACCTAGTGTTAAGCACACTAATTGATGTTCACCCATTAAGGACTAGGTTGGTGATTGCAAATGAATAGCTCCATAAAAATGACACTAGCTAGAGTAACTACTAATTTTTTAGCCAAGATCATCAACCAGTCATTGACCTAGTCCTTAATGGGTTAAAATGCAAGAAGCTTTTATACTTAACAAATATTAGTACCAACTATCAGTCTATAGAGATTCCCTCTCTAAATGGTATTGATATCTAGGCTCCTAATAAAAATCTTCATCAAGGATAAAATCTTATAACATTTTCCAACTTAGTGTGGTAACACAAAATTTTCATTATTAAGAATGCTTCCAAAAGGTTTGTAAGTTTTGTAAGTTTTATTATATACTTGCTTTCTTTGTGAGTAGCAATATTTCTGCTTCACATACTTCTTATGTTGATAACAAAAGAATCTGAATTTTTGAGAACTGTTGAAGGAGAAAAAATGTTGTTGCAAATAAACTTTTCTTATATGAATTTTGGCGATCTGATTTCAAATGACTGGCAGTCGATAAGATTGGAGCATTATAGGTATAAAAAAGGGAAAGTCATAAGCCCAGTTTTAAAATTCCCATTAACATAAGAATGCATATTTTTTTGTCAATTTTGGTAATTGGAATATAAACCAGTCTAGCTACTGGCTATTGCCAACGATCCTGAAGCAGCAAGTTGTGTGCTCTACAATGGGTAACAAGGGACATTCTGGAATTTCCAACTTCACCAATCCTTCTTCCATATCAATGCCACATTCTCGATGTAAATGCAGTTGATCAAATGTTAGTAGGAATACAAAAGATTTAATAGTAATATCGTCTGAAGTTTAACACTTGAATGACGGACTAGTCCGTGGAAATCATGTATTTTGATATCGTGTGACATCATCTACTTTGAATAAGCCAAAAATACTCATTGGAAGTCAAAATACTATAGAGGATTTCCCCTTTCCACTCCTAACAATGAGGATGAATATTTGCACTTTTGTCCTACAAGGAAAGATTCTTTATCATTCATTTGATACAAAATGTACGCCTTGGCGTTTAAAGGTTAACAAGACAAATGAACTTGTATCTTGTGTCTAAATAGTTAACAATAGCTTTGGACCTCCTCCAAACTTTTGTGATGCTTGTGACCACACCTATAATGCAAAATAAAACTCATTAATTACCAAGCACAAATGGTCCTAGTTTTGGGGCTCAAAGGAGTTTTGTGCCATGTTTTTTTTTTAAGGCAAAGACAACTAAACAACTTTTCAACATTGTTCATCTGACATGCCATGTTTTTGACAACCTCTAACTCTTGATCCCTGGTTTGATGTACTTCACAAGTAACTCTAATGTCCATCTCAAATTCCACAAATAGTAGCATAAGCACGTCAACTTTGATAAGTACATCAACTTTGTACTAGATTCAATTGTGATAAATGCTTATACTTTATACAAGATGTGGGCATTAAAAGCAAACATCACTTACAGGTACATTTTCTTGTCTTCAATGTACCAACTTTGCACATTTGGGGAATTGATTGCTTTCGATGACCACTTTTTTTGTCTTCAAAAATTTGTAATTAATTCCTCAAAGGTCCAAAAAATATGAAACATCTTCAGTTAGATGCCAATTACATTTTTTCTCCAGCAAAAATTTATTGAAATTGTTTCATGGAGCTTTGCCTCCCCGAAAAGGGGATCAGCTCTTAAATGCTTCAATGTTTATGAGCCTGCTACATTCAAGAGCTTGTGACAGTCAAAGTTCCTATCATTTTCAAAGAGACTGATGTCTGATGTAAGTGCATGCTCTATTTACGACATACCCGTCAATACTATGAAGGATGCGTAGGGTGGTTCATGTGTCACTCCATGATTTTTTCTTACTCATACTTAACCACAAGGTAGGTACACCCAGAAACGCCAGTTTCTCATACTGTGCCAGTTCCTGTTATTATGTTGTTCAGATTTTTTTACAGTCTTGTTGGTGAGTGATAGCATGTTACAACACACCAAAGAACAGTGGATTTGGATACTGTATGCAAAAGTTATTAACAATCAATGTGTGTTTCTGAAAGCGCCATCTACAGTCTGGGTACATGACTGATTTTGAAAATGTTTGCACGTTGTACAGGGCACTTTAAGGTCAGGTGCCATTTTGGGTGTACCTACCTTAACAAACTTGGCGTTTTGAATGGAAAAATATGATTCCTCTCGGTAGACGGCGGGTCTGATCGAGGAGGTCCAGTGCTCCACAACATGTGGAATTGTGGGTACATGAGATGGCACAATATTGGGCGTGGTTGGCAGGTGCGTGATACGGGAAACACCAGCGGTAGAATTTGTACTACAAGACAGTGATGGTGACTTTGGACCCCAGTGGTGCAATGGAGTAGTGAAGTCCTTTCAGTATGCCTGCCTGGCACAAAATTCAGTTTTTGCTGCAAGAAGAGAATTGACGAAGGTAGCAACAGTCCTCGCGTAAGTTGTGATGTCCAACCTAAACTAACTGATCTCCTTTTGTTTTTTTCTTACTTCGGACAGAATACCGGTATATAAAACTTTGAGTCTTCACGTGTATTTTTATAGTGTGGGTTTTACTAGGAATGCATGATGTTGCACAAATAGTAAACAAGCAGTACCGTATTAGCATGTGGTACAAATTTACCATCACGTATCTTCTACCACCACAATGCCCGTACACAGTACCCTTCGAAACAATTTCATCTCTCCACAGAGTTTCATAACCCAAAAGAATAAAATAAAGCAAAGCTTTTGCAGAGCCAAAATCTCCACCATCCCAACATCAAATCCTGTGCTACAAATTTATTAAGAGATTTTGAAAAACGTAGCGCAGTAGCTCCCGAAATGCACACAGGAAGGCATCCAAAAATTCGGGTTCACGGAGATAGACGATTAAATTCAGTTGTGTGCAAAGATCGTTAGTAAACAGTAGGTGACAGTACCTTGCAATCCAAAGTCGAAGTACTCCATCCACAATGCGGAGAGCTTTGCACGAGGGTGGCTATAATCGCCGAGTAGCAACCAAAAGCCTTTCCTGAGCGATAGGAACAAGCAGAATAGGTTCGATTTCACCGCAATCCATCAATCTTAGACAATGCATGATTGGAAGGTCAGTTGAACTAATGAATCCACCTTCAAGATAGGCAAAGTTCCCGTCATATTACTGTCAGGCGGAAGATGAATGAACAGTACAATTTGAACTGCCTAGCACCGACCTTCAAGTCTAGGCGCACCTAACCAACGATCAGGGGTGACTGAGGGTTTCGGTTTCCAAGCGACGTACCTCATAATCTGATGCAGGACTGAGAGTAATAAATGTGATTCGTAACAAACCCTACTCGAAATTCAGTAGATAATCAATAAGAGAAAATTAAACTTCAGTGCAAAACTACCAAAGTCGAATGAAATCCGAAAAGCATATGAGACACATACCATCAGAGAAATTTTGCAGGCACCCCTGGACTCTTTACAGGTGCACCAAGAAGTTCAAGTAAAACGGTTATCAATGAGAGAAACAAATCTATGATGCAAAGACATGAGCCACAACGCATCTATGAAGCCCAACCATGCATTGATCTTAAAACATTCAGCACGATCCACCACCTCTACCATACACTCGCTCATCCTTAGTTTAAGTCCCAAAAACAACATCCATGCTTCTGTACAACATCCAAGCTTTATTGCAAGTCCCCCAGTTCATTTCATACAAGCAAAATACACCTAAACTACCATAGACTGATGAACCCCCCAAAAGCATATGAAACACTTACCATCAAGTAGAAACTTACAGGCAGCGCTGGACTCTTTACAGGCCGCATCAAGAAGTTCGAAGTAAGAAGGTTTTCATTAAGAGACCCACATCTATGATGCAAGAACGGCCCAAAAACCTCTGTGAGCTAGACAAGCAAGGTGTAGATCCACAGACAACAAATGTAACGGAAAAAAGGGAGGGGCCTGCAATCTACTCCACTTTGGGATCCACAACATCCCCGGGCCGATTCTTCCTTGCCTCTTGGAGCTTGTCCGTGACGAGCTTCTGAAACTCCTCGGGTCCGAACGTTTGCACGTACTTGGCGACGGCGGTCCGCGTGTCGGGACTGATGGACCCCAGCCACTTGCGCTGCGCGTCGGAGAGCTTGGAGCGGCTGTCCGTGGCGCCAACAGCGGCGTAGAAGTGCGGGCGCACGTAATTCTCGTACAAGATGATGCCGCCGCGGAACTGGGGCAGCACGAGCCACGCCGCAGCCGCCAACTTGAAGGTGGAGTAGAGCGGGATCCAGGCGAACACGGGCGCCGCGGCCATCTCCAAGAGAGAAACGAAGGAATACAGCACCCAGTAAGTGAGCCATTGCTGGTCGTCTTCCTTGAACGGACTCTCAATCGCCATCACGGAAGCGTACAATGGGTACAGCAGCATCACGATGGGAGCCGCCAGAGCGTTCGAACGCCCCACCAAGGACCAAAACCAACCCATGGCTGCTCTGCACTTCCACACAACCCTAGAAACCGCCCAGCAACCCCACCCCTCAGTCCAGCAAACTCACAACCCAACAAAACCCACCACAAAATCCAGCCAAGCCCACCAAAGCCGAACGAAAACGCAGCCCAACTGACCCTGCAGACCACCTTTGCAAACTTTGAAATAGGCACTGCACGCACCAAATCGAGCGAAATGGGAGAGGAAGCAGAGCAGTCTGAAGGATCCGGGAAAACGGCAGAAAGTGTCAGAGCGGAGGAGAGGAGACGTACCAACTGGAGAGACGAAGTGAAGGAGGCGGGTGCAGTGCCAAGTCCCCTGACTTTAGGGCTTGGTCCACGAAGGGGGTGACACGCGTTGCGATAATCGGCCAGGTGGAGTGGACGGGCGCTGTGGGAGCGACACTGGACCCTGCTTGTGCATTGCTGTGCGCCTTTCTTTCCGAAAGCTTTTGGACTTGCTTTGTTGAATCTTGGGATTCATTCATGATTCCAGCATTGGAGTTTGGGCGGAGACTAAGAGCATCCCCAACAGCGAGTTCTGTATCCCCATCCCCGTCTAGATGAAGCGGAGCAAAGATGGGGAGAGGGATATGGAACCTCCACCAATTCTTCCCCAAGGTAGTCGGCTCTGTAATGGAGCATCTAAGGGCTGGCCCCCTTTTTCATGTATTTACTTGAATGGAAATATTTTTAGTCCATTTTTCAGAGAAAGAGAAATTGAAGAGGAATCTAACACAAGTGGTTTCATAATTTTTGACGTATTTTTGAATTAGTTATGAATTTTCAATGGAGATGTGATGTAGGTCCCTATTTTATGTCTCTAGGTCTTCCGTGAATGGTTCGCTTGCAATTTCTAAAGAAAGATGGAAAAGCAAAGAGCATGATTGGCTCTCACTATTTCCAATGCATCTTTCCTTAATTCATTCAATGAATGTGGAGGTCCATTTACAATTGTCCATTTTACAGCCTTTTATAGGGTCCATTCTTAATGCCCGTTCCATTTTAGAGCCTACTACCTTATACATTAAACTCCTCGCTAAATACATGTGGTTTGTAACTATAGAATTAGTAAAGAGGGCAACGATACAATAACAACATAAATGAGGAAAGTATACATCTAATCAGAGAAGTACGCATCATGTTGCTTTAGTAGAAACTAATATAGGGTTTATTATATATGAGTTCCCTATCCAACCTCTTGTTTATAGAATTGTAATCCTTCATTTCAAAAAATTTGAGGATACAACCCATTGTTAGAGGGTGCCTCTTCCCTATCTAGATGAAAATCATCTAGATATAAATAGGAAAGCCCACCAATAAGGATGCTCTAACGCCATATATACACTACAAAGTCACACTCTCCTATTCACAACACCTATCTAATCTATCAAAGATTTTAAGCTCTAAATCTTTAACAATTATAGATAGGTGCTGCAATTAGGGCTTTTTTTTTAACTAGTGTCTCCCTTGTTGGTCTTTATCTACATGCCAATTTTGGAAGGGATGAATGTTGGTTTGTCAAATTTTGACTAATCCGGCAAATTTTCACCAAATAAAAGGCCTTGGTTACAACTAGGTTAGTGTCACTCTTAAGTACATAAACCTTAAGTGTGTGATGTGATGTGACATTTGTTCGAGAATGACAAGCCATGCATGGTTGGATGAAGTGTTGCATAAGTCAAAAAGGATTCAACAAATGCTTGATGTTAAAAGTTTATTATAGAAACAAAGAATTCACTTATTCATTTGATTATTTTTATCCAAAAATGCACCCTTCCTACAACTACTATCATTACGATGACAATGATGGTAAATCTCTACAATTGAAACAATATGTATATATGTTGAAGGAATTAAACAATTTTAAAATTTCTACCAAAAAAAACTATGACCTTTGATAACTTTAGCATGTAGGATTCAAATGTTGCATTCTTAGATACTTTGGAAACTTCCCTTCACTTGCCAAAAAAAAGATGAAAATTTGACCATTCTAGTAATGGTTATTGGGTTTAGTAGCAAAAAAGCATTGGTTGGTGGTACACATCTTATATCTCAATGATAGATTGTGTCTTTCTAGGAATTGAGGGTTATGATTCAAAAAGAGTAATGGGTTAACAATTGCTTTGCATTTTCCTAGGTACCAAATTAGAAATAACAATATTTATTCCCTTCAAAGTAATAGTTCTCCATAGAACTTTAACCCCTAAAGCCCTGAGCTACATTTTTTGGCAACATAGCAATTTCGGGCAGCTCACTACGAATGGAGCCCGGAATGGAGTTTTTATTTTTTTTCTTTGAATTTTTCACACAACATATATCCAAGGAGTAGCTTCAAGGCCCAAAAATTTTCATAACTTTTGATTACACAGTTAAGAAGTTATGACACGATATGATGTTTTGTTTGAACGGTGCGCAACTCGGCAACAAAAAAAACTTCTTTAAAAAAACTTCTTTAAACAAACTTTTTTTTAAAGTGGAATTTCAAATTGATTCTTTGGGTTTATATAAACATAAGAAGCATTGAATCATTCCATTTGGAATAAGGAGTCAAAATTTATGAGGAATTTCAGTTTGTGGGTAGGGATGGTTTTCAAAGACTCCATTCCTACCTGCAAACTAAAATTCCTCATAACTTTTGACTCCTTAATTCAAATGGAATGATTCAAATATTTCCATGTTTGTGTAAACCTAAAGAATCAATTTGAAATTTCACTTTTAAAAAAAAGTTTTTTTAAAGAAGTTTTTTTTGCTGCCCGGGCTCCCATGCTATAATTTCTTAACTATGTAATCAAAAGTTATGAAATTGTTGGGCCTTGAAGCTACTCCTCGAACACATGTTGTGTGAAAAATTCAAAGAAAAAAAACACTCCATTTACAGTGAGTTGCCCAAAATTGCTATGTTGTCAAAAAACATAGCTTAGGGCTTTAGGGGTTAAAACATAATTATAAACGTTCAACTAGATTTTAGAGTACATTTCTTGCCCCCTACCCACCTCTAACTACAAATAAATACATTGCGGTTTCTTTATATATAGACCAAGCCTAATATATATTGGAGCATGTAATCCTTGTGGGGTACATTAAGTTTGTATGTTACGTGTAACCTTTAACATTGAGTTCAATTTGAATTATTAAAGCAATCAAACATTTACAAAAATGTACAAGAAATTGAAAGAGATTTTTAATGAGCATACATATGCATTATTTGAATATTACATTCAATAAAATACAAGACATAAGTAAGTGATCTTAATTCCTTTGTGCTTGAATTTTTGCATACTTTCACTAATATTTCTATAAAGAAATATATGATGTACATTATTTATGTTAATTTCATCAAATTCATCATATGTTTTTTTCTTAAATTCTAACATAACAAATGCATTAATTCCATGAAGGATAACATGTTAATATATCATTGGTGAATACCTAAGTGTTGATAGATACACTCAAAGGTGGTTATTAGGATATTTATGACTTCACTCTATAGATAGTTTTGTACTTTGAGGGTAGACCACTACAAAAATTTAGAGAAATCACAATTCGGATCAGAAAATTATATCTCCACTTGCTTTTGATTCATGAAATCAACAAAAAACTTTAAAAAATATGTGTCTCTCTTGGAATTTGACCCCAAGATACTCAGATTGCATATGAAGGTGGTACAATAATAGACTTGTCTACCTTAACCCCTAAACATCTCAATCCTTTTCTGAATTTTTGTGCATTTTTGCTTATAGTTTTGTACAGATATATCAATTACAAGAATGAAATGAATTTGGTCATTACGGAAGGTTGTCTTTT
This sequence comes from Thuidium tamariscinum, assembly GCA_947034885.2. Classification (NCBI taxonomy): domain Eukaryota; kingdom Viridiplantae; phylum Streptophyta; class Bryopsida; order Hypnales; family Thuidiaceae; genus Thuidium; species Thuidium tamariscinum. The sequence goes on along the minus strand of OX344752.2, from coordinate 14,162,232 downwards.
CTAGATTCAAGTGTTACATTTGATAAATGAGAAGTTAATTGGATAAAACAGTGCCTTGAAGCCCTCTATTCATCGTCCAAAATATGGACGTTGGACTGCTTCAAGGTTAAACCCTAAAGCCCGAAGGTGCGTTTTTTGGCAACATAGCAATTTTTGGCAGCTCATGCCCTTGGCTAGTCTGCCATTTGTGCTTGGTTCATTTCTTGGAATAAACTCCAGGTTCAAAAAAAAAACTTACTCATCCCCCAAGATTTTAAACCTTGATCCCCAAACCTACTGTAGCTACGTTACCGTACTGTAGAAGTCTCACACCGGCCTTCTCGAAGCCGCCGCGGCATGAACGAAGGGTACGTTTCAAAAGCCACAGTAATTTCAAAAGCTACAGTAATTTCAGGTGAATCGTGGATGGTGGTTTCAAGGCAAAGTGACACCTTTTTCAAGGGCTAACTGAAGTTATGGGACGGCCGGGGATTGGGTGGAGGGAGGGCAGCAAGTCGGCTCAAACAGCAAAGTTTCTACCCAAAAGAATTTAAGGTGGGTACACCTAAAAGTGCCACTTTTTGGTATTGTGCCTAGTAAGTATCACTGGTCTGATCAAATTTTCATATAGTCTTCTTAGCAAGTGAAAGCACGTTCCAATGCACCAAAAAACGCAGCATTTGAATACAGTATGCAAAAGTTATTAAGGTTCAAAGTCTGTTTCTAAAAGCGCTCCAGTCAAATAGGTACATAATGGAATTTAGAAATGTATAGCAACTATAGATGGCACTTTTAGGTGAGGTGCAATTTTAGGTGTACCCACCTTATAGTTGCAAAACAATTGAAAATATCATAGAATTACCCCCCCGGATCAAGGAGTTCACATAGGGTTTTTGGAGAATTTAGGTTGTCCTTGTTGACTTCATAATTTGGAATTTCTACACAAACAAAATATTTAGGATGGATGTTATGAATCATAATCTATTTGTGAAGCTTTGTTCCATGTCATTCCAATAAATACTGTAGAAGTTAAAAAAAAAATTTCAATTTCAACTTCAAATCAAGCAAAAAAAAAATTTAATTCTAAGAAAACATTAAATTTTTTCTTGGAATTGTATACATTGATAGCTACTCAAAAACATTTAAAATGTTCAATTCTAAATAATGAGGTGAAATTAATGATGAGTTTTATTTTTCCAACTAGTGAAGGTAGAAAAAAAACATATGAAGTTGTCTTTTGCTCTCAATTTTGAAATTTTTGCAAATTAAAATTAAAATAAGAAAAATTAATTGTTTATTATAACACTCTTACCATGAGGCATAAGAGAATTTCTGGGCCTCTAGGAGATTATTTTAGGGTCATTCATTGAAACTGTTCCCACTACTGTAAACTAGCCCCAATTAGTCTCATTTTTTGAGTTTCAATTTTTTTTTTAAATTCCAAAAATTTCAGAATGTATTAAGAAGAAAAAAATGATTTACAACAAACTTTTTGTTCACCAAAATATTTTTAAAATATTTAATTAAAATTAATTAATTAATATTGTTTGACATGGCAATCACCCAACCACGTCAACATGCTAATCTGGCAACATTCCTAGCATTTGTACAGAGTTCCCAACGTTTGGGAACTTACAATCTTTTGAAATGGCTAGAAATCCTCTTATGGTTAAGAATTTTAAATTTCTTGTAAAAATTATTAGCAAATTAGTTTTACTTTCATTTAGTACTACCTTCCACTTTACCATTTTTTGGATACGCAAGTTTTTGTAGTTCAACTTTTTCAACATTGATAGTCATTAAATGCACAAGTTACTTGACATACATGTTGTTGTTTTTAAATGGGAAGGCTAAACTTTTGAAAGACAAATTAAACTTCATCTTTTGGAAGGCTAGAGAAGTCTACATTTTGGCACATTGAACTTGCTCTCAGTGGAGATGTTAATTGTAAAATTTTAAGACAATGTAATTGAGTAAGTGAACCAAAGGATTCTATAGTTGGATTTGTTTAAAAATAAAGATTGGAGAAGATTTTGAACTTACTTTGGTGACAAGTATTTTGAAGCAATTTTTGGCCCTTAAAATTGAAGACAATCTACAACAACAAAAATTATACACACCAATGTTTGATTTGAAAATTTAGCACAAATTATAGCACTTGTTAGTGTTTTAGCAATTACAAAAAACAAATTGTTGTCATTTAGTTTTAGAGCTAATCCACCCCCAACTCCCCATCCCCAATTGGAGCATCAAAGGCCAGGACCTACAATCAAAACAACTCCCACTATGAGTTATTTTGGAGTGAGGTCAAAATAACCATACGTAGCCTACCCATTTCTTTTTTGAATTGGAATGGGGCCATAGCAAGTGATAGGGAGCCTAAGAAGCACCTATCAACTTTGAGTGGGGGCCAACCGTCAGTCCACTCCAGGGAGCCAAGGAGCCATAATGCCTGGGGATTTGACCGCTCAAGGTGGCATCTGATGCTCTTTGACCTTGTAACTAGTGTTGCGAACAATACATTTCATTATTAGTATACGGGAAGTCAGCAAGTCTTTAATGTTAGAGCATCTCCACCCCATGACTTCCCTATCCCTATCCCGATGGTTTTCATCCAGACTAGAGTGGCCCGTGCCGTTGCCACGGTCCGGAAAAACAACAGAATCAATAATTTTCTAATTTTTTTAATGTACAGAAACTTCAAAATTCAATAACTTTCATGCCGTAGGTCGGAACACCATGAATCAAAGACCGTGCACCCCTCCTCGCCGAGGGCTTTCCAACGGTACCAAACACGCATCCGGGGGACTCACAGTCCGAGAGATCTCAACGTAACAAACATCCAAACATCCAAACAAACAGCCTATCTTCATAGGAGGATAGGGAAGAAACCCCTCCCACCGGCGTATTGTATCTGCAAAATTTGGGGTAGAGGGGGTCCCAATTCTCCAAATTGGATGTCGGATAGGAAACTGGTGTGGCTTCCTTATCCCTATCCAGACTGGTGGGGAGGGGCTTCCCTATCCCTAACTCCTTGGATGAATATAAGGGATAGAGAAAGGGATAGGGTAGCTAGGGGTGGGGATGCTCTTACTGCATGAGGCTAGTGTGCAAGCCTGTGATGATGAGTCTTCCTGTGCTTATGATCGGAATTCGCATAGGGTCTAAGTTACCTTAACGTCCGTCTTGGTAACGCTTGGCCTGTCTGTCGCCACTACTACATGATAGGTCACGAAAGAGACCTCAGAATCATCAGAGACTGGGCCATTGCCTGGGCACCTGAAAACCTCCCCCGGACTGATTCCAAGGTGACATGTCAAGGTAGTGGACTTTGGGTGACGGGAATCACGGGATCGAGTGGATGCAATGTCCAACGCAGATTCAGTCCCAGATACCTTGTAATATAATACGTGAAATATAATGCGGTCGGAGCTACCAGATCCACCAGCGTCGAAGTTGATTATTTAGGTTTTAGCTAAGTTTTTGATCTACCCTGTAATTCAATGGGGTAGGAGCTTTCCGATCAACCAGCGTCGAAGTTAATAGTTGAGGTTTTAGCAACGTTTTTGGTTTAAATTAACCTGCAAATCCCACCCAAGGCTTCGTAGGGAACATAGACAATCAACCCGACAGTTTGTGTGACAATTTACAATTCAAGAGTGTTTTCAACTCCGGAAATGATGTTAGAGCCTGGAAGAGAGTCTCGACATCAAGTCTACTGAGAAACCGAACACTTCTTCCGGATGGCCAACAAGTTCACGAAGACGACACGTTTTGAAGAGAAAAGTCGGAAGAGCTCACCATCTGAATCGCAAATGCAGATTAACATCCAAACCCTATAAAGCGTGACCACATAGGTCAGATGCAGTTATATCAGCTACTGCGACCAGACTCTTCTTGATGTCAAAACTCACTCTGGCTAAAACACACGTGCACCCAACCGCGTGCAAAAATAGCATACAAAAAACAAATAGAATTGTGAAGTCACGGACGAGGACGCAGTTCTGCAAATTACATCGGAACCCCGCATTGCACTGAATGAGTTTTAAATTATCATCAAATATAGATATGCGAGATTTAGATTAGGTTACATAGCCTTCTGTCCTCTGCATCACTTACAACAACCATCACATACTTGGTCAAACACGATACACATCATCAGAAACATCCAAAGTTATCAACATCAGTTATTCCATACAACGTCAATTTCCTACCTACATCAGGTATCCACTTCTTAAAGAACTGCATCAGGGTCAAACCTACACAATCGTACACAACCACTACTAAACACAAGAAATAGTAGATCTAGAAACACATTTCGCATAGGCAAGAGCAGCATAGAAACGGTCGAAAGTTAGTACGTCAATAATATTACAAGTGGTACTCACACTATCCCAAGCGAGCAACTGTCCATGAACAATACTGGTCATATACATGAGCTTCCATAATGAATGGGGAATGTCTCCAAAACACGGCCACAAGGTCCCTTGCACTTCACAATCCTGCCTACAGGTAAAAATTCAAACCACAACATAAAAAAACTCCACATCAACCCTAACATGCTTCTTCTTCTACTACCCCCTAGTCCGAATCTGAAGACGACTCATGCTTCACCTTCTCCTCGACTCTCCCCTCGTGGCTCTTCTCCGTCGCTGATCTGATGAGCGCATCAAACGCCCCGGGCGAGCTCACCTTGATATACTCCGCCACCGACGCTTGCGCCTCGGGGCTAATCGACGCGAACAGCTTCCTCTGTCCCTCGGTGAGTTTCTGATCGGTGGTGGCTCCAGTTGCGGAGTTCAAATACGGGCGCACGAACTTCTCATACAAGATGATCCCCCCTCGGAACTGGGGCAGCACCAGCCACGACGCGATCAGCAGCTTGGCGGTAGCGTAGAACGGGATCCATGCGATCACAGGACCCGCAGCCATCTCCAGGAGGGAGACCAAGGAGTAAAGCACCCAGTAGGTTAACCATTGCTGGTCATCTTCCTTGTAAGGGCTCTCGATCGCCATGATCGAAGCGTACAAGGGATACAGCAACATCATCACAGGGCCCGAGAGGGCGTAACTCCGCAGTCCGAAAGCCCATAGCCACCCCATCTCACAAACCCTACTTTCTTTCAAAGCTCAAAAAGAAAGGTGAAAAATACTCACACACTTCGCCAAACGCAGAGCTGCAATGCTGGAAGAGACGAGGAGGCCGAGCTTGCTGAGAAGTGGGACTGCGAGTGCGAGAGGGATACGAAAGTGCGAGGAGACCAAGTGTGAGGAGAAGTGTCTGGAACTCTGATTCGCGGCTACCGATTTCATCACGTGAAGGAGGTGGTGGGAACGGGATCGGGAGGTCAGAGGTGCTACAGTGCGCGGCGACGGCCGTAGGGGGAGTTTCTTTGGGCTGTCTTAGGGTTTTTTTGAGCCTGCGGTCTGGTGCCACGTGGGGTTGTTTAAGCATGAGTTGCATGGTAACGTACTCTGCTGTAAAAGCGACCACTTAATCCAGAAAGGACGCCGCTGACGTTTAGTGCCCAATTGAGTTTTTTTGTAAAGTACATTAAATTTTGGGGTTTAAACCCATGAGTTTTGTGAAAAAGTCAGTTGAGTTAAAAAAGTCGAAATAAAAGTGGGTATGAAACTTATTTTTCTATCAAAATGGTGTCTAAAAAAGTTTGGTCCCCACTTTTGAAGTCGTGTCACTCGTATGATATAAGTATCTTGCAAAAAAGTTTGACACTTCAACTATAGTTGCCTTTTCAACCTCCAAAAAAGGCATGTCCAAAGTGGGGGGACTTTACAAATACTCAAATGTATGAAAAAAAAATTTAGCTTAATTTAGAGGCAAACATTAAATCAGTCCGATGAAATCGTACTTCTGAGGATCCTACACCTAGTGCCAAGCACAGGCCTGACGTTGACCCGCATGCCTAGCCAGGCTGTCATGCGACCGAGCCCGACCCGGCCTCTCCCGGTCAACCCCAACAAATTCAACCGACCCTAACAAAGACAACAATCGATGGATGCGCCTCGCCATTGCTCGTTCCCTCCGTCGTTGTGAGCCCACAACCGCAGCTGAATTGATGTTCTACATAGAACAACTAGCAATAATATACTGCATAAACAAAAGGGTCATTTGCATTCAAAAGCTATCACGATAACAAAGGGAAGCTGTACAAAAGTCCAATAAATGGTTCTTGCAATCCTTGATAGCAATTTTAGGTCTTACAATGTTCTGCGACTGTTTGATCTTGACCATTACGATAAGCACTAGAAACAATTTGAAATATATAGAGTGTGCAGGATACATAAAGATATTTCAATACAAAAGGGTTTACGATGGTAGACTAGGACTCTGGATGTATTCTACTCTTGATTTGCTTTTCATTCAAGCTAGGCACAATTTCGTCCTAAACCAAGTTTACTTCTAACTTCTATGTTGCTCTCTCATGTTTCCTCCAATGCTCCACTTTGTATCACTCTCTTAAGGTTTATAATTAGCCTCTCTCCCACTTCTTTAGGGTTAAGGATTCTTGTCAATTGCTAGCTTTACAATAGCAATGATAAAGAATTCCTCATTTGAAAGAGTCACTTCTAAATTGTGTGTTGTAAGATCTATATCTATGTTTCTTGAGAGAACGTCTTCTTAATACTACAACACTCTATCAGTTTCATGTGTTCTTTGTTGTTTTGGACTTACCTTTGTTGTGTACGAAACTTACATGCTAGTCAATCACGACATCTATATACAGTACTTTCATATCTCTGTCTGTAGTATTTTAGGTGTTTGTAGCTTATACTTGCACCTATTTAGAGATTATGATTTGTTTTGCGCAATTCGGTACTTGACTTCACTATCCTCTTACCTAATATGCTTCTCAATCACAGACACTAAAATCTAAGATCAGATGTTTGCAATAGCCAAAGTTTAGCGAATTGAATCGTGAGAATCTATCATTTTAGGATTTAGGGTTGTTGTATGCCTTAGAAAGCTTGTCTACATTGTCTATGCATGTCATATTCAATTCAAATGTGAACACTATAATAGAAATAGTGAAGTCCTTGCTTGCAATATTATATTCACTATAACAAAACATGGTAAAAAAACCCAGCGCAGGAACTGCCAAAGTGGATTTTTTTGCCACATTTTTGTGCGTGTTTTTCTTTGCGCTTTGCGCATAGTGGACAACCAACTTTGGCAGCAATTTTCCACTACAATTTTTGGAATTAGGAAGCTTGTCATATATCAATGGAAAGGTATTCAAATTGATATATGACAAGCTTCCTAATTCCAAAAATTACAGTGGAAAATTGTTGCCAAAGTTAATTGTCTACTACATACAACGCACAAAGAAAAACGCATACAAAAACGTGGCAAAAAAATCCACTTTGGCAGTTCCTGCACGGTTTTTTTTACCATGTTTTGTTATAGTGATTGGACTCAATTGTTTACTTCCTAAAATTAGAGGTTCAAAATATGTTCTACGCGATATCTCCATTGTCTATGCAAGTCATATTCAATTGAATGAGGGCAACTGCTTTCAAATTTCTAAAGTCCGTTTAGGCTAAAATATATCGTAGACCATCACAAATTAGGGGTTCAAGAACTATTTTGCACGATATGACGCTTTCCCCTTTTACATTTGTCACTCTCTAGTAGTCAATCACAAGAAAGGTATTATGTATTTAAAGGTTTGTCATCATAACACTTTAATTGAAAGTATTGTATTACAACACATGTTTGGATTTAAGGGTTTGTTCTACGCACAAGTGTTTGTTCCTACAAAGTCATTCAACCTTATGTCTCTCTTAATCATAGTGTATTTTATTAGGTCTCAAAGATATTCTATAGCATAGGGTGATGTGCCTGAATTGTTTATAAGCACCAATCAGGGTGAATGCAAGAAACACTTGTACTATTTTGTGTCACACTACATGTGCTGATTTGTTTTTTGGCCATAAATTTTGCATTTCAACTTGAAATGACTCGAAATTTCTAGAAAAGGTACTGATGACTATCATACACCTTACGTAATTTTTTCATAATTTTCAAAAATGATTTACTATTTAAATAGTACTAGTGATTGAATGTCACAAATGCCATTTTCGAGGTTTTTAGTACTATTGAGTACCTTTTTTTTTAATGATTTTGAGCTCAAATTTGGATTTAATGGTCTTCTAGTAGACTTTTAGCTTTCATCCAGAGGGATTTCAAAAAAAGTTATTTTTACATGGTATACAAGTCCACAAAGTGAGCCTCCTTCTACATTTTTTTGGAAACATGGAAAAAGTGATTTTGGTGATTTTATTGATTAATAACCATCTCTATAAATTTTTTGCAAATGGAAAATTTTAATTTTTTTAATTTTTCTATTTTTCTATTTTTTACTAATTAAAACATCAAAGTATGTATTTTCTTGAGGTTTGGCACTTTTCAAGTTCTCCTACTTAGAGATTTTTTTAACAAATTTCCTTCGGTGATTTTTTTATCTTAAAGGTCTTTACATTAGTCATATTTTTAAAATTAAATTTTTTTTTTCTAATTTTAAAGTGCTCCCAAAAAAATCAGCCAAACGCAACAAATAGTACAAGTGTTTCTTGCACTCACCCATTAGTGGTTTAGGGATTATTCTGGACGATGAAACCTCTACATTCTTAGACCTTCTTCATAAAATCCTTATCAATCTTGGTATGACCTTATTGAATAGAGGGTGCAAGTCTCCACAAAAGAAGACAAGCTTTACAACTATTCCATATTTTTTAACATTGCAAAATGCTACTCAATAAAAACAATCACTTCCCTCACAGTGGGCACCCCATCCACGAGATCCTCGTACAAGTGTTCCGCCTATCTATAAAGCCATTTACTATTTCTTGGCATGAGAAAACTATTCAACGCCTTAGTCATGGCAAAAGAGGATGATGACCTTATGAGTGATTTCGAGGACGACCAAGACAATGCAAGAACACCTATGAATCCGAACAAAGAAGACATACTTCTTTGTAAACTGTAGGGCATGGTGCAGAATCCTAATCTAGGACTAATACGATACAATGATCTCACTTGGACTCTCCATACAACCACATCAAGAGACTATATATTTCACTCTGAAATTGCGGTAATTCCATGGTCTAGGTTGGAGGACATCATTAAGGAACAGGAGCAAAACACAAACTTCCCTGCAACATTCAACTGCAAGATCCACAAAACCCCCGCTATGGGCTCACTGCATAGGCCACGTGCATCCTCATTAGCTCAAGTCTTACGGTCAGTGCCAACTTCCTTACTTTCTATATACTCTTTGCAAGACAGTTTTAGAGTTCTAGGTGAATTTCTCAATTGTCTACAGTACATAAAATAAATTCCGCAATACAATATATCGGTAGATTGTTCACTTCTCTCATAGGACGTACAAAACTAGAACTGCCAATATGAATACATTAAAATGACTTCCATAGAACAATATATCGATACATTGTTCACTTCTCTCATAGGATGTACAAAACCTTTGATGCCCATAACAAGTTTTATACAATGTCTTATAGTTTAAATATAGAAATAGTAATTTTAACTCTACTCATTGAAACTAGTAGTGCTAAATCTAGAATGTGAAGTCCACAAAAAACCGGATGAACATGCTTTTGTATCCCTTGTTCTAAGTGACGTCTAATTAAGTGCTAGAAAGTGTCTTGTTATTTGTTGAGAAAACAACTACAAATACCATCGAAGAATATAGTGCACAACCTTAAAACTAAGCCTTTGCCAATTGTATATGATTGACAAATACCATTGCTATTTTGGACCAGAAGACAATTCTAACATTGTTCCAAAGGATATTAATGCACTTCTAGAGTCCACACTAAAGAAGAGGAGACAAGACACACATCAAGCAGGACCTACAAGACAAGGTAGGAAATTTTTTTTCAGAATACAACCTTGTCCACATCTCTAAGTAGACAACTTAGAAAAAAAGCTACATAAAAAAAATAGAGCGGGAGGTTCATCACTTAGAGAGGATGCAAGTCAACGTTCGAGAAGATTTTAGAGTTTTACCAGTAGATATCCTCTTTCTTCAAGACTGGTCTGGGTTTTTTTCAATAGTCACTAGTTTCATCCTCTTAATTCCTAAATTTTCCAGTTTTTATCCTCGAATATCATTTTGTTGTGAGTTTAATTCCTTCAAATTGAAAATTGGAGAAGTTTGAATCCTATATTATCAAAAAATTGTTGATTTAGAACCTAAATTAGAATTGCTATAAATCCTTGGTAAGTATTGAACCTAGCATAGCCTTTCACCTACTGAAAGCCAAGGATCCCTCCAACTCACCAAAGGTTGAATTGAGATTGGTAATGAAAAGAGTTTTAGGGTTCAGGGTTCTCACCATCTTCAAATGAATCCTCTGTTGCCCTTGTAAGATACTTTTCAGGGTTTAGAAAATAAATATCTAAATTTTCTAGCATTCTTCCATAAGATGATGGCTTCTTGTAGAATGGGTTGAAAATCTTTGGCTGGTCCTTCTATGTACACACACACACATCACACTCTCCAAATGAGTTGTTGTCATGTGGTTTCAAAACTTCTGTTTTAATGCCATTCTGCATAGAAAAAGCTCTCTCACAAGTTGTTGTACTCACACATTGACATCTTGCAATTTCAGCAAGTGTTAAAAGGTTAGGATACTTCAATTTTAAAGAAGCACTCCAAACAATAGATGCCTACAAATCCTTAAGACTTCTTTCTAACCATTCCGAGGGGAGGACACTCCCCGTGTATGGGGAACCCATGTGTGGCGGAAAAAATAATACAAGTAATACACTTTAAAATTTAATTTTTTTTTCCAAAAAAAAATAATGAATAGATTGTGCTACTTTAAAAGTTTATGTTTTGATTTATTGATATTTTTTATGATAATAGTAATTAGTTATAAATTTTTAAAGAAAAAAGATACACTCTAAAGTTGAAAATAACTTTCACACCCCTATATTACCTAAGAAAAAAAAATTTGAAAAATAAAAACAAATTCTATAGAATAGCTTTCTATTGAAAGTTTATTTTGAGTTGAATATTGATGCAATAGTCATCATCATGTGATCTCTATAAATATTTTAGTTGAAAAACATGTCATTTTAGTTCATTTTTCAACCGTTTCTAGACAACACATCTTATGTTATTTGGAATTGAAATTTTTGGCAATAGAAACCTTTAGTCATTGTCAAACAAAGTTCAAAATTGTAGAATGAAATTATAGTTCATTCCAAAGTATTACCTAATCAAAGTTTTATTCCACCGCACGTGGGTTCCCCAAACATACAAGGAGTGTCCTCCCCTTGAACCATTCAGTAGTTCCTTGTACCTTGAAAGCAAAAAATTCTTGTTTGTAAGTTACAACATCGACTAAGGGAAAAAAATTGTTCCACCATGACGTTTTTCTTCTCCATATTGTTTCAGAAGCAAGTCTAATTGAACAACCCTCCAAGATGCTAAACCAATTTGTCTATGATGCATATGAATTGGATTCAAAATTTTTAAAGCATCAATGATGTCATTGTCAACAAATCTGGCTTCTAAAGCTACACAAACTGCTTCAGCATACATTTTTTGAAAAAATAGGGTTGCCTCTAAATCTGCATCACTAGGATCTCTAATCATGTCTATGCTATAGAATTTAGACCCCCTAATTTCACTTGATAAGCAACGAAGATAACTACTAGGAGGTCCAAATTCTGGGATGACATGAAACCCAATACTAGGGTTGAAAGTATCTTGGTTCAGATTACAAGAATCTATTAGAAAACACATTCTAATAGTAGCAATTTCAGTTTTCACAATAGGTCCTATACAAGAAATATCTACATGCTTGTTTTGAAAAAATTTAGACAATTTTGCAAGCATTTGTAAAATATCAACCAAGAAGTAGAGGATGTAAATGAATTTAAACTCTTTTAACTTGGCATACAAGAAAGGTGTTGATCCATCATCCCTTGATCTTTGAGCATCACGCATATAAACTAGTACAAATTCTAAAGAATCACAAAGAGTACTTATTGCTTGAAACCTAGATAGCCAACGGATTTTGTGGTACCTTTTTAATGTTTTTTGTGCATCATTAAGTTCATTTTGTAATGCTTGTAAAGATGCCTTACGTTTTGATGATTTCTTGAAGTGACCAGCCAATGCATCCACCACAAAATCAACATTAGCAGAGATTCCTTTACATGATTTAACTTTAGAAGCTTCTAATGCAATTGAATTAGTCCCGTGAGCAACACAATGAATAGAGGTAAGAAACGGGTTCACCTTTTTTAGAAGAGCTACCACTCCTCTATTCTTTCCTACCATTGTGGTTGCACCATCAGATCCAAAACCTACACATTTTGACATATCCAACCCCCAAGTCTTCATAGCAACCATTAGAGAGTCAAAAATTACCTTAGAATCTTTTTTTCCATTCACAATAAACAACAAACCTAAAAAACATGTCAAAGGTAAACCTCCTTCCAAAAAAGTGGCAAACACAACAAGATGACCAGTGATTGAAATATTTGTTGATTCATCAATCATAAAACCAAAATTTTTTGAGTCCCTAACTCTATCCAAAATTTGCCTTTGAACAACACTTGAAATAGCAAAAACCATATCAACACATGCTTTTCATCATGATATAGTTTTTCAGTCATGGGAGCATTACATGAGACAAGTAATTCACACAAAATAGGAAATTTGTGAAATGGGACTATTTCTTTTCCCATGAAGTATGCAGCCTTGAAAAGTGACAATAAAGCTTCATCACAAGTCCAATTTACATGTGTTATAGCTTTTTTTTAAAGCTTTCTGACCCTCATGTTTAGCCCAAGAAAGTTTTCTATGTTCAACACTTTTAGCATGATCTTGTAAGGTTGATATTTTAATATTTGTAGAACCTTCATTAGCATATACAAATTTGCCACCTCCTTCTTTACAAGTCTTACAAAAAATCCTCCCTAACTCACGATTAAAATCAACCCAATCAAACAAATCAAACCAAGCATCCTTCCACTCTTTATTTGCTTTTTCTACTGAACTCAGTTCCTTATTAGATGTTTTACTTGAAGAAAATCCACATGCTTCCATATCCATAGATTCTCTACCAGCTCCAACCCTAAATAATATATCCCTCATGGATCTCTGACGCTTAGCCATACTCAAACCATAAAACTTGAAAGAGAAAAGTTAAGAAAACTTATGTGATGATCCAAGTCGTTCTATTGAGCAAGGTCTGAACCAGGAACATGCAAGAACATTGGAACACCTTAACCTCCAAAATCTCCAAAAGCAATACAAATTGTGGCAGTAGCAACAAGTGAGCAGCACCAATGAGTAAGCTCCACCAAATCACCACCACCAAGTAAGTAGCACCACAACAGCAACAATGAAAGTTGAACACTACCAACGAACCATCAACACCAACAAGAGAGTAGGACAAAAGGTAATCAGCAATGGCAAGAGCAGCAGCTAAGCAATGGCAATGAAGGTGTGAAGCAATGAAGGAGTAAGATGGAACAAGATAGAGCAATGAAGGAGCAAGATGGAGGCATGGAGCTATGTAGGTGCAAGGTGGGACTGCGGGAGCGAGCTGGGAATGCAAATGAGGAGGCGGAATTGTGGAAGCAAGGAGGCAGAGGCGGAGACTAATCCTGACGGGTCGGCAGGGAGCCAGGCTGCCTAGCAGGCCAGTCCCCTCCGAGGGCCCAGCCTAGGCCGCCTAAGCCAGCCCAACGGCAGGAATGCGGGGGGCCGGGGCCTGGGGGCATAGGCTGCAGAAAGGCGGGGCTGGCCGCGAGGGTCGGAAGGCGTGGGGCAAAAAGGCCACGCAGAGGAAGGGCGCGGTCCAAGTTAAAAAAAAATTTAATTAATTTTCTTAAATTAATTGTATAGATGTATTGGCCTATCCCAATACCCACCATTTAGGATGGTTGATATCCGCCTCTCACTACCTAGGGGGCTAGATATGTGCTACTTAAAATATAAGAATAACAGCTAAAATCCTACCTTCTAGAAAGTGATGCAGCTGAAATCCGCCCTATTGTAAATTGAGGTGGGTAAAATATCCCCCCAATTTTTCCTTATGCCGGTTGATTTCCTATCTTGTCAACTTTTTGTCCAATTTTTGATCCTTCGCTTTGGGAACCCAACTGGTTATTTGACCATTTTCACCAACTAAGTTTGTATTAGCCAGCGGTTCTTTCTAGACACTGATGCAAGTGCAATTTTTTGGCAAAACAGTCCTACATTGATCCTACACTTTGCTAACTTTTTTTATCAGCATTCACAGTACACGGACGAATAAAGTAGTTTCAAACATGGTGTTCATATTTCAGGGTTCAAGGATAGCTTGGGTTCCACTCTCTCTAGTGGAATGAAACAACACTTGACTAATCTACTCTAACTTGGTCTTTGACCTTCACAAATCATATCACAACATAAGTCATTTATGAAGGACCTAGCATTGCAGAATGGATCTGTTAGCCATGACACCTTTGTGCAAGCACATGATGTTAGAAATCTAGCAAAGTTGAGGGATGAATCTCTATGGCATAAGCATGCAAGCAACCCCCAAAGTGTAAAAATGTGGGTGGATGACAATCCGGAGTCTGTATTCTGCTACAAAGAGCATGGCTTACTAGATCTGAACAGAAAAAAACAAGACAACACACCATTCACATTTAGAATTCAAGCATCATGGCAACTCAAAATACTCGTGAAATTTAGAAACAACAGCGCTTCATTGTTTGATGCTACATTTGGAACATTAGACAAAAGAGTACATATAGTTTTTTCTTATTAATGTTTTTTTTTTTTTCATTTCGGGAAGTATGTATTGCTCAAAGAACATCAATAATGGATCTTACCATTTGTGTTTTTTCAATAGCATAGAATTCCAGAAGTCAATTTCATTTTATTAGAGATTAAGAGTCGTTTTTGTCTTTCATATTTATCATGTGTTTGTGCATCTGTAGTACCCCTTATACATGGTGATGGTTTTCGATGAATGGAAAAACAGAATCCTGGTAGCTTTTTTTCTCACTTTATAGTCCCGGAAGAAGGACTTAAGATTTGTACTTCAAGAGTTTCAGAAGCAAGTACAAGAGAAACTTCTAACATGGGCTCCTACATCAATCATAGTCGATAACACCCAAGCGGAAAATTAATGTTCTAAGGTACACTTGCACAACTTCAAGCTTGAAACGATGACATATTATCATAATCTCTTAGCATGTAGACTTTCTAGTGATCAAGAACAAAAAAAACATGAGGTACTAGTCACTTCTCTGTTTGTCCATGTATTGTCTTACGGACGATTACATTTTCGTCACGAAAGACAAAATGAATGTGCTTACCTGTATTTGTACTACTTGAGTTCCGCAGGACAGTGTGGCCTACATCCCAAATATTTCTATGCCTATGGCATGTCCGCAAATCTTAGCAAGAGAATACTATGAAAAAAATTACTATTGTAGGAGAGCGGGCAGCTATTCTCAAAGAATTGGGAGACATCATGTATGACAAATGGTACTCAATGGAGTGCAATCCTATCATGTGGGCCCAAACTCAGTTGGACCAGCTATATGGAAAACACACAAAAGCACCTCGCTTCATGAAGTACATGAAAAAGCACTAGCGTGAGAAGATTGATATATGGTGCATGGCCAATCAAAGTATTCCGCATACAAGACAGAACACAAATGCCGCGTTTGAGTCTTATTATGGAAATTTGAAGTTCATTCTGAAGTCATCACGTGAATACTTTGGAGGACGGAGACTAGATTGGTTCGTTTACCATCTAGTTAGGGATGTCATCACACACTACTGGTATGCAGTACAATGTAAATTGTTTGGGTTTAGCCGGAACAGGAGCCAAGAACAAATTGTTGCAATAACCATAGTTTATACTAACAATATACCAAATTCGTTGTGCAGATTTATCCAGATGGTGAGGACATCACTCTTGTAGTTTCAATGAATCACTATCCTATGGTATAGACTATTCATAGCCCAGATTTGAAATAGGTACACTATGATTATCATGTGGGAAAAGAGGACATGATATGCAAGCATATAGTAAAGGTTTTCCGCACCCTGCATCATAAAGTAACAATTGGTCTACTGTCAGAGAGACTGGTTCTACGTGTAGGATCAATAAGAACATTCCACTATTGCAATGCTTTGCACAAGCACAATATCACGAATCGGATTAGATTATGGAGCTTCAAGTAGCTGCTATTAATCATGTTTCTGTTACTATGGTTCTGCCACCACAAGATTAGCCCCCTTGTAGAATAGAAAGTATTAACTGTAGAACATCCAAAGATCTAAAAGTCATTGTAGGAAAGCTCTACACCTAGCTTGTGGAAAATGCTGAAGCTAATCTTCAACTTCTTGACTTCTTTATAGCAGATCTAAAGAAAGCTAAGGAAAACTAGTCATCATTACTTGCACGCGGTCTTTCCAGGATAGAATACCTAGAAAGAAGACATATTTTTCTTGAAGCTCTAGAAGACAACTTGCTTAAAAGGTATTGGAGTTTTCTAGAGCCCAAATCAAGAAAAGTATTGTGTACTTCTAGTAGTAGAACTTGATGTTTATTTATTTAATAGAATAGGATCTGTTCTTGCTAAGGAATTCTCTTTGCATAACACATGTATCATATTTTGATTCTAGAAAAAGCTACTACTGAAATTAATGCATTTTTACAACATTGAATTCTTTCTTAATGTATCTCAGTTTGATGTTTACTAAATGACATTCGGGTCATTGCAAGAAACACCGTGCAAAAAGCGTAGTGTTTTCAAACGTACTTTTTCTTTCTTTTGGGAGTACTTTAAAATTAAAAAAATAAGTTTTAAAAAAAGTGAAAAATATGTTTCATGTATAAACCTTTAAGAAGAAGGTACCCTGGAAAGGAAAGGCATAGGAAAAATCTCTAACTAAAGTAGGAAATCCAGAAAAGTGCAAAATCTCATGAAAATTAGTACTTCTACATTTTAATTTGTAAAAAATAGGAAAATCAATTTTAAGAAAAACTAAAATTTGGCCATTTGAGTAAAGTTGATTTTGATGAGATTTGACCAAAAGAACAATCTTAGAACCATCATCAATGTTCAGAAATTGTGTGCCACGGGAAAAAATTTGTACTCATGTGGAAGACATAAAAAAACATATTTTTAGATTTTTATTTGGAATTTATAGGTTTTACACCTATGCAAATAGACCATGAAAGTTTCGTCTTCAAATCATTAAATTTAGACATTGTGAACGTAATGATAACCATAAACGTAATTTTGTGACAGCTCAATGAAAATGTTTTTTAAATATAAAATTATTTTTTTTAGTTTCTAAAAAATAAGGGATCTAATAAAATTCAAGTTAGGTATGTTGAATAAAAATTTCATGTTCATTGGACTTACTCTCCAAAAATTATAGTGGAAAACAAAAAAGTGGTTTGCGTTGTGACTTGAAATAGGACTGGTGTTTCTTGCAATGACCCATTCTTGAATCTTGAGCACTAGTTTTGTAAAGTGATGTGTCATTTTTTGACTGTGATTGTGTCCTGCTATGCTTTCTTCGTGTACATTTTTAGCTTGTGGTAGTGCCACCTTCGGGATTATTATATTGTTCGCATCTTTTTTGGACATATCTTTTCTTCAGTGGAAAATTCAATTGTTTATATAATTTAAAGGACATACTTTTATTGGGTTTAGGGTTGCTAACTTATTGCCAAATAGGCAAGGGGAGGACACTCTCTGTGTTTGAGGAACCCACATGCGGCGGAAAAAGTAATACAAGTAATACACTTTAAAATTTAATTTTTTTTTCCAAAAAAAAATAATGAATAGATTGTGCTACTTTAAAAGTTTATGTTTTGAATTATTGATATTTTTTTATGATAATAGTAATTAGTTATAAATTTTTAAAGAAAAAAGATACACTCTAAAGTTGAAAATAACTTTCACACCCGTATATTACCTAAGAAAAAAAATTTGAAAAATGAAAAAAAAATTCTATAGAATAGCTTTCTATTGAAAGTTTATTTTGAGTTGAATATTGATGCAATAGTCATCATCATGTGATCTCTATAAATATTTTAGTTGAAAAACATGTCATTTTAGTTCATTTTTCAACCCTTTCTAAACAACACATCTTATGTTATTTGGAATTGAAATTTTTGGCAATAGAAACCTTTAGTCATTGTCAAATAAAGTTCAAAATTGTAGGATGAAATTATAGTTCATTCCAAAGTATTGCCTAGACGCCTAGTCAAAGTTTTATTCCGCTGCACATTGTCGTGATGTAAATGCGTACATTATTTAAAATATATACGTATTTTATATTCAAATTAGATTTTAGAATTCAAATTCTAGAATCTATATTTAGGTTTGAAGTTCAACACTTAAATGTTGAACTAGAGGGTTTTTATGAAGTCATGAGATTTAGAGTCTTAGGATTTATCTTTGACTTTAGTTTTTGCCTCCATTTAGTTTAGTTGAAGTTTAATATCTAATTTTAATCTTATATTTTATCTATATGTTTAGAAGATAAGATTATGAATTAGAATTAGTTTATTTTTTAGTTTGACTTTTGAGTTTCATTGGCTTTGGAGAGTAAACTTGAACTTATGTTCTTTTTCTTTTTCTTTGGCCAATAGTTGTTTGGAGATCCATTTGGGCATCTCCCACTTAACTTAAGGTCTAGTAGGATTGGTGAGTGATCTTCTTACTCCTCTTAGTGGGGTTTAGAGAGGTTTTTTGGGGGAGTTTTTCCTTAGTGTGTGTGGAGACGGAGTTTTGTGTGTGAGTGTTAATGGGGTTTTGAAGTCGAATTTTGGATTGATGTAGCTCATTGAGCATTGAATCTTTGGAATTGAAACCTTGGAATCTGATTCCTTGTGATTAGGATTTTTCAAATTGTGCTTGCAAGTTGAATTTGGACTTGTGAATCAAAAGATATAGAGTTTTGAAGTTGAGAGGACCTAAGGCCTTCCATTGAGAAGAGCAAAGGCTTCTTTGAGCCATAACTTTTGGAATATTTTTTATCTTGTCGTGAGATTTGGAGGGATTGTATATCATTGTAGTACCTTTTCAAAAAGTCATCACTCATCTAGTTTGGAGTTTGGAGGAAAAATTTATGAGTAGTTGAAGGTCTGGAGGAAAATTGGAGTTTGGAAGGAGAAAGGCCGTGACTTGAAACGATCACAACTTTGGGTGTGTTTTTTATATGTCTTTGAAAATTCTTGTGGAGTTAGTTTGTAGAATTTCCTATCCATAATGAGTTCATTCACTTCATTTGAATTCTTATTGAAGAAATTATAGAGTGTAGAAGATAGGAAGGAGTGTTGCCTTTATAGTTTAGAAACTCGAGACTTTGTTCCTTAATAACTTTTGGACAGAGTCTTAGTTTCTCATGAAACTTTCTGATATTGTGGATATTAGTTTGAGGATTCTAAATTGCTATCATACTTGAAATTTGGAATTGTAGTTCAAAAATTATAGAAAAATATAGAGGTAGTAGTTGGTTGCCAAGGGATTTGAGGAACCTCTACTTTGCACTCTAATAACTTTTGGATAGTAGTTTAGAATTTTAGATAGAGTTGAGATTTGGAGGGTGTTTTCCTTGTAAAGTTGTCTTTTCAAATTTTTATTACACTAAGTATTTGGAGACTTAAGCCATTTGTAGCACTAGAAAGAAGGTCGCAACTAGTGAGAGGAGAAGTTTTCTAGTGTTCTTTGGGGTTCATTGAAGTTCTTTGGGGTTCTTTGGGTTCTTTTGAAGACTTGAAGATTCAAAGGCCGTACATGCCGAGGATCTAGCCTTGTGTTGTGGTTTGTGACTTGTTTTCATTTCTGTTATTCCCAGCCAGTTTTGGAGGCTAGTTGAAAATTCAATTTCTGCATTGTAAAACTGTTGCGAGCCGTGGTTATCCAGTAAGCGCTCCATTTTGTGTTTGTGGCGACAAAGTGGGGTTAATGGCCCACATGGTCGATCTTTTATATTGTTCCCAGTGATAAAAGGCGCTTCCTAGTCATCGTGGGTTTGAAGTTTAGAGGCCCATCATTCGAACGGTCACTCGTGTTGGTCGTTCCGTTTTACACGTCCGAAGCCTTGTTTCTCATTACACACCTTCACCCTTGGCCCTATAGAGCCAGCCACAGGATAAGCCAACGAAAGAACAAGTGAAGATTCAAGCAAAGATTCGAGTGAAGATCAAGAGAAGATTCGAGTTTTGAAGACTTACCCAACTTCACTCATTAACGTGCAGCCAAACCCCCTATGTGTTCTCTAAGCGCGCTCCTCTCTACCCGACAACGTGGGTTCCTCAAACATATAAGGAGTGTCCTCCCCTCACAAATAGGTGTACATTTATATTTGTTACCGCAAATAGTAGAACAATACCGCAAAACTTTTCAAGTCATTTGTTTGCTTTAGAGAACATAGAAGGTTGTATTAGTTGTTAACATAGAAGACTGTATTAGTTGTCAATATAGAAGGCTGTATTAATTGGCTACAATATTAACCCCTAAAGGTTTTTGACTATGTTTTCACCAAAAATACTCTAAAACTGCCATTTCTAATACAAGTGCAATTTTTTTCTTAAAACACATTTTTGACTCATATAACCATAGGATCCTGTAGTAAGGTGGTTTGTAAACATGGGGAAAAAATTTCAGAAATTTCCACCATGTAGATTGCAAGATATAAGCATTTGAATTGACAAAAATTGTTTTTTTATCCCTACGAAAATTTGGGCAGCTGCACTTCACAAGGTCACATTTGTGTGAAAAAAATTCAAAA
The DNA here is from genome assembly GCA_947034885.2 of Thuidium tamariscinum. NCBI lineage: Eukaryota > Viridiplantae > Streptophyta > Bryopsida > Hypnales > Thuidiaceae > Thuidium > Thuidium tamariscinum. Next base: position 14,141,431 of record OX344752.2, on the reverse strand, counting down.
TGGTGGTTACTCTTTGAATTCATACTTCAATGCAAGTTGGATACATTCTGAAAAAATTTCAAACCATTTGGAATTGTACAACATATAGGAAAAAATAAGTAAGTAAAAAGAAATTAAAAAATGAGCCAAAATATTAAATTGTGAACATTTTATTCATGGAATTGAAAATTTTCAATCCCAATGGTTAAAATGTTGTAATAAACAATCTACACCTTTTGTTTTTATTTTTTTCCAAAAATATGAAAAATTGAATTAAATGAAGAATTTCAAACTTTTTTTGTACTGTAGAGATTCTGCAACTAGCCGCAAACTACCCCAAACTCAAAATCTTCATAACTTTTGACTCATTGATCGGAATGGATTGATTCAAAGCTTCCCATGTTTGTATAAACCTAAAGAATCAATTTGAAATTCCACTTTTTTTTTAAAAGTTTTTTTGAAGAAGTTTTTTCAGCTGCCCGCGCTGCCCGCTGAGTGAAGAAAACAACATGTCTTGCCATAACTTTTTAACCATGAAGTCAAAAGTTATGAAAATTGTCGAGCCTTAAAGCTACTCCTCGGGCACATATTGTATTAAAATTTCAAAGAAAAAAAATAAAAATGCCATCCATAGTGAGCTGCCCAAAAAATTTATAATCTCAAAAAGCGTTGTTCAGGGCTTTAGGGGTTAACTAGCATTTTAAAAAGGTATATTTATTCTGATATTTTATACTTCTTGAATTTACAATGGGATAAAAGTATTTTTATTGATTAAATTTTGGACTACAAATAATGTAGTTTTGTAATTGATTAATTCAATTTAAACGAATTCATATATTTATGGTATTCTTAAAAATTTTGTACTACTAAATTCGATAAGTAGCTAACATAGGGACCTTCATGTAAATAATATATACATACTGCGTTCCAACCTAACCATCATGATATCCTTTTATGTAGAGTTAAAGTTTCATAATTTCAAAACTTAAAATCTTAATAGATTATTGTGTCAATGTATATAACATTTCAATACTTCATGAAAAGAAGAAATGTAGATTTTAATATTTGAACATAAATATTGTATTAATGGAAACCTTAATTTGATGCCATATAAATAAAATCAACATAATAGAATGTTAAATGCCTTCTTTTTCAACTTTTTGAAAGAAAACAAAAAAAACTTATTTTAGTTTACAAATAAGCATTCTTTGTTTTTTCTCATTTAATAAATTTATCATATGAGAATTCTATGATATAATGCAATATTTTCTCTCATATTTTTGGATATAGATTAGTAACCACATTCACAGTTTTCTCAGAGATTACAATGTTGTTATTAAAACTCAAAAGTGCAACTTCACAATCTTTCAAAACATGTCTTAATTCACAAAGTTTGGGGGTCATCATACGCGCGTCATTAGAGGAAATCTGAGGGCATTAGAAGACTGCGGGTTCCCGGACTGCGAGAATGCAGTTTCTGCCGCGAGAACTGAAATTCGACATGGTCGAGAGAGTGCCACGTAATAATTTATTTATTTTTTGGGCTTTTTTTCATATTTCAGGATCCAATTTTTTTCTTTTATTAGGCTTGAATTCTAGGTATTTTTCCTAGATTTTCGTCAAAGTCTACTACTGAATTATGGGATAAACATAGAGATTAAAATCTTTTTTATTGTTATTTACAATATGAAGACTCCTTATTTGTATACTTTCTGTTATAACTCATGCAAATAGAAGGACTTAATCCATAATTGATACAAGTCACCCAAGTTACATCCCAGAGCATGACTTTGTATCCTGTACAAACTTAAATGCAGCATAATAATCACTGATACCCAATTTGCAAATTTGATCTGTACATGGTAGTCAGAGATACCCAGGGTATCTTCTAACACTTGTCAGCATATATTATAGAATAAGTGACGGTTAATTGGGGCTTGTGCCTTAACTACAGCAATTAAGCTGCTTAGCAAAGTTGGCAAATTGGATGTATGAATGCACCCAAACTGTCACGCTTCCACATCCCACCGATACTTTCAAAAGTTTTTGAATTATTAGCGTGTCTGTTGCACTACCTTCAGGGCTCTATATGATTGTGAAGCAATTTGCAGAATGAGGATTACGTTGGGGTGATTTGCAAGCAAGTATTAAGTGCTATAATTTGATTTAGGGTTTGTTAAACATGATGTTTGGCTCCCAGAACAATGGCCAACAGGTGCAGTTTAGCTCATACAGCAGAACCGTAAATTCTGTTGTGATGTGGCCATTTTTGCACGTTTTATACGTTAAATTTTGAGTTTTGTGTGCACTTTCTCTTGTGATATAACGATAACAAGTTGTGGTAGACTGTAAACACCTCGTACACGTCAAATGGCAAACTAATGGTTGGCTGGTTGGCATGGGTACAGGTGAGGACTACCACCTCTCAGGAATTGCTTCAAAAAACTTCAATTCCACTTTACAAATGGTTGATGATACTGAGTATTAGCAATGCTTGTTGAGTTTATTATTTCATAGTTTTCTACTCAAGAAACTTGTTATTTGTAGTTGTTTCAAAAAATTTGTCTTAAGCGGTTGTTGTTGTTTACTTAAGTCCTGATCAGGCTTAGAGTTTGTGTTTTGTGTTTTGTTGACAAAGATCAAGAAAGAAGGTTCCCGATTTACTTTGATCATTGGGTTGGATTTTACTGGCTTTATACATACAATTTTTTAATGGAGTTCCTTGGCTCTACTCCCTAGTAGTCAGATAGAATTTCTGAAGGAAGTTTTTTCTTAAGTGATTCTCACAAACAAGGCTCACGTATTGTGCTCATTATTTTCTAATGCATAAATTGTTCCTGGGATCACTCACTCTCTTTGATTTTTTTACATTCAGTATAAAGATTACTAAAAGTCCTGTAGAATATGATATGATCATATATTTCAAGTCATATTGTTTTGAGATGCATAACCTCATACTATCTCTACATTGACAATCTTGGTAGAAATTATTTAGAGTGCTTACAGGTACTTGGAAGTTTGATTTTAGAAAGGGAATTAAAATCTACTCTGAGTCTATTAGAGAAGTACCGAAAAAACATTTTTTTGGGGTAAATGCCGCCCTAACAACGGACAGCAGTTAGGAACAGTTTCGGGGAATAGCCCCGGAACAGCCCTTTGGAGGCCTCAAATTTCCTCTAATGCGTTAAATCCTATAAACCAAAGTGGGCTCAATCCAATTCGACGATGTCAGACCCATCTTGGATCATGGGACCCAACCAATGGCGCAGTAGCATAGGATAGTGGCTCCATAGGACATTGTTTGTATAATGTTGTAGAACATCAACCTTGTAATTTTTTAAACTATGAACTTATTTACTTATCCCACATTGTTTGTCTTTGCTTCTACAGCCTCTCTCTCTCTCTCTATATATATATAGAATTGTCTTCTTAGTACAAAACACAAATTACAAAACACAAAATACAAATTACAAAACACAAATATAAATCACAAAATAAAAATTACAAAATAAAAAACACAAATTACAACAAATTTTTTATAATTATTTGAAGTTCTAATACAATAATGAAAAATCTCATTAAAGTAACAACATTCCATTACTTTGACAATTGTTACACTTCACCCTATGCTATGAAAATTCTAAATCCGACATAGATATTTGAAATTGATATATTTTGTAGATGTTGTAAATCTATAAATGTCCAAGATGTTTTAGACAACATAGTTTGAAATCTTTATATATCATAGATTCCTACTCATTTTTAATACAAGACTTTTGCTTATGCAAGCATAAGATTTGATCATGTGCATTTTTTGTATAAATTCTTTTTATTTGATTTGTTACGTATGGATAATTTTATCTTCTTAACCAAAAAAAAGTGTACAAAGACCCTAATCCCCTATGCTAACGTTCATGTAAACCTATGTGTATTTATCATTTTTTTCTTAATTATAGGTTTGTACTAACACACTAATCTTACAAGGCTTCTCATTTACATAAAAAGGTGAGTGTGATTGCTTCTCATTCTTATTTAAAAGTACGTAAATGGGTCTCATGGGCAATGGTAAAAGACTACACAAATGTTCACTTTTTACATACAGTAATAAGAATATGATTTTCTGATTTTAAGAGAAAACTTTTGTACAATGATTACAATCTTATATATAAATATCTATGTATAACTTATCACTATTGGCTTAAAACATATATTAATGTTTCGTACATTTAAAATTGATTTGAAAGTTTACTTTTTTATATTCTTCGTGAATTACATTCTACTAAGCAATTAAAGTTAGATTCTTATTGTTTTGAGAAAAAATTTACATTTAGAAAGTTCGTGAATTTGTAAATGATATTTTTATATTACAAATTGAAAAAAATCATAACCTGATACACAACCTCTTATTTTGCAAGAACAAATGAACACTTAATGAAATACAATGAGAAAGTCATGTAATGGTAATAAAATGCAAAAGGCTGCACTTTTGATTGCAGCATTCCGATTGGTGAATCAACTTTCAATGTTGTTTTACGTTGTTTTCAAAAGATTTGAAGAAGAAGTGAATAGCACTTTGCCTATGAACAAAAAGATGCTCAAATCTTGAAATAATTTGGCTTCATTTGATTCTTGAATTTCAAAAAACCTAAATACACTAAAATTTTATTTTTTTTATGATAAGTTCATACTATACAAAGGCCTTTAAAAAATTAAAAAAAAACATACTACAAGAATATGACAGATCTTTTTAGAGTTTTGTAAAAAAAATCAATCTGAAAGTTTGAAAATTTCATATCCCTAAAACTTTATCATCACGACTCTTGTTGATTTCAACCTTCTTATAAATTTGCAATAACTTTTGTGTGTCTAGTTCACGAATCATAATTTTTAATAATTATATTGTTTTAATAATATGACATTTGTTTTAATTATTTCTTTGTACCAACCAAAAAGTGATCAATGACACTTCAACTGCGAGGTATTTATTTTTGTGAAATGATCATTGTTTCTTAAATTTCACAATCGAAATTCAAGAAATGACCTAATTAGAACTATTATATCATATAGAAGGTACAACTTAAGTTTTAAAGGGTTTTCAGAAGATTTGAAAACTTACAAGATGTTTAACATCTTTATGACACTGAGCGATTAAAAGCCTTTTAGAACGATGCTATGATTCAACACAACTATTGAATGTCAATAATGAATCCTCTTCTTATTCAACAACAACCATAAGATGGAGAAATGAATATATTTCACATTTTAAAATTTCTGTCGTACTAAATGTTATGTACATAGAAAATTATTGTTCTACTTTACAATTTTCACTAAGTCTCATTGAATTTGTATTGAAAATGTCATTCCTTCGTATCTATCTTATTAGAAATCACATTTTCTCATTCTACTTGTATTGTTACGTTATTGTAGTCTAGTTTTTTTTGTTTTTTAAAGACTTTATACACATTATTTTATTCTATATCTAATGTTTAGTATAAAAAGTAGTCTATTTTCATTAAAGTTTGAAAAGTTCAAATATACTTTAATTTGTAGTTAGTATAATTGTAAAAGAGGGAAAAAGTAAAGATTAAAGCAAAAGGCAAAAGATAAAGATAAAGGAGATAAAGAAAAAGAAAAGAGAAAATTAAGATTTGAGGAATTCTGGCTGCGGAACGTTGTATTGTAGTTTCTCCTCGCTTCCGATCTCCCTTTTCTTGACAAAATTTCCTCTCCCTACTCTTTTTCTCTCTCCCCGGAAGTGCAGATTGTAGAGATCCTCCTAGTACTGTAATCTTTGTGCGTAGAACTGTATATTTGCAATAAAAGATTGAGTTTGTGTAAATTATGCATCTGTGTTGTGTGAAAATTGAGTCTGCACGTGTTGTGATGAAATTATTTGGATTTTGAAGGATCATGTGTTAGTTTGAGTGTCTTATGAATTCTGAATATGTGTAGGCAAAGAATCGAAGACACTGAAGTTGAATTTGGACTAGGGTGCATTCGGCTATAGTCGGCGTGACTGTGAGGGTGACTAGTTTGGTGGTCGCACTGGGGAAATTGGCTGCGGTGAAAGAGGAAATTGGAAAGATTTCAGAGAATCCGATTGCCGCAGGTTGAATCGCGAGGAGTTGCGACATCCAAAATTGCTGAACATTGAGCCAGTTGCGGTGCTGATCAAGTCCAGTAAAAAGAAAAAATTTCAAAATCAATTTTTGTGAACGATGTGAGTGATGGATTGGGTTAGATCGATCAAGAGCATTGAGAAATGGTAATCGCTGTTGAAGTGTGTCCGAATTCGGGAAGAGTCTTCAAATTCGGTCGTTTGTAAAGTTGGGGTGAGATTAGGGATTCGAGAATTTTGTGAAGCCCAATGTTTGAGAATTGAATCGAATTTGGAAAATTTGTGTGATCACGAGATCACCAGGTGCAGCAAAATCGCAATTGTGTGAGAATTTTGCAAAATTCCTCAACCAATTCGGCACCAAGTGCGCCGCGCGAAGCAGTCGCGACTCGAAGTCGGAGCAAGCCCTGACGATTGAAATCCCGAAGGTTGAGACCCTGCTGGTCACACTCAATCGGGTATTGGGTACCGGGTATTGGGTACCGGGTATTGGGCGCGGGTATCAATCGGGTAACACGGCTTTGGATTCTGGAATACGGTTATAGGATCGATATCCATGGTTTTGAGGGGATAACATTTTGAACGTTTTGACTTAATTATTCGACCAAAAACAAACTAAAATAAAGGTCCAAATTTTTCGAATAGTCCTTTGGGCTGTAACCCTACTTTGAGTATAGATCCTAACAGAGGTTTGGAGTGTCAATCTTGAAATCGCATATGTATGTTGTAAATGGGAGTTTTGTGTGGGTTTTAGGTAGAGTATACTGATTTGCACGTGTTTGGCCATATTGTCCTTGGTTGTGTGTGCGCAGACTTATTGTGAGTTAGTCTAAAACATTAACTCTTATTCTTTTGCTAAATATCAAGAATAACAATACTATTATTTATTTAGTCTATAAGTCCTGCATTGCACATGCATTCACTACAAGTCAGTCCACATTGAACTATTGTCCCAGAACTATTGTCACGAGCCAATAGCACACTAGACAAGACTGTGACTGCATACATTAGTCAATAGCATCTACTAATGGACAGCTTGAGTGATACCTTGGGTTTTAGTGGGATTAAGAATGAATCAGTCTCTAAATTTTGCACGTTGTGACCTTTAAACACATTACGCTAACATTACATAGTTCATTTCCTGGTGTTGGAACTCGGATTTGGTTGAATAAGATTAGATTCCAGAAAATATGCGACATTTTTGGCACCGCTGCCGAGGAATGAACTTTAGCTAGCGGTGTTCAAAGATATACAAATGTTTTGAATTCTTTTTAATCTATTGCAAATTGAGCTTGAGGAAACAAGAAAACACATGAACTTAGATATTCCTTTTATATTATTATATATTAAAAAAAAGAATTTCATGTATTTTCCATAAAGTTCTTTAAAGACTCGTTTGAAGTTGAAGTGAAAAGTATTTGGAATCTTTTATTTGATAAGAATAGAAGATACATTTGTGACTTTAAATGATTTTGTAAGTTATGAAACACAATGGAACCATACGAGAAATTGAATAGAGAAATTATAGAAGATTTATTAAAAGACATATTTACGGTAGATACTAGTAGTTTCCCTCAAAACACTATAAGAAACCCGTGTTTTTTTTGGTGTCATGCCCAAAACATAACATGTTTAAAAAAACATTATATGTTTTATAGAACATTGGGATGTCTAGTGCATGAAGGCTAAAAAAAGGGAAGATTTAATTAAATGTTATAAAAAGCATGCCAAATTATTGTCACAACAAACTGGTGTTATCCAAAACAATGATGTAGTTTAAAACATGGTTGTCAACATAAAAATGTTTTAAAAATCATCCAAGAAAACATTCATAGCCACGTCATCATTGTTGGTCAAACTTAATTAAAGTAATTAACAAAATATTAATGGGTCAAATCACACTCAAATGTACCACAAAAGGGGTCAGACACACCAAAATCTGCAATGTAACTTCTTTCAATCTATTGTTTTCTAATGCTAATCTATTAATTTTAGATAATTTAGTCCTTTTTTATTAGAGCTTCAACTCATGTTAAGACTAATAGTATTTTATTCATAAAAAAAGAAAAATTCTTTACTAAAAATCCAATTGTACTTGAATTGTCAATACGTCAACTTTTTAAATGGACAAAAAGGAGTCTAATTTCTAATGAATTATAATGTGATTGAATCCAAAAAAATCATATATGTATATATTCATATAATAGAGTAGAAAAGGACATTTTTGACAAAAATTGATTATATTTTTATTTTCTATAATATTCAGAAGTAAGAATTTTTGAACGTTTTTTTCAATACATAAAATAATCCAAATGATGATTGTGTCAAAACAAAAAGTGTATATATTATTGACATCTAGGTCTCTATATTATTATTTTTTTAAATTAAATGTTTAATTTTGTTCTTAGAACAAATTAATACTTTGTCAATAATCAATTAATTGATTAAAAAATTATACTATTTTTAGTTTAAGAATCATTTTCATAAAATCCTTTTTTATAATTGTATACTTGATAAGAATAAATTTTTTTGATAAAAAGTCTTGCTTAAGTGCTATATTGTAAAATAATTCCTAAATTTAGCCTGATTTACATCTATTTAAAGATTTTTTCCATGAATTTTTTTTTCAAAATCATCAAAAGAACCCATTGCAATACTATCCATCTATTGTTTTCTTTTTAAAATGACAACATCAAAGTAATTTAAAGCTTTGAAACTTAAAAAAAGGACTCTAGTCATGTCCTAGTAAAGTAATGCCTTTGGTACCTTTCAGTGTGGTTTGACCCTAATTCGGTCAGAGGTAAAATGATTGACTGCAATAAAAAAGATGAAAATGGGCAGATGGTGTGAAAAGTTAGATGACATGGCATCTGACATGGACCAATGACATGGAAATTACGTGACGTGGACATGGTATGCTGACGTCGCATGCCATGTCAGCAATTATGACAAACCTATGTTACAACTTTGGATGTTTCTTTAAACATCATACTAGACATAAAGATGTTTTTAAAGACATCACTTTTAACAAAATCGTTATTTACTGTTTGCAATCGTAACATCAAAGCAAATGTTAATCACTGTGCAATTCATAACATTAAAAAGGATAAGCAAACCTTATGCAAGCTACTGAAGATGGCTTCTTTGATGTAAGCATGACTATAAAATGACCATCAACAAAGGCTTTTATGTATTGTGAACATCCATATTTTTTTATTTTTCCTTTTGTTGAGCATATTCTTTACTTGATAAAAACATTTTTTTCCTTATAATTCCAATCCCAATAGTTTTTGGTAAAATAAGAATTTTAAAAATTTATTCGTGACATTATTTCAATTGAATATTGTCATTAGGGAATCTAGGACACTTATATTCTTTATATTATAGTAGTTGAGTATTTTTCTTATTACAAGATTAGAAAATCCCATTTTCTCAATTTTTTTTTCCTACAATTGCATACAAGGGCTCTAAAGAAGAATAACAATACAATTTGTATTTTTTGCACTATTTGTTACAATTGCATATATTTCTTGCACATGTTTTTTTAAACCAAAGGTAAGTATTTTTTTCAATATAAGATTGGAGAATTTCAATTTCTTTGTTTGTTACAATAGAAAATTCTCTTCAAATGAATAAGTACACAATTCATATTCTTTTCACTATTTGAAGTTCAATATTGTCTCTTTACAAATCTAAATATCCATGTTTTTATTATTATTAATTACGTATGAGTATTAGTAACACCTACATTTTTTATATGCAATAACTTTAGTTTATAAGATTAAAATCATGTATGCCTTTTTCAAAATTTCAATACATAAAGTAATTAATTTCTTCAAGTGAATACAATAATACCTATATTTTTTTCTTTTTTAAGGCAATTTCTAGGACAATCGACCTTTTCTATTAGAAAAATGAGGGGATTCAAATAATCTTTTCATTATTGGAGTTTGGCTTTTCCTTTAGAAAATACCAACATTCATTTCTTTCTCATTGTTACAATTGGATATATCTTTACAAGACTAAGACACACTTTCTTTGTAACGAGGGTGGAATAGATTTTTTCTACAAAAAATTAAGACTTGCAATATTTTTTAGTCCCACAATTGATGAAATTTACCTTACTAAGATTATAACATTTTATATTTCTTCCTTCTCTTAGATTTGACAATTGACTACAACTTGGGGAGTTGGGGGGAAGCATTGTTGAAAAACATAGGAACAATGTGTAATAAAATATAGGGTTTAATATATTCATTGCACGTAAAATTTGTAAAAAATTATATTTATCATAGGGTGCTTTAAAATTGTGAAACATGCATGATTATATAAACTATAGAGTTAGACATAATACAATAAATTATATAAAGAGTACATATAAAATAGTATATACAAATGTGAGTAACTAAAAAAAGGATTACAGATTACCATATGAAGCTTTAAATGTATTCATGAATGGGGTGATTTGTCATAAAATTTTGCCCATATTCTAAATAGAGTACTTCATTGCAAGGTACATATGGTATATGCAAAAAATACTTTAAAATTTAGTATCTAAGGGAAAAAAATGGGGTGTAATCCCCGGGGAGGACACTTCTTGTATATTTAGGGGACCCACATGCGGCGGTGGGTATTTTTAGGGGGGCTATCAATTACTTGTAATCATTACTTGGCAACATTAAAAAAGTCCCTATTTTACCATAAAGCGCAAAAATCAGCCATATTATCATCCCTATTTTATTTTTAAAACACTTTGCCTTTTTAATGTCCCCTATTTTATATGTAAATTTCTTATAAATTTTACCTAAGATTATTTAAATGTACCCTATATTCCGCCGTACGTAGGTTATTAAAAAATGGGAAGTGTCCTCCCCTAGGTGTAATCTTGAAAAGATTGAGATCTGTAGGAAAATAATGAGGTATAATCCCTAGAGAACCAAGGCTTAATTTTTTTGTTAAAAAATTTAAAAAAAATTCTATTTCTATAGCAACGAGTAAAAAAATTTGAAAACTATTTTTTCTACAAATCTAACCATAGTATTTTTAGTATGAGAGCATGTGGAATAAATTTCAAAATTTTGAACAACATAGATGCAAGATTTTTTTGTTAAAGTGAAAAAAACAAGTTTTTTAGCACATTGTGAGGTTTAATTTTTTTGACTTTGAGCCTTCTTAACTTTATTTTTTTGCATTATAGAGTTTTGAGCTTTAAATCTTTGAAATGTATAATTGAGTTGAGACTCCAGGGGAAAAAAAAGTACAAAAAAGCTTAATTTTTATTATTTTAAAAAGTGTTACATAGAAGTAGGTATGAAACGGAAGGAAAAGTTAAATAATTAATATCTTGAAGGTGGAATTAGAATGCACTAATCCCAATGGTGGGATTATTCTAGCAAAAAAATAAACCATCTGCAACTTTTTTTTAAATAGTAAAAATTGCATTTGAAATTGAATCCTACAAGTTATTTTTCTTTAAACTCAAATTTTCAAAATTTGGTTTGTTGCTTGATCTCCCTTATTTTGAGCGATTTTGAATATAACTTTTATTCCTAGGCATCAATTGGAAAAATTATATTCCCATGAAGACAATAAACATTTCTATCTTCAAATTTTAAAAAAAGAAATCAGGATAAAATTTGAACTTGTAGGTACCTACCCAAAATTCCATTTGTCCCTCAAAGGGAAATGTTTTTTAGGGGATAAGTAATATATTATATTTTAAAATGCCCACCAAAAAAATTATAATTACCAATACAATGCAATTAATTAATCACCAACATTTATCTTTAATTTAAAAAATACTATGTCTTTTCATGAATTTTGCAAGGTAAATAGTCCCCTTTTAAATAAGTCATTATTATAGGTGTATGCAAAATATAAGAGAGAGTGCCAATTCTTAGGACTACATAAGTCTTCAATAAGAATAAAAAATTTCACATTGTTCTCTTTTTTCATAATTATTTGGCAATTGATTTTTAATAGAGAGTAATTTTTTGCAATTTTTCATTCTTGTTTATGACAATTTTTTATCTAACATAGTAATGTATGAGTGTAATAGTTATTTTTAATTCTATAGTGTATTCCTTTATTCCAAAACTTTGTAACTAATTACATTGAATAAATAAAAATATTGATAATTCTAAACATAAACTTTCAAAGTTGTAAAATCTATTCATATATAGATACTTATTTACTTATATATACTTATACATAAGGAGTACATTTAAATGCTTGAAAAAAATATAAAGAGAACGTAATACTTTGAAAGTTTATGTTTAAAATTATTGACATTTTTTTTGTTTACAATAATTAATTACAAATTTTTCAAGTGAAAAAGATACTTATAAAGCTAAAAAATAACTTCTTCATCCCTATATTATATAAGACAAAAATGTTTAAAAATTCAACAAAACATTCTAAAAAATAATTTCATATTAAAAGTTTATTTTCCTTAATTGTTGATGCAATAGTCATCTAAATGTGATCTCTCTAACTATTTGACTTAAAAAACATGCCATTTCAATTCATTTTTCAATCTTTTCTAAAATATATACCACTTGTTATTTGAAATGAAAGTGTTTGGCACTAGAAACTTATAATTATTATTAAATGAAGCTCAAAATTGTAGGGTGAAATTCATATTTATTAAAAAGATATGTCTTTTAGAATGTAGAGATAAGATTCTAACACAAATGCCTTTGTTTGAATGTTGTGAACAACGTCCATTGAGACATCATATACAACATTATAACAAGGAATGCCATGTCTTCTACAACATCACTAGTTTTGAAAGGATGTTAAATTTTATGTCAATGAAAATGTCAAAAAAAAGCCAAACAAACTGCCCCTTCTAATCAGCCTCTTAAATTTGCCCATAACTTTTAGTTAAAGACTTGAAATTTGAAACAAATTTTTGGAGATGAAACTTAGCTTAAATCACCAACTTTTCATAGTTGAAAGTATTTTGAAAAAAATTGCTCTACTATGCCTAAATCTGGTCTAAAAATGCACTTGTAACCCCAATTTCTGCATTTTAACACAATGTCCTATATGGTTTGTCTTACCTTCCACCCTCGAACATGTATAAAAAGCTTCAGTTTTCCTCCTTACATATTCAAAGGCAAATGCCTTTTGATGTGAAATATGGTGTATATTGTAATGTGTAAATTGTATGGAGTATTAAGTATAGTGTATGGCATGTATATGATGTATTGTATATGATATATGGAATATTGTAAGTGATGTATGAAATTTTGTATGCAGTGTACAGTGTATGATATGATGCTTTAGTGGACATGACATGCTTTAGTGGACATTATACTTGCATTGCATATGTACTTGGTGATTATTTTGAAATTCATATGTGCATTAAGGTGGAGAGATGGGACTATACATATTGACACCATGTTCCACATTGCATTCAATGACTAGGATGTCAAATGTGACATCATTTTTTTCACCTAAATCAAATAAGACGATCCAATATGCATTTATAAAGAAATGTCAACATTTAAGTTAACATTGCAAAACATCTCTATGTTCAAGTTGATGTCTCAAAAATCATCTCATAAAATGTATGGATGTCTAAGCTAATATCCCAAAAATCATTAAAATGTCTAAGTTGATATCTCTAAAAACAATTTGAAATTTTTAAGTGGTACAAAATTGTGCTGACGTGGCCTGCCACCTCAACATATTTGGATGCCACGTCATCCAATTTTTCATTGCCATGTGGCATGTCATGTCATTGCCACGTCATGTGCCACATCATCAACGGGCAGTGGATGAAAAATCGTCCATGTTGGCATTCCCATGTTTAGGTAGCAGCCACATAGCAAACTTTGAGGCCCCCGTTGACTAGTGTTTTTTTTTATGTTCAAGGATTAGCATAGCATGTTTTGGGCACGTCAAAATTAACGCAAGTAAATCAATGTCCGTTTTGACGTGGTAAAACATCACACATAATAAACCTATGTCAAATCTGTCGTTTTTCTTGACACCAAAAAAAACACGGGTTTCTTATAGTGAAATAGTGCATTACCACAAGGAAGACCTAGAAACTCTAGAGTAAGGAATCCTACACTCATTCCTAGGAACATTAGAATTCCTAGACGTGCACAACACGTTGAAACTAATAGAAGAATTAGGTGTCATTTTTGTGGGGAAATAGGTCATATCAAGAAATCTTGTTTTAAGAAACAAGTTTTTGATAATAATAGAAGAATTCCACCACTAACCACTAATATTTTTAATATTCCAAATTCGAGTAGTTCAATACCAACACTTGTTAGTCGAGAGATTACTTTTGACCCAGAATTTTTAAAAGTAGTTCGTCAAATAGGTCAAATAAGTTACTCGGAACCATCTGTTAATGAACTAGTTAAGATTAGAACTATTATCAATACTTTGATCTATTTCCATCCTTCTCAAAAAGGTCAAGGAATAAATAACTTCAAACTATTGTAAAAATAAGTTTTTGGAAATTAAAATTGAAAATTGACCCAAATGATTCAAAATGAAGTATCTATTCCCATGGGAAACATCAAAAGTAATAAAGGACTATTTTCTGGCCCATGCTTTTTTATGGCTTTATACCGTCTGTATGAAAATGCTTATTTTTAAAAAGGGTACAAATTCTTGAAAGAAGATTTTTGTACTTTTGAATTAAAAGTTTGAATTGAAAAGTTACCACTAGATGTGAAACGTATTATCTTTAGTAAAATTTGGAGAGAAGGAAAACAATACCAAAACTTCTATGCTAAGGGGGAAGATCTTCTTATTTACCCATCTTTGCATTATTTGTTTGGACAACATGGGAAATTAAGGACTTACCCTTGTATAGAAATTCCTAGTGGATATGCTAGTTGGCATGGTACTAGGTTAGATAGAAAACTATATGTTTTCAATTATGGACCAGTAAATCCAAGATTAACACCTTTGATACCTCATTATAGTTGAAGTCTCAATTTTTTGTCTTTGAATTATTCACCAAACATGTGTCATAAGAGTACTTTTGAGGCTAAATAATGTTCATGTGATTGTCAGTGTAGTAAAAAAGTTAAAGCATGAAATGTGATTTTGTTTGATCTTTTAACAACCCGAGCAACCTAAATTCTTTTTTAGGAAACACTGTTTTTAAAATAATGAATTTGAAATTGGTGTATAAGATTTATGTCTATGTAATAAACTTTAAAGTATTCTATTACGATCAATGAATTAAAAATTATAAGAAGTTCTAGGTTCAGATACAGTGCAAATAGTTGATAGAATCTGTATTCTATAAGAAGTTTGAAATTATTTATTTAACTCAATTTATAATATTTATGAAAGAAAAATAGAAACATTGCATGCAAATAGTTTACTACAACAATACAACCATTGAAATTGGAGTTGCTCATTTTTATGAATAAATAATTCATAATTTAATATTGCGGAATATTTTCTATTTTGTTTTAAGTATTTTTTTCTTATATGTTATATGAATCCAAATGATTCGAAATTTTGGAAGTATAGAACAAACTTGCATTGAAGAATTAATTATAAAAATAACCTTCACTTTGAACATGATGTGTCAACATTTTTAAACCATCACTCGAGGAGAATGGGAATTCCTAACCTAATTAGTATTCAACGCCTTAAACATTGTTCTCATGAATAAATTGTTGACTTTAGTGAATAAGGATCCCTGAACTCTAATAAGAGGAAGATGGAATGTACACATGAACTACCTTATACAACTTAAATTAGTAAAAGAGTAATGCAAGAGATGAAGCACAAGTATATATTACCCTTGTTACAAATGTCCCAAAGGTTGCATCAATCGATAGCATGCTGTTCTTGCCATATTTTAGTAGCATCTGAAGTTGCCAAGGTGTTTGTATACCCAGAGTGAAAGGTGTATTGTCTTGTTTTACGACATTGAAGTTTAAAAGACCATACTCCCTATAGCAGAACATAGAGTCCAGAGTGTTGTCAATCCACATTTTTACGCTTTTTGTGTCATTTTGGTGCTTCTGCCATAGTGCTTTGTTACAAACTTTAGCCAAGTTTCTTACGTCTTGGGCCTGTACGAACGTGTTGCGACTGATACACCCATTATTCATGGCTAGGTCCTTCACAAAGACCTTGTATTGCACCATTACCTAAGCTGGTGATAAATCAAGCCAAAGAAGGTTAGATATGTGTTGCTTCATGGTTTTTGACAGTGATGACCCTAAAACATCCTTAAACCCTACAATGGATTTTTCATGAACTACTTCCCTATTCCTGTTAGCGTGATCCGGTTGCATGTACATTAGTAGGCAAATGTTTGTATTCTTTTATGGCTACTTAGCATAGAACTTGCACTTGCATCCACGTTTGGTAGACCCTCCCGATTGGGCTTTATCAACTCGTTTCCTTGTTGGCTTGGTGTTTTGTGTACTACAAAGAACATCGTACTCTAGCACCACTTTCTTGCACCTCCGTGTTTTGCCTGTGGCTTCTTTGTTTTTTCTTCTCTTCGGTGTAGTGAAGTCCACAACTACCTACATGTCTTTAGGTACAACATACAAATTGTCTTTTGATTCAAAGCAGCAATTATACCTAATATTGAAGAGATTACCTACAAAAACGTTTTAAAGTCACTTAGGCATGACGTTTTGGTAACATGGCACGTTAAATATTAATTGTATGAAAAAAATGAAATTGTTTCCTCCACTATTAAAATCCACAACCTTAAACTACCCTGAACCCTAGCGGGTGAATGCAAGAAACACCTGTACTATTTGTTACGTTTTACTACAGTACTCATGACTTTTTCTGGAGTACTTTAAAATTTGAAAATTAATTTGAAAAAAATTTGAAAAATATGAACAATGTATAGACCTCTAAGATGAAGGTTTTCTCCGAAGGAAATTAATAGAAAAATTCTCTAAGTAAGAGAATTTGAAAAGCACCAAACCTCAAGAAAATACATACCTTCATGTTTTTATTTGGGAAAAATAGTAAAAATAAGTAAATACAAAAAATAAAAAGTTTCCATTTGAAACAACTTCATGGAGATGGTCATTCACCAAAAAAAACACCAAAATAATATTTTATATGTTTCAAAATTCAAGCAGAAAGAAGCTCACTTTGTAGACTTCCACACCACATAAAAATAACTTTTTTCAAAATCCCTCACGCAAAAAGATGTAAATCTACTAGAAGACCATCTCATCCAAATTTCATCTCAAAATCATTAAAAAAAAGGTACTCCTTAGTACTAAAAACCTCCAGATTGTCATTTGTGACATTTAATCACTAGTACTATTTTAGTATTAAACTATTTTTGAAAATTATGAAAAAATTATGTAAGGTATATGATAGACATGAGTACCTTCTCTAGAAATCTTGAGTCATTTTGAGCAAAAATGAAAAAGTTATGGTCAAAAAACAGATCAGCACTTAGCTTGTGATGGAAAATAGTACAAGTGTTTCTTGCATTCACCCTAGCATAGCAACTTTACATGCAGTCTTTGATGCAAATGTTGTTGAGTAGTATGAAGGAGACAATTCTAGTCTTTTGATATCTTTGTTTTGCTGAAAGATTCATATTGCAATACTTACAAAAGAACTTGCGTTGGTGAACTAGCTTGTGGACAAGCTAGGGATCCTAGGGTATTTCTTTGTTTTACTCGCTTCACAAAGGTGCATGGAAAATTTGCACTCTGATGCTTGCCTTCAACAAAGTCCTTGAGCATATTCCAAGGTATCCACGCAATGAAGGAGTCGAACATGTTTCTCTTTGCAGAGGAATTGTGTGGTAACCAATTTAGATCATCATACTTGAGAAGACCTTCCTGAAGACGCTAGACCGTATTTTTTAAGGATCAAATCAGGTTGTTGTCTAAAATCGTATCGTGAAGATCAATTTTGCTAGGCTTCTCTTCCCGTAGATAAGAAGATTCATCATCCTCCTGTGCCTTCATTGCGTCAAATCACCGTTGACATCCCCTTCCTATCCGCGCACTTGTAGTATAGTGACTGGCAAGCCGGCAAACAACCGAAATTTGAGAAGTGAACAGTAGACAATGAAAGGAGCGTCAAAACTTCATGAAATTGAATCCTTATATCTATGTTCCAAACATAAAATCGGCTTCAATGTCTGTAATAGAAGAATCTAAAAAGAAAAGCAGAGGCCACAAAAATGAATTGGATAATTTATTAATTTTGAATTTTAGAAGACCTAATCTTTTTGCCACATTTCATATGTCTTGTAGACCTGTACAATTTAAAGGATATTAAATACAATGCAAAGCCAAAAAAAAATGGGGTGTGTAATTTAAACAATTTGGTTGTTAAGAACCACATTGTTGTGCCGGCAAAAAAACGATGTCTTGCATGACTGAGCTTAAAAGGTCACCATTGAAATAAAATGAAATACAAAACGATGTTCCTAAAAAAAGGGTTTCAGAATGAAAGTTCTTGTTTTTTTTTTAAACAAATTTGGTCAAGACCAAGAAATGCAATTTCCTACTAAACACAATGAGTACTATGCAATCAAAAGAACCTACAGTATCATCCGAGGGAAAAAAATGGGGTTTGCAAATGAAGCAAATAGGTTTTTTCAAACCAAATTGTTCTACCCTAAAAACCATTATGTCTTTGTAAACCGAATGTGAACTATGGTATTGAAATACCATTGAATACATTGCAAAGCGGAAAAAGAAAAGGTTTAGAAATTTTGTTACTAGGTTTTTTAAAAGCGAAGACTTTTCACAAAAGAAAAATTTAAGAACAATTGAGGTTTCTAGTATAAGACTAAAACTCAATATGTTTTTATTTATGGCATTCAAAACCAAAGGAAGAAATGGAAGGACCTAAAAGCAAGATCTAAAATTTAGGATTCCATAAGAAAAGCGCGACAATGCTTAATGAACTAATATTTTTTTCCCTTCTTCTCTACTATATTCGGAGGTATAGATTTTTGAATCTCCTTAAAAAAAATATTTTAAGCCCAAAATAACAATAAAAAAAAGTGTATACTCATATGGTGTATGACTAAGAAAGACTTGTTAGAATACAAAGAAAATTGTGGAAGTTGTTCAAATTCATTAGATCTTTTCACCTTTTGGAATAAGGATAATCAATCATGTACTCCATGTCTTAAATCGTACAAGGTGATTCAAAAGTATAAAAAGTTGAAAATATTAATATCTGCACACTTTAGACTTGGCCGAATCATATTGGTTAAAACAAATACGCTACCTTGTTTCATCTAATTTCTTTTTATGGATATAAAATCAGAATGCAGACCATCTCTATTGTGACCCTGAATCTAGAATTTACAAAGTAAAATGTTATAGTCTTTCGATTATAAAAGACTTGAATCTAAGATATTAGTAATGGTTGAATTTACTAGAATCTGTATAGATTAGGGCTTTTTTTCTGGCAAAATTTCGCTAGTTTGTCAGAATTTTGACCTCTGCTAGTTTGTCCCTCCAAAATTTGGCCACTGCAATGAGGCCAGCATAGGAGACACTGGTCCAAAAAAAAGCCTTGGTACAGATCCCAAATGTCATGGCTAAGAGAATACTTGAGTCTGTAAATGTGATTTTGTCTTACTCAACTAAAGTAATGATGAAAACATTTAGCTATCCTAGAACCATTTGTTCTTTGTGAAACATATTTTAAAGATATGAAAGGATACCTGAACTTTAGATGAAATAGTCTGGATCATCATATGCATACAAATGTCTTCCATCTACATTTTGAAGCTCAATGCAGTCCGCAATCAGATTTATGCTATAAAGGATCTTCTTCTAAATCGGCTGAGCACCGGCCCCCGAGAGCTAGCACATTTTTTTGGTGACTTGCTTTGTACCAACTTCATTAGCAGTTGATTGTCTTCACTTTGATTATCACACTCCTCTTGAGATGCCTCCTTGTTAGACTCACCAACAAATTCGGATGACAATGTCTCCAATTTTGCGATGATGTGCACTGAAATCCTAAGCGCAGAAATGAAAGAGGTAGGAATGATGTTAAATGTGATAACTATATCTTCAAAGGAACCAAAATGAAGATGCCTAGCCTCAATTCAAGTGTGGCTAAAAGAATGCGTGGAAAATATGAAGTGAAACTCAAACACAAAACGGTGAAAGAAAGGCATATTGCAGAACTGCAAAAACAATGGTGCACTACTCAAAGTTGGAAGGCAAGGCACACTACTAAAAGGTCAGTGGGGAGGCCGTCAGTTGCATCCTAAATCCTAAACCTTTACAAGACCCTAAACCCTGAACAAGAGAAGTACCTCACCCACAGCCAAGTGATGTGATTTTCACAATATTGAGAAGCCACATATAAGTGCACACCTGCCACCCAAAACCCAAAACTACAAGTGCCCTACTTTGTTGACTTGAACTAAAGGCAAGAAAAGAGCCTAACAAGGCGCAAAACCTAACCTCTAAACTTAGATCGCAACGCAACATAGGAAATAAAGACAAAAACAGCAAGAGCCTCACTGTAGAAGACGAAAACACCAAGAACCTTCTTCCACACTATGGAAATGGAATACAAAGGTGCAAGAAGATAAAGACACCAAGACGTTCTGAGGATACCAATCATTGCTTGTTGTTTTGCCTATGTCTCATCACTCCTACGCAGGATGTCAATTTAGCCACGATTGTGGGCTTGTGGTGACAACGGGAGCAAGCGTCGGCGCGGTGCAATGCGTTCATCGACTGCCGTCTTCGTCGGGATTGGTTGAATCCATTGGAATCCATCGGGAGAGGCCGGATCGGGCTTGGCTGCATGGCAGCCCGACTAGGCATGCATGTCGACGTCAGGCCCATGCTTGGCACCAAACACAGGGTCCTCGGGGTGTAGTTTCATGGGACCAATTTAATGTCCTGCAATTTAGAGAGATGGATGTATAAGAAACAGTTTCATAGTTTTAAGAGCAATATAGAATTAGTTATAACTTTTCTTAGATGTTGCTTCTAGGCACCTCTTTCTACCTATAGGTCTAACAAAACTGTGGACTTATGTGGAATGTAAGGAGAGATGGAGAAATTTTGAAGAAGTGTATCAATTTGCAATAAAAAACAAGGGAAGGTCCTTTAAGCAACCAATGGCAATTTTTTAGGTTCTAAATGTTAGTGTGTTACAATCTTTGTAAAGAAGTTATTGGCTATCCAAATCTTATTTTCTATATATTCATGTATAGTTGTATACATATTACAACTTCTTAAAAATGGACTACACTACATATTAAACCAATCTACACTACAGCCCAAAACATTACTCATAGACTTGAATACACCCTCACTTCTTCTTCAAGCCATTTATTATCAATCACATTTCCACTACATAATTACATCATGTTCATTTTATGTATATGTGTTCAATTCCAGGATTTAGGAGGTTTTTGTGTGATTACAAGGTTAGATGCTTCTCATTATAACATTTTTGGAGCAATTGGTAGGCTCCAGTTTTGGAATTCCTAGACTTGCAATAGTTTTTGCAACTCAAAGGTTGGAGTTACAAGATTTTTAGGAATTCTTCCATCTACCCCCAAACCTCAATTCTTTAAATGAATGTACCTATTCTTTTAAGTACATTGTAATGTGTTTTTAAACATATGTATATAAAACCGCTAAATAGTACTCATTTCCTTGAAATTGAAGTTACAATTTTCAAATGTATTGCTCTATTTTTGTATTCACATTTGCAAGTGATGTTGAATGCATTTTATAAGTTTTTGTTTTGGTAATTTTAGTTCATTTTTTCTAAATTTGGGACCAATGTTTAGTACCCTAACCCTAACCCCTAACTTGAATACCCTAAACCCTAAATCCTAAACCCTAAATAGGATTGCAATAGGATTGTTGTTCAAACAAATTATTAAAGCCAAACCCTATTTATAATTAACATAGCATACATTTAATTAAACAAGATTTTTATTTCAAATGAAAGATAGGGTACTTGAAATTATTGTCATTTAGAAATTTAGAAAAAAATAAAGGCCTCTGTAAACTCTAAGAATTTATCTACATAGCCCTCAGGGAATAAGGTATTGAATGCACATTACCCAACAGCACTTCAAATAGTGCCCCCTTCCCGGCTTCCAATCTATATATTAATCAAATTTCATGAAATTTGTACCACGTGGTCTCAAACAAATCATATGGTTACTTTTTGAAGAATATTTTTTTAATAGATGAATGCAACATAAATGGTCATTTAAAGTGGGTTCAAACAAAAATTGGCCTTCATCCTTTAGTGGTCAATATCCAATATTTTGAATTTGACACCTCAAGGCTTAACAATCTATCAAAATTATATAAAGTTCGTATTTCTATTCATATGTCTACAAATTATGGCTAAACTTGGTGAAGTCTCCAAATGGTATCTGTTTAAGATGTTAGTTGATTTTAAAGATTTTTCTCCTCATTTCAATTTCCTACATGATGTGAACATTTTAAATTGCAATGAAAATCTATTTATACCTAGATTCACTAAAACATTTTGTGGACACATGCTTGAAGATGAGTGATTCTACTTTACATGCTTATGTAACCTTTCAACAACAACTATGGTAGAAGCTTACGATCTATATCCAACAACATTAGGAATTCAACATAGTTGCTAATTAGATTTAGTATAGGAAATAATTTCCCTATTTGGTGAAATAGAATTTGGACAAGTTTAAAATTTATCTTCATTTTTTTGCAGAGGAACAAGATTATCATCAGATGAACTTTGAGGCCTTCGGAAGATTGCGAATTATTAAGCTATGAGAACACAATAACTGTTCCAAGAATGTAATAACTATTGTAGGGAATGAAGAAACAGCAGAAGCACACATGGCTGAGACCGTGCCATGTCATTCAATTTTTTTCAATTTTTTTAAAACTTTTTTTTGCATATCAAGACAATTTTTTTTTTAAATTGTTGGCCTAACAATAGCCAACAATTTTGGAAATTATTTCAAGAATAAACCCAAAACGACCTTCCCAAGGCCTCAAATCTCATCTAATATGAATTTTTTCTGTCAAGATTTTGTAGAACTTATTCTTGTTATATAACTATGTCTAATTCTAAACATAGGATGGTTAGGAAATCAATAGTAGATCAATGGCTCATAATGCATCAATTGAACTAACGGTCTAAACTTTTTCTTAAGAACAAACTATCTTGATTTTTATACTTCAATTTCATGGAAAATAGAAGTATATCTAACATTTATTTTTAAAAACTAAATTTTTAGTAGCTTGAAGAAATGAGATTGAATCACAATAATCTCAAAGGTAAGATTGTTCTTATAAACAAACTTAATCTTATCAAACAATTTTCTTTTAAATTAGGAAAATTATATTCAAGATTGAATCCTATAAGTTTTTGTTTTGTTTAAATGCTTCATTTGCTAAAAAAATGAAATTGTTCATAATTTTCATATGACTAATTTAAATGGAGTAAATTAAATCTTCAGATGTAGACAAAAATATCATTTGTAAAAAAAATTAAAATATCAATTTTAAATTTCAATAGATGTCATTTTCTACCAACCAAATCAAATTTAAACTTTTCTCCCAAGTCCTAATTGTGAGTACAAGAGCATATACTGCCACAATTATCCTTATATGGGACAATGAAGGAGTCAATCCTCCCTAGTCTTGAAATAGCATGTAAATGTTTTTAAATGGAGTATATTACTTATACCCTATTTTTTCTTACACCCATTTTTTTCTTAACCCCCCTCTCAATGCCAATGCCAACACCACATAATCTATAAACTAAAAATTTGAAAACAAAAGGCGATAATATATATGAAGGCCATGGCAAATTGAATTTAAAAAAAAACTTCTTATTTCCCTCAAGTTACATATCATAAAC
Organism: Thuidium tamariscinum; assembly: GCA_947034885.2. Lineage (NCBI taxonomy): Eukaryota > Viridiplantae > Streptophyta > Bryopsida > Hypnales > Thuidiaceae > Thuidium > Thuidium tamariscinum. Next base: position 14,117,475 of record OX344752.2, on the reverse strand, counting down.
CCTAGATCTTGAACTTCAAAACATACATTGAATATGTATTGTTATTGGATACCATAAGCATCTGGAACATTGAACTTGCTCTATTAGTCATTAATCTATAGAATTTGGACATAAAATATTCAATTTTCATCCATAAATAATTAGTGAGAGGACTGAGAGTTATACCCCTCTATAGTCTACAATTCCCCCTATATCCTTTTTATGCCATGGTATTTTATATGTATTGATTATATACTTTTTTGATATTAAATTGAATGTTTTATTACTTAGAACAGTGTTTTACAATTTTAAAGCAATGTATATTGCATGTGCTATCTTCAAAGAATTTATCTACAACAAATATATTAGACCCTATTTTTTATCGCACATAGTTTCTATGATTTTTGCCAATGCTCCCATCCCCTCAATTAATTAGCTATTGAATAAATACAATATTTGGTTGAATGTATACAATTCCTTCAGTTGAAATTAGTGAGCTATAATTTTGTGAGAGGTATGGAATGTAATTACATGTTGCTTATTCCTCACTACAACCTACCTTGCTAGAGTTTGTAATTGTAGAAGGTAGTAGCCAATTGTATTCAACTATTCGCTAAAGTTAAAAAGAAGTCCTTGGAAAATTCATAAATTGTTGTAAGTGCTCAATTATATAGAGTAGAGACTAAAAATTTCTCTTCTAATTCTTGAAGTCACCATCATGTGTAATCCTCTAATCCTTTTGTATTGTATTGTCACCTCCAATATTTTACACTTAATTTTAGCTCTTTTAGAGTCAAGCTTCACTTTGTTGGTATTTAAGGGACCTTGAAAATGCATAACAATGAAGAAAGAAAACCATTGATTGAGACAAAACAACACCTTCTAAAGGAATTGAATTGATCTAATTTGTACAAACCTTTAGGAGTTTAGCATTTGCTAAATTTGATGGTACATGAGAGAAAATTTTGAGGCCACTAGAGGGCCCTTTCAACTACAATGAAATGTGCAATTAGAAGAAAAATCAACCTAAAAAGTAGTTAGAGAATCTGTAAGGTGAGCAGTCAATTGACTCAACTCATGTGCCTCATCAAATTTTGGATTATTAAAATATTATTAAAATTTTTAAAAATATTTTTCAAAAAAAAAACTTTTTAATTCCCTATAATTGCACATTTCACTGTAGTTGAAAGGGACCTCTACTAGCCTTAGATTTTCTCTCATGATTAGATGCTCTTCAGTTCTCATGGGAGTGGTGTGGAATTTGAGATTTAGCTCCCTAAATTGGGCCTAGTTTGTTTGCCACATCAATAACTATAGGGGCTACTTTCAATTTTTTTTCATTTGTGTATTTGTTTGGTATCTAGAAAGTTAGATTGAAAGGAAGGAAAATGAGGTGGATTTTGCTATCATGTCATTGTGAGTACAAAAGCATATATTACCACTAGGTGTATTGCAAGGTGACAACTTCTTCAAATCAACCACCATGTCATCTTCATTTAGAGGGTTCAATTACAATGCTTGCATTTGGTTTCAATGTTGATATATCTGGTATGGCTATCTCTAGAAGGAGTATTTTTATTTTGGAGGCTAGGAGCTAGTTTCTAGACTGAAAAAATCCATGATAGTCATCTTCATGCAAATAGTGTGAGTATAGTGCATTCAATAGTATTGCAAGATTAATATTTGTAGTTTTTCAACATTGTGTTGTTATTTTGTCAATAAAAAAAATGTTTTGTCACATTTAGTTTCTACACTACCTAAGAACTTTACTACTGCAATTTCATATATGCGCCATCTACATCATCCATCTAATGTTGTTGGTAGAATTCATCTAATATTGTCTATTTTATGATTTGTGAGAGAAAAAATTCATTCAAGAATTTGGAGGCAAATTTCACTTGATAGTGGTTTTACATGCTATGAGTGGTCCGTACAAAAATGGTAATGAAATGATAGTGAAATTGTATTAAACAAGGCCAACAAAAATTCACCGAACTTTTACATCTACATAGTGCAATCAAGGTGATCTACCAATAAAGCATGCATTCAAGTGAATGTGTCAAGGTTCCTTGTGATATAGAGAAAAGAATGCATGTTGTTGATGTCCACTTGGACTTCCTTGCTCACACTTGAGCTCAATGAGATGAAATTAAAAATAGGATATATTGAACCATGCCTTCATTCAATCCTTACAAGAGGGGTTTGATAGATGAAGATTTGAAATATAATTGAACGCTATTCTAGCTAAATGGAAATATAAGTTGGAAAAACAACTAATTCAACATTCAAGCCCATTAAAATCCGACAACAATCAATAGAATAAGAAACAATCACAGTCCTTAGGGACCAAGATGTATAATTTGTTTTCCAAATGTGCTCATGTGGGGTTTGAAAATTTCCTCATAAAGGCAAGTTTTCACCATGACAAAAGCTAGCTAGGACCCAACTTCACATTTCTCAATAACTTTCATCAGTTTAACAATTATGGCAAATTTCATTAAAATGGCAAAATTCCATCACTTTGACACTTTTTACAGTTCAAACTGTGCAACCTATTATAGATTTTTGAAATGCACGTCATAGATGTCTCAAAACTGTACTTGTTCAAGATGTTTCAGACCGCACAATCTGAAATCTAAATCAATCACAGATTTTTCAAATCTTCATGATCCCTAGGTATCTGAAAATCTACACTGATCCTCGATGTCAGTTTTCAGCTGAGACTGCCGCACGATCTGAAAAATGGCATATGAAATACTGCCATTTTTAATCAAATTTGCCAGAATTGAATCTTGTGTGTGTAATTTTATTGCTCTTTATCGATTGAAAAGATTTTCGAAATGCCCTTGATGCTTTCTGTAGTTGCCTCACAATTCAACAAGTTGCACAGCTCCTGCATGCCCTGGCATGGGCTCTCTCGATCAACCTCCTCAGATTCATGCAAGTCTTCTTCATCTTCTCCAGCTGGAAGTACTTCGGTGCTTTTCTTCATACGAAAGTTGGTCGACTGGCTTCGGATTTGAGGTGGACTAATTTAGGATAGCGTAACGAGTCGTCACATGTAACAAACAGGAAGGATGGTGCTCTTGCAACAAACGGCTTGGGAGGAGAAGATCGAGCTTCACGTGGTGGTAGACATTCAACAAATTGAAGGAAGACGAGCTCTAGCTGGGCAAGTTTGAAGATGTGCGCGCTCGCTCTGGGTAGCTGGGGCTGGGGCAGCCCGGATGCGCAACAGTGCTGGGGCTCAGCCTGAAATCTACAGTAGATAGCCCTGGCCGAAACCATGCAAGTTGCAAGCCAGACAGATCGGTGGTCGGTGTAATTGAAGACTAAGCGGCTGCGTGCTACAGTTAGCTGACAAGCAACTAATAATAAGGCCAAGCTATTAGAGACCTCACTTCAAGGGAATGCCCTTCTCATTCCAGTCAGTCGCCGATAAGTTACACCACTGCTCCATCGGCGAGCCTGATGAGGATTATCTCTGCTAGCTAGCTAGTATAGAATTCACCCGTCAGCAATGCTATCTTGTAGCAACGATTGACGTTGCGGATGTGCAACACTTATTAGACAGCGTGATTGCAAAGTTGATCTTCAACGTTGCACCCACAAGTTGTCCAAAGCAAACAATTTTTTGGAGCATGTTTGCTGAAAACTGTTGCTCAAGCAGGTTCTAAAATGTTGCATTTTTTTACTAGTGATGCTGTTGAACAACTTTGCTAAACCCTTCAAATTCGAAGACCATGGCCTAGCTGGTATTCTGTGAGAAATCATCTGCAAAAATAGACATCTCCTACCCTGCCTCAGTCCAATGTGCAATCCAAAACAAGAGGCACTCTTTTCCAAGCCTCCTTTCCAATAGGACCAGTTGCAGGGTTCTCTTGTAGCCATTTCCTAAGTCTATACAGACCATGTTTGCACTAGTGAACATTCAAACAAGGTGTGTTGAGGAACTCCATGGCTTCCCGTGATTTTGAAGTCCTTCATTTAAGGTTTGAATCAGTCAGGTGTACACAACGAGAATGCGAGGGATTTGATTGATGAGATATAGCTGTAGACAAATTAGCACATTGTGAAATTCAGGACACAAAGCACATGATTGATGATCAAACACGGTAATGAACCCTGAGACTGATAAAACCATCATATGGGGACAATTCCTTTCAATTCATGCCCGAATCATAATATTAATTCAAGCTTGATAATGCTTTTGTTTAAACTGAACTTGATACTGAACTTCATGCAGCCGACTTGGAATTCAACAATGCTTCTGTTGATGTGGATTCAACACTTCCTCAATTTATTATTTGAATCTGAAAACATGTAAGTATCCTTCTTAAATATAAGCTTCTGAACTATCAATCTCTTGAAGCTTTGTCATTTTAACAGAGTTATTATATGATTCCATCAAGCCCCACTGATGCAATAGTACTAAGACCACTTCCAATGCTGCATGGAAAGCCTGACAGAAACGGCATTATGCCGCGGGTTAAAAAAAATGCGTCCCAGTGCAACAGGTATGGGCCACTCCTTATTCCGGGTCTTGTCACTATATAAACCAAGCTCAATATTTAGAAGAAATTTGAAGAGCCCTGGAAGTGACATACAAAAGTGAAAGTCAACACCTTTTCAACCTTGGTTTCCGTGCAAATAAATGTAGGCTCTTCTTTTTTGCATGAAAGATTTGTACATTAAGGAAGCTTGGTATGTTCTCTTTTCTTTTGTTTGTTTGTCATTTTGAGATCTCCTAGATTGTGCATCATCCGGGCATGTGCTTGGTACTATTAGAAAACTCTCAGCAAGGAGGGGGGCATGGGCTTTGTTTCATGGTGTTCCGACCTACAATGTGAAAGTTATAGATTTTTGAGTTATTTTTGGTTTTTTAAAATTGTTTTGTTTTGTTTGTCACGTTGAGATCTCCGGGACCTTGTGTCCCCCGATTGCATGTTTGGTATTGTTGGAAAGCCCTTAGTGAGCTTGGGTGTACGGGCTTTGTTGCATGGCATTCTGACTTGTGGTGTGATAGTTATGGATTTTTGAGTTATTTTTGGTTCTAAAAAACTAGAAAATTACTTTGACTTTGATTTTGGTTGCAATCTTGATATTGTCGGAAAGCTCTTGACAAGGAGGGGCGCATGAGCTTTGTTTTGTGGCATTTGGACCTATGTTGTGAAAGTTATTGAATTTCAAAGTTTTTATGATTGTGCCATAACATAATAAGGTTTGGTTCATAGTTCTTTAATGGTTGATTTAGGAGCCACAATGGGTCCATTTCTAACTAAGTGAATAGTTGTTCATTAAATTGTTTCAAAATAAGAAATGATGGCCCCGCTACCTTTTTAAGCATGCTAAAAAAATTGAAAATATTAATTGACTTAAGCTTTCATTTAAGTTTTGGAAAGGGTCACATTTAGGAACCTTCTCTATTACTTTATGCATGCCGCAATGCTTGTTTTTGGTAATGTCATATCTTTTTCCAGACCACATGTGTGTGGTTTTTGCAAGGGCTACAAGTCACAAATAGGTACCTACTATAGAATTCTTTGAAAATTCATAAGTAATTCATAAATGCTTGATTTTAATTCCACATCAATTTTTATTCAAGTGAAAAATAAGTGATAAAAATTTTGGACAATTTAAAACCCATCAAAAAGGCCCAAGAGCCTTAAAGTGTCACTTTTAGAGCCATCTCCCTCAAACGTCACTGTGATTTTAATGGCAGAGCTCTTGGCCTCTGGTGACTTTTTCGGACCGTGGCTAATTGAATTGTAAATCTGTATGCGTCCCATTTTTTTGAGCTTCGAACTTTGTCCAAATGACTATGACAATTTGTGGTGCCCAGAATTGTGTCAATCAAACAAAATTGACAATAATAATTATACCAGGTCCAGATCAATCTTACTATGAGTGACCTCATAATATTTGTCAAATTGGCACTTAAGATAGTTTGCTCTAAAAGCAACTGCGTTCTAAATGCGACCTCTATTTAGGAACCAATGACATGTTATTTGAAATATGTACTTCTGTCCATGATGAGTTAGGTAGGCTTAAGTGGTGGTTTTTAGAGTAGACTACCTTACTTCACGACACCAGGAATTGGGTGTGGATCCAAAGTCTACTCCAAAATGTCACTGAACACCTATCTGTTGAATTTCTTTTTGAAAATTAGACGCAGAGTCAAAAATGTGATGTTGAACTGTATAGATTTCAAAAATCTATGAAGGACATAACTTATGACAGGTATGGATTTGAGGCTTTAATTAGACTTCAGTTGGGTGACTTACACCCGCTCGAAATCATTGTTGGAAAATGGCAGCAACTTTTGTGAAATTCCACCAAAGAAGTGAATAAAATGACCATGTAGTAGTTGGGTTTCGGATAATTTTGCCCCCCAAAACTCCAAGGTCGAGGTGGGAGAGACCAGAATGCAAACAGCGTAAGTTCAATCTGACTTTGAAAATCAATTTTTACATCAATGCATGAAATTTATGAAAATTATCGAGTAAGTGGGCAGTGCAAGGCAGCTGCACAACTAGAACTAAGGACCACTTCACACTGTGGCCGAAGGTAAAGAGTCCGTCGGTTTCCACCAATCAAATTTCAAGAAACCATGAGTTCGGACTCTCAACCCTTCACACTACGTGGCACAATCCAAAGTCCATCAAAATTTGATGTCCCCAAAACTGCCTACATGGCAACCAAATGCTTACATGGCGACAGACTCTCGACTAAAGTTTGGGTCGAGCAAAAATGGAGACCCAAACTCTAGTTGAGAAGCCGTGGGAGTTTTTTCATTAAAAATCAAAATCTAATAAGATCTTAATCATTAGATTGGCATAGGTTTGGACTTTGGGCTTGGCCATGGGCTGCTTCACACTATGGCCGTCCAAGTTGAGAGGCCGTGGGAGTTCATTTTCAAGGGTTTGGACCTTTTGTACTTGGCCTTTGGAGACTTCACACTATGGCCATCCAAGTTGAGAGGCCGTGGAAGTTCATTTTCAAGGGTTTGGACTTTGGACTTGGCCTTTGGAGGCTTCACACTATGACCGGCTAAAGTCTTTAAATCCTATTTTTTTTATTGCCTTTTAATAGCCCATTTTTTTGTACTCTCGCCAAAGTTTGGGTCACTCACTCCCATGGCCTCTCGACTTGGTTGGCCATAGTGTGAAGCGGCCCTAAGGGGCGTTTTACACTATGGCTGTCAAAGTCGAGAGGCCGTCGATTCCATCAATCACATTTGAGAAACCATGATTTTCACCAATCAGATTTGAGAAAACCATGGCCTCTCAACTTGGATAGCCATATGTGAAACACCCCTAAACAACTGTGAGATTCAACAGCAACCCTAAAAACCTTGCAAAGCTCAAAGCCCCCAAAGCACTTGTGACTTGCTCGAATGGTCCCAGATAGACCAAAAGATTAGAAAAAACACCTTCAAAGAGAGGTTCAATGACTTCAATCTACTCTTGACCCGTAATACTGAAACGTCGACGACGCCATTTTGTGGCTTTCCGATGATTTTGAAACAGGGAGGAGGGAGGATGAAAGCAGTTTTTCATCAGGGTTTTTTATCTTGACCTTTCACAAAGGATTACGAAGAGTACCTAATTCACTTTGCAATCTTGTGAGTGTGTTTTTTCACGTGAATAATGAAATAGTATAAAAAATGGATCCCAATATATGCTATTTTTTAGTATATTTTGGAAAGTTCTTTCTCCTTGCTCTAAATCTGAAATTTCTCCATACAAAAAATATTTCTTGAATTTGAGTCCTACTAATGAAATGAAGGTCATCTTTTCTAGTTTCAACTCCAATTAGAATTTTGAAAAAATTCATAATACTGAATATTTTATTGCAATTTGAACTTTGGATATATTTTTGATGTCTTTTGATTGTATTTATAAGATGACACGGAAATTATGTTTACACCTTGATGTTTGCCACTATAATGTACACACATGGTGAAATTTTCAGATTTTTTGTGATAATTTTCCATTTGATGTGATTTTTCTTCACCTTTTCTTCAAAAATTCTCAGAAAAATCAATTTTCATCAAAAAAATCTAAATCTTTTAGGAAATACAAAAGACATGTAATTTCATTTCAGAAAAATAAATATAAAAATTTTCATCCATATCTAGTCCTAAAATAGAAGTAAATTGAATATTCAACATAGGGGCTTGAAAACAGGGGTCACTTAGGCCTGGGGTTCAAGGGTTAAAGGATGGACCTCTAACCACTGGTTTCAAGCTTCATTGCCCATCACTTAATTTGTTGCTAGGGGAGGACACTTCCCATTTTTTAATAACCTACGTGCGGCGGAATTTAGGGTACATTTAAATAATCTTAGGTAAAATTTATAAGAAATTTACATATAAAATAGGGGACATTAAAAAGGCAAAGTGTTTTAAAAATAAAATAGGGATGATAATATAGTTGATTTTTCCGCTTTATGGTAAAATAGGGGCTCTTTTAAAGTTGCCAAATAATGATTATAAGTAATTGATAGCCCCCCTAAAAATACCCCACCGCCGCACGTGGGTCCCCCAAATATACAAGAAGTGTCCTCCCCGGGGTTTGTTGCCATTTTGGAACTAGATATGTATGAAAATTTATATATTTTTTTTCAAAGATGAAATCACATGTCTTCTGTACCTTATAAAAAAATTAAGATATTCTATAGAAAAATTGACTTTTATGAGAATTTTTGAAGAAAAAGTGAAGTGAAGACCACATCGGATAGAAAATTATTTCAGAAAATCTGAAATTTTCACCATTTGTGTACATTGCAATGACAAATGTCATGGTGTATACTCAATTTTCGTGCATTTCTATAATTAGTATACAATGAACATTGAAAATACATCCAAAGTTCAAACTACAATAAAATATTCAATATCATGAATTTTTCCAAAATTCTAATTGGAGTAAAAACTAGAGTAGATTACCTTCATTTTATTAGTTGGGCTCAAACTCAAAAAATGTCATTTTCAAGGAGAAATATCATATATAGAAGAAGGAAAAAAATACATTGAAGTAGCAAATTTTGCTATCCATTTTTTTTAATAACTTCACATTCACATAAAGACAAAGACTATTAATAAAGACTACAAACCCAATTAGGTATTCTTCATAACCCTCCATAAAAAGTCAACAAGAAAAAAATGGATGAAAAAATGCTTTTAGTCTGTCATTACTTTCTACTCATGCAAATGCTAGGAATTGGCACCGGCAACATTTAGGGGTGAAAAAAACTTTTACAAAGGATTTATTCAAGAGAACAATGGAAACCCAAGAAATCATATCATAAAACTTAACACACAATGCTAAGTTTGGGTTTAGAGGCAAGCATGTTACTTTCTCATTGTCTAAATAGGTTATTTATAGCATTATTAATAGGCATATTGCATATCTAGGATGCTCAATATGAGTCCTTGGGGCAATAAATTATATACATGAAGGTGTTCAAGGTTTTAGGTGATTGAAAGAAACATTTTTATTTATTTTTGACCCCTTGGCCTTAGACAAATGGGTAGTTTTCATAACTTTTGCTTTGTTTGTTAGTTTTATATGAAATTTGAAATGAAGATAGATGTGGTAGTTGTAGACATTAAATTATTTTTTAAAATTAGTTAATTTTTTCAAGCATCCTCCACTTGGATGTCTATTTTTCCATTGGAGGAAGAGGGTCAGTACTATTTTTGATCCAATAATACAAATTTGAAGGTCAAATTTGGAATATGAGGACTTCTATTGAAATTACAAAATCCTACAAAGAGTTTTTCTAAAAACCATAAAGTATCCACCTTCCAAAATGTGCTCAAAATACACTACTTTTGTACAACTACAAAGAACACCAAATTTTTTGTAAATTGGTGAGAACAAGCATCTTTTAAATTTGAAAAATGAGCTATTTTTGTTTTTATTTTTAAAAATTATTTAATTGTTTTCTAAAAATTAAGCATCAAGTCTATTTGCTTGGTATTTTTCATCACTCTTCTTTCACGCATAAATTTTATTTTCCAAAAATCATAGTATTTATTGAAAGAGGTTGCTCAAAGACAAAAAAAGTCGAGTTTTTTGCAACAACCCTTCCATGAATGATTTAGCATATTTGATCATGTCCAACAATCTTTTCATGGCCTTCAATTCTTAATTGAAAAGATATTCAGTTCATAAATCTACCCAAATTACGCATCCTATTGACACTATACAATGTCTCTCCATTAAGCATAAGTATAAGTAAGGGTGATTGTATGAAATACTTGTACTATTTTTCGTCATACGTCTTATGCTAATCTGTTTGTTATCATAACTTTTGCATTTCATTCCAAATGACCCAAGATTTCTAGAGAAGGTACTCATCACTATTATACACTTTAAATAATTTTTTTATAATCTTCAAAAATATTTTAATATTAAAACAGTACTAGTGATTAAATGTAACAAATGATTATTTGGAGTTTTTAGTACTAAGGAGTACCTTTTTTAATGATTTTAAGATGAAATTTAGATGAGATTGTCTTCTAGTAGACTTCTAACTTCACAATGAAGGATTTTTGAAAATAGTTAATTTTATGTGGTGTAGAAGTCTACCAAGTGAGTTTCTTTTTGCTTGTATTTTGAAACATATAAAATATTATTTTGGTGTTTTTCTTGGTGAATGACCATCTCTATAAAGTTTTTGCAAATGTCCATTTTTTATTTTTTATATTTACTTATTTTTACTATTTTTCCCTAATTAAAACATGAAGATATGTATTTTTTTTGAGGTTGGCACTTTTCAAGTTCTCCTATTTAGAAATTTTTCCTATATAATTCCTTTTATGGGTAGTGGATTGGGTACCTTCATCTTAAAGGTGTATACATAAGTCATATATATTTTTTAAATTAATTCTTTAAAAAATTTAATAGTACTCCTAAAAAAATCAGGAGTATTGTTGCAAAATGCAACAAATAGTATAGGTGTTTCGTGCAATGACCCGTAGATATTCTACATTCGTTGAAGATGCTTATAATATAAACATCTACAATATATGTATCTATATATAAATACACTATAATCATGGAAGGTTTCTATTATATAGACACCTCTAATATAAATGTATAGTCTTTTATACTGATAAGCATACATTCCTAAACTCACATAATAGCACCCTTAATCCATTTCCACTATATTCAATTTTAATGTTCTTTCTTGCTACATGACATGTGCTACTAGTCATTAATTAAAGTTGCTATATCCTATGCATTCTTCATACTTTAGCATATTTAGCAAGTTTCTAGCAATGGGCATAAAGTTAGGAGTGTATGATTTAGTCAATGCACAAAAAGCTTGCTCCATGAACTAGTTAACCCCAACTTACAACCACCTAGGAAGTTGGATCTAGATGTGCAACTATGAAATGATTTTCTTGCTTGAATTTGAATTGGTTTCCTTCAAATTTTCCATTTAGATGTCTCTATTTTTTTTTTCATTTAGATGTCTCTCTTTATTTTTGCAAAAATAAGTTGACACTTCGTGTAGTTTGTGATTCCAAACTCAAGAAAATCCAACACAAATGCAATTTGGCAAAAATAAATGGAGGTTGAGAGATGTCTTCCAACTTTTTACTTGTGCTTTATTTGTTTGACTACAAAATGTATAGTATAACCATGCTCGACAATTCACGAGAGAAAATTTAGGGCTTCCAAAGGTTTGTCCAACTTTGAACCAATGCCTCAAAAAGTTCAAATACAAATTTAATATTTATTTCAAAAAATCTACATTTTTCTTTTGGACTACTAGCTCATCTTTGGTGGCTCTAAAAGAACACCATTTTTTTTCCTAATATACTATAAAAAATCAAATGTGGAAATAAGGTAATTAATACCTAAACCCAAACAATGGATTCATGAAAGAATTTCGAATTTGAATTCTATTTTATCTAGTGAGAATGCCTTACACCATGAAACATCCAATTTTGTATTGAGTAGCACTAGTTTGCAAAAACCCTACACAATCATCTTCAATATCATTGACAAAATTACATGCCCATTTAGACAATAATAAAAAACATTACAAACTAAGGTAATTTAGAATTTTTTTAGCACTACAACCTTTTAGGTGTAAATATATACCTCAAGTGTATTATATGGTCAAATTGAGCTGAATGGCTAGACACAAGCACATATTGATGAAATTTTGCAAGAGCCTAAATAAATGAAAAATTCAAATACAACAGCAAACAAAAAAAATTTATTAGCTCTTCACTTCTTTTCTCTACCTTAAATTTATAGCTAGGCTACACTAAAATGATTATGAAGTATGGACAAATAGTTGGTTGGAATGAAAACTTGTATACCCAATCTAAAAATGTCACCATTGTATACTACAAATGTTAGAATACCATAGCTACAAATGGTATTGAACAATACATCCTTGATATACGTAATTAATACCATACTAAATATCTATTTTGGTATACAATATATTAAAATCTAAAGCTTCCAAATGTTGTAACCAAAAAACTAAAAGGCTTTATTTTAATTACATTGTGTGAGCATTTTAAAAACTATGAGAGGCTAAAAGAAAAACCCATCAATGTCAATGTGAAATCTGTGTTAGCTCATAGAGAATTATAAACAAGTATTGTTATATTTTTGAGACAAGAAAAAAAACATTTGAACTCTTACCAATTTCACTAATAATGGAATTTAGTGTACACCACACTAATTGATTTATAAATGCTATAAAGTTCTACACTTTATAAATATTTTCATCGACTATATTTACAAAGATGACCTTCATTGAATAGTATAGATATTTATGTTCTTAATTAAATATTCATAAATAGTAAATACTCATACCATTTACATTTTACAAATGAATAAGTGTAATTTACACTAAATTCTATTATTGTTGTAGTTGAAAAAAAAATATCAAGTACCAAACAAATTAGAGTTATTTCATCTACACTAGTTTATAATGGATGTGTGAATTCCATCAACTAAAATTTCCAACGCAAAGCTTCAAAATTCTCGTGCACTCACTCAATGCAATAGAATGATCTTTGAACTATATAAGATAGTTACAGTATTCATCATGCAATATCATTAGAGGGCCATTTTAGGGCCATTTCCTTGCATGTTCCTTGTACTATCTTAAAATAATAAATCAGCCCATAATGGCAAGATTTTGAAATTTGAAATTAAAAAAAAAATCCAAAAATTCCAATTTTTTTTAAAGAAATCTAAAACTAAATTCATTTTTTTAGATTGAAAAATTGAAAAAAAATTATTAGTTTCTAATGTGGTAGTCTTTCAACTAGGTCAAATTGTTAATGTGGCAGTATTACACATTCCCACAATCTGGGAACTCAAAAAAACTCACGGAATCCCATTGCCCTCAAATGTCCTCTAATGCATATAAGTAAGAATCCAAATTATACAAATATTGTGTGTTTTAAAGCCCCATTAAATTCCAAATCACTCTTTTTTATTCTAACCTTTATTCTTGATCAAAATCTAAATAATCATAATAGATATTATAATAGATCTAATTATATTTACTTTCTATATTTAACAAAATAGTGATAATTTGATTTTTCCTCCAATTTTATTGAAGGAACTAACATTTACAATAATAATATGATTTTTCATGTATCATTTTTGAACTATAGAATATTTGTAAGGAATAATCTTGAAAATCCATACCCAACAAAAGTTGGAGAACTAACAATTATAAAAATCTACAAACATTGTGATGAATAAAAAAATACAAGACTTTGTGTAATTGGGACATATTGTATTCACATACTATTCAAAATTAAATGTTTAGGTTGTGAAGAAATTAATACATAAAGTCCCAAGACCTTTTTTCCATCAAAAACTATTCAAAACTCTATATTGCAAAGACCAAAAAACTATAAGAACTATTTTATTGTTGCATATATAATCATAACATCTTGGACTAGACTAGCGTAACTGAAGCTTGTATGAATGAAATTTTAGAAACTTTTGACTACTTAGATTGCAAGATACTTGCATTTGAAGTGAAAAGAACAATGTTTTTTGTACATTGCTTGACTAGATTTTTGACTATGAATATTCTTAACTTAAATTATCACACTAAAAATTTGATTTAAGAAAACTCATATTGAAGAATTGAGTCCAAAGTCTAAGAAAAAATTGAAAAAACACACACTTAATTTTCACTCATTAATAAGTTTGTGCGTAGAAGTAAATTTAAGATTGAAGGGAGAAACAGACCATTAATAGCTCTAAGATGAAATTGAAAGATACTAAAGTCAACAAAAAGGTTGTTTTGAAAAGAGATCCTAACTCCTAAACACCAAAAACATTGCATTTTGGTACTGACAAACTTTGAAATTAAATAAAATCTAACCAAGTTATTATATTTGACAATTTATATTTTTGAAAGATTCTTTTTGAAAACTAGCTTTTGCATCAAAAATTTGATTTTGAAAATGAATGATTAAGATTTTTCTATTCAAGCTTTTGTGCAAGTATACCCAATGCAAATCTTGACTTTCTAGCTTTAAAAATGAGCTTCAAATACACTAGATCTTGGAGAAAAAAATCACACTGGAAGTTTATTTATAAAGGCTATAGTAGAAGTTTTTAAAAGCTATAATTTAATTAATTAGAGTTGTACGTGTCATTACCTTTAACCTCATATTTTTTGGGTAACCAATTTTTTAGGCTTGACACATGAATAGAATATTGAAAGACTTCAAATCACTTTCACAATTTTTATAATGTCATCATTCATCAAAAATTACAATCTTTCAATTCATAAGTGATATTGTTGTGTTTTCTTTTCCATGGGATCTTTTATTTATTTAGATTGAATTTGTACAATTACAATTCAAAAATAATTGATGAAACGTCAACATACATAGGGATTATCCTTAAGAATCTTTTTTTTTGAAATGGTGAAAATTGAATTTAGAATGAATTATGTGATTTATTTTTTCAAGAAGATGCTCTAATTGTCCCCAACTTTCACATCACTAATCTAAATGAAATGAATCAAAGCTTCCAATGTGAATACAATCTATTAGAATCAGTTATTAAAAAAATTAGACATTCAAGTTTTTGTAGGAAGTTTTTCCTGCCTACCTACCTAAAGTTTGGGCTTATCATTGCTCTTGGGCACCAATTGAATACAAATTACTACCTCTCTCCCAAAATCAATCAAAGTTTCTTTGAAATGGCTAGATTAATGCTTGAGCCACTCCCAAAGCTACTTCTATTTTCAAGGAATTGTATACTTACTATAACTTCTTAAAAAACCCACAAGGAGTAAACAAATGGAAGTCAACAATGATGTAGTACACATTGAAATCACTTCAAAACAAACAACAAAATTAACAAAGTTTCTCCCTTAGGTGAACTACTTCCATTGATTTGGATCATTCTTTGACCACGGCTAGTGCAACAAAGTTTAATGGTGTCCTTTGTATTCAATTTTGACAATGTCTTGCATTTCATCTCCATATAAGTCTCAACAAGAGAATTGTTAATAACAATTGTTGTACAATTGTAGGTTGAATTCGTCACCTTTGGTTGATTAGTGGTTGCAATTTGATTCCCTTTGTACGTTAGATTGAATTCTCATATAGTCTCTAGAGTATGGTATTTGGGGACTTTTTTGTTTTGGGGTGTTCAAACTAGTATGAGTTGTGGTCAATCAAGTTGCATAGTGATGATTTCTTCCACCACATCAAATTTAATTTGAAACAAGTATATTTGGAACCCTAAATTTATTTATTTTGAAACAAAGGGAGTACATTCTTAGAAAGCTAATGTAACTTACATGTCCTAGGTACGTATTTTTTTACACGAAGAGTATTGGAAAATCTAGACCTTAAGACATGTAGTTTGTTTTGTTTGTTTTGTTTTGTTTTGTTGGACAATTGCATGAAACACTTGTACTATTTTCTGTCACACAACTCATGCTGATCTGTTTTTTGACCATAACTTTTGCATTTTTGCTCCAAATGACTCAAGATTTCTAGAGAAGTTATTCATAACTATCATACAGCTTACATGAATTTTTGATAATTTTCAAAAATAGTTTAATATAAAAATAGTACTAGTGATTGAATGTCACATATGACAATTTGGAGGTTTTTAGTACTATGGAATACCTTTTTTTTTAATGATTTTGAGATGAAATTTGGATGAGATGGTCTTCTAATAGACTTCTAGCTTTCCACAAAAGGATTTTCAAAAATAGTTAATTTTATGTCATGTGGAGTCTACGAAGAAATCTTCATTTTGCTTGTATTTTGAAACATATAAAATATTATTTTGGTAGGTTCTTTGGTAAATGACCATCTCCATAAATTTGTTGCAAATGGCCTTTTTTATTTTTTTTATTTACTTATTTTTAATATTTTTCCCTAATTAAAATATGAAAGTATGTATTTTCTTGAGGTTTGGCACTTTTCCAGTTCTCCTACTTAGAAAATTTTCCTATACAATTCCTTTTGTAGGTACCTTTGTCTTAAAGGTATATACATAAGTCATATTTTTTTTAAAATTTAAAAATTATTTTTCTAATTAAATAGTACTCCAGAAAAAGTCAGGAGTACTATTGCAAAACACAACAAATAGTACACTCCGGTGTTTCATGCAATCACCCTGTTTTATTTTGTTTGTTTGTCACATTGAGATCTCCCAATCCTTGCATCCCTTGGTCACTTACTTGGTACCATTAGAAAGCTCTTGGCAAGGAGGGGTGCATGGGCTTGGTTTGGTGGCATTCCGACCTACAATGTGAAAGTTATGGATTTTTTAATGTATTTTTTGTTCTAAAAAATTAGAAAATTACTTCTACTTATATTTTGGTCGTGATCTTGGTACAGGCGGAAAACCGTTGGCGAGGAGGGGTGCACGATATTTGTTCTGTGGCATTGGACTTATGATGTGGAAGTTATTGAATTTCAAAGTTTTCATGCATTACAAAATTACTTCTCTTTGATTTTGACTGTGGCAACGGCACGGCCCAGGGCACACTAGTCACAGTGAAAATTGAAACAGCACCGACGGCAGGCTCCTCCATTTGGGGATCTAGTGAACCTCCAGTAGGGTTCGAACTTTCCATTGCAAGGTACTCGCAGCACTCCGCAGTGATCGAGCACTGCAAAACGGAGGACTGGAAATGCCTTAAGAAGATGTTGCCATTTCAAACTGAAAAGAGTCAGAAGACTCTCCGTTCACTTCACCTGAAAACAGGCTCCATCATGCTAACTTCATTTCTCTGAGAAGGACCGATCAACAGCGCCCAATCAATGTTAACGGAAGCTCAGAGTCCATGAGAATCAATCAGTTTTCTCATGAGAATCAATGAAATGTTTCCAATACTTTCTTTGAATAATAACAGAATTTCCTAGAGGTAAAAATATGGTCATTATCCCATGGTAATCAATTACTATATGATAATGTATTACCTCCTAGTAATGAATTACCTCATGGTAATAGGGTGAAGAAGGGACAATAAGAAACATTAATATACATATACATAAGAAACAGTAAAAATATCATAAGAAACATATACATTATTGTATATTTTTTAATCTTATATTGAATTATTTAGTATAATTTATTTGTACATTATACAATGTAGATATATTCAAGGTACAAACCACTACAGTACTTCTTGTACCCTTAAAAGAACATTCTACGGAAGCATGGGAGAGAGGCTTGCCTATTATACTTCAGAGGAGTCTCACCAATGACAATGGTTAAATATGATAATGTTTTCATCCAAAAACCACATGGTAAATCACATTTTTTTAAGTGTTTTAGCATGTGGGAAAGATACAAGAGTTTGCCTCCTCACGTGCGGAGTGTTTGCTGAATTCACTCTTTGCCACACACTGAATTCACTGTTCGCCACACAGTGAACTAGTGAATTCATACTTTCACGAAACAGTGGAGAGTGGGAAAGATAATGCACTTTGCCTGCTGCTGCATCCGGTAAAGCTTGCTCCCTTTCCGTGTGATTGGTTCCGGCAAAGTTCCCCGTTCCAACCAACTGCACTCCTGATGACGGATACAGACACGCACATGCGTACGTAGTAGCTGAAGTTATCGATCCGGGACCCGCGCGCAGGTTCCGCAGTTCCGAGCCGGAAGATGCAGATTCCTTCTGTACTTTTCAACTTGTCGGAGTTCCAAGTGTCGCAGACAATGCAAGATGAAGCCATGATTTCTCTCATTTTCTAAGACCCAGTCTGACTCTTGCATGACTTGGGTCTTCCTGGAGTTGCAGACAAGCAGCCATGGTGAAGTCAAAGCTCTGCACGTTGCACACCAGGGAGTCAGTTGAACAGGAAACACTCACGACCTTTCAAACGGAAGTTGGGAGAAAGTTCGGCAAAAATAACTATTATGAGGTTGACATTACCAAGTGTAAGAGCAGCCCCACAGCAACTCAGCAAAGCAACTCAGCAAATGAAATCAATGGATGGCGTTCCTGCTGCAGAGAAGATCAATGGACAAGACCATTTATAGTGTTGCTTTGCTGAGTTGCTGTGGGGCTGCTCTAAGTGTAGAGACTCGGCATTCGGGTCACACACTTTGAATAAAGCAAATACACTCAATACTTTGGAAGTCTAAAGTACTGTAGAAGATCTCCCTTTTTCATCCCTGTTAGCAAGGATGAACAATTGTACTTTTGTCCTATAAAGGAAGATTCTCTGTCATTCATCGTACGCAAAATGTTTGCTTTGGCGTTCAAGGATTAAATAGTTGTAAAGAAGGCTTTATCTATTGATAGCATTGTGTTTATTAATGAGGGTGGGTCCTCTTATGCATCATTGAAAAGGCCAAGACTCTTACAATGAACAAAATTGTTTTATTGATGGCCTCTTCATATCAACCCACCCCAATCCTTGAATTATTTGTTGATAAGTCCCTTCTAGGCAAGTGGTTGTAAGAAACACTTGTCCTGTTTGGTGTCACATGGTGTGTGTTGATTTGTTTTGTGGTCATAACTTTTGTATTTTGACTTCAAATGATTGAAGATTTATAAAGAAGGTGCTTATGACTATCATACACGTTCCCTATTTTTTTTTATAATTTTCAAAAATAATTTACTATCCAAAAATAGACCCCAATTGAATGTCGCACTTTGCAATTTAGGGTTTTTTTAGTACTAAGGAGTACCTTTTCTTAATGATTTTGAGATGAAATTTGGATGAAATGGTCTTCTAATGGACTTCTAGCTCTCAAGAAAAGGATTTCTTAAAATAGTTAATTTTGTGTGGTGTGGAAGTCTACAAAATGAGTTTCTTTTTGCTTGTATTTTGAAACATATAAAATATTATTTTGGTGGATTTTTCGGTGAATGACCATCTCCATAATGTTGTTGCAAATGTCCACTTTTTATTTTTTGTATTTACTTATTTTTACTATTTTTTCCTAATTAGAACATGAAAGCATGTAATTTCTTAAGGTTTAGGGTTTTCTAGGTTTCCTACTTTGAGAATTTTTCTATGCAATTCCTTTTGTGGGTATCTTTGTCTTAAATTTTTTTTTAAATATGACTTATGTCTTAAAGGTGTATTTAAAAAAAAATTTAAATTAGTTTTTTAATTTCAAAATATTCTAGAAAAAATCATGGATACTATTGTAAAACACAAGAAACACTATAAGAAACCCCTGTCTTTGGTGACAAGCCCTAATTTTTTATGACGGATTTTAGGTGATGTCAATGTTGACAACCCAAAATTTTATGTCATTAAAAATGTCCAATGTAACATCAATGTTAACATAAAAACATTGAACTATCAAAAACAATGTTACATTGGACATTTTTAATGACATAAAATTTTTGGGTTGTCAACATTGACATCACCTAAAATCCGTCATAAGAAATTAGGGCTTGTCATCCAAAACAAAGGTTTCTTATAGTGAAATAATACAAGTGTTTGGCTTGCAATCACCCAAGCATCTAACAAAACATAAGATCTTTCCAATATAGGGAAGAGCATTGCTTGGTTGTGTGATGTTATTATCCATTGACAAATTTTTTTTGTAGTTGATAGTTAGCTTGATCCTAAAACATTGTACGTACACACCCTCTAAAGGGGGTGATGGATGATGGAGGACGTTCAAGATTACTATAAAAATAAAGAATGCTCATACTAATCTATAAATCCAATCATTTTTGGCAAAGCACCTTGTTGATAGGCTAAGATAATCCTATAATATAGTTTTGTAATTTTCATGTTTTTCATAGATCACTCCAAAAATTAGAAGAAATTGAGTAAAATTTGAAAATTACAGATATATATATTTCATAATTTTCTTTATGATTTTTGAATTTAATTATAAAAAGCATAATTGTTTGAAATTATACTTTAGTCTCTAATATTTCATTTAGTAGAATTTGGACTTTTGTAAAATTTTCATTTAACCCCTAAGCGCTCAAGCGACCATTTTCTGGTCGCTGCCTGACTTCGGGCAGAATTTTCGAGCAAAAAAAAACTTTTTTCAAATTTTTTTTTTTCAGTTTTGAAAAAATTGGGTTTTCTTTCAACATTGATATTCAAAACTAAGATCAGTACGGTCAAACAAAAGTTATAGCAAAAAAAAGGAGAAATAGTACAAAGTGTCTAAAATTGCTTAGTGTTGAAAAACTTACTATTTGGGGGAATTACTGATGCTCTCATTAGTAAATACTTTTATTTTTTTACAAGTCAATAAAAACCATAATTTTGACCAATCAAAAAAAATTTCAAATCATAAAAATAGAAATTGTATTTTTGGTGAATTTTTGAAGTTATATCTTCAAAATTCATTTGAAGAGAATCTATAAATATTTTTAAAATTTTGATCATATGTATACTTTCTAATTTTTGTGCTTTACATTATCTTCTTTGATGCTAACTTCAAAAAAGTTGTAAAGCTTATATTTTATAACACATTTGTATTTTCTCTTAATCCCTTGGGCTTTTAGAGGTTGAATATTTTGCATTTATCTACAAATCAATAAAAAACACAATTTTGACCAATCAAAAAAAATTTCAAATCCTAAAAATAGAAATTGTATTTTTGGTGAATTTTTGAAGTTATATCTTCAAAATTCATTTAAAAATAATCTAAAAACATTTTTTTACTTTGACTGTATGGATACTTTCTACTTGTTGTGCTTTACATTATCTTCTTTGATACTAACTTCAAAAAAGTTGTAATTCTTATATTTTATAGCACATTTGTGTTTTGTCCTAACCCCTTGGGCTTTTAGGGGTTAAAACTTCACAAAAGAATTTTCATTCTAATTTTGAAAGAATTCTAAAAAAATTACACTTAAAGTGTTTTTTCACTAATAAAATTGATTAATTTTTTTAATAAATAAATAAATAGTTGCCTATATTCCAACATGTTCAAAATATGTTTAAATATTTTTAATTCCTCAATAAGTTCTGGCAATTTTTGAAGTGTGTAAATATTAACTTATGAGAGCCATTGTATATAAAATTTTGTATAACTTTAGTCAATTCTACAATAACTACACCTAAAAGGAACCATTTCTCAAAATAGAACCCTATTTTTGAAGGTAAATGAATAGGGAGGACACCCTAAATGGTACACATTACAAGGACAAGTGTAAGGTAGAATCAGGGACCATTTTGAGTCGTGCACAACTCTATTCATGGCATTGTGTAGAGGTGGCAACCTTGCAAGTAATTAAGGTAGGTACACCCAAAAGCGCCAGTTTTTCATATTGTGCCTAGTACCTATTATCATGTTGTTCAGATTTTCTTACAGTCTTGTTGGTGAGTGAAAGCATGTTCCAACGCACCAAAGAATAGTGGATTTGGATACCGTATGCAAAAGTTATTAACAATCAAAGTGAGTTTCTGAAAGCGCCATCTACAGTCTGGGTACATGACTGATTTTGAAAATCTATGCATGTTGTACAAAGCGCTTTAAGGTCAGGTGCCATTTTGGGTGTACCTATCTTAATTTTGAGTACACTTTGTGTTGCTTTTTCTTCTTTGTGACATGTTTTGATACTACTACTGTCATTTCTTCATGCGCATCAATTGCATGTTGGCATCACCTACATCACACTTTTAGCACCCTATACCTTGCATCTTTGAAAATTGTTAACTAATTCACAATGTGTTCAAAAATTATGGACCCACTTGCATTTTGATTCATAGTCCTTCACCAGTGTGCAAAAACTGTTGCTCATTTTCTACAGCATATTGAGTAAGCCAGAGAGCTTAATTTGTGCCATTTTAGGTGCAGTTCCCTAGATTGTTGTGGGGAAATGGACCTCAGTCTCTCCTGCTACTTGGCGACCCCAGACTCGGTGGCAAAATTGTCTTTCTTGTGACTCTCCTGTACGTTGTGACAGTGGACAAACAGGTGAAGTACAAAAGTCACAAAGCCCTTTCCCTTCTCCGCAATCAGACTCGATTGATTGAAAAATGGGCCAAGGGAGGGAGTTCATTCAACCAACTCCAATCAGCCGGAGGGATGCGCTTTCCGAACTCTGAGTACTAAAGCTCTTTTATTTCCTTTCGAACTGGCTGAAGAAGAGAAAAACATGGAGCGGCGTTTGAAAGCATAGAAAAACTCGGACTTTTTAAGTAGAAATCACTGCTATCCCCCAGTAAAGCCCCGCTTGCGGTAAACTCAAATTGACGCACTTAATTGCGTGTTGGCAATCGAAACTGGGTGGAATATGCTGCCCGCAATCCGCACGCTGCTTGCTTTCCTTGACTAAGTTTAGGATTAATATCTCCAAATAACTTTTTTCATCACTGCGAATCAAGCACTTTTTCTTTCTTTTCGCGTCTGGAAAGCTGAATAAAAAAAAATTCGAACCTACTATCTTGTTGGGGAAGTAACCTACTCACTTTCGAAGTGAAAGTCGAGGACTTTTATCTACCGGTCGTGATTACAGGGAAGAAACTGATGATTCTTTGGCTTCAATAGATAGAATTGTAAATAATTTTTCTGTCGTCACTATCTTAGTCTCGTAATTTGAAGCGGATTCCCTTAAATCCTTCTCGTTTCCTTCACTTTCAAAGATTCGAGGGAAGATCCCTCCAATTTTCCAAGCTAACAAGAACCCTTAAGCTAATTTTCTACGGAGCCAATCGGACGTGTGGTTTCAACGCGTTTTTTGCAAACCCCCCCAGTACATTCAACGCCGTGCACAGCGACTCCTGTAGCGATTGTCACGGGTAGGTTGACAACGTCCCCGTGGACTATTGCCCAGCAACCACTGCCGCGAGCAACGCTCACCCACTTTCCGCTCTTTCCACACTGCGGCACTTCAGTTGTTGGCAAGTGAAGCACTTCTAGAGTACTATCATACTTCGGTGTTCTGGTCCTCGTCTTTGCATTCAATGGGGTCCTCCAGCCACCTTGTGCAGTCAGAGCGGAAATGTAGGTCGAATTAACTGAAAACGTGTCGAAGCTTGACTCCCTCTCTTCGACGTTGTTGCCAAAAGGTTGTTATTGCTCAATGATTCCGCAGTAGAACCATTTCAATTTGATTGCACTCTGTTTACTACTACGAGACCGCTCAGAGCACTCTGTTTGATTGCGGCTGCAGCTAGGGTGGCACATTTTGGTCTTTGGGATCGTCTGGCAGCGTGCGAAGTTGTGTGAAATTCTGCAGTAGGGAGGTTGTAGTGCATGAAAGCTTGCTAGTTTGTGAGTGATACAATTGCTCGGGCGTTTGTAGTGTTGCAATCAATTCAGGTGTTGGAAGTGTAGGACCCTAATAGAGGGATTCAAAAGCAAGCTTGCAACTTGTTAGCGACGATCTGAGGAGGGAAAAGGGTTTCTGTGGGCGAGCAAGTATGGCGAAAATGAAAGGGGTGGTGTGGGGGTGGTTTGTTTTGATGGCGCTAGTGTCACTCGTCCTGCCCACCTCTGGCCAAGGCTGTAGCGAGAATTTGGCGAACAAAGTCTCGAGCTTTTCCACGGCGAATTTGCCGTGCAATCCTTACACCGTTGGAAGCAGCACGTATTACGTTTGGGTAGGCGCACCCTTTGCAACCTGCTCCCGACAATTGCGTTCCTTGTGAATTTCTACTCTTCATTTCTAGTCTCAGGAATCGTTTTTCTGGGATTGCTATTCAGAGATGGCTCATTTTACTCGCTTCGATTAGAATCAGGGCTTACGAAAATCTGCAATTCGGTGGGTGGGGGTAAATGGCCTCGGGGGGAGTCTTACAGTTTGTTCGTTTTTGGCAATTCCTCTGTTTGTGCAACGTAGTTCTTTGTAAATTTCTTACATGAGAGGGAATTAGTGTTGAGAAATTTTGATGGGCTTGGCGGAAGCGAGTATTCCACTTGACGGTGTCCTTCTTTACGAAAGAGAAGCTCGGAATTCTTCTTGGAATTGAGCCTTGAGCAGCTTGTTTAGTCGAATTGACACAAAAATGCTTCTTAGTCTTCCTTGTAGCGGAAATCATGCCTTGTTCTGAGGAGTCCACGAACTGCTCATTCGTTAAGGCGGGTGGACTCCGTAGTTGGAACAGAACATGATTTTCACCTCACCGTGGAGTAAGTTACTGCGGGTGCAAAACTATTGTACCTGCAAAACTACTGGCACTACGTGATGCTTTTTTTTCGTGAAAATTAGTAGAATACAGTAAGATATCACTGTGCAATCGTTTAAATACTGTGTAACTTCGGGAATAACTTTGTGTCACATGCACTAATAAGAAAAATCAGTGTCGTGTCCATTTCGGCTGATATGGTCACTAGTTTCCACCTACAGAAGACGCCCAGCCGTGAGAGCTATAAAGAGCATTTACAGGGTTTATTAGGACAGTACTGAAATCCAAACTAAACATAACGGCCCATTGCATCTGCAACTCGTTGAAAACAGGACATGTCGCAAAATAGTGTTCATTTTTTGCTTTCCGAATGGTTACCAATTGTTGCACTTTTTCGCATGGAAATGCAGGCATTGAAAGACAACGCAACGCAAGCCACGAGCATGGTGGTGGCAGTCCCATTAACTACAGGATACTGGGCGGGACTGGGCTTTTCGTCGGCCGGTTCGATGGTCGGGTCCACGGCGTTGATCGCCTCCTTCGATGCTACGGGAGCCGTGGCAACCGTGTACAAACTCGGTGGACAATCCTCTTCTACAGTGATCCCAGACACTGGGCTCCTCAGCTTTGTAAACACGTCTGGTGCGGAGACCTACTACGATTCCGCCAGTAAATACGCGTACATGTCCTACCAAGTGAACTTAGCCACATCGACGCCTGCGAATGCCGGATATTTGATTATGGCTCATGGGGTTAAGCCCTCAACCACAAGCACCAGCCTCCAGCAACACGCCGGTTCCGATTACCTCTCCGTCCCAGGGAACTTTGTAACAGGTCTGCTTCTTCCCTCCAACTGGGTGGCTTGTCGTAATGTCATTGCAAATGATTTTGGGTTGCACAAGTAGTCCATCAATTTCAATCTGTGGATCGAATCAGTTGAGGGTGTTTCAAAGGAGAATTTCAATGCATGTGAGATCCAACGATCTGCGTGAAAAAATCGAACAAATGAGAGTCGAATTGGAGGGTGTTGCTTTTCATAACGATGGAGATGATACCAATTCTCTAGAAGTGTAGGTGAAACAGGATTCCAAATCGAAGCACGATCTGTATAAAATTAGAACAAATTAGAGTCATTCAAATGTTTTGGGGTGTTGCTTTTTCATAATGAATGGAATGGTTTTTTCTTCACGAAGAGTGCTTATCAAAGGAACTTTCAATGCATACGAGAACCAATTATCTGCATGACAATCGAATAAACTGAGAGTCAAAGTTGGGGCTGTTGCTTTCTATAAAGATGAAACTGATTTTATGTCCCTAGAAGTGCATGCAGAAGGGAATTTCAATCCTTAATTGGATCAAACTAGGTTTAAAATTTTTTGGAACAAATCCGAGTCAGACAATTATAGTTTAATTGTTGCATTTGGTGGAGCGGCTATGTTACACCCACCGTTTCTAAACTTGACAAGGTTGATTTTGAGCCTCATAAATTAACTGTTTAACGGAGCAGTTTATTGACCACGGATGTTTGCTGATGTGATTTGCAGGTGTTACTGCTGGGCCATCTGCTGTGTCGAAGTTCGACAAGAAAGTTAAAGTCCATGGTTCCCTGAATATCTTGGGGTGGGGGTTACTCTTACCAGTTGGAGCCATGGTGGCTCGCTACGCGCGGGGCTTTGACCCAGCATGGTTTTACACCCACATTGTGTTTCAGATCCTTGGATATGGCTGCATAATTGCTGGAGTGGCCACTGGTGTTGACATCGCCAAGCAAGTGGAAGATGATATGCTGGATGCCCACCGAGGACTTGGGATTTTCCTTCTTGTTCTGGCTACCCTGCAGGTAACGTACCTTGTTTTAAATTGGTCTGGTTTCTCTACTGATCACACCTTATGACGACGCTGCCATTCTTTTATTTCGTAAAAATTTGAGCTGTCAATTCATGATCAATCCCTCTGGCGTTTTTTCATTTTTCCAACCCTAATCAGAGTCACTCCAGTAATTGATGGACAAATAGTTGTGTTCGTAGGTATGATGCAATCAATCTGCAACATCTATAGTACTCCTAATCTTTAGTGTTCAAATCTTTGACTTCTCTATTTAGAAACCGCACACGTTTTGGCTAATTAATGGTAACTGAAGTTTTTATGGCCTGATGAACGATAGCTAAAGTTTTTTAGGGTTTTTTCGATTGTTTTTCTGGCAGGTTCTGGCCGTGGTGTTGCGCCCTAAAAAGGATGCGAAAGTGCGCAAGTACTGGAACTGGTATCACCACTGGGTGGGTCGCCTGGCGCTCTTCTTGGCAGTCGTCAACATCTTTGTGGGTCTTTACTTGCCACCTCCGGAACGGCGGGAACATGATTTCAAAGTTGGATATATTTCCATCCTCTCCATTGAATTAGGCGCCTTTGTTATTTTGGAAATCCTTCTATGGCTGCGGTGGAGCAGGAAACGCAAAAGCCAGCCAGCTACTCTCGAGGATCCTGAATTTCAGTTCGGAGGAAATGTATAGAAATCATACCATTTGTTAGAGAGAGAGGGAGAGAGAGATTCTTCATCAGGCCATTCACTTGCTTGGCAAAGATAGTTTGCCACTTTGAAATTTATTTATCAAGTAGACAGGGACGAATTTGTTCTGGACGGGAGCTTTTGCAGTGTTGCACTAGATCATAGTTTTAGTTTCTTCTTAGTTTCTTTTCTTTGGAATGCAAACGGACCATTTATTCCATTGTGAGAGAACAGACTGAATGACCGTAGTATTAGTTTCATAGGCGACCTCTGCCTACACACAACCGGACACTCCTGGTTCAGGATAGTTGTAAATTTTAACTGTTAGCTGCAGGAAGTCGATCATGAATGATGACAATGTGGCAATTTCATTTCATTTTTTTTCAGACCTCACTTGTTGAATCTCTTGTGGGTCACCAATTGTTGTATTTTCAATTTCAAAGCTTTGTGAACTTTGAAATATGTTGAATTTCAATGGGTCTCTGATGTCAGCCAACACCTCTTTGTTGTGAACACGTGTATAGGGTGATGTGGTACTATTCTAAAAATTGGTATGTTCCTTGCTCTCCACTCTTTAGACTTTGTTTCAGTGTTGGGTTCCCACGAAAGTCACTGATTTCCTATTTCAAACTTCAAAATTTCCTGGTTTCTTTCCTTCAAGTTCAACATCTCACAAGTAAACTTATTATCTTTAAATCAGGATTTGCTCCATTCAAGTTCATTCAATTGTTTCGTAACGCATTATTCTACTCAAACAAAACTTTATTTACAAAGTTTTAATGACTGCTGGGCGAAGTAACTAACAGTTGGTACGAAGGTTGTACTGTGTATTTGATGTCCTTAACCGTTAAAGGTCCCTGCATAGAGATTTGTGCACAGTACAGCGAGTGGTTATCGGTATACATCGCAGTACTTGAAGCATCAATCATGCTGTTGAATTTTCAGCCCAAATTTATTTTTCAGTTGGTAGGAAGGGTATCCATGATGTTGTACTAGATTTTTCAAAAATTGTCAACACGTATAAGCCCTTCAATGAGTTCTGCATATGGTGGAATTGGTTCAAGCATGGACAAAGTTTACTGCCTACGATGCCTTCAGCAGGCTGTGAAATTCGTGTATAGTGTCGGAATTTCTCGAAGAAAATTGTGCTCTCTTACGCTAGAAGTTCATTCCATAGACGTACATGTTTGAACTACAACTTCCGCCTGTTAATTTCACAGCAATTAGGATTCTCGAGGGCGCCTTCGCAAACTAATACTCCGGAGTACAACAGACTGCATGCTTCAATTAACGTATCCGGAGAAACACTCAGACTTGCGGAGTGCAGGACACGATTGAGACGGGCGAAGGACGTGACGGACAACAATCCATGACAACGACGAACTGTACAACAATCTACAAAGGCGCGCTTACCTCAGCTCCACGGTTGATCACACATGAGCGAGTACATGACCTTCAACAAGCAGGTTTGATTCAGTTTCGGCAGACACGGGTACGCCGATCGATCCGCTTCGGGATCGAGCCGGCCAACAACCAGCAGTTGGCCCGTTGTCTACGATCGACACAGAGTCTCTGACTCGGATTAACACAGATTCTGGCAAGCATCGTAAGAGCACGGCCACAGCGGCACTGTGAAGCAACACTGTCAATGGTTTGCACCATTGATCTTCCTTTGACAAGGGAGATCAACGGTGCAAAATGTTTACGGTGTTGTTTCAGAATGCAGCTGTGGGTCTGCTCTAAGAATTTTAGCTTAACCGGCAAAAATCCTACATTTTCTTGCACTAACCGGTTGCTTGGAGAATACTCTCGGCTAGGCCTTAAGAAAATAAAGAATATTCTTTTTTTTCCTCTTAAATGATCGGTTTTTTTCCTGAAACTTTGAACTTCATTCGGAAATTCTGGGTTTCAACCGGCTATCTCGTAACTAAATGACGGTACTCCCTGTTCATTGGGCCTCAAGGTGTGACTCAGGTATTGTAGTGGGATAACTCCGGGAATGGTCGGGTCTGGGCAAATAAATTGCCCCACGGGAGGCACAGCCAAGCAAAAAGAAAGGCTGGGCCCGGCCAAATTTAAGGATGGCACGGCCAAATGGAGAAAACTTGGGCGGGCTTGGTGTGCCTTTCTTTAAATTTAATTCCTATTTTTGAGATGCTTTACCATTGCCTAATGGCTTGTTTTCTTAGAATCCACGGTAAAGTGCCTCAAAATCTGGAATTGATTGTTCCTCGTGCTCATTTGGCGTGTTGGGGTGGGAGAAATTCATTTGCCCAGGCCCGGCCGTCTTGAATGGCTTGGCAAGCTTCCCCTGGCTGTGCCTCTCTTGTGCACAGCCCGTGAGGATGCTCTAAGTTATTAATAGAAAATGGTCTAGGTAATTGCATATTAAAGCAAGCTAAGCCGGTTAGAACATATTGAGGCACTGGCAGTGAGTTGGTACTCACGGGTGAATCTTGTTTTTATAACTTGGTTTACTTTGCAATTATTTACCAATTACTTATCAGACATAATTTAAATGTAGGACAATAGGAGAGTTTAGCTATTTGACTTCATTGATTGCTTAGCCAATTAAAACATGGCAGAACGTTAAATCCTACCATCAAAGGTGGGCCCAACAGGGTAAATTTCATTTTACTAGGGGTTGACAAGGGTTTAGGGTTTATATTTGTGTTGGATTTTTTGGTATGTTTAGGGGTCTCTAGCTAATTTGGGGTCTCTGATTCTGAATCTGAATTCTAAATTTGAAAAAAATAAAAATGCAAAAAATAAAAAATTTCAGAGCTTTCCCTTGGGATAAATTCTAAATTTGAAAAAAAATAAAAAATGTGAAAATAAAAAATTTCAGCGTTTTTCCTTAGGATAAATCTAGCCTACAGGCCCACCTTCGATAGTAGGATTTAACACTGTGCCAAAACATCTCACAAGAATGAAAGCCTAATTATTTTAGGTGAAACTGCACTCATTAAATTAATATTAGATGGCAAATTTTGGCAAGATGGCAAATTTTGGCAAAATGGCAAATTTTGGCAAAATGGCAAAATTCCATACTTTGACACTTTGAATAGTTTAGACTGCATTGTCTAAAATCTAAATCAATTATAGTTTTTAAGAATCTTCATGAATCATAGATGCTTGAAACCTATACCTATCCAGGATGCTTTAGAACACATAGTCTAAAATTGAAATTTGTCATATATTTTTGAAATCTATATGAGGCCTAGATGTTTGAAAATCTATACCTATCCTAGATGTGAGTTTTTAGTTCAAACTACACAGTCTAAAAAATGGCATATGAATACCACCATTTTAATAAAATTCGCCATCTTTGTTGGTTGGTAGTAATAAAGATTTTCTTAGATTTCTTGCACTACTAGACCAATGAAATTCCTACTTCATACCCATCCTACTAAAATTTGTATGAGACAAGTAGTGAGCATTATTTCACTAGCCCCAATGACACCTCACTCTTAGCCTCGTTCCAAGCTAAATTGTTTGCTTGAGCTTCACTAACCTATATTCTTCTTTTTCTTTTAATAGTCACATGTTTGTTTGTTTTTAAAGTAGTGAACATTATCAACCTTAATCTGCCTCTTTTAACCAATGGCAATGTGTTATGATAGCAAAACTCTTGTGCATCGACATTATGAGTTCATGAAGAAGTCCCAAACTCTCTCTTACAAATCAACAACAATATATCTATTTAACAAAATTGATTACCTTACTATATTTCTTGGGTGAATGCAAGAAAGACCGACCGTTTTTTGCGTCACACTTGTAGTTTCCAAGTTGTAATTGGCTATATCTTTTGCAGATTGAAGTCAATGGACTTGAATTTTTTTGTGAAGATCAGCATTTAGACAATAATTAGGGAAATTATTTTTCAGAAATTTTCAAAAATCATTTTATATTTAAATTTCAATTAAGCTAATTTGTCACACTTTGCAGTTTAGGGGTTTTTAGTACTAGGGACTACTCAAAATTAATAATCTAGAGCTGAAATTTGTGTGGTCTATTAACACACTAAAGAGGCATGTGTCCACCAAAAAAAAATTTAAAAAAAAATTATTTTATATCTTCTACATTCATGCAAATAGGGTTCCCTTGTGCGCGCAATTGTGAACATTGAAAATGGTTTTAAGATCATTATTTTGATGAAATCTCTTCATCATGAAGTCTTCTCAAATTTCCAATTTTTAGTTTTTTTGAAAATTACTTTTCCTATTTTTTACAAATTAAAATGTCAAAGTATCTATTTTCTTCAAAAACCTTGTTTTGCCTATTTTGTGAATAACTTCTGATCCAAATTTTTTTTGGATCTGAAATTTTGGTGACATAATGTTTATAGTATTATTCTAATTATCCATATTTTTTTTAATTTTTAAATATTTTTTTCCAAAAGTTCACTAGTACTAGCTAGTACAAGTGAATGCTACAAAAACCAGTCGGTCTTTCTTGCATTCACCCTCTTATAGACCCCATTGCTAGCAAAGCATATTATTATTAATACCACTCTATGACCCTACACGAAACATCCTTGATCAAATGACCAACTAATTAATCCTTAAAGGACAGACCTATAACCACTAATTTTAAGCCTCATTATTCATCACTCAGTTTGTTGCCATTTTGGAACTAGATATGTATGAAAAAAATCTTAATTTATTTTCCAAAGATGAAATCACATATCTTCTCTACTTCACAAAAAAATTAGATTTTTTTGTGGAAAATTGATTTTTATGAAATTTTTTGACGAAAAAGTAAAAAAAATCATTCAACTAGAAAATTATCTCAAAAAATAAAAAATTTCACAATATGTGTACATTATAGTGACAAACATTATGATGTATACTTGATTTTTGTGTCATTATGTGATTAGAATGCAATAGACATTTAAAATACATCCAAAGTTCAAACCTCAATAAAATATTAAACACTCAAAATTCTTACAAAATTCTAATTGGAGTAGAAACTAGAATAGAAGACCTTCATTTCATTAGTTGGGCTCAAAATCAAACAAAAATTATTTTTGTGGAGAAATTTCAGATTTACTCAATTTCTCAAAATACACTCAAATGGCATATTTTGCCATCCACTTTTTTTTACTTAATTCTTAACTACATGAAAACAAACATTTGTTATACTAAAAATTCATTTGAATACTCCTAATAACTCAATATGAAAGGTCAATAAAGAAAAAGTTGATGAAAAAACTATTCCTAATCTCTTCTTATGATCCTAGACTATCATCCAATCACCACAAAATGACACTAGCAATAGTCTAAGACTAATAGAACTATTGTACTTTATGTAAATGACTTTGCTCGGAAATCTAATCACTTTAAAATATAACCACACAATTTGATAGAACAAAGGGAACCTAACGTTGCTAATTGCCATGCTACATATTTGTCTACATAAAAAGCTTTGGTTCATTCTATAAAGATTAGTGATGTGAAAGCCTGGGGAGGACACTTCTTGTATATTTGGGGGACCCACGTGCAGCGGTGGGGTATTTTTAGGGGGGCTATCAATTACTTGTAATCATTACTTGGCAACATTAAAAGAGCCCCTATTTTACCATAAAGTGGAAAAATCAGCCATATTATCATCCTTATTTTATTTTTAAAACACTTTGCCTTTTTAATGTCCCCTATTTTATATGTAAATTTCTTATAAATTTTACCTAAGATTATTTAAATGTACCCTATATTCCGCCACATGTAGGTTATTAAAAAACGGGAAGTGTCTTCCCCTAGTGTGAAAGTTATGGAGCTTCTTGTTTAGCAAGCAATCATAGAAACTTCTTGAGAAAGTAATGTATTGCATGCATTTTGAAAATCAAATTTTCCAATTGTGTACTAAGAAAAATTATGCAAGGTAGTTTAGGCTTGTTTGAACAATCCCATTGTTGAATTTAAAGTGTTTCAATTCCATCTTAGAGCTATTGATACTATAGCATTTCCTTCAATCCTATACCAACTTTTGCAAGACAATTTTTAAAGAATGAAAAATACATCTTTTAGCAATAGTGTTCTTTTTTTAAACTTTCAATTGACATCTTTAATATATGTGAAAGAATTTAATCAAAATTTGAAGTGGAAAAATTTAAAGTTGAATAGATTCAAAGTCACATAAGTAAACCTAGTCAAGGAGTATGCTCAAAAACTAGTTTTCTTCACTTTAAACACAAATTTTTTTGGAATCTATGAAATAAAAATTCTTTTAGATTTCTTTCCACATCCTTATACTAGTCTAGTAGAAGATTTTACAAATAGATATGCAAAAAGAGCAATTACAAAAAAAGTCTCTTTGAAATAGAAATGGAAGCTTTGAGTGTTTTTTGATTAATAAAGAGTCTTGGGGCTAATAAGTAATTAAAAATTTGAATTGAATGAACTAATAGGATACTATAATTTAGTCTTCAAAATCAACTACACTTGATGTCTTTCAATAGACACTCCAATCCACCCATAGAGTGATGTGACCTCCAAATAAGTTATCATTTAAATACTCACTTTCACCTTCATACAATAGTGGAGGCATCACAAATCATTGACCAACCCAAGCACTTCAATGCCCTTAGTGTATCCACATCATGAAAATGTTGTTGAAATGAGAATAAAATTTTGTAGTAGAAGATGTTGCAAGTAGAATTTGAATTTTTGATTGCTCAGAAGATATGTCATAAACTTTCAAGTGCAACATGTTCATTGCTAAAATTATTCATAGACTTATCTCCTAAAGTTCTTTGAGAATGTTTCAACCATGAATGCTTCAAACCCATCATTTCTAATACACACATCAAACTTTAGAAAAATAACATTTTTTGACCTATGTTATCGTAGGATCTTGTAGTACAAAGGTCTGGAAAGACATTAGATGAAATCTGAGGGCATTACAGGGCCGTTTTGGGTTTGTTCCCGAAACGGATCCCAATGTTGTTGACTACTGTCAGGTTGATTTTTATCAAAAATAAATTTTATATATATATATATATATATGTCTTGAAATATGAAAATAAGTCCCAAAAAAAATGAATTTTTGTAATTTTTTATTACGTAGCAATGTCTCGACCACGTAGGATTCGAGTTCACAGGGCAGAAACTGCGTTCCCACAGTCCAGGAACCCGCAATCTCCTAATGCCCTCAAATTTCATCTAATGTGTAGAATTTTTTCAAAAAGTTCAATTGTGTGGATTGCAAGATATTAGTGTGAATCAACCAAAATCCTATTTGGGGCCCTACAAGAAAATAGGGAGCTATTCTACAAAAGCTCACATTTGTGTGAAAGAAATGACCATGTTGGTGGTGTTTCTTTGGATTCATTTTTCAAGTCAAGTTGGCTACATGCTTGAAAGATTTCAAATTATTTTGAATTTTAAAATATATAGGGGAAAAATAGTAAGTAGAGAAATTTAGAAAATGATTCAAAATACTAAATTGTTGAGAATTTATTTTGAAACTAAAAAATGTCAATTCCAATGGTTAAAATGTTTTAATACACAATTAACACTCAATTTTTTATTTTGTTTTCAAAAATACAAAAAGTTATGTTAAATAAAGGACTTTAGAGTGTAGAATCCATAACTACCCACAAACTATAAATTCCTCATAACTTCCATTTCAATAATCTAAATGGAATGATTCAAAGCTTTCTACATATAACTGTAAATTTAGAAAATGAGTTTCTATTTTTTCTATAAAATATGATTTTTCAAATTTGCCTAGAATACTCAAATTGAGAAAGAAACAACATATTATGCAATAAGTTTAAAACTATGTCATCAAAAACTATGAAAGTTATTGGGCCTTAAAAATGTTCCTTGTCTACATGTTGTGTGAAAATTTCAAAGAAGAATAAAAAATGTCTAGTCATATATACATGTCCAAAATTTCTATATTGCCAAAAAATGCAATTTGGTCCTTTAGGAGTTAACCCCTCATTGCTAAAGGGGACAAAAAGTGTTCTCACAATCTAGTAGTCCAATTCAAAGTATTGTAACTTTTGCATCTAGTGTCTAAATTCAATCAACTTGTTGGAAAAATTGCTCATACTAGTTTTGTGAGGTAAAATTTTCAGATCAATACAAGATGTATAGATGCTTTGGGAGTTGATTGAAGTTCACTTGTTCAATTTGAATTCACCATACTGCAGTTGATGGTTGCAACTTCAAGAGCTTGTATCCCCTTCATCGAATGTTTATTTTCAATAAAAAAAGATTTGTTGTGTTTCCCTAAAAGTCTAGTTATTGTGGTCAAATTTTCATAGCAATCCAAGTTGTTTTGAATGTTTAGGAGCAATTCAAAGTTAAAAAATGAGACATTTTTTGATAACAGTGAACTTTGGTGGCTTGTTTAGGATTCATGCGGGTCCATTTCTAATAATTTTTTTGAAAAAGATGCCATTATAGTCTAGTTTGTGTGGCTTAAACTTCATATCAATCTAAGAAGTTATGAATAACTAAGAAGCATTTTAGTAGAAGGAGAAGCATTTTAGTAGGAAGAGGTTTAGTCATAGATATGTTTTTTGCACCTACTTTCTTGCTATTTTTTTGACATTTCAAAGCCATTTTGGAAACACAATGAGTCAATTGAATGAAATTCTTTTCACCAATGCATTTGTATGTTGATTAGAAATCAAATTTCACCTCTAAATGTGTTTTTAGGAAAATTTTACCCATCTTTTTTCCACATTAAAACATTATAATCTTTCAATCTATGCAGTCAAATGAGTCCAAATTTGATCCTCCTCATCTACAATATGCACACTACAAGATTGTACAATTAGGATTGTCATAGCCTAGTGGCTTATAGACTTGTAAATCTTGAATAGCAAGCAACTTTTAGGCACATTTGGACTTTGGCAATGAGGGGTTAGTAAAAAAATAATACATTGGAACCTTGAAACAATTCAAAGAGATGCATGAATAGTCGAACCTTTAGATCTTATACTCAATTAAAATCTTTTATTCAAATTAGAGATTGTCAGTTTCATATGTATATTAAATTTGCTATAAGACAAAAAATAAGAATTCATTTTAGGTATCCAACATTTTAAGATGCTTCATTGATTTTCTTCTCCTTCTGTCAAATATTAACCTATATTTTTATATCCAAAATAATCTTGAAAACAACCTTATAGCATATTTGGGTACTTGCATGTTCTAACATTCAACATTTATATTCATTAATAAAATTTTCAATGTAAACATGGTGATGATTAATCTTTCAGAAGTCCCATGCCATTCAAAAGACTGTTGACTTTTAGAGAATTAAAGGAAGATAAGGTTATGCTAATTTACTTAATTGGTTCTACATTCTTCTCTTATAAGATTCAATAATATTTCTAACCATTCACTATTTCAATTTCTACTAAGGTAATAGGCTCCTAAATGGTATACATATGTAAGTGTAAATAATACCATGCATGAAAATGGGTGGATGGAAAGCAATTAGACATTTTTTTGAAGAATACATTAGTGACTTTTTATCAAAATTTTGTAATTTCAAATGGATTACTTAAGTTTTTTTCAAAAAGATAACACCATAGGATTCTATTATTAGTTGTAGACTTCACCTATAATAAATGATGACAAGGTTGTTGATTGAAGAAAGGAGTTCAAAAAATGCTCATGTCATTCTTAAATGAATAGGAGTGATATCCAAGAATTAAGTCAGACAAATGGATAGCCATCTTGATTGCTTTACAATTCCCAGACCAAATTTTGAAAATTTCATAAAATTCATCTCAACAAATTTTCATTCAATTTATTGGTTGTTGTCACTAAAAGCATATTGCCTCCCATTGGGTGCTTTAAATTTTTAGCTTAACACAATCCTGAACTCATTCATGAGCTAATACAACACTATATAGTCGTCCTTTTTACTTCATGGGTGTTGTAATTGTGGGTTGGTTGTTACAACCACTTCATAGTGCATTGGCATTGTGACACTTTGTGAATTGTGTAACCAAAAAAATTTTAAGTTTTTAAATTGAAAATTTTACATTATAGATGCTCTAGGAGCCAATCAAGTTCATAGGCTCAATTTGAGTTCACTAAACTGCGATTGATGGCTACAATGTTGGGGCTGATATCTCCTTCATACAATGTTTTTTTTCAAAAAAAATTGGTTTTCATATTTTACTTTACAAGTCTAGTTATTGTGGTCCAATTTTCATTGCAATCCAAGTTGTTTTGAATCTTTGGGTGCAATTAAAAGTTCAAAAATTAGGCATTTTTGGATTACAATGAACTTTGGTAGCTTGTTTCTTCTTCATATAGTGTTGATTTCTAATATTTTATTTGAAAAAGTTGTACATTATAGTCTAGTTTGTGTGGCTAGAATTTCATATCAATCCAAGAAGTTATGAGTTACTAAGAAACATTTTAGTAGAAGGAGGTTAAGTCATTGATGTGTTTCTTAAAACCCTTTTTTGCTATGTTTTTGACATTCCAAAACAATTTTGTAGATACAATGAGTCAATGGAATAACATTTTGTTTTCCACCAATGTATTTGTATGTTGGTTATGAAGCACTTTTGAGTTTTTATTTATTTTTCATTCGACTAGGTTTAGAAATCAAATTTCACCTCCAAATGTATTTTAGGAAAAAATTTAGCATCTTTTTTCAACACTTAATTATTATAATCTTGCGATCTCGGTGGTCAAATGACACCAAACACTAGAGGGGATTTGAGGGCTCCAAAGGGCTTTTTTGGGATTGTTCCCGTAAGTGTTGGCCGTTGTTAGGCCAGCATTTACCAAAAATAAATAAATAAATTTTGGATCTTGAAATATGAAAAATAGCCCCCCAAAAAATTTCAAAAAAAAAATTAATGAGGTGGCACTTTCTCAACCACTTAGGATTCCTGCAAAACTGTGTTCCCGCGGCAGTTTCCACGTTTTTGGATTGTGGAAACTCACGGTCTCCTAGAGCCCTCAAATCTCTAATGTTTGATCCACGTCATCTACAATATGCACATTACAAGATTGTATAGTTGTGATTCTCATACTTAGTAACATTTAGACTTATAAGGCTTGAAAAAGCAAGGATGCTTTTAGACATGTTTGGACCTTAGGCAATGAAGGGTTAACCACTTGAGTTCCTTAACTATATTTGTTCCAAAAATAGTCAAAAGCTTCTATTTTTCATACTAGTACCAAATTTTCTTAAAAGACATTTTTTGAAATTTGTAACCAATGGATCTTGTAGTAAATTGGTTTGAAAATATGTGGAAAAAATTTCACAATTTTCACACTATAGATTGCATGATATTAACGCTTGAATATTCAAAAATCATTTTTTTCACCTTGTGGAAAACAAAGCAACTATTCTTCAAAATGTGACAACTATATGAAAAATGGTTCATAATGGTTATGCTTCTATGGATTCATTGTTGAGGCCAAGTAGAGTACTTGCCTAAAAAATTTCAAATTATTTCGAATTATACAACATATAGGAAAAAAATCTATAATAGGTAGAAAGAACTAGCAAATTATTCAAAATACAAAATTGTTAAGAACATATCTATAGAATTAAAAAAATGTCAATCCCAATGGTTGCAATATTCCAAAGACTCAAAGAGGTAGGCAAACCCCTAACAAGAGTCAAGATTCTAATGCATCACAACTACACTAAACAAGATATAAAGCATTAGATGTTTTTTCTGCGATTTAGAAGATTGCGAGTTTCTAACTATGGGAACTTCCACGTAAGTGATCTGACATGGTCGAGAGACTGCCACATCAGATAATAATATTTTAAAATAATTTAGATATAAATTTTTTTCAAAAAACAATAATTTTTTATTTTATTATTATTATTATTTATTTTGACTATTCACAGCATTGGGAATAGGCATGAAACAATCTTCTAATCCCTCAAAAAACATCTAATGAGTAAGTTTCAATTGCTTTGGCATTATGCTGGACTACAAAAACAAGCTACATTCCTATGGTTGATTATGAATAGGAAAGTGGTGACAGGGGAATGGCTAAGTTGCAGGATATCTTATACTTACTATAGTTGCTCAACTTGTTCGTGCACAATGGAGACTATCACACACCTTTTCTCAAAGTATCCGCACACCCGAGAGTTATATATGGAGACGTGTCAACACTTTAGCTACTGCAATGGCAAAAGCTACATTTTAAAATTTTGAACAAGCTTTACTAGGGAAGCTCTATATGAATTGTATTCGCAACGTAAGTAAACAGGTTTGTGATAACCAGCCATGGAACATCTTTAGGATGTTCCTTCTTTGGTACATTTGGATAAATTGGTGCAACAAGAGATACTCAAAGCTTGCATTGAGTAGGGAACAGGTACTCTCAACAACTTCAATTTTCACTCTTCATGTAGGAGTATCCATCTTGTGGCACATTCATTCAACTGTTAAATCACCTAAAGCTATAGTTGAGCTTGAAAATGCTTTTCATTTAGAATGATATCCTCTTTTTTGTCTTAAAGGCAATGGTAGATGGAATTATACCATTCCTTCTCATTTCCTTAATTGTAACCACTAATTTCTTCTTTTTCCTTTTAATATGAAGGGGCTCTCACCCCCTCAAGCCTCTTTGGCTTTTTCAGCAATGGTTGCAATGTTGTAATGTACAGTGGGGTACCAATCAAAATGTCGTTTTCGAATTTGTAGTGAGAAAAAATTTAGTACTACCAATTTTGAAAGCCTCTCGAGAGCTCAAAAATTGGTATTTTACCATGAAATTTTTATCGTAGCATTATCTTTAAGTTAATTATATTTATGCCAAATTTCAAGGCCAAAAGATCAACCAAAAAAAATTAATTCAAAATCTACCAACATGGGTAGTGGTGAGAAACATTTCACTACTTTCAACTTTGACACCTTCCTAAGGATTGAGTTGTTTTTCTTTTTCCAAGAAATTTTTGTCATGAAACAATCTCTATGTTTTTGATATGTGTAAGAAATTTCAATAATAAAACTTTTTTTTCTAAGAAGATATTTGAAATCTCCCAACAGGTGTAGTTTTGAGAATTTTCTTATAATTGTCAACTTTGACACCCTTCCAAGGGCTGAAAAATTGGTTTCTTACCATGAATTTTTTTTGTGAGGTCATCTCTATGTTGATAATATGTTATACAAATTTCAAGTTCAAATGAATTACCAAAAGAAAGATATACAAAATCTCCCAACATGTGTAGTTGTGAGAAAATTTTTACTACTACCAACTTTGACACCCTTCCAAGGGCTGAAAATTTGTCTATTTAACATGAATTTTTTTGAATAAGATCAACTTTATGTTGATAATATATGTTCCAAATTTCAAGTTCAAAACACTTACCCAAAAAAAGATATTCAAAATCTCTCAACATGTGTAGTTGTGAGTTTAAGTCTTTACATTCGTGTCAAACTTTGCTCCACAAAATAACACTATACTAAGCGTTCAAAAACTCCTCCCCACAACTATACATGTTGGGAGATTTTGTATATCTTTCCTTTGGTAATTCATTTGAACTTGAAATTTGTATAACATATTATCAACATAGAGATGACCTCACAAAAAAAATTCATGGTAAGAAACCAATTTTTCAGCCCTTGGAAGGGTGTCAAAGTTGACAATTATAAGAAAATTCTCAAAACTACACCTGTTGGGAGATTTCAAATATCTTCTTAGAAAAAAAAGTTTTATTATTGAAATTTCTTACACATATCAAAAACATAGAGATTGTTTCATGACAAAAATTTCTTGGAAAAAGAAAAACAACTCAATCCTTAGGAAGGTGTCAAAGTTGAAAGTAGTGAAATGTTTCTCACCACTACCCATGTTGGTAGATTTTGAATTAATTTTTTTTGGTTGATCTTTTGGCCTTGAAATTTGGCATAAATATAATTAACTTAAAGATAATGCTATGATAAAAATTTCATGGTAAAATACCAATTTTTGAGCTCTCGGGAGGCTTTCAAAGTTGGTAGTACAAAAAAAATTCTCATTGCAAATTCGAAAACGACATTTTGATTGGTACCCCACTGTACAATCTACACCCTATGATTATATTTTTGTCAAGAAATATTGAAAATTGACCAAAATAAAGGACTTCAAAGTTTATTTTAGGGTAGAGAGTCTATAACTGCCTACAAACAAAAACTCCTCATATCTTTTGACTAGTTGATCAAATATGAATGATTTGAACCTTCTATGTATGTATGTGTATATATATATATATATATATATATATATATATATATATATTAATGAACAAAAATAATTTCAAATTTTATTTTTTGGAAAAAGTGATTTTTTCTAATTTGCATGAACTACCCATTTATGAAAAAACAACATAATAGGCTGTAACTTTTTACTCATATTTCCAAATGTTTTATTTTTTGGTGCATATGAAAGATGTTTGTCTTCACCTTGTACTAAAATTTGGGCCTCAAATACGAAAATCTCTAGTCACATATACCTACCCCAAATCGTCATATTGCTAAATTTAGCAAGCTATTCCTTTAAAGGTTAATCCTTGAATGTCAATATTGATGCCAAATGTTCAATGGATGATAGAGAATCTTTCTTTGCAACTGAAGACAAAAGTGCAACTATTCATCCTTGAAATTTTAAATTGAAAGGGGAGATCTTCTATAATACTTTGACTTGCAATTAGTACTTTTGGATTTTTTGAACAAGCGATTCCTATGGTTTCAAAATGAATGATTTCACAATCACTAGAGTTTGCCCTTCAAGGGTTAAAGAAGGTGATTGGTTTGTTTGGCCTGTTTGTTAGTAGCATGTCACAAGTCAAACATGCAAGACACTGAAAGTTGAAGTATGGTAACAAAAAATTTCCCATTTCTTGAATTGAAAAACAATAAAGTTTGCAATTGGAGTAAGGGAGGAGGTCTATAAACCCACCATCTAAGGGCTGGAATAGAATTTTGGGCAAGTCAAACATCTTGAAGTATTTTCCAGTGAATTTTTCTTGAAAGACAGCTTGAATAGGCATCTAACCCAAGTTGTTTCATATTTTTTGGAGCTATGTAGAGTTAGTTATGAATTTCTGAAGTCAATATGGCATAGGGCTCCAAAACCGCCCACCCCCTCAAATGTTCACTGTTTGTACATTACTGTAAAGATCAAAAAGCATCACGTACCAGAAATATACATTTCAGAAGGTGAGCGGTTTTGGAGCCTGAGCGGTTTTCGAGCCTCCTCCCTTACGTGGTGTGACAATTCTTGCCCTGATGGAGATGCTCTCAATGTCAAAAAAATTAAATTAAATTAAAAAACGAAAATCAGTCAATGAGAGCTCTATCCTGCTGAAAAGAGTCACCGCAGTGACCATAAGACTTACAGTGTATTATTGAGAAGGCCCCAGGAGGCCAGGCCTCAGTGCTGACGTCGGCGGTCCACCTGAGGCAGTCTTCTCCGCTGGACGGCTGGAGGGAAGATGATGGCGTCGCAGCAGGACTTGATGGGAGCATGATAACGCTGTGACCTTCGGCTCCTGGGAAAATAAAGGCGCATCCGAGACCGGGAGCGGCATTCATGAAGGACGAGCAGGCCATTAAAGACAAGCGCTTCAACTGGCAACCACCACAGGGAGTCTGCCAATGAAGAGATTGAAGAAGACTCGTCCCCGGACTCCAATGAATTCGAAATGCATGCAACCAACCAAGGCTCTCGAAACCGATGTCGCCAGTCTTGAATTTCTTGCAACCACCTGAACCAGTGCCATGCCATGCCCTGCACAAACTGTAACGTAGGTTTGTTCTTCAGAAAACAAACAAACAAACTTTAGGTTTGTTCCTCCTGTAAGAAAAAAGCCTGAAACACTTGTCATGAGCCAGACTCCGCCGGAGCTGACTTAGCTACGGTAGCATGCGACGCACCTGGCAAAGTTTCGGAGGGCTTGGCGCGCATGGATTTGCATTGATTGCTGGTAAGGCTTGACTAGGCTCCCGGTTACGTTGTCATATGGTTGAGAACTTGGGATCGAGCAAGAGGTCTGAATCTTTGCTGCATTTGAATCCCGGGAAGGTTCAGGATATCTCTCACTGGTCCTGACTGGTCATTATCAGTCTTGCTGTGGTTGGTGTCGAAGTGGGTAACTTAGTTTGATGGTCAGCTGGCAAATTTGGTGCAGTCGTTTTCGTCCGGCCGCCTTTGACATGACTTCGCACCGCTCTCAAGTTGTTTTCTGTACAGGTCTGGGATGAGTTGTTTGGGACGTACTGAAGCGCAGTTAAGGGGTTGTCGTCTTAGATATTGCATACATGTGTTTGTTGCTTGCTGTCTAGCTGAGACCTTGAGTTGGTTTCAAACTGGCTTTGAGCTCGTTTTCGTGCATGTATGGCGTTTATCAGACATTGGGAGGAGAAGTGGAATGCCTGCGGCGGCTGCATTGGTGACTGAAAGAAAGTGCGGCTTGAAATAGGTGAGGGCTCTGCACGAGTCTATGTTTTGGGGGATCATTGAGCTCATGTGCTCTGCTGTTCCCGGGTTGATCAGTTGCGGGGTAAAATGTTCAACGGCTTTCGATATGCTTGGGGTTTCTATTGCTCTCTCCGGCAGTTGTCGGGCTTTCTCTTGTATATTCTTTCCGATGAGTTGATGGAATCTCCCCGTGTCACTACTTTCGCTACCACTCAGGCAAGTACTTTACACCGCAGTAGTTTTCTGGGAGTTCTAGGATATTTCCTGCTCGCCATAGTTGAGCTTGTTGCAGAGAGCGCTGTGGGAGTAATTACACTGCTCAATCAACGCTACTAGCACATGTTTCGCAGCTGCAAATGTGCCTCGGCGCGAAGCATGCAATCCCCTGCATTCATCTCCTGATTTGCTAATAGTCAGCAACTAGGGGTGTCAGCTAGTTCTTCATTTCCGCTTCGCTCTTGGTCGTATGTTCATGGCCATGAGCGATTCTCTTCTCAAAGTACTTTGCATTCCCCTCAACTCGCATTGCTCTAAACGGTTCCGTTCTTGGAGCACAAGTCTTGAATTCTGACATTGTACTGTGTGTCATGTCGCCATTGAATGGCCTCACCGGCAATTTTGTACTAAGCTAAGTCAGTGCATGCGTAGTTATGTACCCACTATGGGCCTCCACCCTGTTTGTCAATATCACAGTAGTAGTACAGTACTGAAGCACAGAATGGTACGGTTGACTGACATTAATTCAGTACTCAGGTCCGGAGAACTTGACCTAGCCACCGCTACGAGGCTCCGGAGGCAGGGGATATAGAGGGACGCATTCGCATGAGCGTG
Source organism: Thuidium tamariscinum (assembly GCA_947034885.2). NCBI lineage: Eukaryota > Viridiplantae > Streptophyta > Bryopsida > Hypnales > Thuidiaceae > Thuidium > Thuidium tamariscinum. The sequence goes on along the minus strand of OX344752.2, from coordinate 14,073,200 downwards.
CAATCGACTGATTTCGTGTGGTACCATTGACCCACATTTTGATTGCGTGTCCACAGATTTACGAGCCCCGGCCTCACTGGTGGAGCTTGCTTCGATCTGCATCGAGAAGATCAATGAAGCAACTGGAGTTTCGGATTCAAGCGATCGAGAGTGACGACATTCTTCCTGACGTCAATCTCCAATAGAATTGTGAATGGTGGTTGAACCGCTTGATCGAAGAACGGATTGTATCCCTGCTGCTTGTGGACATGGATTTCGAGCGGAGGCGAGAGGGCGGTCGCTACAACCGCGTGGTGTGTAGTTGCAGTGACGGCGTCTGCACCGGCATCAAAAACGTCAACAATCTTCACGTTAGACCTTCCCAAGTCGCCGTCGCGAGCTCCCCGGGCGACACCCCATCTCGATGCAGAACTTACCACCTTGAGCTTCGTGACCTCTCCTACAAAATCATCAAGAAGCCGAAGAATCCTAAAGGCGTATGGGAAACCATCAAAGCCGAAGTGGCCACTCTGAAAGCCAAGCCCTCGCACTATGTCCTGAAGCACGTCAGTTGCGAGGCGAGGCCTGGGGAGGTCATGGCAGTGGCTGGTCCAAGCGGCGCAGGCAAATCGACCCTTCTTGAGGTTCTGGCTGGCAGGATCAAGCCTGGCTCTGGATCAGGAAGCATCCTCGTGAATAGCCAACCTATGGACATGCAGCACTTCCGCCGCATCAGTGGGTTCGTCATGCAAGACGACGCGCTCTTCCCCACTCTCACAGTGCGCGAAACGCTCATGTTCTCAGCCAGGCTACGCTTACCCAGCGTGGTGCCTTTAAGCGAGAAGATCGCGCGAGTGGAAGCGCTCATGACAGAATTAGGGTTGAGTCACGTCGCGAGCACGAGAGTCGGGAACGAGCATGTGCATGGACTTTCAGGTGGGGAGAAGCGTCGCGTCTCGATTGGCGTGGATGTGATTCACGACCCAGCTGTTTTGATTTTAGATGAGCCCACTTCTGGGTTAGACTCGGCCGCGGCTCTTCACGTGTGCAGCATGCTGCGCACCATGGCAGTCTCCCACAGCCGCACCATCATTCTCAGTATCCACCAACCTGGTTATCGACTATTACAGCTCTTTCATTCGATTCTGCTCCTTGCGCACGGCGCAGTGGTGCACCATGGAACTCTTGAGCTTCTTGAACAGAGATTACTCGCGACAGGACACAAGATTCCGCCGCAAGTGAACGTGCTGGAGTACGCCATCGACTCCATCGACGCACTTGACATGGACAGAAGCAGCATCTTCTCCATTCGCGGCAAAACCGAGCTTCCCATTCTTTCCCTCCAGGAGCTTTTCGTGCTCGATCCTGCAGCACAGCAATTGCTCCCCGACGACGATAGCATTCCCGAAGTGGCCGAAGTCGACGTGAAGCTCCACTTCGCGAATTCAAGCCTGCAAGAGATTCTCATTCTCGCGCATCGGTTCACGAAAAACGTGATCCGCGATAGGCAGCTTCTGATTGCGAGGACGATTCAATCAATTGGAGCGGGATGTGGGTTAGGGACGATTTATCTTCACATGGGTTATGGTACACCAGGACTCCAGAAACGTGTGGGATTCCTCGCGTTTACACTCACGTTTCTGCTCACTACAAGTATTGAAGTTTTGCCCATTTTTCTTGAGGAGCGCACCATTTTGAAACGCGAAACCGGTCGTGGCGCTTACCGCCTCTCCAGCTACGTGCTTTCCAGTACTCTGATTTTCCTGCCGTTTCTGTTTCTGACTGCGCTAATGTACGCTGGTCCAGTGTACTATCTTGTAGGATTAGCGCCTGATACCGACGCGTTTCTCTTCTTCCTGTTAACGCTCTGGCTCGTGCTTGTGTCCGCCAACTCCTTCGTCGCGTTTTTTAGTGCGCTTGTTTCAAATTTCATCATGGGGAATACGTGGGTGACGGGCATCATGGGGGCGTTTTTCCTATTCTCCGGCTACTTCATTGCGAAGGATTACATGCCGGATTACTGGCTGTTTCTGCATTACTTGTCACTGTTCAAGTATCCGCTGAATGCGCTGCTGATCAACGAGTATACGCACGTCGCGGATAAGTGCTTTGGGCCGGATTACAATGGTCATTGCTTCGTGACGGGACAGAATGTGCTGGAGAATATGTTTCTGGACAAGGAGAACAAGTGGATGAATGTGGGCATCATGGCGGGATTTGCCGTGGCGTACCGTGTTATGTGCTTCATGGTGTTGCATTACAAGCTTGTGAAGAGGCACAGGTGAGATCAGTTCGAGCTGCAGGAGATGCCATTCAACGATTACGCAGGCGGTTCATTAACTGCTTTTGAACTAGAGAACGCTACCATTGCCACGCACAATGCATGCCAAGTCGTTCTACTCATTTCAGAACATCCAGACTTTGCCTTTATTTTTTGAGATTGATTCGAAGATTTAGAACAAGAAGGATAATGAGATCTGTTCTTTTTGACTAGCAATGAAACATTATAGATCAATTGAACATTTGCCACGGTTGCCTTGCAATTGAACATTATAGATCAATTGTTTATCTCTGAGAAGAGTTTGTTTTGAACCCCAGACTTGACATTATAGATCAGTAGTCTATCTCTGGAAGGAGACACCGAGGATAGCATTGGTTATACGTGTTGATGATTGTGGTGTAGTTAGTGGAATTAGTACCCTGGATTCTTCAATGGCTTTGGTCTAAAGATCAAAGTTACACTGCTTGTGGATGAATCTCTTTCTGGTACTGTCGACTAATTAGTGTCGGTGTTAGTAGTCACATGACTCATTGGATGGGGAATGTAGAAAATTTCCGTTTCTGTCGGTTTGTTCGTACCAATAAAAGTTAATTCAGCTTAATCAAGTACCGGATTGAACCAGTGATTAGAAGCTCACGTTTTGTGTGTTTTAATTGTACGGTGATGTTTGTCAGCTGTCTGGTTCATCAAGTTCTGTGCTGGTTGATTGCTGGTTTCCCTGCTTGCAGTATAGTGTCAGATAATCTGATTGGTCCCACTCTTTAAGAAGCTAAGTTCTGCAACGATTCTGATCTGAATTGTACCGAGGAGAAGCGAGGTAATCGTCACTCAAGGTTGCAAGGCTTCGTTTAACTGGGGGTTAACCACTTTAACCTGCCGTTAAAATTGTTTTATATGGATTCGGAGAAACAGTTAAATTCAGATAAAAGTTGCTGATCTTCTTTGTGATATGAGAACATGACTTGAAGTTGCTCCAGTTCTCGTGTCACATGGACTTGCAAACTGAGGGCAACTAAGGTGAGAAACTCGAATGCAAAAAACTAGCTTCCAACTGTGCCGGAGAATAGGCAATCGATAAGATTGGCTCAGCAAGGTACTAATCACACCTTCTAGTGGGTCGGTTGTGATGGTGATGAACATAAAATACAATTGGTTTACAAGCATGCGTGTACAGCCACGTCGTGGTAGCCACACAAGGCTTGTACTCCCTCTGTCCCACTAAAAGCTTCCCAAATTCTTCCTGCAAAGCCACTGTAAATCAGCCTAATTAGGAAGCTTTTAGTGGGACAGAGGGTATTGCTCACTGCAGTCACGAGTTTGGGAGTTGAAGCAACACGAGTTTTTGCATAACCGTGCTAACTAACTGCAAGACGCTGAGCTTTTTAAATTCCACATAAGGCTTTTCAACCTCTTGGAAATGCACTTGTCTGCTGAAGCTCAAGGAACTGTGCGGCATAAGCACTGGTCGGTTGGAGCTCAAGTCTAGACCATTCTACACTGTAACATAAGCTAGCAACATTTTTTCACTGCGATACAATGACAGGTAAGGTGTGAGATGATGAAACTTTTAACCCTTAAACAAAGTGCACGCCAGTTTTTGGTCAATGAATGACTTCCAAACAATCTACCAAACAAAACAAAAAAAAGTTTTTCATCTAGTTTTTTTGGTAGCAAACTTATGATTGTTTGCCATCATGTAGTGCACTAAAACCCCTCAATCAATGAACTCATATATTTAAAAGAGCCAAATTCTTAGAAGAAGGTGTCAGACTTATACTACCCCTCTCATAATTTGCATCACAAGCTACATTCTTTATTAACTTATGTCCCATTTCACATCCTTGATTGGTCTAGAGCTTGAGCGGTCTACGCAGAAATGGATGTTGTTCATAGACCGTTGCTCCCCTACAATGACCCACTTGTCGTTTAGGGGTTAAATGACTTATTTTCTTGCTTCCATATTAGTTTTCTACAAATGCTTGCACTTGTAAAAAACGATGACAAGTAGTCCTTGGCTATACCAACACAAGTGGTTTTGCAAAATTAACTTCTTGCATGGATGTTGAGGGGTTGGTGGAGACAGATGAGGCCAAGACCCTCAAGATCCATTAAGTATTCTGTGGAAAATTTTGAAGATTTGCTTTTGAATTTTGTTCAAAACTTTCAATTTGTGTTTCTACATTAACTTGGGTGTAAGGAACATTGTAATTACTCCTTTTGTCCTACTAAAATCCTCCAAAAATCTTCCTCTCAAGGGACTAATTGTATTTTCAGTCATAGTGCTAGCAATACATACATTCAAGAACTAAAACCCTCCAAAAATCTTCCCCTTGAGGGATTAATTGTATTTTCAATCATAGTGCTAGCAATACATGTATTCAAGAATGAATAACCCATCCCTAACATCTATGCAAAGTCTCCAACTTAGGGGGCTATCACTTAGGCACCCAAAATCCATGTGGAAAGTATGATACTTGAACATAGTTTGTAAATGTTTCTAGCTCTATCATTTTATATGATTTGAAGGGTGGTGGTAACAATGGGATTCTAGTAGTATATTCCCAAGTTAAATATCGACAATAAGAAAACCTAGCCAACTTTATGAACAAATTTTCATAGCACCAAAGTGATCACTAAATACATTGTCAATACTACTATGTGAAGAAGCAATTAGTACAAAGTGCCTCATTTGGACAAGGCCAAGCTTGCTAAGCTAGAGGAATGCTCTCAAATTATTTCACTTGCCCCCATGAGGTTGTCTAGCATAGCAAACATTTACTCAACAATTGAAATCAAGAAACGGAGCTTTTTAGTGAGACAAAAATTCTCCTTCATGAAGAGTTTTTTTAGTGGAACAGAGAAAGTACTTATGCTTGTGAATCCTAGAGTAGTAGATAGTCATTTGAGGAAGTTTTATTTCTAAATGCAACAACTCCGTGCTAGTGTCATGCATTCAATGGACATCGTCATACTCTGGCAATCCCATTGTCCCAGCCTCCTCCATGTTTGTGACTCCAGCAAAGTCTAAACATCCATACACTGGAACTCTTTGCTTTTAATTTTTTGCATTTGAAAAACCATGATTAGATCTGGTGATGTCTGCTTGAACAGATATTCATTGCTCATGAGGCAAGCCCAAGCCCAACCTTACTTAGTGATGGAAATGCAAAATTAAAAGCAAAAGGGACATTAGATGAAATTTGAGGGCATTAGAAGACTGCGGGAACGCAATTTCTGTCCTGTGAACTCAAATCCTATGTGGTCACGACCTTGCCACATAATAATTATTTGTTTTTCCAAATTTTTTTGGACTTATTTTCATATTTCAAGACCCTTTTAAAAAAAATTAAAGCCGGCCTGATAGCAGCTAGCGGCATTGGGAGCTATTTCGGGAACAAACCCGAAACAACCCTATAATGCCCTCAGATTTCTTCTAATGTTTGAAAGATCTTATCACAATTTAGCAAGAGAGTGGATTTTGAAGCTCTCTTTCCAAGTGCCTATCTAGTGCCATGCCCCAAACAATCTTAAAAATAAGTAGATACTCAAATCAAGATGTTCAACTTATGTACATCAAAATAAGGGTGTGGTTTTAAAAATGTACGAATTCAAACTTTGAAAATTTATAATTAGTTCATATGATATCTAAAAAGTGTACAAAGTCATTGTAACAAGCATTATAGGTATATTCATATCATAGTAGTTTTTCATTTGAGGACAACCGTTGATTTTGAAAATCTATATGGGCCATCTATCTAGTGAATGTAGGTCATTGCAAGAAATACCAGTTGTATATATTCTCCATCATAGTGAGAGTGACTTTCTTGTCATCCACTATAACTTTTGAAGCACAAGTCCCATGAATATGAAATTTCTATTGAACATGTCCAACTTGATGGTAATTAGATCTTTTATTTTTATTAATTATAAATTATTTTATATTTAAAAATCATCTTTGCTAATGTGTCACACCATGTTAGGAGTCCCCAAATTTAATGTTGTGGAGCTAAAACTTTCATGGTCTATTCGCATAGTAGGAAATCATACATCTACAATAGGAAATCTGAAAATATATTATTTTATATCTCTATATGGAAGAAGTACTAGGTTATAGATGTTGGGATGGTTTCAAGAAGAAACCAAGTTATGGATAAGCAGATGAGTATGGGGAGAGTGGAACCTCTGACTTGGATGGTAAACATGGTGTATGGAGGGATCTTCATGTAGTGGTTGAGTTTGAAGTAACTCAAGAATTGGATGGTGTGTATCAAATGAGTGCAAACAACAACTATTTTTGAAAATTGAAGATGGTTCTAAAATCATTTTTTTGGTGAAACCTCATCACCATCAATTCTTCCCAAATGAACAATTTTTAGTTTTGAAAAAATTCTTTTTCTTTTAAAAAAAAATTAAAATATCAATGTACCTATTTTCATGAGATTTTGCACCTTTTTTAGTCTTCCTACTTAGAGAATTTTTCTATACTTTTCCTTCTTAGGGTACCTTCTTTTTAAAGGTGTATACATTGAGTATATTTTTAATTATAAAATACTCCACAAAAAATAATGAACATTGTACAAAATGCTACAAAATAGCATTGAATTTTGTAAGCAAGGCTTTATAAGGAAAGGGTCTTCTTTTTTGTAGTTCAAGAATGTTATGAATTTTGACAATGGCATAACATTCTTGAACTTTATAGACCAAAATATTCTTAATTCTTTGTAAGGAGTCCTTTTCCATCTTGACTAATAGGCACCTTCTAATAATAAATTACTAAATTATATTTTTAAAGGCCAAAAATTATTTTCTAAGTGGCTTATATTTGAACCTAAAAAACATTGCTAAGTGTTCTTTCTTTCTTGAATTCTAAAGGGGTTTGAAAAACCACAAGCTAAGTTTGTTATAATTCATTGAGTTTTGGGCCTCTTAAATACTACCATCTCTTTTGGTTGTTGAAAAGCATTTGAAATTGTTGAGCTCATGAATTGTTGCTTTCCCTAAATTGTGTATCATTGTTGATGGAAATATTCTACATATGGTGTCATTGTAGATGAGAGCCTCTAACCATGATATTCAAGAATGTTATGAAAAGATATATTGGCCATGATTGAAAAGTAAAATTTGAACAACAATAAATTAGTCCTTTGTATGTGTTGACCTCAAAAACAATTTTTCTATTATGCAATGGAAAGATGCATACCATTCTAGAACTAGTTGGAATACCAAATTATATTTAGGCTAATGTAGAGTTACTACAATAATTGTCAAAAAGGTAGGGAAAATGATGGTAAAAACAAATGGCTAGAATAAGAGAGAATGGGAGAAGATTGCACATGAGTTAAAAAAGAAAATACATAGACAAAATAAACTTTTTTGTCACCAAAAAAGATTCAATCTCCTCAAGATGAATTGTTCTATATTCAAGGGTGTTTTGAAAGGGCCTCAATGTAACTATAGCGTTGCCCTTGAACATTATCATAACATTATCAACCAATTCCACGGGACCTCCTGCTCCCCTATAAAGTCGGAACTTCTGATGTTCCTATAGTCAACCTATGACTATTTGCATCTAAACTAAATTCACTACTAGAGATCCAAGGAGAGATATCCCAATCTCCAAGGAGAATGATATAGACTAGTCAACAATGTGACAATGCTCCTGCAATTCACTTTTAAATTAGATATCACAAAGGTTTGATAAATCCTTGAACTAACTGATAAGTCCCACACAAACATCTGACAAATCATAATGCCTTCCCAGCATGGAGGACCATTGCCTGATTATACAACAATGTTATCAGTTTCAACACGGCTGGGAACCTTTGGTCGGAGGATTGTCACCTACACCGATACTACCACCAAAGTTGAGAATGCTCATTTACGCACTGATAGCACATTAAAAACAGCAGAATGCTGGAAGGCCACGATAAGCGGCTGATTGAAGGATAAAAATATTGGCTAGCACACAACTTGGCCAGTGACATTCATTAAGGCCCCGTAAGAACTAAGAACAGAGGTAATTGGATGTCATTTAACAGCTCGCAGCCATCGGTGTTCCGAACACGGGTTCAAGGAATGGGTGCAACCGCGAGACATGCGGAATTCCAGCACAAATTACTAAAATTGCAACAATCAATCTGCAGTAAAGAGTAGGAAGCAAAACAAACCCAGATTCCGTTGGGCAATTGAAATGTGCTAGTCCTACGGTATCCCATAAGTACTGACTACCAAACATAAAACCAAGCTAACAACAGAGCAGAAACTGCATCCAAATGGACGAGAGAGTAAAGAATCATGGCACCCTAGTCCCCGGCCAGAGAGGCAACAGCATTTCGGTCCATCAAAATAAAAAATTCCCATAGCTAATGGGCAGAAGAGAAAAAATCACAACTACCTGATCATCGCAACCAGAAAAAAAACCAATTCGCACATGGTCAAAGAAATTAAGCAAAGCGACAGAAAAGTGCACAATTAACGCATTTAATGGGAGAAATGTCACGGGGCGATTCTATGATTTATATTTTCCGTCACCACAACATTCCATACTACGATGCATGAACACAGAGCTCTCCCATGCATGAGGAAAATCGACGAATTGCACATTGAAAGATCGAAAACGTTACATTACAAACGATACTACTCCCTCTACTCTACCTGTCCGTAGAAGATCCCCTCAATCTTGACCTCCTTGGGCGCCTTGGAACCCAAATCCGTGTCCGAAGGCTGCAAGCTCTCGAAAGTCCCCGCGATCTCGCCCGTGGACGTGTCCGACTTCGCGATGCTGAACGTGATCTTGCCCGACGCCGCGGCAGTGTTCTTCACGTTCTCCTTCGCCAGCTCCTCCTCGTCGCCCGCGCCGCCCGCGATCAACGCCACGGCGTTGTCGTAGCCCGTGGAGCCACCGCGGCCCTTGGGGTCCAAGAAAGAAGAACCGCGGTACGAAGGCACGATGTACGTCCCGCCGAACGAACTCGCCGTCCCCTCCGCCACCAACTCCTTGATCGTGAACAAGAAAGGCACGCGCTCGCCGCCCGGAAGCTGCACCGTCACCGCGGCGTAGTCGATCCCGTCCTTCTCCTCGAACTTCACCTTGCCGTCGCCGCCGACAGTGAACGGGCCCTCCACCTCGTCCAGAGTGTACGTCAGACGAGTCATCAGCTTCGTGTTCTGGAAACCCTCGCTGCCGCCCTTGAACGGAGACTCCGCCTTCACCGTGAACGAGGTCGGCTCCAAGCAAAGCTTCTTCAAAGTGTAGCTCCCGGACTTGAACGAAAACTTGTCCGACCCGCTGGCGATGATGGGGCACTGGTTGGCGGTGCCGGAGCCCTTCACTTCGTTGTACGTCTGGGACACCACCTCGTCGTACGTCAGCCGCGCGGGGTTGCCCTCGGCCACGGCTGCCTGAACAACAAGAAGCAACGAATCAACCTAACGAAGGGGAGGACCAGTTCCCTGCCCTCCACTCGGGCAGACAACCAATTCCACAACCCTACGCTCCATTGGGGACCAGCTCAGGCGAATGCTTGCATGTCCATCCTTCATGTGATTCACGGCATCCATTCGAAGGAAATGGATCCCGTCCCGCCCTTGAGAGGAATGGCCATCCAATCTCCATCACGGCCGACTGCGGGAAGCCATGGCATCTGAGCCAATTCAAAGGAGATGGAAACCCACCAATGCCACAACACAATCAATCCAAGCCAGCTCCAATGCAAATGCAAGCCACTTACCCCGGCCATGAGAGCGGAGGAAGCCAAGACGATAGCGGCGGCCTTGGCGCCATCCACGATGCTCCTCACATTCTCCTCCAAATTGCACGACACGCGAGACGCCGCGGGCCTCAAACCGAAAGCGCTGCTCACCGAGGTGGGCCGGACGCTCTTCTCGAGCTTGGAGCTGGAAGGGGCCAGAGACGCCGAAACCTTGCACCCGACGGACGCGACGGAGGCCGCCATAGCTACCCGAATTCGAGCCCCGCGAGCCCAATGCAATGCTCCACAAAACAGCAGCAGTCGCACACACACACGCGATCGTCGAGCCTCCTTTCGCGAAATCAATGTGAAATGTTGCAGCTCTGGGGCGTTCGGTTTCCTCTGGCTACGGTTTCGGGTGCCCGCGGGCTTGGGTCCCTCGGATGGGGAGCATCCGCGAATTGGATAAGGGCCTGGGATTGGGTATTGGTGGTGCAGGGGATAAGGCGTCCAGTAAGAAAGCCGCGCTTGTGGGGACCTGGGCTTGGGGCAGACTCACTCCCGACCCCGTATCCGTGGTTCCAATGGTTGAGTTCGGCGCCAGGGACGGGATGAGGGGTGGGATTCTCGACATAGGCCCAAAGTTCATATTGCTATGATTTATTGGAATTTAAGAATTTTTTATTAAAATTTCTAATTTGTACAGAAACTACACTTCATGAGCTTCATTTCAATTAGGGTGGCCCGTGCCGTTGCCACGGTCTAATTTTTTTAATGTATAGAAACTTCAAAATTCAATAACTTTCATGCCGTAGGTTAGAACACCATGAATCAAAGCTCGTGCAGCCCTCCTCACCGAGGGCTTTCCGATGGTACCAAACACGCACCCGGGGGACTCATGGTCCGGGAGATCTCAACGTAACAAACAAACAAACAAACATCCAAATAAACAAACAGCGTATCTTCATAGGGGTGCATGGGCTGAAATCGAATTTAGAAATTGACATGAAGAGAAAACAACATGAGACAGCCAAAATACACTACAAGGATGATTTGTGGTTGACCGCTCTAGTCCATAGCATTGTTTTAGAATTAACCTCTTGTAGTTCATGAATCCTTTCTTAATTTTTGGCATATTTTCCTTATATCTTTACAGACATGTATTACTTACCTCAATTTAATAAAATTCATCATACAAAAAGCTTTTTAAAAAAAAAGCCAAGCATTGGTTTAGATGAATGAAAAGATTTGTAGTAAAAGAAGTTATTGGAACCTCTTTGTTCATCATCTAGAGTTTGGATGTTAAAGCACTTAGAGGTTAACCTTAGAAGGTAGAAGCCCTTGGTGACTAGGTAGTTACAAAAATACTTCAATTATTCAATTCAATAGATTCATTTTTTGTCAAGGATGATTCGTGGTTGACCACTCTAGTCTATTTCTTCAAACTATTTAATACTTACTATTGATTAATTTGAGGCCTCATGTTAAATACACTCAAATTCTCATTCCTTAAAGTAATCCTTGAACATTTAAATACGGAGTGTCAATCATTTTTATGACCAATTTGATGAAACTAAGGTAAATTATAAGGGAGGAGGTTCATGAATGGACTACATAAGGCATAAAACACCTCTATAAGGAAGGCAATATTAGTTTTAAATTTCTAGTAAAATTCTGTAGAAGGAGAATTTTAGAAGAAAGAAGGATCAGGTTTTATGAAAATTTTCTAGTTCAAGGTGATTGCAAGAAACACATGTCCTTTTTTTGTCCCCTTGACCTTTAGTAGGTAGTTTTTTGCTCATAACTTTTGCATCTTTTGTTCACTTGACTTGAAACTTGAAATGAAGGTGCCTACAAAAGTTTTACATTTTTTGTAATATTTTCAATTTTTTCAAAATCATTCTACTATTTTTAAATTTCCCCCAATTGGATGTCTACTTTGGCCATTTGGGGGGGAGGGGTTTAGTCCTATTTTTGATCCAAAAATGGAAATTTTGAGCTGAAAATTGGCATGTGAGGACCTCACCTAAAGTTACACAAGACCACGAAGAGATTTTTTGAAAATACTATACTTTTCAACCTCCATATGTCGTTAAAGTGGCTGACTTTGCACAAGTGTAGAGAATAGAATTAATTTTTTCCAAAGATGAAATTTGTTGGAAAAGAAAGAACTTTACTTGGAAAAAAATGGATTTTTCATTTTCATTTTTTGAATTTTTTTACTATTTTTACCAAATTAGTGAAAAAAGAGCTGTTTTCATTGTATTTTTCATCCCCCTATGAAGATAGGTTGTTTGGATGTTTGTTTGTTTGTTTGGATGTTTGTTACGTTGAGATCTCTCGAACCGTGAGTCCCCCGGGTGCGTGTTTGGTACCGTCGGAAAGCCCTCGGCGAGGAGGGGTGCACGGGCTTTGATTCATGGTGTTCCAACTTACGGCATGAAAGTTATTGAATTTTGAAGTTTCTATACATTAAAAAAATTAGACCGTGGCAACGGCACGGGCCACCCTAGTTGTCTATAACATTTAGAGAAAAAATTTCTTAGGTCTGAATTTCAAGAGACATAATATTCTCATTGCTCTTCAAATTATCCATATTTTTTTCAATTTAAAATTTTTTTGATTCCAAAAGTCACAGGACTCACAAGACTCACTGATTTTGAGCCATTTTGAGCCAAAACCGGTAAGTGTTTCTTGCAATGATCTTTCAATATGAATTATATATGTTTTTTTCTGAAGATAGAGGAATATAGGTTGCTAGGATTGCTTGTAGACAGTTGGTGTAATTGTGCAAGTGGAGACCATGAATAGTGTCAGTGAGTTCTAGTGTGTAACAACATTAGTCTTGGAATGCTTTAAGATTAGTCTTAAAACCATGTGCTTCATTACAAAGGTGGAGTTATATACATGAAAAAGCAATTTATAGGCATGCACCCTAGTTGTAGTATTTACAGAATAAAAGCAGAGTGTTTCCAATTTGACAAGTTTCTAAATCTTACTTCATGTAAATCAAATTTATATTATTACCAAGAAGCATCCACAGCATGAAGCATTTCCACGTAACAAGTATTGCAAAACCATGGACAAACATTTGTTCTAGGTTTTTACAAAGACTTATACTCTCTTTTTGCATGATTTTAGAGACTTAAGTAGGGGCTATTTGATAAGCCTAAGTGGTTTTCAAACTTCCTCCTATACATTTACACAACAATATAATACAAGAAATTGTTTTAGTTCCTTATGTGAAGATGAAAAACATGTCCAATTCCCTCCTGCAAATTGCTCCAAGGTGGGTACATCTAGAAGAGCACCTCACCTAAAGTGTCATTTATAATTGATGTACATTTCTAAATTCCGTTATGTACCTATTTAGCTGGAGTGCTTTTGGAAACAAACTTCAGACCTTAATAACTTTTGCATATTGTATCCAAAATGCTATGTTATTTGATGCATTGGAACGTGCTTTCACTTGCCAGGAAGACTATATGAAAATTTGAACACACTAGTATTAGTAACTAGGCACAACACCTAAAAGTGGCACTTTAGGTGTACCTACTAATGGATTTACTATAATCCCATGTGTAATTTTGGTCCTCTCTCCATAAATTCTTTAGCCTTTATCCCTTTATAGAAATTCAAATTCATTTGGTAAATTTTAGAACTCACTAGTGTACTATTTGTCAAAAATAAAAGTAAAAATAATTTTCTAATTTTTTAATTCTTAAAATTTTCAAAATTAAAATTTTTTTACATAGTGAATTCAAAATGCCAGAAATCAAAGTTTGTGCATCCTTCTTTACAAAGAACTTTATAATAGTACTATAGATGTGATCAAGGATGCACAACCAAAGAGACTTCATTGTAACAAATGCAACAAACAAACAACCTCAATTAACCCCTAAAGGACCAAGAGTCCCCTTGGGGGACTTTAAGAATTCGGGCAGGTATTTATGACTTCAATTTTTAATGAATTTTCTTGAAATTTTCACATAAGATAGGAAAATTGATTAGCTTTGTGGGAATATTATTATTTTTTCAATTGGTGACCGGGAGCAAAAGTTATGCCATCTTAAACATAATTTTCATATCGTCGGGCAGAAAAAAAAATCTACAAGAACTTCAAAATTAAAAAATTAATTTTTTTTCTTATAGATTTTATTTTTGTCTACAAGTGAAGCTTTGATTCATTCCATTTGGATTAGTAATGTGAAAGTTATGAACAATCTTGTTTTTCGGGCAATCTAAGCATCTTCTTGAAAAATAACTTATAGGATTCATTTGTGAATGCAATTTTCACAATTTTTCAAAAAAAATTTTTGGACAAGGTTGATTTTGTTTGCTAGAAAAATCTCACCATTGGGATTATTGTGTTTCAATTCCATCTATGAGATATTTGCAGTTTAGTTTTTCTTTCAATCTTGGACCTACATCTACTTGACAATTTTTTAAAGAATGAAAAATGAGTCTTTATTTCGTGAATTTTTTTTCTCTAAGCTCTTAGTTCAATTTCTCAATAAATAAAAATTTAAATTCAAGGTCTGTAGTGCAAAAAAATTACATAAATGGAGGACAAAGTCATTTGAAGTTGCAAACTAGAGTTTAAGAAAACTTTGTTTTCCAACTTTGAATGCTCATATCTTCCTATCTATATGGTCAAACTTCATGAAATTTTCACCACATGATCTTAGTTAAGTAAAGTACAAGATCCTATGGTTAGATTCTAATAATTTTGTTTTTTTGTTTTTCATGGATGAATGGAGCAGAAATGGCAGTTTTGAGTGGTTTTCGGTTGAAAAACGGTTGTGGTCCTTTAGGGGTTAAGATATAATAAATTGATACAATTCTTTGTTATTTCTACCCAAAATTTTACGTATATATTATAAAATACCATTGTCCTATATTGATTGTCAAAAGACAAATGATGTTGGGCATATGACAAGTAGAAAGTATTGATGCTTTGAATTCAATTGAAAGAATTTGAAAATTTTGAGACTTTCAAATCTTTCAAATCCATGGATTTTCATACTCTATGAAATTGGACAAATTTTTTGAACTATTCAAAACCTCAATCAAGAAAGTTTCAAACTCTAAAAGTCTACAAATTAATGAGGAAACTTGATGAAGAAAATCCTTTTCATTGCATAACTAATTTATCTTGTATTGTCATTATTATATTATAAGAGTATTGATAAAAAAAATTTGAAGTGAAAATAAAAATATTAGCTTGATGTTGCAATGGCCAAACTGTTCTATAGCTTGGCATCTTTGTAGCTCTCTTTAACAAATTTTCTAATTTTTTATGAAATGAAAACTTCAAAATTCTATATAATATATTTCGCCCCATTGGTCAAAATGCCACAAAGTCTCTTATGTGCACTAATCCTCATGAAAGACTTTCTAACAATACTAAGTGTGCCCCAACCACCTTGGCATTCACTAAGCCCCCAACTTATTATTTATACTTTTTTAAAATTTTTGATGAATTGTCTAATAGAAGACTAATAGGCTATGACATAGCAATTCTAAATGAAATTAGAAAATTAAGTTAGGCCAATTAGACTGATAATGTGTAAAATGAAAAATATATAATCAAAATTAAAGAAGTAATTAGGATTTATTACTCAGATGTTTAAACCTAGAGATTGTGATAGACAAATAGACATAGCAATTACTTGATTTTGAGATTGATGGTCACCCTAAATTTAGAGAATAGGAAGATTTGTCTTTTTTTTTCCTTTCAACTTGTAGTAATTACTTGTCTCCTTGTCCATCTTTGTGTATGTGTGCTCTTCCATTCAAATTCCAATTCGACAATTTATCTTTGTGTATTTATATTTGCCAATGATTAGCATTATTTTTTGCACAAGTCAATTAGACAAGAATTGACAATTGCGAGTATTTGAGATACATTGTCTTTGTTAGAGATCTACAATCATGTTTGTTTGGTATGTAAATGACATTCTTTTAAGAATTGGATGCTAGGGATTGACAATTTTACTATGAAGATGGACAATCAAACAATGAATGGCTTAAGTTAATTTATTGATGGCAAATTGTTCTAAAGAGAGAGTAAAAAAATTCACAATATACGTTTGTGACAATTAATTAATAAAAAAATTAATTGATTTTAAACAATTGTTTGAAATGGATGAATAGGTGGTAAAAAGCTTATTATTATTTTTAGTAATCAAATTGTCTTTGTTGAGAATTGTAGGTGTTCTTGATTAAGTTTGAAAGTATCATTGAGAAGCTAATGATTGGTGAATTTTATATGCATCTAACATTAGTCAAGATTAGGGAATCAAGTCTATTTGTCAAGTCTACTTGTCATTACAAAAAACTTTGTGGAACTTTTTTTACCACCTATAATTAATGAATTGTATTGCTAGGGATCTGTTGTAAGTGAATATGGTATTGGTAGTGTCTTGACTTTTAGCAAGATGTATATACCTTTCTCACTTCATAAACTAATCCTGAGGTGATCATTGCTTGTAATTTAAAGTATACACATCAATTAAAAGGGTATTTGATGTGGGGCTATTTACCTTCATTATAGTATTTAAAATTATGGTATTTATATATATAAAGATACCAAAGGCATATTTTTAATATTCTATGATTTTTTATAAATTCAGTCATGTAGTTTTTATAGTTGGGTTATCTTATATACAAAACTTATATGTCTAATTTTTTCATACCTATATACAATTTATACCATAAAACTAATGTTTTACATGAACACTTATCTTTTTTGATAGATGCAATACTAGTATTGTAGTACAATTCTAAATGACAAATAACATATTGTCACATTGTTGGTGCACTTATGGAAGGATTGGTTTATACATGCTAGAATTATTTGACGTTTACAATAAATACTGAGAAAAATACCCCTAGGTTTACTAGATTGTATAGGTTTTATCATTCACTGGAAAAAAATTGTCTACATCTTCAATCATTGTACTACAAAAAATTTGTACATATTCTATTTGTAAAGGCTATGGTATTGATCAAATTCCTCCTAATTGATGTTTTTACATAGCCTAATTTATATATAATAGGGTATGTGGTATTTCAAGGACCCTACAGTAGTCCTATATATTATATAAAATTTATCCCCTTTGAATTAAATGGACCCTATCTTTTTACTTACGTAGTATTCTAAATATTGAGAGTGATTTCCCCAGGAAACTAAGTGTATAACTTTAAGGGATAATGACACCTTATTCACCTTTTTATCAATCTTCAAAGGATGAAGACATAGCACTCTCTCAGTGTCTCTCTATGGTTTGTGGAGGTTCTATTCTAGAATATTGAAAAATGGCCATCATTCTTATTTAGAAGTGAAGAATGGATGTAGGGTAGATTTCTTTGAAGAATTTTAGAGTGATTTAGAGCTTGCTTTCATCTTGCTTCTACATTTATGTTTTCTACATTTTGTGCTCTCCAAGATCTAGTTTGGTCAATATATTTTGTACCTTCATCATCCACTACATGCTACTTGCATGTTTAATGCGTCCATCATCCATTTTGCGCATTCTAAAAAATCTTAGTATTTAATTCTCCACTCTCATTCTCCTTGCCCAAAAAAAGGTTGTCACACGTTCTTCATGATTTGGCTTGTAATTGGCTCTTCTTTTCTCTCCAAAACCTTTCATTCTTCATAAACAACCCAAATTTCGAGAAGGTATGACTACCCATATTGTGAAGTCGTAGAGGTTGTGAAGCTATGAAGAAGATTTACAAGCATGTCCATTTTCATTTTTCACTTGGTGAAAAAAAAGTCATATCTCCTTCATAGGAAAGGACACTTCTTGGCTCCTCTTTTCAGTCCAAACCTTCTCATTCTTCATAGCAGTTCCTTTCATGGCCAAGGTGTCTCACTCTTGAGCAAATTGGGTAGCAAGGAGAACAGCAGACTCCAAAATCCCACCCCCTCGAAGCACCACTTCAAGGCTATCCAGCCCTCATCCCGTCCCTGGCGCCGAACTCAACCATTGGAACCACGGATACGGGGTCGGGAGTGAGTCTGCCCCAAGCCCAGGTCCCCACAAGCGCGGCTTTCTTACTGGACGCCTTATCCCCTGCACCACCAATACCCAATCCCAGGCCCTTATCCAATTCGCGGATGCTCCCCATCCGAGGGACCCAAGCCCGCGGGCACCCGAAACCGTAGCCAGAGGAAACCGAACGCCCCAGAGCTGCAACATTTCACATTGATTTCGCGAAAGGAGGCTCGACGATCGCGTGTGTGTGTGCGACTGCTGCTGTTTTGTGGAGCATTGCATTGGGCTCGCGGGGCTCGAATTCGGGTAGCTATGGCGGCCTCCGTCGCGTCCGTCGGGTGCAAGGTTTCGGCGTCTCTGGCCCCTTCCAGCTCCAAGCTCGAGAAGAGCGTCCGGCCCACCTCGGTGAGCAGCGCTTTCGGTTTGAGGCCCGCGGCGTCTCGCGTGTCGTGCAATTTGGAGGAGAATGTGAGGAGCATCGTGGATGGCGCCAAGGCCGCCGCTATCGTCTTGGCTTCCTCCGCTCTCATGGCCGGGGTAAGTGGCTTGCATTTGCATTGGAGCTGGCTTGGATTGATTGTGTTGTGGCATTGGTGGGTTTCCATCTCCTTTGAATTGGCTCAGATGCCATGGCTTCCCGCAGTCGGCCGTGATGGAGATTGGATGGCCATTCCTCTCAAGGGCGGGACGGGATCCATTTCCTTCGAATGGATGCCGTGAATCACATGAAGGATGGACATGCAAGCATTCGCCTGAGCTGGTCCCCAATGGAGCGTAGGGTTGTGGAATTGGTTGTCTGCCCGAGTGGAGGGCAGGGAACTGGTCCTCCCCTTCGTTAGGTTGATTCGTTGCTTCTTGTTGTTCAGGCAGCCGTGGCCGAGGGCAACCCCGCGCGGCTGACGTACGACGAGGTGGTGTCCCAGACGTACAACGAAGTGAAGGGCTCCGGCACCGCCAACCAGTGCCCCATCATCGCCAGCGGGTCGGACAAGTTTTCGTTCAAGTCCGGGAGCTACACTTTGAAGAAGCTTTGCTTGGAGCCGACCTCGTTCACGGTGAAGGCGGAGTCTCCGTTCAAGGGCGGCAGCGAGGGTTTCCAGAACACGAAGCTGATGACTCGTCTGACGTACACTCTGGACGAGGTGGAGGGCCCGTTCACTGTCGGCGGCGACGGCAAGGTGAAGTTCGAGGAGAAGGACGGGATCGACTACGCCGCGGTGACGGTGCAGCTTCCGGGCGGCGAGCGCGTGCCTTTCTTGTTCACGATCAAGGAGTTGGTGGCGGAGGGGACGGCGAGTTCGTTCGGCGGGACGTACATCGTGCCTTCGTACCGCGGTTCTTCTTTCTTGGACCCCAAGGGCCGCGGTGGCTCCACGGGCTACGACAACGCCGTGGCGTTGATCGCGGGCGGCGCGGGCGACGAGGAGGAGCTGGCGAAGGAGAACGTGAAGAACACTGCCGCGGCGTCGGGCAAGATCACGTTCAGCATCGCGAAGTCGGACACGTCCACGGGCGAGATCGCGGGGACTTTCGAGAGCTTGCAGCCTTCGGACACGGATTTGGGTTCCAAGGCGCCCAAGGAGGTCAAGATTGAGGGGATCTTCTACGGACAGGTAGAGTAGAGGGAAGAAAGTTCCCTATCATATCTGTCTTAGGTTTTGATGTTTATACTCCGGTCGTGTCTCCTTTGTAATGTAATATGTACTATCTTTTAATGTCCAATTAGTCGATTATCATGTATTGCGAAAGCTTTATGTTCATGCGTACAGGTATGAAAGCCTTTTGAAATCGGTGAACATGAATTTGAAAATTTTGCGATTACACCACGTCGTTTGCAATGTCCACGTTTTCTGTCTTTGTGCTTCATTCCTCTGATGGTTTGAAATTTGATGTTGTTTGTTGTGCCTCTGCTCCTGCTATGTGAGCAATTTCTAAGTCTGTCTACTAGAACGGATTCAAGGAAGATTATGTAGGAAAACCTTGCACAATATCTGTTCAGTTTGTTTCAATGACAACCTCTTGAGTGTTTCGTCTGCAACCTATTCAGCATCCAGCATGGAAATGCATCCTAGTGTTAAGAGTAATCCTGGTTACCTTGTGGAAAGTGAAGACTCTCTCTTGTCTTGGTACTTTTATCGCCATGACGCCATCTGGTTTACAGTTTCCACTTAAAGCTCTCCCCATGCTTCATTTCAGATGTTTTGAAATTTGTTTCACCGGAGCTTCCATCTTGGGAATAATATCTGTTGATGTGATTGTGTATCTTCAAGAGAGGATTCATGTGCTGTAGTAGACGAAAATCTTGCATAATTTGCTTGCTGTGCAGCTTGTTTTCAATGTTAACTTCGTTATTGCTGTTTTCGCTACAACGTTTTCTACATGGAATTGAATTCAAATGGAGACTTTCGATATCTTACTAGCAGGACAATGTTGTATTGCTGTATCTTGATCATGACTTATGAATTCTCTTCGTGGATTCGAATGCATCAAGAGAATGTGCACAATTCTCAATCATATGGTGATTTCAGCTGAAAGTTGAAGGCGACTCTTGCTTCCACCCCGGGCTTAAAATGGGTTAGCCCCCATTAAGGTAAGTGAGCTTGTCTCGAGCGAAATGGGTGCAAGACAAGTGTGTGCAAAACTATACTAGTGGTGTGCATTCAAGTTGTGAAATCTTACACTAATGTACTAAAATTTTGTCCACAATGGCCTCACTCCCATTGTTCCCGAGATGTGCTCACTTACCTTAATTGCTGTGAAGATAACTTATTGGAGAAATTTCCGAGGATCATTTATAGCGTGTGATTCCTCCGCTTCATGGATTTCCGGAATGGCCTTTTTTTTCTTGTGCACGGTGGAGATGAGTTAGTGTCCTGATGAAAAGACTGAAACTTGCCACCGAAAAGATCTGGAATTGCTTTGTGATCGAACTGCCCACTTTCAAGTACGCGCTCCCTGTCAGTATCAAATACACTCATTCGTACAAACCACACATGCTAGCCACACATAGGCAAGGTAGAACTGCCTGTAGTTGACCACTGAAGTGATTTTACACTTGTTCTAGAGTAGTAGAAGGCAATGTAAAATTTTTGCCTTCTATAAAGATAGAAATGATAATAATGACAGAAATGACATGCATTGACAATTTTTTTTTAAAAATTCCTTGAATTTAAACTACTATGAGTTCCAGAGGTCAACTTTTGGCCTTAACCCATCTTCAATGTATAATCTTCCAATTCAATCATTCAAGAACTACTTTCTTGCTTATTATTTCAAGACATGTATGATGAACTTAGTAGTCCTAATTTTGAAAAACACATTCCATACTTCTATTGAAAATTGTTCTAGCTTTGGTCGAAAATAGTTGCACCTACAAATTGGCTATGGATCCTTGGTTGGAAATGGGTGGTTCTATCATACAATAACCCTTTCTAGGGTTGACTATTTAGTGAAGAAGAAATCCAAAGGTTGGTTACACGTGCAAAGGCGCAAAAGAAAGAGGGACTAAAATTGACAACACAACACAAGGATTAGATAGTGGGGAAGAGGGAGACCAAATGGAATGAACACATCCTAGAGATGCTTCTAGGTATTGCCAATTAGGCAAAATGGTGAGGCCATTGGCAAGTCCTTAGAGTGAGCTAGTTGGCCATACCATATTGTTGAATTGGTAATGCCTAGAAGCTTCTTTGACATTAAAGTAGTGAATTAGCTACTTGTATATGGTTGAGAACTAACCAAATTCAATATTGCTACCAATTACTAATCTTACCTAAAAGAACGACTCAAAAAAGAAAACTTCTAATATTCAAACATTGACATCAACATCATAGATCATATTCCACATTGCTTGTACAAGTCTACAATTTATGTACATTGACTTTTTACAACATACAATGACAAGGTAGCCTTCATCAAGAAGGTTTGTATCGGTGGTCAAGGAGGATTGGCCCCTTCATTGCTTCAACCACAAATAAATGTAATAAAGTGCCTCCTATTTCATGCTTTTCTTTTCCTAATTCTTCACTTCTCATAGTTAATTTTGGGCCTTTGATTGTAAATATAAATTCAGAATTCTTAGACTTCATCATGTGTTGTAAATTAGAAAATTCAGTTTTTTTCTTCACTCAAGAAAATGTGGGGTAGTGAAGTTATCAATTGACCCTCTCTATTGGGCTTCCACCATCTACATCCATATTATCGATTCCAATTCCTCCATGAAATAAAAAATTATCTATACGTGGAGATGGAATCAATGTTCAAGAAGTTTATAGAACAGTTTACCAATAACTTGCCTCGTCTTTGTAGAAGGAGCCTTGTTTTTTTTTAAGAGACTAGTTGTATTATATCTCTCCTTATAAAAATCTCTTACTTCATTTCTTCTAGCATCAAAATTCTCACCATTTAGTTATTTAAACTTCAAATTTATGAAGGCTACAATCCTCCTCCTTCAATGACATGTCAAGTTTGAAATCAAACTCTTAAATTTCAATCCATTAGGCAAATATGAAAAATAGAGTAGGACTTGGTTGCTACAACCAACTCTAAAGCAACATGTAGCTCTTAGTCAAGATATGTTAAAAAACATACATACTTCTAGCAATCCAAGAAATTAGCTACCTTGGATTCAAAATGGAAAGCAACTAGAATCTAACAATTTCATGAAAGTGATAGCTACATATTCTACCTTTTATTTTTGCACATTGGTTGATTCCCATTCCTACCAATTTTTTTTCTAATTTTGGATCCTCTATTTTCACACTTCACCTCGTTATTTTTCCAAAGGCACGAGCTAATAATGAACTAATAAGTGATTCTCTCCAAACATTGGAAGGATTTTGTATGCTTTATGCCTACAACTACTAGTTCTTCCTAGTGAGATCAATTTTGGATCCTCCATTTGTTCCAAAAGGAGCTCAAGCATCATCTATCCAACTACATGCAACTCTTTGCATTCATAACATATTTGAAGTAAGTTAATCCCTAGATGCCCAAGGCACCAAAATTTGGTGTTTGTAAAACTTTCAAGTTAAATAAAACCTTACCAAGTTGCTATCTTGAGTAGTTTATATTTTTGAATTTTTTTTTAAAGTCTAGTTTAAGCATCTAAAACATGATTTTGAAAATGAATGATTATGATTTTTCTACTCAAGATTTTATGCAAGGATGTCCAATACAATCTTAACTTTCTATAGTATTGAGGGCTCATCAAAATGAGCCTCAAATACACTAGATTTTGGAAAAAACACACATTAGAAATTCATTTCTAAAAATTGTAGAGTAGATTTTGAGAAGCTATACTAATTGATTGGAATTACACATAGTAGACCTTTTAACCTCATATTTTTTTGGTGACCAATTTTTCAAATTTGACATGTGAAATGAAGATTGAAAGAATTCAAGTCACTTTTGCAATTTTAACACCAAATGTCGTGGTGAGAAATCTTACTTAGAGAAACCACAGGGATCATAGCTGCAACTAGGATGGATTGAGACCAATGAAAAATCTAGAAATAAATATTCACACAAATATTCATAGCAAACAAACTCTATATACAATTCCATAGAAAACTCCAAACATTTCATAGCAAAATTTGTTTTTTACAACACATAATGATCTTCTCTCCTCTTCTCTTCTATATTTCAAATATAAGTTTTTCCACCTCATTATAAGGAAGAAGAAGACCTTTAACTACCACTTCCACCTTATCCCCCATATTTTCTATCAAAGTAAAAGGACTTAACTCCTAGTAAGTCACTAAGAATTTAACCCAACTAAAAGCCAAATCTTATCATCTTATCCTTCACTCCTATGTAGCTTTCTAATCTTATCTTATAGAAATAAACAAACTAAAGCCAAATAATTTTCTTGTAGAGGTAAAAAAGGTAGAGCTTACTCCATAAGGTTGAATTAGGTTCTCCAAAAAACGCTATTTCAAAAATAAACATAAAGTTCTACATAGTGAACGAATTTACAACATGATATCGTCACATGTGATCAAACATTATAATCTTTCAATCTAATCATAAGTGATACTATTATAAGCTTATGAAAATGTTGGCTTTCTATTGAATTTAGAGTAAATTCCTAGAAGATGAAAAATGGCCTTAGGCATTTAGTGTTTTTTGGATTGTGTGTCCTTCAAAGTGGTATATAGATCTATTATAGAGATAATATAAATTATCATGTCCCATTTATGATTGCATAAAGTTCATAGGAGGAATTTCAATCCAATTGAAGTTTCTAGGTGAGCTGATCCATTTCCCACCACTTAAGCAATTGAGTATATTTGGAGTATGTGTATGTTAAGTGAAATTTTTTTCATGTGTACAACAAAAGATTAAGAAAGAGACTATAATTTTTTACAATTTTATTTCCCAAAATAAAATTATCATGAATTTTTTAGGTGAAGATTCTATTTGTTCCAGACTAGTCATATAATGTGTCCTATTTTCAACCAAAGATTGGTTGCAAAATCAAGAATCCTACAGCCAATCATAATGCACCATATGTGCACCATAAATCATCATTTACTCAATACTCATCTCTCCCTGTACGGAACCCTACAAGGAAAGAGAGCAACCTATAAGTTAAGTTACTGCCAAATTGTGGGGATCACGAATGGGTTGGCTCCCATACTTGAAAAAAGGTGAAGCGGTCCTAGACTTTTAGGGACCGAGGATTTCTGTAACAAAGGAATTTGCAAGCACAATGCTACAAGGATGTGTAGTGCTACTGTGCATTGCCCACTTGCACATCTGATTGAAGGCCAGCATATGTTACTTATGCATGACTTCTTTGCCCCAGTTCCCATTTTAGCCTTCCATCCACACCAGAACAAATTTTAGGTTTGAAAAATTCTCCAAATTTGAGGCATTGCACACAACTTACTCTAGAAAAGTAAGAAATGAATCTTCAGTTGGATCCAAGTCTTACATCGACGTTCTCTCATCAGCTAGCTAGCTTAACCCTGGAAGGAGGCTGCGGACCCTCTTCGATTCAAGCTCAAGGAGGTGTTCACTGCTTTGCCTCTTGTAGAGTACGTGACTTGAGCACAGATTATTCGCAACGGAGATTTGGAAAGTGTAACCCCACAGAGATCGATCCTGGTCACACAAATCCGCATCAGTACGTGTCTCAAAAATAATGTTTGCAACAGAAGTAGCGTACTCGATCTTCCCATCAACACAAAGGTTCAGTTATCGACGTTCATTGATAGATTCCTTTCACGTTTGGGAATATGGGAAACCGCAATTATCATCATACACGGAGACCTCCACGCGCGCATCTCGACCTTTGGAATCAGAAATGTCGGAATCAAAGACTGAATCATTAGTCCGATCACCTGTTTCGGAGGTGCAGGAACTAATCCAGGTGCCGTGGCACTGGAGGTGTGTAGAATAACAGAGTTACTGTAGATTCTGGTAACTCAGATGAGAGAGAGCTAATACAGATTAGGGAGCTGCTAAAATAGTGTCATGTGTGACCTAAGGCCGTTAACATGGATGGGTGTCATCCAGGGGATGAAACCCTAATTCCAGTGTTCCAACACCCCCTCTCAATTGGAGATTGGGGTTGAGGAGCGCGAGTAATCTGTACAGGGAGTTGTGTTGTGATCGCAATCCAATTGCTGTTGAAGTGTGATGGTGCGCGTTCGTCCTCAGAAATTGGAGGTCTTGCGGGAGCGTATCGGAGATGTTTCGCTAGCGAGTCTGGCTGGATTGGTGTTGTGGGCGATATCTACCTTTGTGTTGCGGTTGTCGGAGGTTTTCTTCAACGTCGTTGATGCGGTCCTGATGAAGCAGGTGTTGGAGGCAGAAGGGTTACTTGCAAGCGAGGATCTTGATTCTGGCAGTTGTGCTAAGGTCCCTGTAGGTTGCAATGTAGATAGCAGGTGTCCTGGAGTGCGAGGCAGTGTCCGTGAGAGCAGTTCGGCAGGAAGTAAAGTTTACGCCGTTAGGAGAGGCCGGACTCCAGGTGTATACTTCACTTGGGAAGATTGCTCCAGGGAAGTTGTTGGTTTTAGTGGCGCAGAGCACAAGAGCTTCAAATCCTTGGAGAAAGCTGAAGAATACCTATTTCAGCCTGTACATCGTTAGGGTTTCGGCAGGAGAGTGAGAGGTTTGGTTGGTCGTTTGCTCAGACTAACTAGGCTGTGTAACCCCAGTGAATCCCGGTGCTGGTGGAATTTTACACGGCCTAGTGGTTTTGTGAGAGCATCGGCAGGTTGTGCATTTGTATGAATATACTGAAGTTTGATTTCTCCCTCTAAGACTCTCTCGCGTATGAAATGATAATGGATTTCTATATGCTTGGATCTAGCATGAAATACTGGGTTGTGGGAAAGTTTGATAGCACCTTGGTTGTTACAGTGGATTGTGATGTTGTCTTGAGCGGCATAGGGAGATGATGTGGCAGATGTGGACTTGGGGTTTCTGTTGTCTTGGGTTGTCGAGAGAGGTGCTGCTGCAGGTGACTTCGAAACTAAGGTCAATGCAGGGACGGATTTTTGGGGAGCAGATGGAGTCGGAGGTGTGAGCTTTCAAAGGAGCCGACGGAGCCAGATTGCCTCTTGTGCGCCATCACTGAGGGCACGATACTCTGACTCAGTTGAGGAGCGTGAGATTGTGAGTTGGCGCTTGCTTTGCCATGTGATGGGTCCGCCTGCTAAGGTAAAGACATAAGCGCCCATAGATCTCCTAGTTTCCGGGCAAGAGCCCCAATCTGCATCGGTGTAACCTGTGATTGCTATAGAGGCTCCAGATTTATATAGAATTCCATAGTCGAGAGTTCCCTGAAGATACCGTAAGAGGTGTTTAGTTGCGTCGAGATGGACTTCCTGGGGCACAGCCATGTAGCTGCTTAACCTACTGACTGCATAAGCCAGATCGGGTCGAGTAACAGTTAGAAAGATGAGCTTCCCTATGAGACGGCAATAATAGTGTGAATCAGTTGGCGGAGAGTGCATATCTGTTGTAAGTATTTGGCCTTCGGGTAGAAGTGCAGCGACAGTTTTGCAATCTGACATCCCAAATTCATCCAGAATAGATTTGGCGTAGTCTTGCTGGTGTAAGAAGATTCCCAATATAACTTGTGTGAAAGTGATTCCCAGGTAGCGTTTGATGCAGCCGAGATCTTTCATTTCGAATTCTGTGCGGAGAAAGGTCTTGAGCCAGGATATAAGTGTGTTGGAGCTCCCTGTAATGAACAAATCGTCCACATATAATAATAAAATCAGAGTCTCTCCATCTTGATGCATGTAGTACATGTTACCGTCTGCTGTGCTGCGCTTGAGTCCGATCTTGCGAAGGGCGGCATCGATCCGATCATACCATGTACGGGGACTTTGTTTTAACCCGTAGATAGATCTATTGAGGCGGCACACCAGTTTTTCTTGGCCATGAACACGGAAGCCGGGGGGCTAATACATGTACACTCGTTCTTTAAGAAGTCCATTCAAGAATGCAGTGCGGACGTCCATGTGATGGATATCCCATCGTTTGGCTGCTGCAAGGGCGATGGCAGTACGCAGAGTAGCCCACTTGATAACTGGTGCAAATGTCTCTGTGAAATCAATACCTTCTTTTTGTTCAAATCCTCTAGCTACTAACCGGGCCTTCTTGGTGGGGGGTTCACCATTGATGCCAGGTTTAATCTTAAAGACCCATTTGCAAGTAATTGCACGTTTGCCTGAAGATAATGGTTCTAAGTCCCAGGTGAGATTCTTCCATATAGAATTCATTTCTTCTTGCATTGCTTGTCTCCATCCCGGGTCATGTTTGGCTTCTTTGAAGGTGACATTGGCTTGATCAGGTTCTACTGGAGTGGATTTGGGAGCAGGGGTAGTGGCTAACATGCATACGTTGAAATCATCGGTTGAGAGACAGAGTTCGTATCCATCGAGTCTGATGTTCTGTTGTCGAGGTCGCTGGGATCTACGGGGAGGGGTTTCAGATGATGTGGGCGGCTCAGGAGGGGAAGCATTTTGGCGAAGGGGTGAATTCGGAGAGGAAGGGGGGGGTTCAGACTGAGACAAGGGGTCTGGAGATGGAGGTAAGGTTGGGAGCTGGGGAGACTGTTGGGGTTCAGTTGGGTTTATGGATGGTTGGGGATTTGAATGGTATGTTTGGGCGCTGGTGGATGAGGGTAGATCTGGGGATAGCTGAAGTGAAGTTGGGAATAGGGGGTTGGGTGTGAGAAGTCTGTCTAGTGTAGTCGAGTCATGAATTGGCTCAGTTAGTTCTGGAAAGGGTGGTTCGAAGCAGGTTTCATCGAATCTGACGTCTCTGCTAATGATTATCTTGCGAGAGGATGGGTGGTAGCATCTGTAGGCTTTGCTATTTTCGTCATAACCTAGTAGAAGAGCTGGGGTGGCTTTGGGATCAAGTTTCTTTCGTTTGGCATCAGGTATGTGGCAGTAAGCTATGCATCCTATCACTCGTAGGTGTCCTAGATGTGGTTTGATACCTGTGAAGGCTTCTTCAGGGGTTTTGAATTTCAATGCTTTGGTTGGACATCTGTTTTGTATATAGTTAACAGTCTTGGCTATCTCTTCCTAGAGGACTTTGGGTATCTTGGTTCTTGTAACAACACTGCAAATCCCTTCTAGTAGGGTTCGGTTCTTTCTTTCAGCTACTCCGTTTTGGTGTGGGGTGTAGCTAGCGGTGAGTTGTCGAACGATGCCCTGGGCGTTATAGTAGGATATAAAGTCTGTGGAAATGTATTCGCCACCTCTATCAGTTCTGAGGGTGCCTATCTTCTGAGATGGTTTTTCTACTAAGGCTCGGAATTGCTTGAAGCAATCGAGAGTTTGTGATTTATCAGCCAAAAAATACAGCCAAGTCTTTCTAGTAAAGTCATCGATAAATGTTAAAATGTAACGGTTGCCGTTTCGGGAAGAAACTGGTAGCGGGCCACATAGATCGCTATGAACTAACTGGAGTTTCCTAACTGAGTGGGTGGTTCTCTTTTTGGGTATGCGATCACGAGGCATTTTTCCAAGCATGCAGGATGGACAGAGATGCTTGATCAAAGGAATATAAGGCAAGCCAGCGACAAGATTTTTGGAGATCATGTGGTACATACTCTGAAAGTTTACGTGGCCGATCCGTCGGTGCCATAGTTCGATTTCAGCTTTTGATAATCCTGTCGGATGATCGCAGGGACTAGGAGTAGCTGGGGGCGGTACTGCAGACTCCTGAGCTCCTATTGGTTGGTCTTGTATAACTGTTGAAGCTGGATTGCTACTTGTGTTCGGCAGAACTGGATCAGTATTGTTGTGGGTGGTGAGCGACAGGTTGGATTGATGCTTCAATTGCTTGGCTTCATATGCTGTGGGTTCTTGATAAGTGGAGCCTAACAGGTTGATGACTCTGTAAAGATTGTTGCGAGGATCCCGGATGCACTTCATGAATATTTGACTGGGGTTGGTGTTCTCATAGATGAGACATTGCTTGGTTTCGAATACAACTTTGTAACCTGCATCTGTGAGCTTTCCTACGGAAAATAAGTTGGTGCGAACTCCAGGGACATAGAGAATATGATGTATTTCCTTGGTGGCACCAGTAATATCAGTGCTTCGTACAGATCCTTGGCTTGCTACAGCCATTTTGTGTCCGCCAACTGTGCTAATGTATGGGACTCTAGAGGGGGTGACATTGCTAAGTAAGCTAACATTGCCTGTAACGTGGGATGATGCTCCAGAATCAAGGAACCATTCTTCTTCAGTGATATCGGTAACTACGCAGGCGTTCACAACTTCTTCGGTGTCTTGGAAAGCGTTGATGCAGGCTTGAACGTGTGGGGAAGCGGTGTCGGAATCATGATCGGAGTTGCTGGAGTCGTTGTCATCGATCTCTGCGAGATGGACTTCGTGCTGTGAGCTGGGACGTTGCATGCGGCTAAGTTGGAGTTGCATAGACTTGATGCGTTCCTCAAGGGTGATGCGTGCACATTCCCTTGCAAAATGCCCTTCTTTGCCACATTTGTGACAGAAAAGAGAAGGCTTGGCTGAATTGTCGGTTCGCTTCTGCGTTGGGAGGTTACGATCACTGTTCACTGAACCTTTGTTTCGACTAGAGTGACCGCGAGAGGAGTTCTGATTTGAACGAGAAGATTTGTAGGACCGATCATTGTGGGTCCTAGCGAAGTTTACCTCTTCTATTTCATCTCTCTGTTTCTCAAGCTTTCTACTCAGTTCTTCTTGAAGCAAGAGACCCTCAAGTTCCATAAACAAGGGTAATTGCTCTCTGCCCTTTTGGATTTGCCTGAAGGTCGACCAGCTCTTAGGTAGGCTGTTAAGCGTTTGACCTACTAAGTCCTCGTCTGAGATTTGAATACCTAGATTGGCTAGCTATGTCACCAGTAGGGTTATCTCTACTAAATGATCTCCGATCAACTTGCCTTCTACTAGTTTAAGCGAATAGAATTGTTCTTTTAGAGCCAGACGACGTGAAGAGCCTCTGACGTCGCACATATTGCGAAGGCGTGCCCAGATGGCCTCAGGTTCAGTGAGGTGAATGACACTAAGTATAATAGAATCACGTACTAACGAGATAATAATTCGCGTTGTACGGGATTGAAGCTCTGAATCGCGTGCTGTGTTTTCAGGTCCTGGCGCAGGAGTGCCGCCAGGAGTAGCACCGGGATTCGATGAGCTGCCTGTATCGACTGAGGTCTGATCACTATTCGAATCAGGTTCGATAAAACGCAATAGACCCTCATGCTTTAATATCATCTTGACTTTGTA
The DNA here is from genome assembly GCA_947034885.2 of Thuidium tamariscinum. Taxonomy (NCBI): domain Eukaryota; kingdom Viridiplantae; phylum Streptophyta; class Bryopsida; order Hypnales; family Thuidiaceae; genus Thuidium; species Thuidium tamariscinum. The sequence goes on along the minus strand of OX344752.2, from coordinate 14,042,494 downwards.
GCTCCAGATGATGTAATTTGAGGGTCCTACTAGTTTCATGGACTCTGGCATGTCTTTGACGCTAGGATCCATTACTGCAGACGCAAGACAGTGATGTGGAAGAACTAAGTTCGACCGAGTTCAACTCTATCAGTGGCGGCGCCGCTTAGGTTTCTGCGGGCGGGGACTCCTGAGATTTCTAATGCGAGGATACATGTGCGATCTGAGAGAGAGGATCTGTAAGTGAGCTGTGCAGACTTCGGAAGGAAGCGATCGATCAGTTACGACGCTTCAGCTAGGTACAGTAAGTGTGCTATGACGACTCAGAAGACCTAGCTCTGATACCATGTAGAATAACAGAGTTACTGTAGATTCTGGTAACTCAGATGAGAGAGAGCTAATACAGATTAGGGAGCTGCTAATATAGTGTCATGTGTGACCTAAGGCCGTTAACATGGATGGGTGTCATCCAGAGGATGAAACCCTAATTCCAGTGTTCCAACAAGGTGACCTTCCCAATGCAACAAACTCAGTTGGTCGAGTCACAGCTTCTTGCATACGGAACTTGGTTTTCCGATCCTCTAGCCAAACTAATTGCATCCCATAAACCTTGCAGCAATCCATACAACGACGTAGGCAAATGGACTTACGAGGCGAACATTGTGTGGACGAACGGCACCGGAGAGATGTCCTTTCTAATATAGCACTTGCAACTAGGACTAGTTAGTTTCTTTTCTTTTCACACGCAGTGCCAACCCTCCGGAAAAACAAAGACACACATCCCATCGTGTTTCTGAATTACAGAGGACGCATCAGAAAAGTTGGGGCAGACTATTTTGGTGCTATTTTGACACCAAAAGCTGCATTTTGACAATGCAGGTACAATTTTCTCTATATTGAGTTGGTATGGGGGTTGGCACCAAATTTACTTGATTGCATTTCAATGCACCATCCTGGACTATATTCACATGCCTTGAAGTTCCTGATGACGTCGTTCTCAGCGATCCGCTTTCACTCCTATCGGACCACATGGGTAGCTGAGATAAAGCTGTGAAAATAAGACTTGGACCAATTTTTCTAGTTGAAGGTTTAAGACTCAATCATCAATGGTTGTATACTAAGAGGTTTCAAATCAGTTACCAATGATAGAATTTTGAATTTACTAATTCATTCATTAAGTGCTTGCCGGTCAATATCATTTTATTGTACTCATAGTCTACATTCACAATCTGAGGCGTAATTTGTGAAAGACACATAGACAAAAACATGTGGCATCACTTCACACTTAATCCATGGTAGTCAGCGATGCATGAAGTTCTACTTTACAAGTCACTTGAAACTACCGGTATACAGGATGTGAGAGGCAACATCATCTCTAGTTGTAACAATATTCATTTCTCTTTGTAAACTAGAAAGTTTGGACAAATTCCAACGTTCCCATTCAGAAGGTCAAAGTAAAACCTATTATGGTCAATATTCCAGTGAAGCTCACACATTGAGAAAGAGTGACTTCCAAGGAACTAGAGGAAGTGCACGCCACTTACAGGAACATTCCGTAGAAATTATGAACTTCTTAGAATGCATTACAAAATGATAGTGAATCAAATTCCAACAATCTAACCTAAAGTCATCAAACTTCAAATTCAATTGATTTTCAGTAATTACTTAAAGTAGAAAATCTCACTTACAAATCATCAACTATCTCCACAAGAAGCTCCGAAATAGAAAGAAACTCGTCATGATCCTTATTAACCTGTTCATACTAGCGATCTAGTTAGTTCTAACCATGAGGGTATACGATGATCTTAGTTTTTGGCATTGGAATTGTGCTTCTTCAATAAAATTTAGGCTTAATCTTGTCCATGGAACCATGGTCTAACTTCATTGTAACTATTCATACGATGACCTCTAATTCCTCATGTCCTGACACCAAACTAATACTCTATATATAACTTGATTTTCTTTGGTACACTCAAAGGACAACCTAGGAGGCACGGATATCTAGTGACTTGGACCTAAACTTTGAGGGCCTTGAATACTTGCATTTTGCGCCATAAGGCTACAACATTGAAGTAAAATTTGAAGACCCTTAGTATCACAAAAAGGGCATTCTTGTAATTCTATGCAAAATACATTTAGCCATCATTAGAATCACTATAAGAGAAAGGGATGTTTTAAGTGAATTTTAAAGTATAGTACTAAACATAAGATTTTAAGTGAAGACTTTTAAGGTGATTTTCAACAAAATTTTATTAGAAATACATGTATTTCTAATCAAATTTTGTTGAAAATTACCTTAAAAAGTCTTTACTTAAAATCTTATATCTACTACTATACTTAAAAATTCACTTGAAACACCCCTTTCTCTTGTAGTGAATAGACTATAGCAATAGTGACCTTGAAGCTAATCTCAAAAGAATAGATGGACAACTCTTAATTTGATGCAATTGTTCATTGCCTTTTCTATTGCCTATTTATCACCTTGTCATTCTTACATTACAATAATATTGTAGCACCTTAAACTTAAGTATTGGAGTGAGTAAAATTGGCTTATTGGAGAGTATTCTTAGGCAAGCTTCTACAACAAGGTGATTGCAAGACACACTTCATATTTTTGGCTACAAAACTGGCAATACTGCACGATACTACTAATACTATGCATCAGCAATGCACTTGCAAATTTTAATTGTTGATTCAATGCACCTGCAGATCTGAACCGTTAAATAGTACTATGAAGTACTATAGACTGCTACAAAGTACTATAGAGGCCACTGGTTGCAAAAAATAGTAGAAGAGGGTCTTTGAACCTTTTCATTTTTGGTAATTCAAAAAAAATTCAAAAAATTATTTTTAAAAAGCGCAAGCAGTTTAACATACATGTATATATTTCATACATGATATATATATATATATATATATATATTTACTTGGTTATAAATATTTTTATTCACATATATATATATATACATATTTTTACTTAAGATTTCTACTTGTACTATATGTGAATAATGTGATGGCTCATACATCTTATATATGATCAAGTATTCAAACATTCAAAGTATTCGACATTTTCATATAATATATTCTATTACTTATTGCATTTGATGACTCCTATGCATTGAATTGATTCCGAGAACAATCAAAATCCACGTATTTTTCCAAAGATATCCGTATTTCACTTAATACCAAGGCATGTGGGATTATTTCACCTACCCTTGTAAGAATTGATTGCAGCTAAAAGCCTTAGACTTTCTCAGGGCAATTCTCTTAGCTATGATAATGCTTTCTCTTACATTTGTGCTTTGCTCATTGCTTGTAAGCTTTCGCCCTTGTTGTCTCTTCATTGGTGAGTTCTTTTCATTTTCTTTGGTTTTTGGATGTTTGCTGGTTGTATATTTTATTTTGCAATGGAAAGTTGTTTAATGCTTGCATTTCATATTTGTTAGTCCATGAGACTGAGTCATATGGTTGTGGTTTGTTAGTGTACTATAAGAAACTTGTCTTTTAGGTGACGAAATTTTAAGTGACATTCAATGTAACAACCTATGGTTTTATGTACAATAATGTCCGCCATAAGATCTTTATATTATGGCAAACATCACAATATTATAGTAGACATTATTTTTTATATAAAAATATGGGTTGTTTTATTAGATGTCACCTAAAATTTGTCACTTAAAATACATGTTTCTTATAGTAGTTCAATCGTCTTGTTGGTTAACATCTTGTCCATCTTGATGCTGCTAGTGATGGTGGTCTTTTTTCCTTGCTAGGATTTGTAGAAATGCTCCTTGCAGGTGTAGTCATCCTGTAATTTTTGAATTTTTACTAGTTGTCTTTTACCGTTGAAAACTATTAGTAAACTCTCAATTTTGGTTAATGGAAGTGAGAAGATAGACCAATAGTTATAGTTTTCATATTAATTAAGTAAACGATAACTAGTAGTTACTACATAAATTATTTGTCTTGGATCGGCAGACAATTAGTCGCAGTTCAAGCGGTTTTCCTCTCCTCTTTTCCATCATATAATCTTACAATTCGTTGTTCCCCTCCCCCCCCCTCGACCTATGACCTACAAGTTTTTAACGACAATCTTTTGGGGGAGACTCGAGGCGGGCAGACCAGGTATTGGCGGGCGGCGTGGGGTTAGGATACTAGACCTCAGTATATTACTGGGCATCATGAACGTTGTCTTGGTTATTAATCGTTACGCTTTGCATGCTCTTAGATATATTGGGTGATAGCAATTTGGTGGGCCAGGGTATTGGGATGGGTGGATCAGAAGGTCCCGGCCTCCCAGGTACATTACCGGGTGTCAATTGAGGCTGTTCTGGCTATTTTCATTATTATAAACGTAAAAGTTACATTTAGTGATATATTTTTAGCATATTTTTGTCTTTTACATTTTCTAAAATGTAAAAGATTTTGACATAGAATATAAAATAGGTAGTGTAGTAGACAAATTTATAAAGCATGTAACAATTGACAACTTTCTTCTATAATATATAATACATAATTGACATTTTGTACATGAGGTTACCTTATTGAAAGTATTCTTAGCTTATCATCATTAAGTCATTGCTTATCAAGAAATATGGCTCAATATTGTTTATGTGCACCGACTACTCACAAAGGTTCTTTCCGGTGTAGATTGCACCGTGTTAGTGACGAGAATATTAATAAAAAAATAAGAGATTGGAAGAAATCTTTTCATTGGGTAGAATCAACAATTCTTTGTATATGTTCACCTACAATCCACAAAGGATCTTTTTGTTGTCGTTTTCATCGTTCTAAGATGGAGTCTTCAAATGGACACCAATTGTAACCTCAACTTTCAATAAAAGACAAAGGACAAAAATTCAACTCTTAGGTGATCATGTATATTATAAATAGATATATTGGACTAATTTATGAGACAAATTTATAGTAGTAGCTATTTTGATCTAAATAGAAAATAGTATATTCTTATTACATAATGAGCTCAAGAAATCTTCCTCAAAATTCAAATTGACAACAACACATATGAAGAAGTTAGCAATTTCTTCATAGTTTGTTTGATGTGTTTCCATATAAATAAATATGTATAAGTCAACAAAAAAAATTTAGTATTTAGTATATTTAAAGCTTTTTATAGGTACAAAGTTTATTCATTCATACAAGAGGTATTTTTCTAATTTGTAATTTTCAAATTAGCCTTAGCCTTTCAAATGAATTATACATTGATTGACTACAAAGGTTCTAGTATAGTCACTACAAGGGAAATGGGCCCTAATCTACAAATTTTTTGACAAAATAGTGTCCAAAATGACAACCACATGTCCGAAATGACATTCACAACTTGTGAAATTTTGCTTTTTGTCAATACAATCAATATTATCAATATTGCAATGTCTGTCAAATTTCTTGTCAATATTCTTATCAATTTCTCAATTTGCTTTTTATCAATATAATCAATATTGCAATGTCTGTCAAATTTCTTGTCAATATTCTTGTCAATTTCTCAATTTGCTTTTTGTCAATACAATCAATATTGCAATGTCTGTCAAATTTCTTGTCAATATTCTTGTCAATTTCTCAATTTACTTTTTGTCAATACAATCAATATTGCAATGTCTATCAAATTTCTTGTTAAATTTCTTGTCAATATTCTTGTCAATTTCTCAATTAATTTTGACAAACAAAGTTAGTGTTTTTCTAGAAATCCAAGAAATTTTAGTATACAATTTTTAGTTTAGATACAAAATGATATAGCTATGATTTACTAACTTTATAAGAAATTATTCCTCATTACAATCTTTAACCATTCCACCAACACTTGAACATTAATTCTCTTTGAGGGAGAGAAACTCCCTATATATATGAGGAGGTGAGGGGTCGACCAACCCATATGGGATAAGTGATTTTTTGAAGTTGTGAGCTCATAGTGAAGTTAAAAATCCGTAATTTTGTAATAAAACTAAGATTTTAGACCTCATTTGAGCATAATAGAATGTCTTTTCTCAAAAAACTTTGAACTAAGACTATTTAGAATATGAATTAGAGTTTCAATTTCAAAAATAATTTTGACATTTCAAGTTTTAAATCAAAAGTTATAAGCATATTTCAAAGAGGAAGTTTCAAAAAATATACTAAGAATAATTTCAAACACCTCTTTGAAATTTCATAACTTTTGATTGGAAACTTGAAATGTCAAAAGAATTTTTGGATGCAAAACTTGAGTTTATTTTCTAACTAATGTTAGTTAATTTTTTTTTCAAAAGCACATTCTTCCATGCCTAAATGAGGTCTGAAGTCCTACTTTCAACATAATTCCTATTTCTAACTTAACGTACAAAAAAGGAATGTGTTTTCCGTTTTTTCCACCATGTTTTTTGCTTGTCCATTTTGACGGATTTTAGGTGACATTGTGTTTGACACGAAATTTCTTTTTCTTAACATTCCAGAATTCACTGTTTTTTTATAGTGGAGAACCTAACCATAAGAGGATTTCTAGTTGGTTTACAAGACTATGACTTCCCAAATGCTGGGAACACATTGGGAATGCAAGGAACACAATGCTGATGTATTTGAGCGACTGCCACGTTAGAAAATATTAATTATTGGTGATATAGATTCCTATCTACTTAGGTAGTTTTTGCCTAATAAATTATTAAAGTGTTAAAAAACATGAGAAGGGATTTGATGGCAAGAGAACACATTTCAAGATTGTTTCCTTGCATGCTCCTTGTGTTGTTTGGAAATTGTAAACAAACCTAATTGGTTGAAATTTTTGGATTTTTGAAAAGAAAAATTCAACATTTTCTTTTCAAAAACTCTAAAAAGTGTTAAAAAAAACCCCTCAAATTGATCAAAAAAATATTTTTAACTCAAATAATTTTTAAATCTTTAAATATTATTATTTTCAAATGTAGCAGTGTTTCAACCACGTCAAATTGCTGCTATGTTACATTTCCACAGACTAGGAACTCAAAAAAAATATCAAGCTTCTAATGCCTTCAAATCTCTCCTAATGTAGATAACTACAATGCAAATTTAACAAACATTGGCCATGCTTCAAATTTTTCCTTAATTAATTTTACTTAGCTAACCCAAATACAAGGGTATTATGGAAGAATAAATCATGAATAATTAGTTATGGTAAAGTGGTAATGATGGTAGGAGACCAATTAAAGAAATCTTATATACATGGCATATAAAAAGGATTGATATTGATCAATCAATATTTAACATTGCAAGGCCAATTCCTCTCATCAATGGAAAATAAAAGAATAATTTTGATTTTTTATCACCATGAATTTGGTAGCCATTTGTTGGTAGAAGCTAGCTATTGGCTAATCATGAGGCTCCTATTGCAAAATAGAAGAGTGAGCATTGTGTTCCCTTTCATCCAAGTTGTTGGTGCCTTTTTCTATAAATAATTGTGATTTCTCCACATTTCATCACTAGGGCTTTGTGCATTTGAGCCACTCCTTCCGCCTTCTTCTCTTCCAACTTTGTATTATTGGTATTAGTGTACTTTCAGTATAAAAGGTTGAATTTGTCAATTTTTCTTATAGGACTTCAAATATTGTTTTTTTATCAGCACTCAATTATAGTTGTACTTGAAGATAGTATTGTAAATTTTTTTGTTTTTTTGTTTCCGACAAATTCTACTCTTTTTCTATACTTCATTTGTACACTGATCACATCATTTATAGGTCATCTATGACAATTGACAAATTGTTGTATTCATCATTATAAATTGTTTGCAATTATGTCCATACAAGCATTGTTTTTAAACCTTGCATTTATGAAATTTGCATTATTGTGTATCTTATTTTTTTGAATTGTTGTAGTGTCTAACTTGCAAGTTGATGATTAGTACTTATCATCAACTTCAACTAGTAGATGTATAGATTAGATTTTTTTGAATTTGCAATAGGTTCTTAAGAAAATGATCTTTTGTGTTAATGATTACAATGTTTAAAATAGCTTTCGAAGTCAAACATTTGCTTCTTGATTCAATATTGTCATTAGATGAATTTGTTGTCTTAACATCATGAATGTCTAAAAAAACCCATTATTTATGGATTGTTGGACAATATATTCAATATGTTTAGTAAGAAAAATTATGACATGAATGAATAGTGATATTTGAGTAAAGTAGAATATTCCATTCAATGGGGTTATTTTTGGCGATTTGGTGCAAAATTGCACCAATTTTTTTAGCCTAGTACCAAGCCTATAGAAAATAAACAATAAAATTTTGGATGAAATCACCAATAAACTTCTAATTTTTTTTAAATGTTGGATGAAATTGCCAAATAATGGATGAAAATAAAATGATAAATATGTATTATGTGCTAATATGATATTTTCTATCTAATATATGGATGAATGTTGAGATTTGGAGCTCCACAATAAAATGGAGTATTGCCACTTTAGCACTTTATAGGAAATGAAAAATAAACATAGATCCTATTGTAGTAAAAAAAACCCTACTTACTGGCAAATATCTAGGAAACAATCCAAGTTGAACAACATACACCAGAATATATACTATCACATGCATAAAGAAACCCACGAGAACAAGAAGAATCTTCTTAAGCAATAAATCATAAGACCATGATAACTGCATGCCAACAACTTATTAAAACATTATAATTGTTTATTCTATTTACTATACGCTACACAATTTGTATATTTAAAGCTATGACTACATGTATTCCTCGACAAATAAGACTGGGAAACCTTTTAGAAAACAAAAAAATCCCAAGCTCCCATGCCACTTCTTGATTGCGTGGCTATTCTTTCATTCTTCTCTCTCTACTCTTTTGCTAGAGGTCTCTAGGTCAAACCAAATGCACTATTCAACAAAAGAAGTCCATTTTAAAGCTGTATGAAGTCCACATGCAAAGACATGCTCCCACCTGCCATGAGCATTTGAGCAGAAATGGTTAAGTGACAAACCAATAATTCTGTTCAAAAGTTTCCAAAATGATATCAATGACCCAAGCGAATTGACTAAATGAGGTTCGTCATCACTTTCTTTCTTTCACCACCTCCTCACTGATATTTGACTTGAATGTTTGGTACCAGTTCTTCCAATAGTTTTTGATACTTGGCTTCACTCTTTCCAATGAATTCAGCCTGCAACACAGAAAAAAGAAAACTATTGATTAATTTTGGAAAAAAACAAGCTTACCCTTTCCTTACCGTTCAATAAAATACGTGTACATATGAACATATAATATGAACATATAATATGGATATTGATATGCACATATAGATATACAAATATGGATACGGATACAAAAATACTGTATGAATACAAAAAAATATGGATACAAAAATACAAAAGCATTAACTTGCATTGTTTGGTCTTGGATTACATGTGGAAATTACATAAAAAGGGGGCTGATAACTTAACCAAACCTGATTTTGAAAATAAATCAAATAATTTCCCTCTCCTCACTAACTATCCACCCAAAAGATACGTTGCCCAGTTGCTTGCTTGCTTGCTTGCCGAACGTCAAGTCAGGACTATGCAGAGTCACAGTCCTAATCAAGCAGTTTTGACTTGGATGAGAATAGTACGCTAGCCAAACGATTGTCCTACCAAGTTGAGCTGGTCAGAGATGAGGACCTACAAGCCTGGTGGGAGCTCACGAGGCCCATAGGTGTACAAAAACATTTGGAGCACGTTGAAGGTATTCTTTCCTACATCTTCCTGCTCATCCCCATATTTTAAGCTGTAATTGTTGAAGAAACTTTGTTGTGGAAAACCAACTGTCAACAGAGGCATAGCACAAACACGTCCAGAATCAAGAGCAGTTGCCCAAAAATAAACACCTCATAGTTGAACCTGCCATACACAGGAAAAAATAAAATAAAATTGCTTCTACTGGTGCAAGAACCAAAGCAAATCCATCACGAAAATGATCAGAGATGTCATTTCAAACATTCCCTAGAAATCATGAACTTCTTGGAATGCGTTAGAAAATGACGGTGAATCAAATTCCAACAATCTGACCTAAACTCATCAATCTCCAGATTCAACTAATTTTCAGTAATTACTTAAAGTAGAAAATCTCACTTACAAATCATCAGCTATCTCCACAAGAAGCTCCGAAATAGAAAAAAACTCGTCATGAGCCTCATCAACCTGTTCATGCCAGTGATCAAGTCAGTTCTAACTACGAGGGTGGACGATGATCTTCGTGTCATGGAATACGAGGTCTGAAAATAAAGAACTATAATAAAAACGGAGACAAAGCCTCAAGGATAGCACATTAACAGGGAGCGTAGAAATTCACTCAAGGGTCTGGCATTGAAAGCAATGAGTACCTACCGGTTCGTTGCGCAAGTCATACAAAAGGAGGTTCAATACACGATAGTCGAACAGTTTAAAGCGTATAGCTCGAAAAACATCCTCAACCTTGACCTGCTGAAACCATAGTGTCATGAATGAATATAATCACTTCACCCAGCAAACAATCAGAAATATCTAGAAAAGCACATTAAAAATTAGAAAATCACCAATCGGTAAAATCACCAATCGGGCAGAATTTGCACGGAAAGACGATAGAGAACCCAAAGCCTTGTGCTGCAAATACCTACCTATTTTCTATGTTGTAAGAGAGGTTTGATTGTACACATTAATAACCAAACTTGTACTAATTTATATTCCAATTGTTGTTGTTCATTCTTTTTTCCGATGAAAAGTCTTGATACAAAAGTTACCATTTTCTTCAGAGGTTTACAAAGAAACTGCTCCAAGCGCCAACACTGAAGACCATCCATGAGCTCATCGTCAATCCTACACCAAATACAAAAATCGTATTCAGTTCCAAAGAGAAGGATCCACATACCTCATTCCTGTGTCAAGAATATGCGTCATATTTCAGCTCATTAAGGGAACCTTATCGTTCACTACAGTATCCACAACCAGGGCTTCAGATTGGTGATTTTACAGAATACTTCACGAGCGCTACTACTCTTTGCTTAACTAAGCGCACAGCAGCTCTTACTGAAGGCTAATAAAACATGTGCAAGTCGATGCGATTGACGTCTGTAAAATAAGAGAGATCAAATTTCAGGCTGCTTACCTCTTTGTCAGAAAATCACTCTCATGTAGTATTGCTCGCAATCCTGCAAATGGATTCCTTTCTAACTCATCGGCAACAGAACTTGACGCATCGTGCAAAAGTTTTGAGACCCTAAGCAATGCAGATGGACACAATTGATCTTCATTCTGCTTATCTAGCTATAACCACAGCCACAATCACAGCAATGATTTCCTCAGTTCGAAAAAACGTAGTTTGGGGGAACGAAGCTTAAGCCAACTTACGCCTGTTCAAGTCACACACAATGAATAAACCACTACATAAACTCTCCAAGCTTCTGTCTTCACAAGGAGTAACAAACATGTAGCCGGAGTAAATTACCCACTTCTAGGCTGCTAAAACCCAGCACTTACGCAAACTGCAATGCGGAGGATAAACCTGATATATATAAGACCCCACAAATACAAGCAATGGGTCATGGCGAAAGACATGAATAGGATTCTCCACGTCCATGTCATGGAACATAAAATATGATCTGCACTGTCACCAGAAAGCCCCTTATCACAGCTGAAACGGAAGCGCTGACCCAAGCACAGGCCATAAATTGTTAAATATGCTCAAGAAATCAAAAACATCAAAACTGATGAGATCCAATCTCGACATGGGCTAAAGTATAATACCGCAATAGACTCTTCATAGGATTTTCATTAAAATTAAAATGTTTCAGGAACTATAGACATCATCATATAGAATATCAGTCCCATAAATCATGCGGATGTCTTCCTACATCACGCTGAACTTCACGAGGCCTCTTCGCGTACCAGTCTACTTTAATTGATAATTGACCCTGTTTCTTGGTCTAGGTCTAGCAAATAAAAAATACATCTCACAATTGATGATAAGCGATCCGAGGTAGTCACAGGCACTTACGAAGTCTTCCAGTGTAGATCGAGCCCGTTCCATGCTCTTAAAACTGACTATGCAGTTCATATCACCACCTTCAAAGATGCGCTTCTCTCGTTTCTGGATAGTCAATGTTTGTTCAACTACGTCATCAGTTGTTTGCAAATCTGTACCTCGGTGATCCTTTCGATTGCTTAATCCCTTTTTTGAAGTCATGACCTCCATTTTGAGCTTGTCTTCTGCTGCAGTTTGTGCCCTAGGCGAGATACGCTGCAGCTTGCTATCAGAAACTGCAAGAAATTCCAATGCACAGATGAGCTCATTTACGACAGAAGATAAGAATGATCCTGGACTTGACACAACTTGCTGTATTCCTCGTAACGTTGTAGAGACTCTGTAAGGAGTCTTGCAAAGCTAGAAAGGAACTTTCAAAAGCGTTGGAGGGAAGTCGACGTACCTGAGGCATGTACAGTACATGAGCCATTTCATCAAATAATGTCGAAGCCACCATCTGTCAACAAAAAATTAAATTAAATATCAGTTCAATTTTCATATTTTCTATGCTAGCCTCCTTTGAACATGGACCGCTGAAGGAACCCAAGCGGCTTCCTACCATTAAAAGAATTTTTTACCTTATATTTATATCTCTAAGTATTTAACAATTAGAACTAGATATAGGAATTGTAGTTTTCACATATTGCATCCGCAAGTGTGAAGTACATACTTTTAATAGGGTCTAAATCCTTGAATAAATTGTGTAGTACAAATCACAAAATGCCTTCTGCATCGAAAATCAATTTGCAATAGTGCATAGCAACGTCAGACAATTGTGCATATGTTGCACCCTTCATCAAAAGACATAACACATAGGGTATGAAATGGATTCAGTGCAGATAAGGTGTGAACCCAATTCAATTGCACAAGATTCTCTTAATCTAGGGTACAGTGATTGTACCCCAGAAACCATTATCCCCACAATGCATCGATTCTCAAGGAGAAAAAACATCAACGAGAGTGAGCTAATCAATGCCTGCAGTTCATTATTAAGATGAGAAACATTACATTGAAAAAATCTCATGTTTCAGTGAGCCGAAGCTCACCTTCCGAACCGCATCCACCAGGACTGCACACAGGCTCTATATCTCGGCAGAACTCTTGCCATACTCACCCTAACTTGCGTCCAACAAAATCTCGTCACAAAACACTGCAACCTTTTCCAAAGTTAACCTACGAGCCTAGTTCACTCTTGTTAATAAGAGATATATTAACACTTTTCAAATATACATATAATTCCTCCTCCCCATAAAAAGTTAGTACTAAACATTCGTAAGTTCATTTCATAACACGCACTAATAGGACAAATCCCTGGCTCAAAACCAATACTATTCCATGCGGCATTCTCCTGAACAACCAATTTCAAATCAAAAACGGAAAATCAAGTGACACTTCGATGAATCAGAACAAGGCTCAGTGAGAAAGCGAACAAGAAAACACTTGCACCATTTCCACGAATGCATGGCGGGGTTAATGGTCGTGAAATGCATTCACCAGAAATTAGGAGAAACTCGGCAAGAATTTAATCGGTTGGTCGGGAAGTGCGAGGTGGCGACCGCATGCGTGTGAAGAAGCCGGAGATGGCCATGAAAGGCTTGCAGATGCTCTAAAGCCGGCCTCCACCGCCGACGTAGGATTCTCCCTTCAGACGCAGCAAATGGGGTTCAAGGATTCCAGGAATGCCACACAACATACAGAATAGAGTAATTTACTGCAGTTTACGAGAGGAGCGGAAGATCTCTGTGCACAAGTTTTGATGTTCTCACCAATTCGCAACCTTCAGTCCATAGTCGGTTCAGAGTTGGGAGGCCTGAACCCTAAACTCTAAAATACCCGTATAGACTGATAGGGCTGATCATTCAGAGCTTATTGAGCGGCTTACTCAGTGACTTTTCGACCGACAAAATTAGAGTGGGATCTTTTTTCAAAACTCATTTTTCGGTTGAAAATTTCAAATTTTCATTGCCAGACCACAAATGATATGGATTAACCCTGAAATGTCTCAATCCTTTTTTGAATTTTTGCACCTTTTAGCTTGTAGCTTTGTACAGATATATCATTTATCAGAATTTAATAAATTTGGTCATTAAGGAAGATTGGCTTTTCTAGATTCAAGTGTTACATTTGCTAAATGAGAAGTTAGTTGGATGAAACAGTGCCTTGAAGCCCTCTGTTCATCGTCTAGAATATGGACATCAGAGTGCTTGAGGGTTAATCTTGACGGGCACAGAGGTACTTTGCCAAAAAAAGATGATTTATGGACCAATCGGTGTGTCCATTTTTACAGATCTAGAAAGTCATCCATTGGCACTTCATTTGGTCCGTGCAAAATATCACTTAGGGTTAAAGTATAGAAGAAGCTATCAAAATTGTTGAGAGTAAAGTACAAACATGTACTTACAAATTATTTCTATCACAAACTAGTTGTGTAAAGTATTTGTTACAGAACTAAATTGATCCATGGGCCATGTTGGCCAAACTCTCTATGACCAGAATCAATGAAGAATATCATTGCATTTGCAAGTCAACAACCAAGTATAATTGGATAATAGGAATGAACTACTGAAATTGGTTCCAAACAAATTTTATTGCGACTTCAATAGCGCATCATTGTGCATGTTACTCATTGGCTCCTCATAAACTTGTCTCTTAACCCTCTCCACCAAGAAAATTCCTTTGAAAGATTAGTGACCTTCTATGAAATTGCCTAGAGTTTAATTAATTTACCAATGAAGCAGGGGCCCTGAGAACGATTGCAAGCAACTCTAGTGGAGAAAATTTCACTTTCTCATAACAGAGAGGACAACAAGTTATGTCTACCTGGATTGAAATAAGACGTACAGAGCAGTTTTTGAACTGGAGAGAAGAAGCCAAAAGCACCCGTGATTCAAAATTGATGGGGGTAATTTTCCGTTAACTGAAGGAAATTTGTAAAATTTTGATCAGATCTTCGCCAAATATATCAATTCATTAAAATCTGGGAGTGTGTGTTTCTTTGAAGGTGTGTCAGAGTTTGTGTTCCTTTCGAGGATGCCTCGTTGTTTGCAGAGGATATAGTACTGGTATAATTGGCGAGTGGTGAAGCTAGCAATAGAATTTCTGCATTCTTGCATGTCTGATAGGGCGTAGGAAGTGACGGACGGGAAGGATTTCAAGGTAAAGAGTACGTGCGGTCGAACTTCCGGCGGAGCAAGGTGACCAATGCGGCATTGGTGCTTTTCCGAGTGAAAGAATGCTACATGTATGTACGCGGTACGGTATGAACCTCGTGATTTGATCTTCGTTTCTAGATCAGTTCTGGATTGAATTTCTGACATTGGAAATGGAGTCTGAGTTCGGTCTGTTGCTGGATTGGACTAAGTTACGATATATTGGCAGTACATTACAATCTTGCTTGCTTGTGTAGGTTTTTCTTCGCAGGTACTATCCCTAGGTTGCGCTAGAAATTCTGATTGTGTTGGAAGTTGGAACACTTAAATCAGTTAAATGTGTAGGACAGGCACTCGCCTAAGACCGCTTGCTGTAGCCTTTATTGTGTGCGGTTTACGGCAGGGGCCACTAATTAATTAGTAGCTAGCGCTCTCTTAATTCGCATGCAATTGTGTGATTGTGTCTGTCTGATCGGGGTACGGTTTCGTTACTTGGTTCGTAACTTGCTGCTAATCATACGCCAGACTGGAAGCTTTGCTTTCGCAATTTACAGTTCTCGGGATCTCTGCAGTTCAGTTTTCAAGTTGGTTTAGTCAATTTAGTGTGATACTAGCGTAGGGTCCAGTCAGACACTATGGTGCGGGAGTTGAAGTCGTGAACATTTCCGATGACGGGTCTGCGGGTCCACTTTCACCAAGAGGTAGAAAGGGCAAGGTTAGGGTAAGGTCACCAACAACCAGGAAAGTCCCATTTCGAAAAACTATTTTATGGTCATCCCAATTAGCGAGGAATTGAACCAGTGAGATTGCTTACGCGACGATGATTTCGTGATCACTGATCTTCCACCCAGTGAATGCAATTGCAAGAAGAATTTGAACTATGACAAGACGACGCGTAAGTACGTTTCAGTCCTCTTGGGCAGCTCGCTTGCCGTGGGCACAGTTGTACTTGGGTGACGATGACTTGTTCCAGCTAGCACGGTAGCTCACGAAGTGCCGAGCTTATTCTGAAATCTTAGGGGAAACTAAAAAACGCTTGCACCAAAGTACGTGGGATACATTTAAGAAACATGGCGGCAATTCAAGATCGGGAAGGCAATACGGAATTGAAGATGGCCGGTCGAAGGGAACAAGAAGGGGGATTGGTAAGTGACCCAAAACTGCAAGCACCTCCACAACGAGAGGCTCCATGCAACGACAAGAGTCTCCACGATTGCTCGATCAGCAGGTCAGTGTCGCCCAGGGGAAGCGGGCTCCTAGTTAAGCGTCCCGGGAAGCTTCAATAATTTTGCACTTTCTGCAAAGAGGCACGCCCGACGACTGAGTATCGATCCAGCACTGCAATCTTGTTTCAATTCTTGGGAATACAAGTACCCAAGCTGCCTCGCTAGCTGACATTGCTCTGATGGCGTTGGTTGGGAGTTCACTAGTGGAGTTCCTGCATACATGCCCGCCCAAGTCCAGGCAAAGACAACGCAAGTGATGCAAGCAGCACGTTTCTTCACGGTGACCACAATGTCGGATTTGCATCCACGGATATGTGCATTGGCAGAGACTGCCCATGTCAGTGGTTGTTGGAGCGGGTGGTTGAAGGCGGCGCCTCCAAGAACCTCACGAAGGCGATCGATAGCTTAGCTGCAGCTCTGGAGAAGGCAGCCTGGGGCCGGGGTTCAAAAACAAGGACGTCCCGGGAAGGTCCTCAGGGGCTGGGAATATGGGGGTTTTCCCTTTTCAATTAGTGTGTTTAAAGATATGTCAAGGTTGAATCAAAATTGTTGTTTGTGTTTATTTAGGGTGCATCATATGTGAGTTTTTTCTTTTCTTTGTAATATTTTGAAACCCTAAAGATTTTGGGCTATGTTTTCACCAAAAATGCTCCAAAACTGCAATTTCCAATACAAGTGCAAAATTTTAGAAAAAAAAACATTGTATGACACATATAACTGTAGGATCTTGTAGTAAGGTGGTTTGAAAAGATGTGGAAGAAAATTCAGAAATTTTCACCGTGTAGATTGCAAGATATTAGCATTTGAATTGACAAAAAAACTTCTTTTATCCTTGCAAAAATCCGGGCAACTGCACTTCACAAGGTCACATTTGTGTGAAAAAATGTTCAAAATGGTAATTACTCTTTGAAATCATTCTTCAATGCACGTTGCCTACATGCTCAAAAAAATTCAAATCATTTGGAGTTGTACAACATATAGGAAAAAAAATAGGAAGTAGAAGGAAGTAGAAAATGATTCTAAATTCTAAATTGTGAACAATTTATTTACCAAGATGAAAAATGCCAATCCCAATGGTTGTAATACTATAATAAAAAATCTTCATCCAAGGTTAAAAAAAATTTTAATATTAAAATTTGAATTAAATAAAGGATTTCAAACTTTTTGTAGATTAGAGACTCTATAACTACCCGCGAAGTACCCCAAATTAACACTCCTCATAGCTTTTCACTCATTAATCAAAATGGAATGATTCAAATCTTTCTACTAAATATAAATCTAATAAATCAATTTCAAAATTTTATTTCTTAAAAAATTAATTTTCAAAGAAGTTTTTTTAGCTGCCTAAGTTGCCTACTGAGTAAAGAAAATAACATATCATGCCATAATTGTTTAACCATATAGTCAAAAATTATAAAAATTATTGAGCCTTAAAGCTACTCCTTGGGCACATGTTGGGTGAAAATTACAAAGAAAAATAAAAACTCTATTAGTAATGAGGTGGCCAAAATCAATATATTGCTGAAAAAACGTAGTTTAGGGCTCAGTTAAGGGTTAAATTTTGAAAAAATAATTCTATTATCATTTTCCCTATATTGTGGAAGATGGTGTAAGATTATTTCAAGGGTTATGCAATGGTGTCACACAACAATCAAGGTCAATAAACTTGTTCACCTTGCCTCAAAGGCATCCATTGCTTGGTATAAGCATTAAAAACCTATGCAACTTTATCATTCCTTTTACTTTGTTAATTTGACGGTATTCAACTTATTTGGCTTGGTCTAAAACATAAATTCATATGTATCTAGATGTTACATCTTCAAATACATATTTGTTACAATTTTGGCATTGGAATTGTGCCTCCTTAAGAAAATTTATGCTTGATCTTGTCCATACAACAATTGGTCTAACTTCATTACAACTATTCATATGATGACTTTAGTTCTTCAGTCATGTCTTGATACCAAACTAATACTCCGTATATTATTTGATTTGATTTGATACACTCACATGACAACCTTGGAGGCATGGATATCTAATGACTTGGACCTAAACTTTTGAGGGTCTTGAATACTTGCATTAGAAGAAATCTGAGGGCATTACAAGGCCGTTTTGGATTTGTTCCCAAAACAGCTCCTAATGTCGTTGACCGCTGTCAAGTCGGCTTTAATAAAAAAAAATCTTAAAAAAAATTGGGGTCCTAAAATATGAAAATAAGTCCAAAAAAAATTAATTATGTGGCAGGGTTGCGACCACATAGGATTCGAGTTCACAAGGCAGAAACTGCGTTCCCGCAGTTTATAAACCTGCAGTCTCCTAATGCCCTCAAATTTCATCTAATGCATTTTGTGCCACAAGGCCACAATATTGAAGCAAAATTTGAAGACCCTAAGTATCACAAACAAAGGCATTCTTGTAACTCTATGCAAAGTACATTCAACCATCATTGGGGTAGACTATAGCAATGGTGGCCTTGAGGCTATTCTCAAATGAATAGATGGACAACTCTTTGATGCAATAGTTCATTGCCTTCTCTATTGCCTATCCATCACCTTGTCATTCTCACATTGTAATAATATTGTAGTACCTTAAATTTATGTATTAGAGTGAGTAGGGTTGGCCTATAGGAAAGCATTGTTCCGCAAGTTTTTACAATAACAAGGTACATAGCATTATACAAGATAACCTTGAAGGGGGGTGATTGCAAGAAACACTTGTCCTATTTTTTTTTGTTCTTAGCCTTGAACATGTGGTTTTTTACTCATAACTTTTGCATCACTCATCTTTTTCATTCAAAACTTAAATTGAAGGTACATATAATAGTTCTAAGCATTATGTAATTTTTTTTAAATTTAAAATTATTTTACTATTTTTAAATAGCCCTCAATTGTATGTCTACCTTGGCCGTTAAGGGGTGGTGGGGTGGTTTAAGACAGGCAAATCCAATACCAACCATCAACCTAATACTACTCAAATGTAAGACCCTAGTTGATTTTAGAATGTAATCTATGATAATAGTAAATGCCTTAATTTCACAACAAAAGAAATTAAGGCATGTACTACTATAAAAGATTTTCATTGTAGAATCAATAATGGCCCTATATTTGGATGATATTAGGTCAATGTTTAGTATTGAGTTTGCCTACCTTAGTCCTAATTTTGATCCAAAATGCAAGTTTTAAGCTCAAAAATGGCATACAAGGACTTCAATCTACTAAAGTTACACAAGCCCATGAAGATTTTTAGAGAGAGTAAACCATCCAACTTCCACATTTGCTCAAAGTGCACTACTTTTGTGCAAGATAGTGTAGAAAACACAATTTTTTTTCCAAAGATGAAAGTGGTTGAAGAAGAGCATCTTTAAGTTAGAAAAAGTGAATTTTCAAATTATTTTTTACTATTTTTTACTATTTTCAAATATCAAACATCAAAGTGTCTATTTTTATTGTATATTTTATTGTGATTTTATTGTGCATGACTTTTAGAGTGAAATTTTCTTAGGTCTGAATTTTAAAAGACACAATACTCTTATTGTTCTTTAAATTATCCATATTTTATTTTATTTAAAAAAATATTATTCCAAAAGTTACAAGACTCATTGAAATAGGCCATTTTCAGGCCGAAAATGGTAAGTGTTTCTTCCAAGGACCCAAGGGTAATCTCTATTATTGACTAGGATATTTTGGTTGTCAATAAATCAAAAAAATATAAAATAATTAACATTGTATGGGCAAACAAAATTCTAGGCAAGCAAAATGGACATCCTTCATTTATTTTGCAAAAAAATAATGCAAGAAGGACTCATGTGCTTCTCTTTTTGGCAAAAGTAACATGTAAATATCTATGTTCAAAATGACTGCAATGGAGGCACCCAATACCAACCAACACCCTATCAACAACCAATAGAGTGTCTAAAATTCAGGAGAGGCTAGGATTCAAATTTGTAATTTTTTGCACATTTAAAAAATTTTACTACGCTTCTACTTTGGGTTCTAAAGTGCTTTGGCACATGCCCCTCATTTTGCATGCCAAAGTTAGCAAGAAGTAGTCTCTAAGTAATTAGATTTGGAAGACTCTAGACATTGGACATGGAGTTAGACCAACTTTTGGTTTTTAATATTCATAGTAATTTCAACTCAAGTAATAAAATTATCAAGTTTTTTTGTAAGCTTCATCATTTTTATCTTTGCACATAGAAAAATATTTCCTTTGCTTTATAGTTTATTGCTCCATATCATATTGAGAATTGATTTAGTGATTGGTTATAGATCTCTCCACCTTATAAAGACAAATTGCAAGTTGACAATGAAGAGAGTTGCCACTAAATTTTCTTATTAGCTGGGCTATAGAAGAAGATTGATGCAATTCAAATACCTTTAATTCCACTTATCCAAATTAATAAAAAAAAATTAGCTGAATTGAGAGTGGTGAAATTTGAAATGCAATTTGAGACATGCCCGGGTATTGACTCCACACCTTCAATTCCGAGTCCCATCTTTTCTCAATTCCCTAGTCCCTTCTTCTCCCAAAGTTGCAAGTGGCAGTGGTTTAGAGGGGTTGGTTGGACACTTTGCTGAGACATGCCCTCGCTTCCTACAACTCCAATACTTTCCTTGTTGATACTCTAGGCGTTTAGTGACCATTTTTGTCAATGCTATTGTTCCATAGATTGCATCAATTTCAATTGGAGTAGGTCCTGAGATCCTAATGGAGCCTTAAGTTGTCCAAGTTGATCCCTCAAATTAGAAGAGGAGGTTGGAGAATGTTAATTACGGCGTTGTAACCATCAATTTGGCAAGCCATTGCCATCTACTCTTAAAGCCCACACAATTGGGTTTCCATTGTAGCAATTGAATCTAGGATGTCATCATTGAGTCTTCCAAAAAAATGCTCCACAAAGCTTGACTCGTTCCAATCAATTTGCATTGCATGCTCATTGAATATTGAGATATATGTAGCCACTGATCCCGTTTGCTTTATCTTACCAAGGCAATCCTTCATGTTAAATCTTTAATCCATGTCACCATAAACAACAATGATCGCTTTCTAAAAACCATCATAATCAACCAATTTCTTGTAATGGCATCCTTTGTCCCAAATTTGGAGAATTGACATTGTCAAATTCTATATTGTTCTCGTCGTATAGGAAAGTACGAAAGCAACCTTATCCTCATCACAACAGTAGGTGCAGGGCTTATTCTGAAATACAAGATAAAGCTAAGCAAACTACTGAGACACCTCCTTGTCCTTTATTCTTAAAAATTTCTTGGACTCTACTACCTTTGATTCCTTGCTATAGAAGTCCATGTTATGAGACCTATTTATCCTAGGAAGATCTTAATTCCTTATGTATACCATCATCAATGGAGATACAAGTGATAGCAATACAAATTCTCATTCTAAATTCTATTGTACAATATGCAGGATTGTTCTTTGGAATATTGATTGAACCTATTGTTGGATGAATGTGACCCACTTGGATCCAAGACCTTATGGCACGAATGGCCCTTTGTTTGCAATGGACCTTTCTTGATCCATCCTAAATGTGGAGTAATAGTTGTAGAAAATATTCAAAATGTTCAATCAAACATTACTAACTATTGAGATAAGATTACGTTCTATCAATTCCAAGGATCCTACAATTTTGTTGTTTGCTTGATTACCATGTGATTTGCTAATTTTTAAACTAAAAATAACTTTGAAATCTCTTAATCTTTCAAAAAATCATCTCTCCTTTAAAGCATTGGCATACATCCCACTTAATGTTTATACATAACCGCAATCTCAATACTCTTTCCAAAGTGAAACTCACTTAAATTTCAAGTATAAACTACATTGTTGCATCAACGTAGTCTAGCTTTCCATTAAGGCAAATGTGCTTGTCATGTTTAACAATTCACATAACCACGATCTCCAATACCCTTTTGAAATGAATTCACACAAATTCCAAACACATACTCTATCAGTTCAAAGCAAAAAAATAAATTCCCATCGCAACTTCTAAGACCAATTGAAGTAGGTTTATATATAGGACATCCCTATCCTTGAGCTTTGGGTTGAAAATTTTGAAAAACGATACCTTTGTCTATTTATAATCAAATTAGCTTTGTTAATATTAAAATTATTACTTGCATTTGCTATTGCTGAAGAAATTAATTGTAATATAGGATAACAAACTCAACATGGCATAAACTCTAATATCATAAGTGCTTGTTCATATGAATGACCTAGATTTGATTAATTACTCTCTGCACTTTATAAGAAGACATACATATATGTTTGGCCAAAGCAAGAATAGATTTAGTGCACATCCTCTTCAATGAACAATTTGCAATTTAGAGCATTGAGCAACAATTTGAACCTTACTAGATCCATCACCATTCTAGAAAAAAACTTGAAGCATTCAATTGAATAAGCAAAGTGCAAAATTATAATATGACTTTTACATTCTTTGCACCTCTATTTCTTCTCGGCATTACATATATCGTACAACAATAAAAAATAAAAAACGTGTTTCCAATGCTAAATGAGAATCCTCTTTTGCTAAGCGTGGATAATTACGACACAACATAATGTCAAGATTTAGCTCTGTTGACACTCTATACAAAATACATCATCACCTAGTCTTGTACTTCTCATTTAGACACAAAAGTCATGGAAAAATCAATCACAAACTTCAACAATGCATTATATTGACAATATATTGTGTAGAGAACAACGCCCTTCTTATTGGACTTTAACCCCTAAAGGACCAAGCTACATGTTTTGGCAACATAGCAATTTTGGGCAACTCACTACAAATGGAAATAGTAACTACATTTTTTGAAATGTCTTTAGGACGTGGGAATAAGGAGTGCCTTGCCATTGCACCAATTTTTATTTCATTTGAATCTGCCCATGAAAAGTTATAGGACAAAATGTCATTTTCAATAGGCGGGGGGTAGCACGCTCAGGATTATTATCACTAGAGCAAAAATTACAATATCATGCCTAAAAGAACTTGGGCAGGGTCGTGGGCAGGGTCGTGGGTAGGGCTTTGGACTAGGTTCAGGTTGGGTACTTCACTAACATTTTTTTGGTCCCGCACATTTGCATCAATGTCTAAAGAAGTGGTGGCAAGGGCTGATTGATCCATGACTTCGGGGTTGTTGCAAGAAACACTTACGGTTTTCTCTCAAAATGGCTCAAAATCAGTGAGTCCTGTGAGTCTTGTGACTTTTGGAATGAATTTTTTTTAAATAAAAAAAAATATGGATAATTTGAAGAGCAATGAGAATATTATGTCTCTTGAAATTCAGACCTACGAAATTTTTTCTCTAAATGTTATAGACAATGACAAATACAATGAAAATAGCTCTTTTTTCACTCATTTGGTAAAAATAGTAAAAAAATTCAAAAAATAAAAATGAAAAATATATTTTTTCTTCAAGTAAAGGTCTTTCTTTTCCAACAAATTTCATCTTTGGAAAAAATTATTTCTATTCTCTACACTTGCGCAAAGTCAGCCACTTTGATGACATGTGGAGGTTGAACAATATAGTATTTTCAAAAAATCTCTTTGTGGTCTTGTGTAAATTTAGGTGAGGTCCTTGCATGCCAATTTTCAGCTCAAAATTTTCATTTTTGGGTAAAAAATAGGACTAAAACCCCCCATAATTGCCAAAGTAGACACCCAATTGGGGGCAATTTTAAAATAGTAAAATAATTTTGGAAAAATTGAAAAAATTACTCAAAATGTAAAACTTTTGTAGGCACCTTCATTTCAAGTTTCAAGTCAAATGAATAAAAGATGCAAAAGTTATGAGCAAAAAACTACCTACTAAAAGTCAAAGGGACAAAAAAAATGACAAGTGTTTCTTGCAATCACCCTTCAGTAAGCTTAAACTTTAGAAGTTCACACATAATTAAAATACAAAAACAAACCAATACAATACAGAGTAATGCATTGCTGAATTTAAAGTTTTTTAAATTAATTTTTTTGAAAATTGCAGTCCAACATGAACGAGCAATGGTCCAAGTTGGACTATTTTGGTTTTTTTGGAAAAATTAATTAATTAATTAATTCAGCAGTTCCTTCACCAGCATGTCTTTGGATGGAACAATATTTTCTCTTTATGGAGGGGGGGAGCATCATGCATGTGGAAATTAATTTTGTATGTGGTAGGAAGAATATAGGCAAAGGACATATACTAGTTATCCTATGTTAGTGGTCTTTCCATGGTCTAAAACCAATATCTCCAACTCCCCTATACTTCACCATCTTTGTTTCAAAACATAGATTGATCAAGGTTGTCAAAGCTACATATTTTGAGCAATTTGAGTTTGTGTTTTTCCAGCTTGTAGGCCTTCCTCATATCTAGAACTCCACCGTTCACTTTTTGAAGAAATTAATGTATGTGCAAGTTTTAAATTGTTGAAAAAAGGCTTTGTATCAGAATTTTTTCCAAACTAGTTTTGTATTGGAATTTTTTGGTACATGTTCCCCAATTTGAAATGTTTTGGAATTTTCTGAACATGTTCCCAACTTTGTCATGAAAAGTAAGAAAAAAAAGTTCAAGTAAAAAAGTAAAATTATCTTGTATAAAAGCCTCCCCAAAATAGAGTTGTCCGAAATTTGGATGCCCCTAAAAAACATCTTCTTCCACTTCAAACACTATAAACTTGCAATCTATATGGTCAAAACCTTCCATTTTTTTACTACACCAAAATAGAGTTGTCCGAAATTTGAATGCCCCTAAAAAACATCTTCTTCCACTTCAAACACTATAAACTTGCAATCTATATGGTCAAAACCTTCCATTTTTTTACTACAACATAATGAAGTAGTCTAATACTAGATCTTATGGTAAAATGCACCAAATTTTCATTTATCAGTGCGAGGGGGACCTTGCCATCAAAACAATCCATTTTGACTATTTTTGGGTGAAACACTATCAAAGAACTTTAGGGGTTAAAGTAGATTGTAGCCTACCAAACCCTAACCGCTTGCAACCATCACTTAGTCCAACTATTACAACCTGGTCGTAATAATTTACCACACATGTTCCAAAATGAAGCAACAACCATTACCATTTATTGCATAGTAACTACATGATTCAACTACAAATTCAATTGCTATGGAAACAAAATTTGTACTACTACCCCGATGACTACACATTGCACAATGAAGGGTTGCAAGAAAATTTTAACTAGATTTCAACTTCATTGCCTTTGAATTGCAATAAAATTTGTAGCAAGAAATCTTATTACATTTTGTTTTTTGAAGGTGAATCTTAGCATGATCTTTAATAATTAGACCAAATTGCAAAATATGCAAGTTTCTATATTTATATAGAGGAGGATTTGAATTTTGTTTGTGCAATAATTGCCAAGTTTATTCTATGTTATAATTCTATATATTTTTATGCTCAAACTAATGTGCTTGCTTTTGATGTTTTCTTGCTATATCTATTGATTTTTTTCATTTCATTTTTATAAAAAAAATGATTTTCATGTTCAATTTTTAGTGTTTTTTCCCTTGTAGACATCTACAATTTTCTTGTTTTTTTCTTGTGATGTCTCCAACATGGCTTTTTTTCAACTTTTTGGTTCCAGATTACACTAGGAAAAAATTATTTGTGTAAAAATTGGTAACAAATTGTGAAGTTTTTTGCCAAAAAACTTTGCACTACAAAAAATTCTTGGATGAAATCGCCACATTGTTGATGAAAACAAATTATGGACATGTAATATATACAAATGCTTTATTTTCTATCCAATACATGGGTGAATGTTGAAATTTAGAGCACTACAATAGCACTTTAGATGAAATTTGAGGGCTTCCAGAGACTACAAGTTCCCGCAGTCTAGGAACACAAAAAGTATAGGAGTCATAGAAATTTGACGTGGCCACAACTGTGCCACGTCATTTTTTTATTTATTTTAAAATAAAATGGACTTCTTTCTACATTTCAAGACCCGATTTTTTTTATTTTTTAAATGTCGACCTAATATCAACCAACCATTTCGGGAATTGTTTTAAAAACAAACCCGAAATGACCCTCATAACATTCAGTAGCAAGAAGAGACTCTGCCTTTTCTACCAAGCAGGCAGAGTCATCCACGAATTTCAAACTGAAACTGTGACACGTTGCTTCTTTGCCTTGCTACTGAATAAAAGTTACTGATTTGGTGTGGAATATCCCACACCATTTCATCTTTTTGGATGGAATGATGTGGAATATTCCACACCATTCCGTCCTTGGGAAGGCAGCCCTGCAGAGTGCTACTGAATGTTATGTAGAGGCCTCAGATTCATCTAATATTTTATGTAACCACTTTAACACTTCATACAAAATGAAAAACAAAACAAAAGAAAAACAAAACAAAACTGGTCTACAGTATCATTTTGTTGCTTGTGTCCCGAATGAATGGCTTCATGGCATGCAGGTCAACCAGGGGATCATGAATGCCACTCTGAGACCCAGCAGTGCAATAACTAACTCCTTAACCAATGCATCATTTTGTAAAGTTGAAGTTGTTCAAGTTGCTTCCATCATTCATTTGTTTGTTATTTCATTGTTGGGACACAAATGAAATGGGATTTCATTGCAAAGACAAAATACATCCTAGCCAGCCAGCCACAAGCAATGAACGGGGAGTACCGGCATTTAGTTACAAGTTAGTCGGTTGAAATCCAGAATTTCCGAATGAAGTTCAAAATCTCAGGAAAAAAACTGATCATTTTAGAGGGAAAAAAAATAACATTCTTTATTTTCTTAAGGCTTAGCCGAGAGTATTATCCAAGCAACCGGTTGGTGCAAGAAAATGTAGGATTTTAGCCAGTTAAGCTAAAATTTCTTCCTGGACTATGGCCACAAGTAGTAGCCTAGCAGAGAGCAAACCACTAGAATTAAGTTATCCTTGTCTGAGTTACAAGCTCAACCCTGGACCAACAACAAGAGACCCAAAGGTAGGGGCCCAGGGCTTTTGGGGGGCATATTTGAAGAAGTACCATAGTGGTGATATAAAATGTTATAGTAGTGCTCCATATTGCAACATTCATCCACTTATTGGATGTATAGTATGGTTTTCATCCACAATCAAACAATTTCATCTAATATTTTCTTAAATTTCAAAATTGTCTGACGATTTCATGTAAGTTTTTTGGCATTTTTTGTAGTGTTTTTAAGTTATCTTTTCTAGTGCAATCTGGCACTAGAAAGCCCAAAAAGAAAGTCCTAATAGGGCCCCTTAGGGCATGAGCCAGCCTCTCATCACCAACCACAAAATGCCCCAACATCACTTGCCTTTGCTACTTGCTGTTCACAGCAGTTGAAAAACAAGCCCGGCCACAGGCCCAAACACCACCCACTTAGGATTGCATCATCAAATTATCTTATGTTGCCATTCTTGTAAGGTAGGAGGCTCGAACTCCAACAGGGCATTAAAACCAAACAAGACTCAGAGGTACATTTTGTTGTCTTCAATGTACCAAATATGCACATTTCAATAGGTGGTTGCTTCTAATGACGACAAATGATCAGTTTTTTTCAACTTCAAAAATTTGTAACTAACTCCGTGAAGCTCCAAAAAATATGAAACAACTTAGATTAAGGTAGGTACACCCAAAAGCGCCAGTTTCTCTACTGTGCCTAGTTCCTGTTATTATGTTGTTCAAATTTTTTAACAGTCTTGTTGGTGAGTGAAAGCATGTTCCAATGCACCAAAGAACAGTGGATTTGGATACCGTATGCAAAAGTTATTAACAGTCAAAGTGTGTTTTTGAAAGCGCCATCTACAGTCTGGGTACATGACTGATTTTGAAAATCTATGCACGTTGTACAGAGCGCTTTAAGGTCAGGTGCCATTTTGGGTGTACCTACCTTAGATGCCTATTCCACTTGTCTTTCAAGGAAAACTTATTAAAAAATATTTCAAGATGTTTCATCTCCCCAAAATTTAGTTCCAACCCAAAGATGGTTGGTTTATGGACCTCCTACCTTAATGCATACATAAGTCACAATTTACCGAGGATATTGTTGTCAAAGGTTTTGTGAAAAATATATCTTTCTAAAATCACCTCCAAATCAAGCCTGATTCTTGTTCCACTAAATAGCTTTGCTTTCTAATTTTGACCATTGAATGAGGTTTGGTTGCATTGAATGATCTTTTAGGGGCAACTCACAAGCAATCAAGGAGTATTCCTCTCCTAGCAAGTTTGGCCTTGGCCATATGAGGCACCTCATGCTTGTTGCTTCTTTAGATAGTTGCATTGACAATGAATTTGGTGACTATTTTGGTACTATGAAGATTTGTTCATGAAGGACAAGTTTTCTTGTTGTAGTATTTTGGTTGGCATTAGATATTTCTAGAATTCTAACATCACCACCAACCTTTAAATCATCACAAATGACAAATTGGCACCATTTACCAACAAATGAATGCTCAAATATGATTCCACATGGATGTTGAGTGTGTGAATAATAATGTCTAAGGTGAAGATTTTGCATAGATCTAGAGGATGGGTTTTAGTTCTCAAATCCATATATCTCTGATACAAAGACTAAAAATATCATAAATCCCTCATTGAGAAGGTTTTCAGAGGAATAGAGGGAGTATATATATATATATTTTGAATTCAGCCATCTACTAACTTCTAGAAATGAAAATTTTCCTATAAAGTAGGAGGCTTGAATTCCCTTGGAGCATTAAGAATTGCCCATATAGATTGCAATGAAATGGACATGACATGGTTCTTAAATTAACCTCTAAAGTCATTGAATGAATCAAGATTTTTTTTTTATTATGTACTGCAAGAGCCAATCACTCTCTTTGTTTCCTTCATTTCTCTTTACAAGTTACAAGTGAACAATTCATGGAAGACATAGGGTCTCAAATAGGGATTTATGACCGAACTCATTCAAAAATTCATAAGTAATTCAATATTGCTTCCAAAAATATGAACCTACTTGTCTTCTATTCTACATCTAGTTCTCTTTCTCTACAAAATGGCCTAAATTTATTCTTATGTATGAAAACATGAGAAAAATGTAGACGAGCCTTTAGATGAGCAATAGTTTTGAGCCTCCTCCTACCTTAGGTACAGATCAATTGGCACATATCAACTAGAACTTAAGGTAGAAACATCCATTTCCGTCCCTACACCCATTCTTGAACCCTAGAGTATGACTAATTTGTCCATTAGCATTCATTAAGTGTCCTACAAATGTTTAATTCTAATTTGTTGAGGCAGTTGTAAGACACATGTATAATTTTCATTCACTGACAAGTGATTTGAGTAGAGTTCACTTCAGGGTACACCTATAGGACGGTTTGAATGGTCTGGGGAGCCAACCCTTTGAAAATTTATAGAAATTACCTACTGTATCCATTTTTTAAATATTTAATATTCATTATTTTCACTCGCTAATACTACAAAAAAAATTTAATTTTTAAATGCCTCCAACTATGCTTAATTGCTTAAACTGATGCATTAGATGAAATTTGAGGGCATTAGGAGACTGTGGGTTCCTGGATTGTAGGAGCGTAGTTTCTGCCTTGTGAACTTGAATCCTACGTGGTCGCGACCCTGCCATGTTATTAAAAAAAAAATTCCAAATTTTTTTAAGACTTATTTCCATATTTCAAGACCCAATTTTTATTTTATTTTTTAAAATTAAAGTCGGCCTGACAGCGGCCAGTAGCATTGGGAGCCGTTTTGGGAACAGACCCCAAAGGCCAAAACAGCCCTGTAATGCCCTCAGATTTCTTCTAATGGTTTTGAGTGTTTCCAATATAGCAAGGATTGTAAGTATGCCCATTTTTTGGGTTGCAACAAATGGATTATAAAGCCACCCACCCAGTGAGGCTGACTGATCAGTAAGTTAGTGAGAAAAAATAAGAAAAACATCAACTGATAAGTTAAGACGGAAAATGTTTTTGTTGCCACCTGCACACTGAATGAGTGAGCTCGTTTTGCAGTCAGACAGACAACCACCAAATCCAGTACGCTCTGTTTCGCGCTGCCCTGCACTGCTCTGGGCCACGTTGCAGTTGGTTTGCCAACTGAAGGAATTGTACGTCCCTTGAGACTCATTCTTAGTTTGCAGTGGCTTGTCCTCTCTAATTGTCTTCTTCGCATCCACCTGCCCTGCAGCATTAGCATCAGCATTGCTTGCTCGACCAAGTCTGACAATAGGCCATGGAGCATGTCCAGTCGTTCAGGGGCAGGTGCATACAGCACCCATCCAAGTGCTCAAACTGAATTTTGGGTGTGTGTGTGTGTGTGGAGCTCCTTGAATTCTTTCCCAGTGAATTTTCCTGGAAAGACAAGTGGAATTGGCATCTAAACCAAGTTGTTTCGTGTTTTTTGGAGCTTGGTGAAATTAGTTATGAATTTTTGAAGTTGAAATGGAATAGGGTTCGAAAACCACTCACCTCCTCAAATGGACGTTGATTGTACATTAGAGGGGATTTGAGGCCTCCAAAGGGCGTTTTTGAAGTTGTTCCCCAAAACTGTCCCCGTAACTGCTAGCCTCTGTCAAGCCAACATTTACCCAAAGAAAGAATTAAAAAAAAATTGGGTCCTGAAATATGAAAAAAAGCCCCAAAACATTTTTTTCAAAAATAAATTAATTAATGACGTAGCACTCTCTTGACCCCGTAGGATTCCTATTCACATGGCAGAAACTACGTCCCTACAGTCTAGGAACTTGTAGTCTTCCAATGGCCTCAAAAATCCCCTAATGTATTACTTTAAAGATGAAAAAGAAACATGTACAGATAGTGTGCATTTGAGAAGGTGGGTGGTTTTTGAGCCTCCTATCTTAGTTTTGTGTGGTGGTCAATGTGGTGTCTCATTGATAAAGCATCCTACTACAAGGGTTGCAAGGATAGAGTTGAGGTTAGTGAAGCTCATTGATCAACGGTGGAATGGGGACCGTAGAAAAAAACAAGCTCCCATCCCACAATTGATCCATGACAGGCAAGTCCACATAGAAGCCAACTCCTAGGCAAGAGGTCCATAAAACACCCATTCAAGAAATTTTGGGAGATGAAATTGGGAGATTAAAGTTCTTGAAAGATATATCTTCTTGTAAATTTTCCTTGAAAGAAAAATGGAATTTGCATCTAACCCAAGTTATTTCTTACTTTGCAGAATTAGTTTAGAGTATTTGAAGTTAATATAGAGTGGACATTAGAAGTATCCACCT
Source organism: Thuidium tamariscinum (assembly GCA_947034885.2). NCBI lineage: Eukaryota > Viridiplantae > Streptophyta > Bryopsida > Hypnales > Thuidiaceae > Thuidium > Thuidium tamariscinum. The sequence continues at coordinate 14,010,944 of OX344752.2, read as the reverse complement.
CCCAAAATGCACACTATATGCACAAAGCTAGTGCAATGAGAAAGAAAAACATACCTTTGCCTCAAAGGCCATTTTTGTAGCCCAAGTGCTTTGCAAACATCCTACCCTGTGTTTTGTGATGATTCCCTTTAGAGCCTTGGATCACTTAAAATGTTTTTTGATAAATTTATCTTAGAAAAGGTTTAGAAGTTGATGGAACAACACTCGTTGAGGAACTATTAGTTTTGAGATTTCAAGTCAATATCTCATGAGCACCTATTTGTATTTCTAATGGGGACAAAAATCATTGACTTGTTGCCCTTGAATGAATCTTGAGAGACTAAAAAAAATGATATTAATATACACAAAAATTCTATTTTTCATTAAACTTTCATTGGTCTATAGTATGTCCTTTCAAGTTTAGTTCATTTTGAAATCAACATCTAAGTTTGGTTGGACATTCAAATTATTTTAATTCAACAACATAAGCCGTATAAGGAGATTGCAAATCAAACATTCTCCATTTTACTCCCACCCACTTATTCATGTAATATTGTCCCTTAATTTATTCCAATTAAATCAATTAAATTAAGATACCATTATAAAATCTCAAAATTAGATGTATAATTTGAAGAATAGCAACAATTCTAGGACACCTCACCTTAATACTAGCTTAACCCTTTAAGACCAAACATTCAAATTTCATACAATGGATCAATGCAAAAAGTAAGGTTTGAAATACAATAAACCTTGATTTTTTCATTCTTCAAAATGTTTTTGTATTCTTATGTAAATTCTTTTACATTTGTATATTACAGATTTCTAAATTTTATTTTGCAAGTAATGCATAATTTGATTCCAAAAGATAATTTTTTGAATCAAAACAAATGACCCTCCCAAGAAACTTGTATAAATAGGTAAATTACAGATTTCAAAAATAATCATGATTAAATCTTTAAAAATTAACCTTTAGGAAAAAAAATCTTATGAAAATTGCAAAAATTCAATCTATAATTACTTTTAGAAGAATCATTGAATTTTTGTTATTCACTTTAAGACTTGTAAAAGACATGTGATTCATCTCAAATATCAAATGTTTTAAAGAAATTTGAAATCTTCAACATACATCTCTATAATAGTATTGAATATCATGGTATTTATTAAAAAGTTGTGTTATATTCTATTTGCCATGACAAAAATTATATGCTTTGTACTTTATATTCCAATAAAATAATCTATTTTGAAGTTTAATATATAATTATTTATAATATATAACATTCAAAAAGATTATCTTTTGAGGGCCATTCTAGTGACTACTCAATGTACATAAGAAATCTTGATCAATTGAATATATAAAGTCCATTTTGGGAGAGTGTTTACAAAATTTTGACACATTGTATAAAAATGTATCCTTTAGACCAGGTGAAGATGTATTTTTTCCAAGCGGGTATCCAAATCAAAAGTTATATTGCGATGAATAGCATGTACAAAACTCCTTCACAAATCAACCTTTTGTACATTTGAATAGCATATACAAAACTCCTATACTTTCAAAATTTGGCAGGTATGTAACAAATATGATATAAAATATAATTTTTAAAAATATTTGCAAAGCAAAAATCTCACTCTAAAAAAAGTTAACTCCTAAAGGATCAACTTGCTAAAATTTGGCAACATAGCAATTTCAAGCAAGTATGTGTGATCAGAGATTTTTATATTGTAGGCCCAAATTTTAATAGAAGTTGGGGACAAGGAATATTTTTTATGTGTACTAAAAATTAGGACATTTGAAAATATGAGTCAAAAGTTATGGCCTAATTGAGTTATTTGTAAAGTACACTAAATCAACTTTAAGCACTCAAAACTCTGTAACGGCAGGGATGGGTTTAGAAACATGTCACAATTTGTAGCTGAAAGTAAGTTCCCATGCACTTCATGCCACAAACCCACAGAGAAATTTTGCCTAAAGTATGTCACTGTCAGGTGGATTAGTGTTCAATTAGTCAGTATTTGTCTGCTAATCAGTAACTAAAGTATTGTTCTAACAGATGTAACCTTATCTTATGTTGACCATAGTCATCTTTGACCCAGTATTTGGGATAATTTTTTGAGTTTTATCAACCACTTCCCATATTGAACCGGTTTGTGAAGTAAGGTAAAAGTGACCCTTTACCAGCTGATTTGCATTTGGGGGAAGCTAAACTCCTTAAAACAATTTTTAGTAAATTTTTGTGGTAAGAAAAATGGAATTGGCATCTAACCCAAGTCGTTTCATTTTTTTGGAACTTCATGGAATTAGTTATGAAATTTTGAAGTTGAAAACACGGTGGTTTTTAAAAGCGCCCCCCTCCTGAAATGTATACTTCTAGTACATGTTAGAGGCAAAATCTACCAGATCGCTTTTAGAGACAGGGTTGCAATTATAGCCCCCTACCTTATCAACGGTGGAAACACCCAAAACCGTCCAAGTAAGGAATTCAGCATAATTGGAGGCAATTTTTTCTAAAAATAATTTTTATTTAGTATTAGCAAGTGAAAATTATAAATATTAAAATAAATAAATAAAAATTGTGCGGATGCCATATGTAATTTCTATGATATGTCAAAGTGTTTGCTCCTTAAACCACTGAAATTGTTCAATAGATGTCCCCAAATCTGAATATTGCTAAAATTAGTAGTGAGCCCATCAAATTTTGGTATGTGTCCTTTAATTGCATGAGTGAATTACAATCAAACGGTTGGCAAACACATTCATTGTAGTTTAGGGACGGTTTTGAATGAGTTTAGGGTTCATTGCAAAGCACAAGTGTAGTATTGGCCATTTCTCCCCAAATCTTTTTTTTCCTATTTTTTTTTCTAAATAAAGAATTTACATATTCCTTTACTGCATTTTTCCCAATGTTCATAAATTTCAATTAGGTTTTTTCCTATTCTACTAGCTAACTTTGATATGCATCTATTTGATATTTCATCCATATTTGTCACTGAAAATTACTTCATCACTTGAGCAAAGATTGATTTTTACATTGTGTAAAATAGCAATGAAATAATTTGAAACCTAAACTTGATTCAATCTCATGAAATCATCAAATCTTGTGCTATTTGTTTCCTTCAACCAATGTTCTCTCTAAGTATTTGGAAATTTCTCTCAAGTAGTGACAATGAAAACAATACCCATTATCTTAGACAAAAAAATGTTTTTCATTTTCATTTTGTACTTTAATTATTCATTTAATTTTGATGATTTCATCTATGTTCACATAATTATCACACATCATTTGGAAACAACAAAATAATATTCTTGACAAGAAAAAATTCTTCTAAGATCTCACATTTAAGCAAAATTTTGTCAAAGTTCACTATATCATTATCAACCAATTCCTAAATTCTCTAAATAATTTTTTGGTTTGAAATTTGAAGATGTATGTAATAAAATAATACTGGGAAAATAATCTTTAGGGTAACGAATTTAAGGGTAGGATTTTTATTTACTTTCAAAAAAAACTTTAAGTTACATATTTCAAGAATAATTTATTGTTCATGGAGAAAATATATTTCTTAGTGTTAATATATAAGTACACATGAATGAGAAATTGGCTTTGTTATTCAATCAATGTTTGAAATATGGGCTCTTTTGTATAGAGTATAATTCCACATCTATTATTTTTGTTTGGCTATCTCAATGGTCAAATAGTATAATATATTTGATAAGATGTGAGTAAACTTTGTAATAACTTTCTATAGTATTTCAGTACTTGATTCACCTTTTGATGACAAATCTTACTAGTTGACAATTGAATAAGTACATTATCTTGCTACTCCTAGTTAGCCTTGGAAGTGGTGAATTTTCATTATTTTTATATTATTGTATATTGCATATTTAATTCAATCATTGTTGCAAATTTCTATTTTTAATTCAAATTAGGGTATCTAAAATAAATGGAGTGATATATACATAATAAGGTTCTTAGTAAGAGTTGCCTTTGAATGAACTTCCTAAAATAAGCATAAAGTAATCAACAATATGATTTAGATTTTCAAAACTAAACGTCTTAATTATTGGATATTCTAATTTTGGTAAAAAAACTCAAGAGTTGAAAAAATCCTCATGTATCTTCATATAATTAGTTGAACATTCTAAGAAAATGACTAAATAAATTACATTTTGGTCTAACTTGTACACATCAAAGGTTTCAAATAACCAAGAAATTTAGCCCTATGAGTTAAGACTAATATATAAGAATTAATCCTTAACTACTCAAGATAAGTCTTCTCAAAGTCCCCTTACAGACACTCTAAATTTCAAGTAGATTTGTGTAATCCTACTTTTTAATACAATTCCTCAAACTTTTTAAAGATAGAAAAATTCCCAAAAGTAGTTTGGTTGGACAAAACAAGAGATTCTTATAAACAATGAGATTCTTAATAATAATTTTTTATTTTCTTGTCTTGACTTGATGTTTCAGCTTACATTAAAAGCCCCAAATCTCTTCCGAAGATGAATGAAGATTGCAAAAGTATTTATGACTAGTGGTTTTTTTCCATTGTTGATGAAGTGTCAAAATAGGGGTCTTAGATATTATAGTGACGTTCCAACTTTCAACATTTACCTACATATTGGATAGAAAAATATAATATTAGCACATATCACATATCTATAATTCTATTTTGGATTGCTATTTAACAATTTCACACAAGTTGTTTTTTTATACCTTGAAGTTTTTTGACAATTTTATCCACAATTATACTAAGGTAGGTACACCCAAAAGCGCCATGTTCCTAAAAGCGCCATCTACTATGCACATACATTTCCAAATCAATCATGTTCATAGACTGTAGATGGCACTTTCAAAAACTAACTTTGACCGTTAATAACTTTTGCATATGGTATCCAAATCCTGTGTTCTTTGGTACGTTGGAACGTGATTTCACTTCCCAACAAGACTACATGAAAATCTGAACAAGATAACAACAATAACTAGGCTCAGTATGAATAAGTGGCTTTTTTGGGTGTACCCACCTTATTTACATTCCAAGGGCTTGCTGCAGAGTCCATTACTTGGGGGCACAAAGTGACAACAAATTGCCAAAAAGAAAAACAAAAATGTTCTGTTTTCGACTGAGGGATCCTGTCGAATTATTTCCGTGATTCGGAAGCTCAGCGACAAGCATTTTGATGACACGAGGACAACTGAACTGAAGAGGTCAGGTTCAGTCATTCAGAATTTCAAATGGAAAGCTAAGCTTAGCGTGGGACTGGAGTGGTTGGCAGGGCTTGGTTGGACGAGGATTTTAATAAGTTAAGTTACACTCTCTCGTACTCACGACGGAATTATACATCAGCACGTCGCCCGTGTGCATCAATGATCTCAGTACACTAACTTACTTTCGTCACGGACATTGGAAGTTTTCAATTTTTCTGAATTGCCGAAATGGCAATACTAAATGTTGTAGTCATGCCTCCAAATTTCAACATTTCATCCATATCATTGAATAGAAAATATCATATTAGCACATACCACATATCTATAAGTATGTTTTCATCCACAATCTCATGATTTCATCCAAGATTTTACTATTTATGTTTCAAAGGCTTGGTGCAAAGCCCAATACTTTGGTATAAATTGATGTGACAAATCTCCAAAAAAATGTTGCATTGAATGAGTTTCCCAAATAGTACAAAGGTACCCCCTTCAAACCACCACTTTTGGCTATTGTGCTACTAGTTACTATTATTAGACTAGTGCAATTTTCTAGATGGCTAGGGAGAGGAGGTTCCAATGTACTAAAAAGTGTAGCAATTGGATCCCATATGCAAATCCAATGCAATTTCTAATGTATCCAATTGCAACTTGGTGTAAGACCCCATGAATCATACACCTTTGGTACACCCATCTAGAATAAGCAAAGGAACAAGCCCCTTCTTTGCGTGCAAGGATGAAGAGCCTCCATGAGAGCAATGTCAACATAAGGACTTGGAGGGTTGAAGCAAAAACCTCATAAATTCCACCTATTGCTTGGCCATCACCCAAAGTAGTTTTAGATCATTTGCAAACCAAATGATACTCATTTTACGGAGAGTGCAACTTTGGGTGCACCCATGCCAAGTGTAATTGAACAACTTTAGAATAATTCAAAGGTTGAATGTCCACCACAATAGTTTTTTTTCCCTTTTCTCCATAATTCTCTATTTTATTTCTTAAGATATTTGTATTCCAATACTTCATTCAATTAATACGTAACATGCATTGAGCTTGATCACAAATTAGAAACTGGAGCATGTCAAGGTCAGCTTCAACACTTAGATCAGTGCCAAATTTGAATTTCCACATTGAAATCTCAAGGGTCCATGTCACCTCACACCATTCACAAGATGACATGTGGAACTTTTTTTTTTCCTTACAAAATTGACTTAATTTATGCTGAATCTGACTTTCACACAAGTTACAGCAGGGTCCTAGAAACCCACAGATTAATTACCCAATCACTGCTCATAATTTGTTACTTATCTTGAAATCAACATCCATTCTACTTAACTTAAGTGCTAGTAACATGCAAATGTCTGAAATAAGTTAAATCCCTTGAAGAGTTTAAGGGGATCATTGAGCCTGTCTCTGGGCTTTTTTAACTTCCTGCAGTAAGTGGGTATAATGATGAATACCGGTCTGCCTGAACTGAAGCTCATGAAAGGTACTTAAATAAATAAATAAATAAATTTTTAAATTCAATTTGCAGGGCAGGTTTTAACTTGGCTCTGGCTAAAGGATGAATGATGAACCATTGGGTCCCATAACTGCCCCCCACATAAAATATCTAACATAACAAATGGTTCGGGTCTGGCAGTTAATTGAAAACTCACTGGCAGCCACTTGAACTGAAACTCAAAGGGACGTGGATTAAACAATTTGTAAGCTTACACTCAGTTGCTTGAGGCTGAAAAGAAAATAGGCCTGAAAACCAAATAAAGGTAAACTAAGTTACCCCGTTATGGGCCTTGGTTTACTATGGTAATTTTATTTGCAAAATTAAATTAAAAAAATTCATCACCAATATTTTTCAACTAGTCATTAAGAAACACAATGAAAAACACACTAAAGAATTCACCCAAAATGAGATTTTTGCTTTCCTGAATTTGAAATTTGGTGCATTGATCACGATTGCATAAAAGAATCAATTTAATTTGTTGATTATGAAAAATAAATTCAAAAAGGTCAAGTTTTGAATGAAATTCATGCAAGTCAAAATTGGGGATTGCAAGACTTTTTGAACCTCACTCTACATTCATGTTTTGAAATGTACACCACCCATCACAATTTTGCTCACACTCGGCTTGCTCCCATTGTGTCCATAATGGGGTAAGTGGAAATCATGAGTCCAAGTGGAGTCTTGAAAGAAACATGAATTCAATTGAAGAAAAAAATAGAATGCACATAACAAACAATTTTAAAAATCTTATACTTCTTTTGTCTCAAAATAAATTTGTATTTTTGAATGGCAAACTAAGGTGGGTACACCTAAAAGCGCCACAAATTGGTCTATGGCTCTTGTGAAGGCTAAATGATGACTAGTCCATGTAGAAAATCAAACATATGTGTTTATGAGGAAGAGATGTACAATCAATTTAGTCATTGTGGCAACTATGAGAGCACAGTAGGCTTGCAAAGTTTTGCATGTAGGGTGACTGAAAGAGCTCATAGACTACATTAGAAAAGAACATGGCCATACCCAATATGGCCCTCACTCGATGTCAGAAGGAACACAAATGCTCAGCCATTGTGCCATTAAAAAATAAAAAAATAAAGGAGTTTGGGGAATAAAGAAGTAGCAGAAGAAACTATTAAAGTGTAACACCATCCTCTCATAAGTGACATTTAACTCATCATCCTCTAAAATGCTTTAGTTTTCGCTTAAAGACTCTTAATGATGTCCATAATCTGACGTGAACTCTCTCATAAAAACCCTAACAACTTCTAAAACTGCCCATATAAATGAATGACCATTCTTTGTATATGCCAAAGCCATTGTAGTGCCTTTTCTAGCTAGCGCTTTTAGACACAAGGCAATTTTAGGTGTACCCACCTTAGAGGGCCACCGGATTTATTTTGAGACAAAGGGAGTTCATGGTTGTAGGCTTTGATGCTACAAGATTTTTCTAATGCAGTAGCCATGACTTGAATCTAAAAGATGAAGAGCTACAACACCATCATTTGAGATGTTTTTTGAAATTTACCAACTATTTTCCTTTGATTCCCATATGGAACCATTTGGTCAAGTGTGAAGTTGAATTCTTCTCTATTTTTAATTCCAAAAAAAGAGTTTATAAACTTTTTCACTGATTTTGTTTCCCAATTCTAACCATTTTGATTTTTTCCCCAAATTCCACCGGCTAACAATGAACTTACCAACAGTTCTCCGCAAACATGATTGTGCAGCACTCTCCCTGTGAGCTCAGTTACGGTACTTGAGTTAGTAAGCTCATACTCTCTTGGACTCATGCTTTCCCTCATTCTCTCCATTTGGACTTTTGGACTTCTCAGTCAACCATCACAGAAAATATGAACCTAAAACTTAGTTTGGTACACAGAATAATAATACTTGCTACATGTACTGTAACTGAAAATTGTACAAATGCATACTAGAAAATGGTTCATCCATAAAAGATGTTGTGTACTAGATTTATCCAATGAATGATTTCCCAAGAAACTCTACATCAACATTCCGGAATTTTTTTGAGATTTACCAGCTAGTTTCCTTCAATTTCCAATTTGAACTGATTTTTCAAGGTTGGAATCTATCATTTCCTCTATTTTATACTCAAAGTAAATAATATATAGATTTTTTCACTTGTTCTTTTTATGTTTCAAAATTGTAAATCGTTTTTTTTCCCAATTCCGCCAGCTAACTTTGAACTAATTGTAGTTCTTTGCAGACATTGCTTTATTAACATTGAAACAAAGAGTCTTGTGAAAAATAGAGCTCTTCATCCAATAATCTAATAATATTAGGCTTACTATCTAGGTGATTGGGTTGTATCCTTTTAAGGTAATTCAGTAAAGAAATTGAGAGTCAAAAGTGGTTGGTAGATGATTTTTATGTTGATGTAAGAAAAAAGTTAAAATGCACTTGTTGGTTTTAACTCCTACTTAAGTGCCCAAGCCTTTTCAAGTGTGTTTCTTTTATGAAAAAAGAAAATGGGCTTATAGTTATTCCTAATGAAATAAGTTAATTTTTTTCAAAATCTAAATATATAGGTGCTTAAAGAGCTTGCTCATGAATGTGCACATTGATTTTGAGTGTGAAATTGCATAGGAGTTGTGAGATTATAAGAAGAGAAATGTATGTATTCTATTTTTAGTATATTGCCCCTCCCTTCAATGTTTGAGAAATTTGCATACAAGAGTTTTTTTGAATTGAAGTTGACATGAACAACTAGAATTGTGTTAGCACACTAAAATGCTCTTCCAAAATCCTTTAGTTCAAATGAAAGGCTATCAAATCAATCACACAATCCACCTTGCAATTGTGTGAAATGTAATCTTATTAATAAGTAGAATTTGCAAATATTTCCAAATCAACACTTGCATGTTTAAAATTTCAATGGTGAAATTTATAAAAACACTTGATTCTTTCCATCCGAACCATTTTCAAAGCAAATGAATAAGCCCAATTTTTAAATCTCAAATCAAGTGAACTATTGACAAAGTTAGCTCAATGCGTGAAACCGAAGTAATATTGGTAAGATTTACTCTTCTACTACCAACTATGACTTATAAAAGTACATGCATCTATCAATTTTTATGGATCTATTGATATGTCAATCTATCAATCTATTAAGACCTTTCAAAAATGAAGTATTTTATTTTTTCAATAAAAAATAAAAAGATTTCAATAGTTAACCTTCAAAATTGCCTATGAAGTTTTAAAAAACAATCAAAGGAATTTAAATACCCACAAAAAAATGAAAATGAAATTTTATATTGACCATCTATGGTCAGTTAGTTAGTTAAGAATTAACTTGAGATCAATTACATTGACTACCTTGTTGATAGGTCTCATCTTTAAAATACCTCAATTTTTGGGTTGTACCTTGTTGGCAATTGAAAAAGAATTCCACATTCATCTAGGATGTAGATATGACACTTATTGAATATATAATTAATAATAAGGTATTTATTAATCATTGGTATTCCAATCTTCCATATTCAAATAGTATATGGTTTTGCCCAAATTTTTTTTAATAGTATCCTTCCAAAGGTGCTCAAAATAAAAATATTTCATATATAATATGGCTTCCCTCCAAACAATTTCTTTTGAAATTTCAAGAATAATTTCCAAAAAATTGTCATCTTTTTCTTAATCATTTCTTAACCCCTAAAGGACCAAAGTGCATTTTTTACAATTTTGGGTAGGTTCCTATGAATGAAATTTTTACTTTAAAAAAAAATTTTGACACAACATTTTTTTTGGGGTGTAGCTTTAAGGCCCAACAATTTTTCTATAACTTTTGATCACATGGTTCAAAAGTTATTGTATGATATGTAGTTTTCATTGCTTTGTAGGCAGTCTGGATAGAAAAAAAAACTTCTTTAAAAATGATTTTCTTAAAAAGAATATATATATATATATATATATTTGAAATTGGTTTATTAGAAGTAGAAATTGATTCAAAATACTAAATTATTAACAATTTATTTATAGATTCAAAAAAATCCAATCCCAATGGTTGTAATGTTTTATTAAACAAGTTTCACCCAATTTTTTCTACATGTACAATTCTAAATGATTTGAAAATTTTCAAGCATGTAGCCAACTTGACTTGAAGAATGAATCCAAAAAGTTACAATCATTTTGGACATTTTTCCATACAAATGTGGCCTTTTGAAGTGTAGCTACCTAAATTTTTACAGGGAATAAAAAATGATTTTTGTCACTTCAAATACTAATATCTTGCAATCTACATTGCGAAGATTTCTGAAATTTCCGCCACGTCTTCTCAAACTAGTGTACTAAAAGATCCTATGGTTACATTTGTCCAAAAATGTTTTTTTTCTCAAAATTTGGTAGTTGTCCTAAAAATGACAATTTTAGAGTGTTTTTATGAAAACATAGTCAAAAAACCTACAAAGGTTAGCAAACCAAGGCCCTTCAACTAATCAAAGAAAAGGATTGTCAATTCTATAGGGTTCTCAACCCTCAACTCTGATCCAAAGTGATCATTTCAAGATGCCCATTCAATACACCCTTGTCTTTTCCTTGAAATGTGACTAACTCATGTCCTCTCAGGTGTCACATTTGAACCATTTGAAGCTCACAACCCAGTTGGTTTTCAACCCTCAAGCTTCCTATTCTACTCCAAATGGACTGCTCTACTGACCAACCCAAAGGCCACATTCAGAAACCCATCTCCTGCTTCGGGTGAAAATGGTATTTCACACAATGCTTGTACGTACGTAGAGATGCAGTAATCCTCTTCATGATCATGCCCAGCCATTACCAAGACAATGAAGCTCCATAATCACACACTTAACTTACTTTACTTCTCCAGGCAAGCTTGGCATGACATCGAAATTATTAAGTGAGTGAGTTTTCAACCTCAACTATCATAAAACCAGTTGCAGGGGCACCATCATGGGCACCGGCCAAAGCATGCATTGCTCTGGTGCAGAGGCAGGAGAGATGTGTGAGCTCTAAGCAAGCTAGGCTAGTTTGGGAGAGAGAGGCAGAGTTTGGGAGAGAATTTTCTAATCTAAGCAAGCTAAAGCTAAGCTAGGAAGCCAAACAAGCAAAGGCTGGTTGCAGCTTGTCAGCAAGGATTGAGAGAGAGATAGCTTCAAAGCCAGATGATCAGAAAGAAGGAGTCTGTGTCAGGAGGGTGGCCCGCTGCAGCAGCTGTCAGAGATGGCGAAAGCTTGAGCTGGACTGGGGCCGTCCGGAGATGAGAGCAGCAAGGTTTGGTACATTATGGCTTGTCACGTAGTACCCGCAGCTTGCCGGTGAAGAGGAAGAGAGCTTGGAACTTGCTAGTGTAAGCTTAGCTAAATAGCTGCTGTACACTTGTACACGAATTGGGTGTGTGGGAAGGCGAATGGCGTGTGACGTCCTGGGGCTCCTTTTCTGGAGTAGAGGCAGCTCCTCCAGTGTCAGAGATGGAGGCCTGGGTTTGATGGGACTGTGTACATTGGTAGCGTTAAACTCATCTTTGCTTGTAGACAAGACGTGAGGAGGGGAAGCGAAGCTAGCCATCGATCTCCTCGAGGAAGATGAGAGCGCGGAGGGATGCAATTGCTCGGGACATAGTTTTCTTGTGTACTTGTCTTTGTGTGGCTTGAAGCTCCGAGGAAGATTAGGAATGGCGAAGAGAGAAGAAGAGGACACTTCTTGCGGCTATTCTCCCTTGCTAAGGTAGTCATGGTTGTGGGAGCTTCTTCAGATTTGTGAAAGATAGGATGAGACTGTGCGGTAGGAGCGTTTTAGGCGCTTTAGGAATGCCTGAGAGTCCTATGTTGGTGTTAAAGCATCTATCTTCGCCTTCGAGCCCTTGTGATGCCGTGACTTGGACTTGAAGTAGACTGGGTTGTTTCAGAAAACAGCGTGTAGTTTCGTTCGTAATGATCAGTCTTAGTTGGGGATTGGATATGGAGGGACTGTCAAATATGGAGCTCAGTTAGGTCATTTGAGTTGAGCATGCATACTTGCTCAAATCTTCTTCTGGGTACACTCTTGGGCCTTCGACGCTTTTGCCCTTCTTTAGTGTTAGTTTTAAAGCTATGAGAAGATCCAGGGTTCGATTGTCGTGGGACTGGGAGAATGATTCTTTAGTAACTTCTGCAGAATCGAAGGCTTTTGCTTCTGGATGCAGGAGCTTGGGTGAGTAGGTTGAGCCATGGCCGAGAACCTAGCTATTGCGCGAGGGACTGTGCAACACGAACTAGAAAATGAGTGAGAGTGGGGATTGGGAAAAAGTTAGGAGAGTGGCAAAACTGGAGCAAATCTCCAGCTTACAATGAAAAGAAAGCTGCTGCAAGGGAGAGCGCAAGAGTTTCCAGCAATGTCAAGAAATGTTAGCCACATGGGCAGGATGCCGAACTTCGCTGCAAGAGTGTTGAGTACCCTAGCGTGGCTCCACGTTCTGACTACAGTCCATTCCCTGGACGGAAATCCTGAAGGTACGGCTTCTGTTTTTTCACTTCTTGGTTCATGTTTCGAGAATGAGGCTCTTCAGGGAGAAGCTTGAATAATAATTAAAAACACGAAAGTTATGATATGCCACATTCTCTTCTTTTTAGTGACACGCTCTTTGAGGGACATAATCAAAATGCTACTGTTCAATTATCATGGCAACTACAGCGTGTCTGACTTCTTTTTTCCGTACTAAAGGAATGAGCTGCTGTTCTCCCAGAGGAATGAAGTTGAAGTCATAGAGAGGTCATGGTGTTAGTGAATCACAAAAAGAGGATTTCTTCAGATTTCTTGTGCATTTTCACTTGCTTAATTGACGTCAAGTTTCAACCTATTTATGTTGGATAGTAGGATGCTAACTTTGAGTAATGGGGGTGCAGTGAGGTCTTTATCTGCTATAAAGGAAGCGTTCATTGACCCTGAGAATGTACTTGCGTCATGGGATCCGAACTATTTGTCACCTTGTACATTTGCCTTCGTGGAGTGCGATGCTAACCAATCGGTCTCCGGCTTGTACGTGCTACTTTCCCCAGACTTAATTCCAGTTTTGGAAGCAAAAATTATTGTTATAATCCTTCCATTATGACATGCTCATCATTTATTGCATCGAGTTCGAATTTCGAGCCTTTGATTAATCTACAGTTTAGATGTGGCCATAAGTTGACACATGCATATTGATAGTAGATAAGGTAGAACCACCTGTAACCGATCATTTAAGCTATTGGAGACATGATCTGGTGTAGTATAAGGCAAAACAAATATTTTCAGAGGTGCGAAGATAAAAATGACGGGGATTGCAAAATGTTTGGTAATTTTATCACATGAACTGAAATTACTATGAATTTTGAAAGGCCAAAAGTGTTGCAACATGTAGACTCTTTCAATTACAACCATAGAAGGATTCCATTCCTGTTTATTACTTCTTTCTTACTTGTTCACTAGCTTTGGGACATGTGTTGTGAACTTATTAGTCCCAACCTTGATAAAGAAGAAAACACGCATTCCAAGCTTTCCTTGGAAATCTGTTTCAGCCTGACTGGAAATAAATGAAGTCTAGAGGTTGGAGATGGGCTGCTGATCTGTTACAGGTGGTTCTACCTTATTGGGGTTGAAATTTTAACCCTGGTTTCTTGTGATTTGGGGATGGTTCAGGGCGTTACCTTCGCGTAATTTATCTGGAACCCTATCTCATCTTATTGGGAGCCTTCCAAATCTTCAGCGTCTGTAAGCTCCCTCAGCTTTCTTTGAGTATGAGCTTCGTTACACGAATTGACATCTTTCTGAAGCGAACTACAGAACACTTGATGCATGATCGTGGTTTTCACCAACTTGCAAGTTAATGATCGTTTTGGCTCCCCTGCAGGATAATTACCAACAATTCGATAACCGGCCGACTACCCGCGGAGATCGGGAAGCTATCAAAGTTGGCGGTTTTGGACTTGTCTAGGAATGCCTTCAATGGAGCGATTCCACGCGCCATTGTCAACCTGACAAGCTTAGTAAATTTGTAAGAAACTCTTTCATACGCCAAGGGAGTTTTACGGGAGCTCGTCACTTTCTCACTTTTGTCAAAATGGTGATATTCAAAAAAAATAATAATAATGAAAAAAACTTCGCAAAGTAGTGAAACGGATTTTGACAAGACGGTTTTGTATTGCGTGTGTGCTTCTCTACAGAAATTTGGGAGGGAATCACTTCAATGGAAGTTTTCCAGTGTTTGTCAGCAATATGTCCTCTTTACAATCACTGTAAGCCGTGTATTTGTTTGCACTAATCCTACAAAGATTACTATTCAACTCGAGCCTACCGTGACGTGACCATTTGTTCAGGATATTTAGGGGATTTGGGGGGCAATTATTCGCAGCACGCTGACTCCTTGTACACTCTAGAATGACACTTGTTTTTAATTTCATGTCAGGGATGTTTCAAACAACGACTTGTCGGGTTTTGTTCCCAACTCGACACTGAAAACGCTGATGTAAGAATGCTGTACCTCTGTTGCTGAGGAACAAAGATCTCTTACAGAGAAGTTCAAACTTAGCTTATCCTTGAGCAATAGGTAGTGCTCCTAGATTGTGACATTAGGATGTGTGAAAACAGAACCTACATTGAAAGAGGAAACACTTGCAATGCTCTCTTTTTGACGTAAGAGTTTAATCTTCACACTAGGTCAAGAAATTGTGGCGAAATTTATTGGGGTTTCCATTTCAAGATACGCCACAAAACAAAGCGTGCAGCTGGATAATCACTAACGTCATCTCTTGACTTGGGGGTGTCTACTTGGAATGCAGAGCGGACGGAAATCTGAACTTGTGTGGATGGGCTATAAGGAAGGAGTGTCCCGGTGACCCTCCACTTCCCAATCCTGCAAACATTAATATTGTCGACAGTGCGTTTCTAACCCTAAGTTTTCCATGTTCCTCTGGAAAACCAAGTAAATCCTTGTTTTCAAACTGAATCTTTGTTTGCTTCATGAGTTCCGTCATATTGAAAGAGATATAACTATACTGAAGAAGATGCTAGAGTCTTAGTTTGTAAGACTTGTTTTAGTGTTGCACATTATCAGCTTGCCATTTCTTTGGTGTTTTAGATGTGGGATGTTCATAACCACGCACTCCGTAGAAAGTAAATGCATTAAGCAAGAGGAGAGGCGGTGTTTGTGTTAATGTATTGAACTACATGACTTGACTGCAGCTGACCGAAGCAAAAGATCGAACTCATCAGCTGTAGCATGTGGTTTATCTCTGGGAGCAGCAGTGTTAGTTGGGACCTTTGTCTTGGGCTTCCTATGGTGGCGTCGCCGGAATGCCAGACAAGTCTTCTTCGATGTTTATGGTAGTATTTACAGCACTTCATTCACTCTTTTTATATTCTAATCACCATGCTCAAAAGGATCAGATTACTGCCATCAAGCTGCGGAAATCGTAACGCTCATTGCCATTTATTAAAATCGATCATGAAAATTAGTTACAGAATAATGCGAGATGGTTTTTGTAGCGAGTGGATTGAATTATATGTTCGATTTACCACTCAATTCACCATGTTTCTAAAGTCAAATATGGTGAACCGCATGCTCCAGAACAACAAGACCCTGATGTGCTACTGGGACAGCTCAAGAAATTCTCATTCCGGGAACTCCAGATTGCTACTGACAATTTCAACGTCAAGTCCATTCTTGGGAAAGGGGGTTTCGGGAACGTCTACAAGGGCCATTTGTCGGACGGGACTATTGTGGCTGTTAAGCGGTTGAAGGGTGAAGGCAGTCCTGGAGCTGAAATGCAGTTTCAGACTGAAGTGGAAATGATCTCTCTGGCTGTGCACCGAAACCTCCTGCGCTTGAGAGGCTTTTGCATGACTCCAACAGAGCGCCTTCTTGTTTACCCTTACATGCCCAATGGTAGTGTGGCGTCTCGTCTTCGAGGTAAGTTAACCCCTGACGGACCCAGACGCCCAAATTGAGCCTCATAATTTTATTTTACCAGTTTTGAGTAGATCGTTTCATGCGGATTATCTTTTATTCCATTTTATTTACTCTCGACTATCCAGTCAACGTTCCTCACTGATTCTGGTGGAAAAATTATTATTCCCATCTGATTTACTGGATTTTCACAATATGATCGATCAAACTTCGTGATTTTGAGACCATGAAAACAAGGGGTTAAGCTCGTGTCAGGAAAACAACAATTGTGATTATCTGGTCATTGACGATTCGTTAAATTTTGCGATTGACAGATACAGTGGCCGGGAAGCCAGCATTAGATTGGCCAACGCGCAAGTGCATTGCGCTCGGTGCTGCTCGAGGCCTACTCTACTTGCACGTGCACTGCGATCCCAAAATCATCCACCGGGATGTGAAGGCAGCCAACATTTTGCTGGATGAAGATTTTGAAGCAGTAGTTGGAGACTTTGGGCTGGCCAAGCTGTTGGACCACCGAGACTCGCATGTAACGACGGCAGTGCGAGGCACCGTTGGGCACATTGCACCTGAGTATCTCTCTACTGGCCAATCCTCTGAAAAGACTGATGTCTTTGGATATGGCGTGCTCTTGCTGGAGCTCATTACTGGGCAAAGGGCGTTTGAGTTTGGCCGGCTGTCAAGTCAAAATGACATGATGCTCCTTGACTGGGTAAGGTTCATGCTTTCATTCTTAGGATACAGTCACACATTTGGAATGTCTTAACCTTTTAGAGGGACACAATAAGCAGACTAAGATCAAGGGGTCAATACACTCACCCTCCAATCTCAATCCTCCTTTGTGGTGATTTTATTTTATCCCTCTCAAGGTTGAGATAATCACCTTGGTGTGAATGTCACAGCCAGAGTGGCGAAGTTGTATTTGGAGCTGACGATGCTTCGTATTACAGGTTAAGAAACTTCAAGCCGAGAAGCGTCTGGATTTGTTGGTCGACGCAGAACTCAAGTCAGAGTACAATTCTCTGGAGCTGGAAGAGATGGTGCAGGTAACATAACCTCTACTTCTCTCTCTAATAATGATCCTGTCCCTCTAACAATCCAGCCATGTGTTTGAAATCAATCCTCCGAGCACAGAATTGCTAACCTCGTCTTTAAGGAGCTTTTCCGAAGGATATCACATTAGCAACTCAACTGAAGATGCCACTGATGATTACACAGTATCCCTCGCTACACCCTTAAGAACCAAGAAGCTCAGATCGAGATTTATGATTTTCGCAGTTTTAAGCAGTTCACATGAGGACTATCTTATTGCCAGTTGTGCTACTTTTTGACTAACACGCAATGTTTAGTGATATAAAGTTTAGCCCATCTGAATTTTATCTCTTCCTTAATAAGATCCATTAGAAATGGTCCTATTAGTGCCATGAATCCTTTGATCCATCTTCTCACATTGGTCATGTCTTCGCTGAGTTTTGCAATCTAGTCTCGACAATAATGCTTGAACCAAAGCTTAGTCGCGCTAGTGGATTGATCGAGTGAAGTGATTTAGCTGTGTCCCTTCCATTTGATGCACCAGGTGGCGTTGCTGTGCACTCAAGTCCTCCCCTCGGAACGCCCCACAATGCTCGACGTGGTCCGCATGCTGGAGGGCGATGGCCTGGCTGAGCGGTGGGAGCAATGGCGAGAAGTGGAAAGCCGAAGAAGCCGAGAGGCACTGCTTCCACGCACTAGGTATTGTGAATTAGTGGAAGATTCTTCATGGGACATCGAAGCCATTCAATTGTCAGGACCCAGATAGCATGCATGTAACCCTAAGCTTAGATTGTTTTTGTGAGGTGCACCTTAGATTAGTTCGATCATTTGGAGATCACAGAATTGGAGGGCTCTGCAGGCAAAATCTTATGATGATCGCGCTTACGATGTAAGCCAAGCCCCCGTTCTGTCAGTTGTTCAGGACAGTATTTGAACGTTCTGAGAAGTCCTTTTGAATTCTCAGGGATGTCAAATTTCTGTAGCTCTAGTAGCGTGTACAAAATACTGTCCTGTTGAAAACAGGCAAGGTTTGAAAACGTTTCATGGTTAGAAAGGACTTTTTATAACTTACCATTTATACCTGTGTTGGCTTCTGATACCTCAGCGTTTTCTCTCTGAATGTTGTCTCATCCATGACTAAATGTGTAGAATTGCAGAGGGTAAAACTTGAGATCCATGATTGAACCTGTAAGGATGGACTGGTCATCGTGGAAATCATCCTCCTTGTAAAAAGCACTCATTGCAGGTCAAATTACTGTGCAAGACTTCCCTATTTTGTGTACATGCACTTTTATCCATCAATCCGCTCCGTTGTGCATCCATCAGACCTCTCCAGTCCGCACTGTCCCTTAGAAGGTTAAATTCATGTGCGTCGACGATCTTCAATCCATGAAACTCTAGGACTTTCAATGGAGTACATCCAACCATTTTACTACAACTATTGTATTCATATGGATTCGATTTTCTAATCAATTCAAACTTTGAAACTCTATAAATCCATGTTTCCTGCTTTGTTTTGTTCAATCTTCTTCATTTTTTTCAAGATAGATTACAAAAATCTTCAATACCTTATATGGGTTTTGAAATTGAATGTAACATAGGTATACCCAAAAGCACAACTAATTTGTAAAGCATCATCTATGGTGTGTCTACATTTCCAAAATCAATCACATAAACAGACTATAGTTGGTGCTTTCAGCCATCTACAATGTGTGTATATTTTCAAAATCTATCATGTACACAAATTGTAGATGGTGCTTTCAAAAACAAATTTTGACCCTTAACCCCTAAAGCCTTGAACTACGTTTGGGCAGCTCACTATGAATGGAGTTTATATTTTTTCCTTTGAAATTTTCACACAAGATGTGCCCAAAAAGTAGTTACTCTTTGGGCACAACAATTTTTATAATTTTTGACTCTGTGGTTAAAAAGTTATAGCATGATATGTGATTTTCTTTGCTCGGTGGGCAGCCCAGGCAGCTGAAAAAACTTCTTTTAAAAACACTTTTTTTTAAAGTGAAATTTGAAATCGATTCTTTAGGTTTATATAGACATGGGAAGCTTTGAATCATTCCATCAGATTAAGAAGATGAAAGTTATGAAGAATTTTAATTTGAGGGTAGGTATGGTTTTCAAAGACTCCATACCTAAAGGCTAAAATTTTTATTATATACAAACTTCTTTTGCAAACTTTGAATTCATATTTGCAATCAAAGCCCCCAAATTAATGAAGAGAGTTCAAGAACATACCCAAAAACATAACACAAAATAGGGGACTTTTTTACTTTTACCCTTGGATAACATGAATTTTATCCTACTAGTTCCATTTCATGAGATGGATTTAACATCCTCTGGGAATATTTGCCTTTGTTATCCACAAAGCTTCCAAAGTTGAAAGAACTCATGATCAACTTTCAACCTCATCAATATCTCTTAAAAAAATTGAATCCATAGGAGTACAATAATTGTAAAGAAATGGTAGGATGTACTTCATTGGAGGTCAATGGAAAAAAAAACTGCATTTTTTAGATGGACTTCAAGGCTCTGTGTAATAAGGGGTGTTTCACACTATGGCCGTCCAAGTTGAGAGGCCATGATTTTCTCAAATCTGATTGGTGAAAATCATGGTTTCTAAAATCTGATTGGTGGAATCGACGGCCTCTTGACTTGGACGGCCGTAGTGTGAAACACCCCTAAGATTGGAGTGACCCTCCCTCCCCTCAGTCAGCTGAGTTCCGGCAGCAGCAGCATCCAGTGTCTTGAGCCCCGGAATTCCAACTGGGGAGAGATTCTGCACGAGAGGATTCTTCGCACGTTTTCACGGCCTCTGGAAAGTCGAAGAACCTCATGTTGAGGTTCTGCTGAGGATTGCATTCTGAACCTCTGCACTTCTGAATACGGGAAACATGCTTCCCACATCCTTACTGGGCAACCCACCTTTAAGGTAGGAACACCCATAACCGTCAAAATAAGCAATTCAATAGAGTTGAAGGTATCTTTTTCTAGAAAAAGTATTTTTACAGTATTAGCAACTGAAAATCATGAATTTAAATTTTAAAAAATAGAATTTTTGGACAAGTCATCTAGTTTCTATGAATTTTCAAAGTGGAACTCACTAGGGCACCCTATACCGCACTCTAATAAATCTACCTTGATTCTCATAACAAAATTTAAAAAATTCAGAGTTTACCAATCAAAATTAAGAGTGAGTGATAATTTGGAGGTACTCTTGAAGACATTTTAAGGGCACTCTACTTGTCAGTTACGGGTGCAGTAACGATTATGGATGTTGCTACCTTAACCTTGAAACGTCACAATCCTTTTTTGAATTTTTGCACATTTTTGCTTATAGCTTTGTACAGATATATGGCATTTACCAGAATTTAATGAATTTGGTCATTAAGGAAGGTTGTCTCTTCTAAATTCAAGTGTTATATTTGATAAATGAAAAGTTAATTGGATGAAACAAGGCCTTAAAGCCCTTTGTTCATCGTCCAGAATATGGACGTCGGAGCACTTCAGAGTTAACACTAAATAAGGTGAACTACCCCACTATGGGCAAAATAGGAACAAGCCTATTGTGGGCGAAATTGTAATGGCAATATAAGGTAGAGGTGCCCATAGTTAATCACTATAGCAATTTTTAGGCAAATTGTGAGTAGTATAAGGCAAGTGAATTTTTTGTTAAGTAGGAAGATAGGAAATATGAGGACTATAGATTTTTCAAAATATTATTCCCAAAATTGAAATTATTATGGTTTTTGGAAGCCAAAAAGATGCCCGGACTTCTCCACTCACTATTTCCTACTTTCTTGTTCACTACTTTGGGACATGTGTCATGATCTTATTGGGCCCAACATTGAAATGGAGGAAAAAACACATTCCAAAGTTTAGTGGGAAATATGTTCTAGCCTTGGTTGGAAATAGCTGCACTCTATTAGTTGGGTATGGGTGGTCCTACTTTACATTTTAGAACTTGGATGTACACCATTTTCTACAATTTTGTCTACAATAGGCTTGCTCCCATTCTACCTATAATGGGGTAGTTTACCTTAAATGCCATGGCTATTTTTGGCCAATTGATGAAAGACAAAGAGAATCTTTCTATGCAGGATAGAAGTTTAACCTCATTCATTCTTGGAATTTTGTGTAAAGAAGGGAGACTTTCTATTGTACAGTCAGGTCCAGCTCATTTACGAATTCTTGCATACACAGGGAACAAAACTTCACTGCTGCCAATTTTGACGCCCTCCCAAGGGCTGAAAAATTATTTTTTTAACATGAATTTTTTTTCATAAGATCCTCTCTATGTTAATAACACATGTGACAAATTTCAAGGTCAAAAAATTTACCCAAAAAAAGATATTTAGAATCTACTAACATGTGTAGTTAAGAAAAAAACTTCACTACTATCAACTTTGACACCCTCCCAAAAATTGAAAAAAAAAAAAAATTGGCCATGAAATTTTGGTCATGAGATCACCTCTATGTTAATTATGTGTGTCGTAAATTTCAGGTTCAAAAAATTTATTCCAAAAAAGATATTCGAAATCTACTACCATGTGTCAATATAAGGGACAATTTCACTATTGCCAACTTCGATGTACATATTGGTAGATTTCAAATATATTTTTTGTGTGAATCTTTTGAACTTGAAATTTATCTTACATGTTATCAACACAAAGATGATCTCATAAAAAAAGTTTCATGGCCAAAACTTTTTTTTCCAATTTTTGGGAGGGTGTCAAAGTTGGTAGTAGTGAAAGTTTTTTTCTTAACTACACATGTTAGTAGATTTTGAATATCTTTTTTTCGGTGAATCTTTTGGCCTTGAAATTTTCCACACATATAATCAACATAGAGATGATTTCATTCCAAAAATTTCATGCCAAAAGAAAAAGTTTTCAATCCTTGAGACATTGGCAAAGTTGACAGCAGTGAAAGCTTACAACTACACATGTTGATAGATTTTGCATATCTTTTTTTGGGTGAATCTTTTGGCCTTGAAATTTGCCACATATGTTATCAACTTAGAAATGATCTTGTACAAAAAATTTCATAGTAAAAAACCAATTTTTCAGCCCTTGAGAGGGTGTCAAAGTTGGCTGTAGTGAAATTTTCTTTAACTGTGACTGCAAAAATTCGTAAATGAGCTGGACCTGACTGTACAATAGTTTGACTTCAAGTGAATGCATTGGGATTTTCTTACACCTATGATGCATAGGATAGCAAAGGAGATGATTTCCATGGTCACCAATTTGTACTTTGAAGCGGTAAACTTAAGTTAGGTCCACTTGTATTTCAATATTTTCTTGTTTGGCACTTTGCAAGTTAGAAATACATTACACCAGGAGGCTAAGCTAATTTGTTGTGTAAGAGGCCCCAAAGCCTTACTTAAGATTAGACAAAGGCAACTGAAATCTTTACTTAAGAGTGGACCAAGGGTTGAAATCCTCACTTGTGATTTGACAAGAGTTTGAAATTTGTGTAATCAACCTCTTTGTGCAAAGTGTCCATTATTTAATCCTCAAAAATTATTTCATCCAAATCTTTGGTGGACTTGGTTGAGTGCTTTCACAAGAAAGTATTATCCTATTGGAAATCCTAAGTATGTTAATTGCAATATTATATTAGCGTACGAATTGTTGAAAATCCTTTCCTAGGCTCTACAAAAAAAAATGTTGTACTTCACAAGGTTACATTTGCATGCAAAAATTCCATGTTATTGATGCTTCTTTGAAGTCATTTTTCAAAGCAAGTTGGCTATATGCTTGAAAAAGTTTAGGTCATTTGGAATTGTATAGCATATAGGAAAAAAATGGTAAATATGAAGAAATAGAAGATCATTCAAAATATTGAATTGTTAAGAATTTAGTTATGGAATTGAAAAATACCAATCCCAATAGTTGAAATGTTGTAATAAACAATCTACATCCTATTATTTTATTTTATTTTTCAAGAAATCATGAAAATTGTATTAAATAAAGGACTTCAAAGTTTGTTTTAGATTAGCATTGCAAATTTCAATTGTTAAAAATTTAGGTTAGTAAAAGGCCTTGAGCTTGCATACAACAATGCAATTATAGCCAAAAAATTATTAAATAAATAAATAAACAATTTTTTTCCAAGAACAGACATAGCAATAGTTGTATCACATCAAATTGACGACTCTGAAATTTTATTATTATTTTCATTTCTTTAAAACTAAATATGTAAAATAATAATAATTTTTATTCTCCCTATACTTGCATTGCAGTCAAAAGTCAAATAGCCTTTCCCTACTTCCAAAGTTTTTGTAATGAAAATCCATAATTGCATGCAAACTAAAACCTCTCATAACTTTCATCTCATTAACCTTTTAAGTTACTTGACTATCTTTATACCAAAAGTAGTCAAAAATTGCTATTTCTAACACTAGTACCAATTGTTTTTAAGAAATTGTTTTTTGAGATCTGTAACCATAGAATCTTTTAGTGAAGTGGTTTGAGAATGTGTGAAATTTTTTATTAGAGTTTCTCGCCATGTAGATTGCAAGATATTAGTGTTGAATGTTCAAAAATCATTTTTTCACCCTACGGAAAGGAGACAACAATCATATTGAAAATAGTTCAAATCGATTGTGTTTCTTTGGATTCATTGTTGAGGCCAAGTAAGGTAGAAGGCTCAATAATTGCCCATCTAAGGGCTGAAACTAAATTTGGGGGAGGTGAAACATCTTGAAATATTTTTCAATATATTTTCCTTCAAAGAAAACTAAAATTGACATCTAACCCAAGTTGTTTCATATTTTTTAGAGCTTTGTAGAATTAGTTATCAAATTTTGAAGTTGGAATGGCAAAGGGCTTTAAAATGGTGCCCTAGCTAAAATGTACACTGTCAATACATTGTTGAAGGCTATGAAAAAGCAACATGTACAAATATTGTACATATAAGGTAGGGCACCATTTTAGAACCTGCTCCATTGAAGAGCCTTCTACCTAAAAATAAAATACTTGCCAATAAAATTTCAAATTATTTGGAATTGTACAACATATAGGAAAAAATAATAACTAGAAAGAAGTAGCAAATGATTCAAAGTATGAAATTGTTAAAAATTTCTTTAAGGAATTGAAATATTCCAATCCCAATTGTTGAAATTTTGCAATAAACAATCTACATCCTATGATTTTTTTCTTTTGAAAAATATTGAAAATTGAATAAAATAAAGGACTTCAAAGTTTATTTTTGAGTAGAGAATCCATAACTGCCTACAAACAAAAACTCTTCATAACTTTTGATTCATTGATCAAAATGAAATGATTCAAAGCTTTCTACACAAAAATAAAGAAAGAAAATCAATTTTGAATTTTTTTTTTTTAAAAATGGTTTTTTCCAATCTGACAGAAATGTCTATTTACAAAAAAACAAAAACATATTAGACAATAACTTTTGATTCATATTTCCAAATGTCTTGATTTTTAGTACACATGAAAGATATTCCTCCTCCTTGTGTTCTATTAAAATTTGGGCATGAAATATAGAAATCTCCACTGACACATGCCTACCTAAAATTGCTATATTACCAAATTTAGTAAACTGGTCTTTTAGGGGTTAATCAAAAAAGAATGATTCAAAGCTTTCTATGTGTATATAAATCTTGAAAACCAATTTCAAATTTTCTTTTCTAAAAAAATTGATTTTCTTAATATTCCTAGATTTATCAGTCAACAAAAAAATTTACATATTATACAATAATTTTTCAACCATGTAGTCTAAAGTTATGAAATTTTTTCAATCTTAAAGAAAATCTTATCCCTATGTTGTGTGAAAATTTCAAAGAGAAAAAAGAAAATTTCATTTGTAGTGAGTTGCCTCAAATTGCAATGTTGCCCGACAATGCAATTTGGACCTTTAGGAATTAACCATTTAAATATCAACATCAACATTTGTATGTAGGATAGAAGTTGCAACTATTCATAATTGGAATTTTGTATGAAGAACTTTGAGTATCTTCTACAATATATACTTTGACTTTGTATGAATGCTTTGGGATTTTCTTAAACCAAACATTCCTATAGAATCAAAATGGATGATTTCTACCATCACCAATCCTACCTTAAGCTTAGGATGGCCTTTAGGGTTTTTCTATATGACTTGTAATTAGCTTCATAATTCTTCAATTGTGATTAAATATATAAATTGTGATACATTTTTATTTACATGTTGTGGAGATCATTAATTTACCTTCTTTTGAAAAGTATTTAATCAATGTTTTTCTAATCAAATACCACAATATTTATAATATTATACACAACTATAAAGAGCTTTCAAGCCCTCCTCGGATTAGAGGGTTAATGGAGGTCGAAGGAATATATTTAGTAAAAGTTTAAAGTACGTGAATGGGTATAAGGACAATTATGGATGTTTTCACCTTATCTTATTCTTCTTTAAACCTTCTTTGGCTTCTACAAATTGGGGTTAGTGAAGAATTTTCAATTATCTCTGTAATAGTGATTTACTATGGGAAGGTATGACTATTTTGGCAAATATAGGGCCACTTTGCATATACCTTATTAGAAGGTATAGACCAATCTATTATGAGGTGCTTCTTTCATTGGCCCAACCACGCATTTCTTTTGAGAAGCTTTGTCAATCCAATTCCATAAGGGAATTTATTTTGTTTGTATTAAAAAAATACTAAATCTTAACTAATGGTAGTTTATTAATTAAACTAGTATGTGACTAATTATAACCATCACTGTTCATTTGCAACTTGGCTCCTTGCTTCTTTGTGTTTTGACACCTCTCGCCACATATTCCTTCAGCTAATGTTGGATGTGGAATATTTTACAGTGGAAATACACAAAACCATCCAAATAAGGAATTCGACATAGTTAGAGGCAATTTTTGCTAAAAATAATATTTTTCTAGTATTAGCAAGTGAAAATTATGAATATGAAAAAAAAATTCAGATCCCATATGTAATTTCTACAATTTTCCAAAGTGTTGTCTCCCTAAACCACTGGACCTGTTTAATAGATGCCCCAAAAATTGAACAGTGTTGAAATCAGCAGTGAACCAATCACATTTTCATATGTGTCTTTAATATGCGTTAGCGAATTAAGGTCAAACATGTGGCAAACACATTAACTATAGTTTAGGGACGATTTTGGATGAGTCTAGGATCCACTGCAAGGTACAAGACAGTTTGAGATGTTTCTCCTTCACATCATTTCATCCTTTAGGTGAAATGATGTGAAATATTCCTCATCATTCCATATGAAGGAACGCAATGCACATGACTGCTCCTAAATGTTATGCAGCATTCACATTTCCTTACAAATATTGAATTTGATTCCCATATGGATATGGAATGGCTTTTTCTAGAACTATTTCTTTTTTAAACAACGGAATGGCTTTTGGAACCAGGCCGAGACAAACTAACATCCGCCGGGCAAGTATTAAATTATTGGCCCCTGAGAAACAGTTACAATAGAAACCACAGAAATGTTAATTTGGAAATCATTGGTGGCACACATGTTGTCCGTCATTCAATGACCTTCAGACACGTGCTACAAATAAATGCTAACAATCCACCTGTTCCGTCCCAGCTTATATTGTAATACTGTATATAGTAGTTCATACGACCAATGAACAGGGAGTACTGGCATTTAGTTACAAGTTAGCCGGTTGAAATCAAGAATTTTCGAATGAAGTTCAAAATCTCAGGAAAAAAATCGATCATTTCAGAGGGGAAAAAAAAGAATATTCTTTATTTTCTTAAGGCCTAGCCGAGAGTATTCTCCAAGCAACCAGTTGGTGCAAGAAAATGTAGGATTTTAACCGGTTAAGCTAAAATTTCTTCCTGGACTGTGCATACGACGGAAGTGAAGGCCTCTAAACCTGTCATACAAACAAAGTGAAGACAATTTTTCTTTTGTTGTTTTTAACACAAATGAAACAAGTTCCATTGCAAGAGAAAGAAAGAACAAACTACCAACTAGGCCAGGGTGAATTGACCCCTCACTCAATCACTTGAGAAAATGATGGAATTTTTAATTTTTGAAAAGAAAAATTCTTGCAAATTTTGAATTCATATTTGTGATTCGAGGCCTCGAACTAGCTAGTGAGTGTGTCTAAGGTAAATTAGATAAGCACAAAATAGGGGGCTTTTTGCTTTACTTGCACCCCTAAAATTACTTAGAGTGGCCAAGCAAGGGGGCCACTTCACCTTGACCGCCAACCATAGGTGGCCTATCCTACAAGGTTCTTTCACCCTAGGGAAAATGCAAAAAATAATAATTTGCCTCAAGTCCCATGATAAAATTTACAAATTCTGAATTTGTATTTGCAATCACAGACCCCAAATTAGCTAGATAAGGTCAAGACCATGCCCTAGTTGTGGTACAAAGTAGAGGGGCTTTTCTTTTCTTTTTATCCTAAAGAACGGAAGATTACCTTGCTTGTTCTATAAAGTGAGATGGATTTAGCATCCTACATACAAATTAGGTTCTCCAAGGTGAATTTTACCCGAAGATAAACACTAGAATTTTTAATTTTCTATTCATGACCAAATTTGAAAATTTTGAATTTGTGTTTGCAATTAAGAGTCTTTTATTGAGGAGAGAATTCTTGAATACAAAATTCACCTTGTAGAGGCCTACTTTGTATAATCACTTTAATGTCCTACCTTCAAAACATGGCAAATTTGCAAATGTGCGTTTCAAAGGGAAATTTTTTTTTTGTCAAAAGGTATTTAGATATTTACTTTTCTTGCCCAAAAATTAGTTTTTAGTTACTTGATTTGTACTTGAATTAAGATCTATTGCAATATAAACAACAAATGTTTATTTGAAAAGGAAATTGAGGAGTTTGAGATTTCTATTTTATTCAAAATCGGTACATATTTTCACTTCATTCCCTTCATCACATTTCATGGATTCAAAGCCCCACATTCTAAGTTAAGTTATAGTGGGAAGTTCTAAGTTATTGGATATGCCAACATGTCCAAATTAGGTCACACAATTTGTAGACATCTAGACACAAATGGATGTGTAAACTAATTTTAATAAGCTCCTTATCTATGGTTGTTTCTATGGAGTAAAATGACCTTCCTTGAATACCAATGCATGGGTGAGGCCACGGGGTGATGGTTGTACTTTTATTTGCCGTTGAAGAAAAAGTGCAACGTGTGAAGAAAACAAGAACATAAACCACTACTAGCAAATCACCCATTTACTTTGTAGGTAGGTTTTGGTTTGCAATCCACTCATAATGCCTAATTATGTAGTGTTGCCTTCATAATTGTGCATTACAACATCTTCATCCAACATCCAATTTTCATCCTAAATATTCATCTTGCTTTATTGATTTTTTAGCGACAATTTATTAAGCAATGTCCTCATCATTAAGAATTGTTGGAAGAAATGTGCCTCTTCAATGAGTTCTACCCTCCTTGTTGACACATTTTTTCCCTTAATCCCCACTTCCTCAAGCATTGTCCACTAGTTGACCTTTGGACTCTCGTCAGAGCTCTAAAAGTTTTTGTTGACAGAGTAAGCTACTTTTCAAGATGAGAAGCATCAATGTTTTGCTATCATTAGATGTTTTTGAGGGATTAGAAGACTGTTTCAAGCTTGTTTACAATGTTGTAAATGATCAAAATAGATTTATTTTTTTAGATTTTAAATTTAAGAAATATTATTATTTGATGTGGCAATCTCTGTGCCATGTCAAATTGTATATGTGGCAAAGTTCCTGAGTGTTCCTATAGTTGGGAACTCGCAATCTAGTAATCAACAAAAAAACATCTAATGTGATTTAAAACCAAGTAAACTAGAATTCTTTTATTTCCAATTTAGAAGTATTCATTTATAACTATAAGGGAAATGCATCTACTTGTGAGTTGTGATTTGATTCTCAAACCACCCCCGCAACTTGTAGACAACCCACTTCTATTCATAAATGTCTCGGGGATACCAATTTTGAGCTAATACCAATTTTGAACTTCACATTGAAACATGTTTCAATGTGAAGTTCAATAATATATTTAAATTGAAATATTAGGATCACCAATACTAAATACACGGAGTATCATTTTGAAATTATTTACTAAGTATTAATTACTTTTAATCAATATTCTTTTAACACTATTGCAACTATTGTCACAATTTGGAATATAGATCCAAATAGGATTTTCACTATAGATGAATAAAACAATAAATTTGGAATGATATCATTTGTAAAGATATTTACAAATAGAATTACCTACAAAGTGACCCATTAGAAGGGATTTGATGGCAAGGGAGTTTTGTTCCAATGTTGTTCCCTATGCTATTGAAGAATTGTGAACCAAACCCTTCAACTTTGAATTTTCAAAAATTTGATTTTTTTTTTCAAAAATTGAAATTTCTTTTTAATTTTAAAAAAAAATTAAATAATTAATTATAGCACCATCTCTACCACATTAGGCTATTGATGTGGTACAATCCCCACAATTTGTGAACTGGCCTAATCTTTTGATGCCTTCAAATCCCTTACAATGAATAAGGTGACACTAAGCAATATATATTGCAAATACAATTTTACCATTGGTTAAATAATTCTATGTATATAGATTAAATAAATATTAACTTTCTACTTAGGCCGCACTTTTATATAAGTCTTGCATGTGGTCTTGCAACAATAATTTAATAGTAGTATTGCAATAGTTTGGGACTACTACTAAAATCCAACACCAAATCTTTTTTGAGTTTCAAAGGAAAGGGCAATTGAATTTTTTAAACTATTAGGAACATTTTTTATCGACAAAAATTTATTGGTGCCAATCTCATCAAATTATTAGTATAGAATAATATGAAAAAGATAATTGTGGCATTTGTTTATAGGAATTAATCCTAAGAGGACTAGGATCAAATTTGAACAAAATTTGTTATTCACTATTTCATTGAGTATTAATGAATTTTTTTTAATTCACAAAAATTCAAAAAGGGATTTTGCACATGAAGTCCAAAACTGCCCACTATGTTTGAAAACTTTGTACAACATAATATTTGACTATAATTATGAAATGTCAATTGAAATTAAATCATATTTCTATAGAGAAGGTGCATTTTTTGCAACTTGTGACAAAATGTTGCAAATATTTTTTTCAAATTTTTTTGTAGAGGTTCTGCTAACCAAATTGCTAAGTCCCTTTTAAGGACAAAAATCATTAATAAACTTTCAAATTTACTTCTTGCATCACCATAATTGATTACTAGATACATATTATCTTTCAATATAAAATATGGCCTTTAGGCACTAGTATATAGTGTTAAAGCTTATGTGTTAGGGGAGATTTGAGCCTTTAGAAGACTGTAAGTTCTCCAACATATGGAACGTTGCCACATCAACAATTTGATGTGGTCAAGTAATAGCCATGTCAAATAATACTAATTAATTAATTATTTCAATTAATTAATAAATATTTTTAAAAATTAAAAAAAAATTGAAATCATTTAAAAAAAAATATACATTTTAAAATTTTTGGAAAAAAATAGTTTTCTTCTAAATTCAAAAATTCAGACCAAGAAGGGCTAATCTATAGTATTAGGAACAATTTCAAGGAACAATCCAAAAACAATTTCTTGAAGGCCAAAAGCTCTTCTAATGGCCCATTGGTTCCAACTCCCAAACTAATACTAGTATAAACCAGTTTTTTTTTTTCATTTCTTGTGAAGTGTCAAAGTGGCGATATTTCATTTTATTGTGGAGCTCCAAATCTCAACATTCATCCATATATTACATAGAAAGTATCATATTAGTACATAATACAAATCTATCATTCTATTATCATCCATTATTTAGCGATTTCATCCACTATTTAAAAAAAAATTGAAGTTTATTGGCGATTTCATCCAAAATTTCACTATTTTTTTCCTATAGGCTTGGTGCCAAGCCAAAAAATTTGGTGCAATTTTGCACCAAATCGCTAGAAAAAAAACCCTAGTATAAACCTTAAGTACTATACTATGGCACTACTTATG
This sequence comes from Thuidium tamariscinum, assembly GCA_947034885.2. Taxonomy (NCBI): domain Eukaryota; kingdom Viridiplantae; phylum Streptophyta; class Bryopsida; order Hypnales; family Thuidiaceae; genus Thuidium; species Thuidium tamariscinum. The sequence continues at coordinate 13,979,333 of OX344752.2, read as the reverse complement.
GGTGTTTAAAGACCATTTTTTCTACTATTGTTTGACAAATTATTATTATTTTTAAAAGTTGAGTATGCCTCTTCAAATTTTCATCATAATCCTTTTTTCTTTTTTATTGTAATAAAGAATTCATTGAACCAATAATTTCAAAACTAATTTATAGGAATTCTTTTTCTCCAACAAAGTTATTGTTTGGCTATGGTATATAACGTTTTGTAAGGTGTAAGGTTCATCAAGAGCCTATTTTAGAGTTGAAAATTAATTTAGAGAAGTTAAAATTCTTAAAATATTTTTCAATGAATTTACCTTGAAAGAGAGATGAAATTGGCATTTGATTTAAGTCAGTTCATATTTTTTTGAGCTTTGTAGAAGGAGAAGTTACAGATTTTTGAAGTTGAAATGTAGTTATTACTAGTAAAAAGTGTCGATATTTTAAAATGTAGGCTAGTTTATACATTTTGCTTTTTCATTGCACCAATAATGCACTATTAGTACACATTTCTAGAGGTAGATACTTTTGTAGAACTTGAGCACTTTTATAGACCTTCTTGCATTAAAGTCTTTTGAGTGTCATTGCATCTAAACTTAAAATAAATAATTGATTAATATTATTAAATGTGATAGTTACTTGACTATGTTAAATTGTTGATGTGGTTGTGTTTTCTAACATTTCCTCAAGGTCCCCAATGTTGGGGAATTTACAATCTTCCAAAGGCTCAAATCTCTCTTAATGTTTCAACAATTATCTAAGGGCCTGTATGAAGAAAGGTCCTCCATCCAATTCCTTGCAAGAAATGAAGTGGAAACAACCATACTTGATCTTTATGCAATTTTTGAATTGATCACATAGAACATGATGCAATATAATTTTTTCTCATGTAGAAAGATAAGTAATATAGGGATTGCAAATTTTTCATAGTTTTATTTCTAAAATTGAATTTACTATGATTTTTGGAAATCCAAAGTACTCTAAACCTATATGCTTTCTAATTGCAATCATTTAAGAGACTACTTTTCCTATTGGTATTGTAGGCATACTTTATGATACTTTGGAACATGTGTCATGACTATATTAGTCCCAACTTTGATACGGAGGAAATAACACATTTAAAGCTTTGTTTCGAAATCTCTTCTAACCTTGGTTGGAAATAGTTGCATCGTACATGTTGGATACGGATCCTTGGTCGGAAAGAGGTGATTCTACCTTCAAATTTGAGCGGTGCCCTATAAAACCAAACTAAAGCATATAACAACCAAGGGCCCACGTAACTACTCTCGAGCATTAATTTGACATATTTTTGACATTGTCCCACAAGAGGTTGATTCCTTGCTTCCGAGCATTGTAGGGATGGAGGAGCCACGTGGTTGTTTAGAGCTGGGACCAAGGGTGGGCGACTCCCTAGAGACCTCGAAAACCAGTCCAGAGCGGGCCCTCTATGTAGTAGCGTAGATTGAGGGCCACTTTTTGCGAGTATGGGTGCGGGTGCAGCCTCATCAGAATGTTTTCACTAGAATCACTCCCGAAACAGATTTTCTGATGAGAGTACCGTACACTGGAGAGTGCAGGCAGCCGAAACGAGACGCAACCCGGCAACCGGCAACCCGGTCCTTCACGCCCTCCAAAGCTCCCAAACCTAAAAGCCTCATAACTCCGAATCATAAAGGACCCAGAATCAGGTCTGAGCTCAGTTAAAGCCCGTCATTAATTCTCAAACCCTTAATTAAGAATTAGTTTAATTAAGGATTAATTAAGGATTAGTTAAGGAAGGACGACGGACACGTTGGATTTCCTCATCCAGCCAACTGGCTCCCCGCCTCCGTCCAGCAAACCCTAGAATCGGAGCCTTGTTCACACTGGCAGATCTCAAATCCCTTTGGATGATATTTTTTCCTTCATTCACACACGGTGATAGAGGCTCAATAATATCTCGTCTCTCTCTCGTCACCACTCGTAGTGGGACGAAGCTGCTAGGCGCTGCCATTTGAGGGCAAGGGGCGCCCTCGTTGCATTTCGTATTGGTCAGGACCTGCGATTTCTGCGCGTCGCACTTCGTTTGGTTCAGTCGCACTGCAAGTTGTGGGGCATCGGATTGCACGAGCAGGGAGACTGCCGCGGCGGCGTCTTGCGCTAGTTTTAATGAGGTGTGTTTCCACCCTTGCTGTGTCGCGTTGTTTATCGTTTGGCTTGGTGGAGGTCATATGTCAGAAGCAGAATCTTAAAGCGGCTCACCAGCGGATGTGCGTTATTGGAAGCGAGGATTTTAGGCAGTCTGCTCTACTGTGTGCTTTAGTGTGGGGTTCTCTTCTTTGCTGTGGTGTCCGTGTTTTTGTTTGTTGTTGGAAGAATTGATTTCTCTTTGATTTGCCGGCTTGCATTTTACTCTGCTGATTTTCGGCAGGTTCCCTTTCATGTAGGCTCCCGATGTTTTGTTTGACGTGGTTTGGAGTCTCTTGCGACTTCCGCCGCTGGTGCGCTCATGTGGAAATTCTTGGTGATCTCGTTGGTGTCATTGTTTTGAGCTCAAGTCACTGACGTTGAACTGCTGTTTATTTTGATGCTGTTTGCTTCTGGAGTCTCCCCTTGTGTTTGGCATTTGTTTTACTTTCTGTCTGCGATCGGAAGTTTATTTGATGTTTATTGGACAAATATTTTAAGTTCTCTTTCCTTGTTGGAGTATATTGCCCACGCATGTTCAAGATATGTTTTCAAAGTGCAGCTCTGACTTCTAGAATGCAACCAGAGAGTGGTCTCCTTTGTCTCTGACTTCAGAGTCTTTCGTTGGTCCTACGGTGCTGTGCTCATACATAATTCTTATCCTTTAGGGATGCATTTAAATTCTTGTTTTATGTTACAAGTCCGGAGAGCTGAAAGCTGAAGTCTCTGCGTATCAGGATCTTTATCTTCATTGTCGAAACTTTCAGTAGAAGAAGATATGATATTAAAAAAAAAATCGTTGTTCTTAAACCCTGAAGTTTTTAAGTTACTTCTGTTTAGTTTCTCTGTTCTTGACCTCCAACTTTGCCCATGGCAGAGGCGAGATCTGTCGAAGAGTAGTCTTCCCACTCTAGTTGAGCAATTTTGCGCCAGGGATTTCACGCGAGAGTATCACCTGAGCATACGTGCGTTTGGCCTAGAGTATGTACTATTTCTATTACTCTTGGGTGATCGGAATGCATATTCCTTCTGTAGCTTCTAGTGTTCTGGTGTGTTTTGACGCGCTCCTTCTCAAATTTCGTCAAAATACTGTCTCTTTTGTTTGGAACGCCATCTTTGTTTCTGCACCAACGTCATCACGTATATTTATAGGAATAGATATTTTGGGCTTTCAGATTTGCGATTGCGATTCCTGCACCGGACTGAGTATTTTGAAGGTTGCTGTACGTCGTCGGATAATTTCTCTTCAATTGCTGCCTGCTTTGTGTGCCGTATTATTATGTGTATTCACTTGAATCGGTTGCCACTACGTCCTGTTCTTAACCTGGAATAGATTTGTCATACTAAGTTTGGACAGTACCGAAGTTGTCCTGTTCTTGATTCACATCTTACGATGTGCGTGATATTTATCACCATTTTTTGGACTCCACTTATGAGCTCGTAAGAAGTTTCGCAGCGGTCATCTTTGCAATTTTGTAATTTGGGGTTTTTGAGCTACACTCCTCCGTAGGATCCACTCTTGATTTTATCGTTTGTAACACCTAGTAGAGTACGTTGTAGAGCCGTTCGATAACTGTTCAAGGGGTCCTGTGATTGCTCAAGATTTGTTTTTACGATGTACTATGAGTAATTGTTTAAAGAGGTTGAAGTCAATTTGCCGTGCCAAGTAGTCTGCTCATGGAAGCGTCTCAGTTGCGTGGGTTGAGTTGACGAGCTGATTGCTGTACATTTTACAGAAAAACCTCAATTGGGGCATTTAACGACATGGCAACCACCACTCTTTCTGTGAACCCGAAACCCACTCTGAGAAGCGGTCCTGCAGCCATGCATTGTGATTGTTCTGTAAGTCTCTTCTGATTTTATCTGCTGAAGATGTCTAGAGTTTCTGTGAGCTCAACTTGAATACGCTAGACGCGGGGAATTAATTTAAATGAGTAATAATATAACGGCATTCCCCGAGTGTTGACAGGCATCTCCGAGAAGCCCTGCAGCAATGGAAGTTGAATCGGCCCAATCGAAGACAAGTTCGCCTGGAGCACTTCAAATTCAACTGGAGGTAAAGTTTCTAATTCGTCTCTGGTCGTCTCTGTTGAAGAAAGTGGATTTCAGTATAATTTGCGTCTTTCTCGATGGGCTTTGCTCTCCATTATCTTCTGCTGGTCGTCCTTTGGCTTGCATTTCTTCGATTCCTATTCGCTTACATATTTCAAAGTAAATTGGTTAAACAATATATTACCGTTTCTGGTTTGCGTTCGGATAGGAATTTCCGTCTGTAGGTCTCTTTCACTGAAATTTGGCCTGCGAATTTGCTTAGGATAATCCGTTTTACATGTTCTCATCAGCATCTGTCGTATGAACACCATTCTCGTGTCCCTTAAATATAGATAATCTGAAGTGACTTTTGCTTGATTGTAGGAGAAATATCTTTTGGAGAAAATTCCGTCGCCTATCAGAGTGAAGCCAGATGCGAAGCCCGCAAATGAACCTGCATCCCCTGAACTTTCTCCACCTCCATCACCGAAGCGCAAGAGAGAAGTAGACTTCAGCAGGGACTTGAAGGATGTTGCATTTACGGCGGTTCTCCCTTCAAAGAATGTTGATTTGGCACGATCTCAATCAACATTCTAGCTGAGCCCACGCTGTTAATCAGCTTCAGCATCGCAACTAGATAAGTTTACTCTAACAATGACGTGGGTATGTTGGAGAAGTATGATGGGTGCCCGTATATAGGCTTATCAGGTGAATGTAGGTCGACAAATCTTTGTTTAAAAAGCTGGGTATGTTTCTTCGAATGAGTGTTGCAGCTCATTTGTACCGTTATCTTAAAAGTCTTTGTAACAAATCTGTATCTTACTAGGTTGTAGATTTCAAGTAAAACATTGTACCTTTTGTCGAGTCTGAGCCACATTTCGTGCAGATCTAGTTAGTCAAGGTGAAATGTATTCCCTTGTTATAGATTTGTCATGAACAGTTGAGCTCGGTTAGAACAAGAAATATATGAGCTCTGGTCTCGGTCTATGTGTAGACCTTTTGCATCATTCTTATCCCTAAAGAATTGGTAATTATTTATTACCAGGTGCTTGGACCTGTCCCGGGTTTCCTGTGATGCAGCTTTAGGATTGGTACAAGTGAAGATGGCAAGTGCTTACTTGGAATAGTATTCATCACAGATTTTCCCGTTTTGTCCGAGTTATGATTCCACAGAAAAACATTGATTGTAGGAATATCTGTGTGCTGCTGAACATGCTTGCAATCAGCAGATCCTATGGAACCTCTTTGTATCATTGTCTACTCTTAAAACCTGAAACCTGGTATATTGATTAAGCTATTGAGTGTCTAGTTATGCTGAAAGATTATGATGTCCTTGAAAACAAGATCTTAAATTTCTTCGTACTGTTAAGTTCAGCAATTTTTTTGATGGTTTCGTGTTCATGTGCATACATCTGTAGTCAAGGTTTTCCTCCCAAGCTCTTAAAAATAAAAATTAGCGAGCGGAAACTCTATCTGCATGAAAATTCCTTCCGGAAGTTGAGGAAAATTTCAAATATTTTGACAATGTGTCGCTGTACATGTCAGATACCATGTTCTCTATTCTCGACTAAAGGCCGAAAGGACCACTACTGAATCACATCAAGGACTGGTTCGAGCCACACTGTAGAATATTGTATTACCTTTCTTTTCGCGTTTTTAACGTATTTACGATTGAGGTGTATGGGAAATATATAGCCTTTAGGAGAGTTCCTTGGGTACAACGACTCTAGACCAGTGTTCGTGATACTACTGGTATTTTCGTAGAAAACCTATTTCCATACGAAGATCAGGTGCCAGAACCATCTTACCAAGTCTCTCTTACACTTCATGCTAATGAATCCGACCATGTGTAGGAATATAGAAGATTTTCGTATGAGGGTCAATACCAGATCAGGTTCCTATAGTAACGGTTTTAGTATTCCTTAGAGAGAGAAGGCCCTTAAAGAGAGAATCCGTTTAACGGTGTCAGCTCATCTAGAGAGAACTTCTTGCATAGTGCATCGTTCTGACAATTGGGATGCATTTCAGTAAATCGAAAACCAATTAGGAGCTCAGACTTGGTGATCAACTTAAAGACCTTGAGAGCTGTCAAAGCTGAGAGGAGCTCCCAGGCGCTTCCAGGCGCAGGTAATCGTACAAGACTGCAGTGAAAGGCCCTGTGGCTTTGCGCTGGGTTAGGAAGAAGCTGTTCTGACCCACTTGCAGAAGGTTTGCATCCACATCAATTGTCCAGAGCTTGTACAGTCCATGGATGCCATGACGGGCCACTGCGTTGTCCCTCCCGTACTGCATCGTGTCGAACACCGGTTTTGTGGCGTCGATTTTGTTCACGAACAGCTGCATAAGGTAAGAGGATACTAGTTACGTCTCTTCAAGCGTTTTTAACAATGGAGAGATTACTTTGGGTACAAGAACCAGATTTGTTTTTAAGAAATTATTATCTTCTTCGATGAATTTCTAAAAGTGGGAGTTTTTCGGACCGCTATTGAAACAATAGTAGCCAATTCCATTTCCAGTCGAAGATCTGAAGCAAAGTGGGCATACAGCAACGTCATGCGTGCACCATCTGAGTGTAAGAGCAGATGAGGTGCTGTTGGTAACGGGGACAATGTAGGAGACGGGATCAGGTCCCCAATCGTGTTAGTAACCTCTTCAACATATGTTTTAGTTTGATTGCCTGATATTTACATCACATATGTTTTCTGATGGCACAAGTTTCGAGGTTCTGCAGTTGTGGGTTACCTGGATGGCGCCTCCATTTGCGGATGCCGTTGCAATTCGAAGCTTGTAAGGGCTGCTGGACCGCACTGCTGTGAGTTTAAATTGAACCTCCCAGGTTGTGGCTGCGTATGAACCATCAGACATGAGCCTGCCATCAGGTACGAATAGGATGCACTCAACTTACAGGATGGCTTTACGAATTTTCTCTTGAATAAGGTAACTGCCCTGATTCAATATGTTCCTTAAATAGACACTACGACAATCAAACAATAGGAACTATAGTCAATTTTTAGAATGTCTGAATTAAGTGCAGGTATTGAAGATAGTTGTACTGTGAACTTCGTTGCAGAGAACTCAATCACTGCAATGCAAGTCAATCTTTTAGGAAAGTCGAATTCAAGAGGATATAAAAAGTAAGTGCAATCAAGGTCCGTCGATCGAGAGAATCGGCTGACCTGTTAAGATGAGCATAAAACCAATCTGTTCGCCAGTCACTTTGGCCAACCGTGTAGATCAAATCCTTTCGAGGATAAAGATCTGTATACCGGTCCCACAAGCCATACTGACGCCACCTGTATTGCCCACCCGAGTGTCCATTTAAGGTGTATTATTCCATCCACTTGTCCAGGCGGATATGATGATTCTATCATCTTGCTGAGGGATGAAAGTTGCAAGGATCGATGCACTGGAGTTTTTTTATGGAATATTATGGAACTTACTTTTGGTTGCTGTTAAGGTAGAGAGGGTTGACGTATTTGGGATTCGGATCCGGCACGAAAAACCCTGTTGCTGTGCGGTCAGGGATACCAATCTCCCACACCGTAGGCCCGTCTCGAGGACTCCTGTAAATTATATCCCCCATTTTTATCACCCCACCTGGAACAAAATGGAAGCACATGCAACACATGCACTGTCAATTGAATTCACTTCTTGTTGAATACACCGTGTTGCTGAACCTGCCATTATTTTTTGGGGGATATCACATATCTTAATTACAATTCATTGCTGGAAATGCTGCATAAGAATAACTAACTTGGTTGAACTTGAATGGGACCATCGTCGGATTTGTAGTCTCCCACAACACCAGGAATCCATCCATAGAGGTCGTAGACGCCACCTCGAACATTTCGTATGCAGAAGTATCCATTAGCATCTGCTTGAGTCCAGAACTGGTAGCCCTGTTTCCATCACTCGTTTCTATCATCGTTACTAATCAAACAAAAGGACTGGAGTGGGAGTTTAGTATCTTTGTGTCTTGAAAGGAGATGAGTTTCGCTACGTCCTTACCTTGCTCTCGGTTTGCCACGAACCTGTCTCGCCTGGTGTGGCTAATCCTAAGAATGCGTTCTTGCCTCCCCAAGTATACGGTGGCTGGAACCTGCGTTTCCAATCCGTAATTTCAAATTCTCTAAAGCATCATTAGTGTGCATTTGTGAATCTGGGTACAGGAAATGAATGAATTTAAGCAGAAGTAGTGTGTTCATACGGATCCGAAACAAGAAGTCGGCCACAAAGAGAGCCACGTTCCGCTGCTTTGGAATAGTCGACTGAAGCTGGCCAGGAATAGGGCCAAGCTGCTGTCTCCGCCGTCACTTGGGCCTGAGCATTCTGCCAAAGAGAAGAGGCAGGAGTAGCCTCTGGTGCGGAGTTGAGGTAAATAAAGACTGGGCCGAAAACCTTTTTCCAAGGCTCTCCTTCTCCAAAGCTAGGACAGAGATCGATCCCAGCATAATGTGCACTATGAAACATCTGCACTCACAATCACCCCAATAAATCTTGGAGTTTGAATGATCAGGAGCAACGTCGAAAGTTGGATCGAATGGAGCAAAGAAACTAATAGTTCAGGACTCACGGCTAGACACGTAGGGCCAACATGGGATGTCAAATTCTGCTTCATAGGACCGCCGTTACGAAACTCGGCACTCGGTGTGATGATCCAGAAACCAACCACCGGGGCGGTATTGCTCACCCATCCGTGCACTTTGAGTTCTTTGTTTTCCATGGAGTACTGATACTTGTCGTCCACCTGCAGTCTCCCTCTTAATCGATCAAATACTTCATGGATGAAGCCAGTTTCAAGCTTGAAACAATGGTGAGGAATATACTCTGAACTCCTTGATCCGACTGCCTTGGGTTATAAATCAATAATTATGATATATTTTCAACGTATAACGAGTTTGCTCTCAGTGTGGCAAGTGTGCAGGATATTCCAGATGTCATTATAATTTCATGTTAATGTCATGTTTAATTTTCTGGGTAATTTTGCACAGGAATCGTACATACCTCGCCTACAAGGGAAGGTTCGATGGGATTCGTCAGGAGACGAGCTTCAGGGTACGCTAGCTGCTCACTCCTGTCCGGCATCAAATCCTCCGCGCTCGGCATCACCCTTTGTCGGTCGTCGGCAATGGCCATGTAATGGAATCTTTGGGGCATTCAGTACAATGTGGCAATTGCAACTGACAATCAATACAGAATTCACGGGACTATGGGAGCGTTTAATCGTACTTGTCATTGCTGAGCTTGAACGTGATGCGTGTTTGGTTGAGGTTGAAGGCAGGCCAGCCACTGGGCCGCTCGTAAATGCCATACGAGTAGAACCCTGAGCTCCCTCGCAGGAGTACAAATCTGAAGTGTATCTCACTTAACAATCAGACCTCACCCAATTCTCAAGTGACTTGGCAGATCATATGGATTGTAACAATTCTGATTTGCAACTGCGGTTATGTGGTCCTGGTTTGGGAAGCTCACCGTTTATCAATGTTGAGAGGCACGCCTGAGGCAGAGATTGGATCATACGGCCGCAGAAAGGAAACCTCCACTCTGTTTGCGTCCTTGTATACCACGTTGAAGATGGTTCCGGAAATGCTGCGAACAAGCGGAAGGAACTGAATTGGGGAGCACTGGTGGGGTTCGAAACATCTTCAAACTCAGCTCTTCGACATTTTCACTTCAAACTAACAACACCCCAGACAACATTGTTGATTGTGGTTACTCGATAAAATTAGAGAGTCAACTTACACGTAAAAATTATCTTTTCCACCAGTTTTGCTCCAGTTCATATCCCAGTATCTGCAATCAACAATGTTAACGTTGCCATGTGCTTGAGGGTGAACCACAGATGGGACAGCACTAGATACCTGTGATGGAGCATCAAAACATCAAGGACTACCTGTAACCCAACATCTTTTGAATGATTTACGGGAAGTGAAAACTCACCCTCTGTTGGTTTCCTTGTTATTGTATTCGAGGAGATTTGCTATTCCACCGTATTTAACACCAGTTACAATGCCCCCAGGCTTGGTCAGCGTCACTTGCACAATGCCATTATCCAGCACCACCTGCAAGTGGAGAAGAGTGAGTTACTATTACAACTGCTAAAAAATGGTATGCACTTTCACATGCGAGCTTTCAAAATTTGAGAGGAAATTTAGGCACTAGTACATAATTAGATCGTTCATCGAGGAGAACATCAGTGCCATCGATGCCACTAATCTGGTTGACACTTTGAGGAAAGGTGTCCTTCAACTCTTGCATCATGTTTCCCAATGTAGTCCTGCATCCCAACAATCATCACTCCACTTGATCAGTACACTGCAGAAGCTAGTGTTGTTGATGCCATTTAATAAAGACATTTTTTTTGGCGTCTCGAAAGAGGATTGTACACTCATTCCGAAGCCTTTTGCTCATCCTAAAAGTGCAAATGTCAGAGGATCTTAGGGTCTTGACATTTTGTACGTCTGATTGCGATCTTGAGCATTGTCTAGTTCATTCTATGATTGAAGGACCGGCAATGCAAACGCCCTGCTGAACAAGGTGAGAACAAATACCAGTAAAGACGACCTTGGGATGCTGTTTCGGCAAAGCCTCGAATCACAACGGACACAATGTGCACAAAGATGTGAGCCAACCTCCGTTATGGACTTGGAATTTGCCGGACGAATTCAGAACCAAGAGTTTGAGATTGAAAGCAATAATCATCTGTAGAATGAGTAATCAGTCAGTTGAGTTCAGTTTTTATAGACGGCTGGAATTGGCTATAGGAGAACTGAATTAATATGTGGTTTGGAAGCAATGTAGGCTGGCCATCGCTCTAACTTGAGTTTGTCAGGAGCAGAAAGATGATGAAGCAAGCTTTGCCAACATTATTGCCATTTCCTCTTCACCGTCATACAAAAATGTTTGCAACGCAAAGCTTCACGTTAGCCTGGAACTTGGAGCACTTGAGTTTCCACTCATGAGTAGTATCAGAATCCATTCTGATGGTGGATTTATAACTGCAATTCTAAGCATGCTCCAGACTCGCATTTACACTGCCCACCTTTAGAAATGCTTCGTCAAAGCCTCGTCTTGCCCTTGGGGAAGCCCACGAAGAGCCGGATGGAGGAGAATGCTCATGATGGCCATTAGGTAGGAGGGGCGAAAAGTGTGGTTTTTTCTCATTGTTGTAGAAATTTCACTTGGTCATTTTCGGGGGGATGGACAGGCCAATAGTCCATGAGCATTAATGAAGTCCAAGCACATTATTTCACTCCTTGTAGTTCTTTGATGTGTTTCAAGCCAAAAGCTGTCTAAAAAAACTCCTTCCTAAGCTTAAAACAAAGCTGAAATTGTTTTCCATTTTCCAAAATGATGTTTGTTCATGACTAGCCCTTAAACGTTGAGGCAAATGTTTTGTGTCCAATGAATGATAAAGAATCTTTCTTTGTAGGATAGAAGTGCAACTATTCGTCCTCAACATTAGGGGTGGAAAGGGGAGATCTTCCAAAGTATTGAGTGTATTTGGTTTGTTCAAAGTAGATGATGTCACACAGTGTCAAAATGCATGATTTCCACGGCCACCAGTCTGTCCTTCAAGGGCAAGCATGTTCGACATGTAATCAATAGCTTTCAACCTAACGATGTCGTTTTACCTCTTCGTTTGTCCTTTCACAATTTACAGTTGTTTTCTTAATACACTTTTTCATGGAATATATCCGTGTCTTGCCCACATTTAGAATCATCACCATTGCTAAGTATCTGAATGCCCTGGTCTACAAATGTACCAGTATATTCCAATACTTCAATTTCCCTCCTGAATAAGCAGTTTCTTCAAAGACGAGCACTGATCTTCAAAGACAATTACGGTCAAGTATTGAACGGATCTCACTCATCTCGGGCCAAAACTGCAAAGAATTCCTCTAAAAATGCTGACAGAATTTCAGTGCCCAACAACTTTTGACAGTCTTCGCATTCCAGTTCTAAACTGACTTTGAGGAAACCCAGATGACTTCGCTTGGTCGAATTTTGAATGTGAGCGTAACTAACCGTGGGAATAGAATGATTTCGGATACAGGCAAGTCTTGATGCATTGCATACAAATTTAGTCAAAGCACTGGGCTCAGTTTCAAGGCACTCACTTAACTTAGAGTAACTTCAAATGAACTGTGTATCCGTAACATGCAAGTGGGCCGAAGTTAGTCTGACAAATCCTTCAGTATGAATGTCTCCAATTGAAAGCGTCCATAACTGGCACTTGCTTTGCATCACGGCAATGGATTTAAGTGCAACTAAGACGTCTTTATTAAGGCACAACGGACGTTCAGTTCCATTACCACTTCTTGCCTAAATGATTGCTCTATTATTAATTGAGCATTAGTATTTAATTTTAATGGAAAAAAATTCTACAGAGTAGGATTCAAGTTTTGCAAAATTACATCACTAATGGAGTTACGAGGAGACGGAGTTCAGAAAAAGCTGATAAGGTGCGTCGTAAGTCGTAACTGAAGGGCATAATTTGGATGGGAATATCCCTCATCTCCATCCAATAGTAGTAGTCAAATCACATTCACAAATTCCCATCTCTCATTGCAAAATGTGTGCAGTATACAATGTACAGTGGAATAGAAACCAACAAATTGCATTGGGCATAGGCATAGTTCAATACATAAAGCATCTCCACTATGGTGCAAAGTACCTTACATGAAGGTCAAAATTAGACACAAATTAAGCATTTTTTGGAGTGTTTGAATGTTTGGAATATTATGAGTGAAATGTTTGAAATGTTGTAGTAATTTTTTAAATATTTATATAAAATTACATCACACCTAAAGCTTTGCATGAGAAGTTTCCTAAAACAAGTAGACCTAGAGGTTGCCAAATACAAAAAAATTTGAACGTTGAAATGTTGAAATTCTAACACCAATGGCTCTAGATACATGGAAAAACAAACTCTCTTCATGAAAAAAAAGTATTTTGGCACTTTGGTACTAAATCAAACCTTCATGTATGATATGGACTTGGTGATATTGGCTTGATGAATGGTTTTGCGTAGTCGGACTTCAAGGAGAATCCCTCTAGGGAAGCAATTTAAGTTTTTTTGGCAATCGACCTCTTCAAACTTCACTCATCACACTCCAAAGTGCAAGGCCCTAAGTTTGCCCCGTGCCCCCATTTCCACAAGGGCCAAATCGAAGTTCATAAAAAACTTCGAAAGAGCTTTGAAGTTTTGGAGCCCCGCTCCCTCCAATGGAGAGTAGATAGTCAGTCTGTAATTACTGTCTCTGCAGGTTTGCTCCATGCTATGTCACCCACCTCAATTCCTTAGGTCTAATTGCTTTGTGCAATTTGGAATTTGGATTCTCTGACTTCTTATTTCAGATTCTAATGTCTTCTAGTAGGGGCCTACTCAAGAGGCGGACACTCCAAATTCTCTTTCCTACGTTTATTTCCTTGTCTGACAGTGGAGATGTTCTTAGGTTCATTAATTATTGAACATAGTTTATTGATTCTTGTCAGCAGTTGAAAGAGAATTCCAATGCACCAATGTTTGTGTCATTTGAGTACTTGTACTGTACACGCAAAAGTCACGATAGTTTTACACTAAGTTGCAGTTCTCTATATCTAAGCACAAATTCAAAGTGTGCTCAAACTAGATACAGTTTTAATTCCCCAAAATACCCCACAAATTTCAAGAAATGAATAAGTTCCTGGAGTCAAAGATGTCATGTAACAGTTCTTAAGACGAGCAGTGACCAGCAGCTGACGTGTCTTTACCCCAAATATGTCAACTGCCACATCATTCTTGCAATGATTTAAAATTTCAAACTCCCTATATGACAATTTTAGAATGCCACAAAATGAAATGACCACATGCCACTTGTCATAATTCAAGAAGACATTAAGAATTACTTTCTCAGAGTGGTGGGCCTCAACATGCTACCTATTGCTTCAAACATGTCAATGATACGACCCAATATGCAACTATTGCTCGCAAAATACTGTATCATACACTAAATAAAATAAATAGTGTACAGGTGTATCACGCTGGTATTACGGCTTCTCAATTACATTATACATTCTAACACTACATTCACAGTTCTCAAACGACGGCAATGGCAGTCAGACGTGATTTAAGAAGGCGGTACCGTTGAATAAGGTCGTCTGAAAGAAAAAAACTCAAGGAGGTTGACCGACAATGATAGCCGACTTCATCGTCCACTCTGCAATTCTGGATACTTCTTCAGAAATTTGCATTTCGTCGTTCAAAAACTAGTGTTAACTCTCCGTCTGCAAAGAAACTGGCGTTCAAAGCTCTCATTATAAGATGCCACGGTCTCCCATCAGCCACGTAGAGGTCCATCACTCGTTGAGGTCGACGAATGCCAAAGAAGTCCACATATACTCCTGCCTGCACAGCAAACCTTTCTTCTCGTCACAACCACAGGATCTTGTTACAAAAAAACACCAGTTTTAACACGCATGAATTGGCTTGTTTGCAGATATAAAATATAAAAAATGATCGAATTTGAATTCTCGTATCCTACAATTTTATAAAGCAGTTAGACAGCCTGAAAACAATTCTCTCCTTGAAAGTAATCACATCAGAAAAAAGTCACCTCCAAGCAAAACTACTAGGTCCTGCAGCACCCTGCAATCCTTGTATAACCGATGCAGACATCAACAAAGGTGGACCTTCAACTTCAAAACTCCAAGATACATATATAAAAGTTCGTGGGAAATGAAAACAGCTATACATAACAAACATGACAGCTCAATTATAACAGGGTTTCAACAAATTTTAGGTTGTTTTAGGAACTTTCAGGCATAATTCATGAGGAGATCTCCCAATGGTCTCCCAATGATCATAACAGGACACTCTATGTATCAAACGGAGACCACCCCAAAAATCATGAGGAATATCCTCTTTATGATGCTTTCAAAAAGTTCCTGAAAACGCTGTTTATAACTAGTAACTCTGACTGGTACTGCGTCCTCCGGATGACGATCTTGTTGATTTCAAGAGAACTCAGATCATACCAGTTGCAGGTTTCTTACCGTTGTGGTTGCTCGAAGAATGTCCCCGGGCATGACACCCCCATTGTGTATAGGAGTATTGGTCTCGTCATTTTTTCTGGATGCACCGAGGAAAAGCTGCGCAACTCGTGAAGCCCGGTCGGCGTTCCCACCAGCGACAAGCTCCCCAACCATAACGCGGTTCTTTCCATATGCGTTTTTCAAGGGGCTCTCCACAAACACAATGCCCAAAGGTTTTGGCAAAGTAACCTGTGCACATCATTATTTAACAAGAATTAGGTCATGAGAATTTCCCACCATCGTACGTTCTCCACAATCAATACTTGTTGTATGCGGTAGGCATACCCCAAACAAACTCAGAATCGAAAACGAACACGCAGCACCAGTCTCATACATGTAAGAACCCTAAGTGTTTGACTTAGTGTTGGTTTTGGTTTTGGTATTGGTTTGGGGTATACTTGCCTTCGATGGTTACTTTATGCATCTGATTCAGCAGGGTCAGATTAAAACATTGCAGAATCCTGTTTCTATCCACTCGAAGCAGTTGCGTAATGAATGCTAATTTCATCACTAGCAGTTGGAAATACTAAAATACAACACGCAAGTCCTGATCTGTTTCGAAGTACATTAATCCTTGCAGCAACCAATCCAATCACTCAAATCAAGCAGTTATTCCAAATTACAGTGAGCATCAGCATAAAGTGAGTTTATATACCACAACAATGCTGCTTGAAGTGAAAATCTTCTGAAATACATATACACGTTCACTGCGGCTGCGCACGGGACCCACTTTTATCTTCACTTTCACCTAACAAGAAACCAAGAGGTAACAGTAAGTTCACAATTATGACTTGACATTTGCGCTCTAGACAACACAACATTCTGAACTCTAAAGTCTTTCTACAAGTGCACCCATCGACCTATCATCTAACAACATTTAAGAAAACAGAATATGATTTGGATTCAATCTTTATGCCAAAGAATGGTGTGCACCAGCATGTCACTTATGCTTTCTAAGTCTGGGATCTATTGTCTGGAAGTAATGAAGTGATTGATGTTAGGGCTTCCTTATTCAAAATTATTGAACTCAAGATCTAAAAGGATGTGAGAAATAAAGAAGATGTCAGCAAATTGAAGTAACTTAGAAATTCTAATCCTTTCTCGAATTACAAGATGGGCCCAAGGTGTTAGGATCTCCTTTCCAAAATGCTATTACACACGCCAGGAAAGAAAGAAACACAACAGCTAGTCATTGAAGGCAATAACTAGATTTAAAAGGAGAAGATTGGGATGTACTACAGTAGACCTAATTGGATGCTTGAGAATGAACTAGGACTGATAAAATTATTTGTAAACAAAGGACGATGGAAGTTAGTCAAATCTAACTAAATGAGATTCGCGACGGAGTCAGCAAGCTTGACGACCATGACCTGATAATGGTTGAGAATCTAGACAACACTCTACACACTCCAGGAAAGAAAGGAAAAAAGAAGCAAAGAGTTCGTAATGCAAAACCCACCTCGCCCAGGGCGGTCTCATCCACAGCAGATGACGCCGTAGCAATTCCTCCACCTCTGCTTTGTTTCCATGACCTTCGTGATGACCACCGAGAGCTTCCGTGCCACAAGTTACCCACAGGCCTATAACGAAGGGTTGAAAACTTGGTGTGATCTTGGGGAACGCTCAGAGAGCGTTGAGGACTCAAAAGGGATCCACAGCCAACGCAGATGGTTCTGTTGGGGACTGCTTTGGCGCTGCTTTGGCTGCTGCACTTTGGAGGGAGAAGCCAATTTGCATTACTCAAGGAGGTCGCCATGGCTGGGAGCGCTCGGCATGATATGGACGTTCCTACTGCCCATGCAAAACAGCAAGGAGAAGTCTTGAAAATCGGCTTCAAAGCAAACCCTTTTATTCTTACACTCTGTGTCAAAGTATGACGCTCGAAACGTCAGGAACCAGATCCCATCTCCTACAAATTGACCTCTGTTACATCGGTTTACAACCCTGCCACTTTGAAACTTCGTAAGGAATTCAACTATTCATACACTTGGTGGGACTTACTAGCAAGTGGTGTGAGAATGACGGCGCTATGTGCGAATAAACATTGATCTTTGAATGAAATGAGGCTTTTCACTGTCATTTACATCGGTCTACACCCCACCCCACCCCACACACACACACTTTGAAATTTCAAAAGGAATTCACACGTAGTGATAGGCAGTCGATCTAATGAGAGTTAGGCTCTTGTACCGAAATATCTCTCCAGAGCTCAATACATCCTTAATAAATACATACCTTGAAATTTTTAAGTGTCGCAAATTGTATCCTCAACCTTCGAGGAAACTTCAAATTTAACAGAGGTTCGATCGGCAATATGACACAAACCCTAAGAGTCCAATTTCAACTCTCCTCGAAAAGAACCTTGCACAATAGCTTATTCAGCACATGAATCGAAATGATCACACGGAATGTATCAGCTAATCTGTACTTAATCACTTTGCACCTAGACACAAATCAGGACTGGATATGGCATTGTGTCACAAGCCTCAAATTTTCCCAAGTTTGAATCCTTCTCCGTCAAGTACCTTCATAAGAAAATTCTAGCTCTAACTGCGACAAAGAGAATGATCTAGCAGCTCCGCACATGCAAAATTCGTAACCCCACTTTTGTACAAAAGACAGGGACACCAAATTCGCCACCAACCCAAAAGGGCTACCCTAAAATCTTCCATGGTAGGTATATATTGGAATATAAAAACTTGACATTTGCCTCAAAACTATACCCAGAAATAAAACGGGGCGATTCATGAGTCTACATCTCATTCACTGACAATTGAACTCTACCCTCACCGAATTCGAGTTAAATACGGACCAGAAACTGAGTATGTCACACTAAAACCAGACTCAACAAGTGGAATTTCACTGAGATTTCAACCTAAACCATACAAACGCCGAATAGTGCAAACTTTGAATCCACCCAGAGTTGATTCTGGATTGACAAAGAGATGAGATGAACGATGCAATTGAGAAGGTGCAGCAGCAAGAAAACTCACAGTACAAATTGGAATTAGAAGAGGATAACCGCAGTCTGTGTAGACAGTTGTGAAGTTAGAATCGCAGATGATGTGTTGCTTGGAGGTTTGATGTGCCTTTGCTTTCTACAGTAGGGAAATCTGAGAAATCTTTCTACACGCAAAAGGGATTCTGAACTTTCGTGGATGACAAGAGGACTGGACGGACGGAGGCTCACATTGATGATGCCGTCATTGCCGTGACGAGTACTGTAGGATCCCTACTCTAACTCATGAAAGTTGGTTCCCTTCATTGGGCACCAACTCGAGCTTGTTTGAGCCCTCAAGTTAGCTCAAGAATATGATTTCCAGGTGTTGACGGCCTTTCTCACTCCTCTTTATTTACATCCTAATCTTTATAAGATGTAAAAGGTATTAGACACTTTTTCAAAGATAGTCTTGGAACATTTTTTGGCATATTTTTAATAATTTTCCTCCACTATTTTAATGATGAACTTGTGTATCAAATTCGTAGTTGGTCTCTCTACCAACAAACTTGGTGGCTGAATCCATCATTTGGTTGTTGGAGCAAGTTTCATGAATCTCTAACCAGGAACATGCTTCCCTATTACAACCAAGCTTATCGATCTCTACAACCTACCACTCTTGTTGAACTAAAGTCAATTTTGTTACATTCTACAAACCAAAAGTTGTAACATATATCTTTATAAAGATCTAAGTTTAGGTTGCAAACTAAGATAAGTACCAATATAAATGTTGGTTTCAAGTCATGCAAGCTTAACCATGGTAAGATAATGGAATATTGCCAATTCAACATGTTGATGTTAATTGTAACCAATCATTGGTATTTGGATTGAGGAAGGTTCCTATTCACTTGCCATCAAAGATAATTATAGAATGATTGCAAGAAACACCTATCTTTTTTTTGGTCCCCTTCACCTCTAATCCATGGGTAGTTTTTTGCTCATAACTTTTGCATCTTTTGTCCTTTTGGCTTGAAATTTGGAATGAAGGTGCACACAAAAGTTTTAGATTTTAGATTTTTTTTTAATTTATAAAATATTAGTTTACTATTTTTGACGTGCGCCCAATTGGGTGTCTACCTTGGCTATTTTGGAGGTTTTTAGTCCTATTTTTGACCCAAATTTCTAAATTAGAAGCTACAAATTGGAAGAGTTAGAGGTTTACTAACATTACAAGGCTTTGGACTCCTTAAATCATGTGGATTTCAATTAAATAAGATAATATAGAGAAGCCTATTACTATGCAAACTAGCAATCTAAATATCTTGGTTTCAATTACAAGAGGGATACATATTCTTTAGAGGCATGTACTTGCTTCATAAATCAAACCCAAGTGAGATAATTATAGTTTTTCAATTAAAATTAAAAATTCTCTAAATTTTTAAAATGGTTTACTTTTAAATTACAAAATCATTTATAAAATGGAGTCATAAACATCCTATAATCAACTTGTAACCACTCTCCTAGGTGAATGCAAGAAACACTTGTTCTATTTTTTGTCCCTTTGTCCTTGAAAATGTGGCTTTTTACTCATATCTTTTGCGTTGTATGTCCATTTTACATGAAACTTGAAATGAAAGTACACATAAGAGTTTTAGACATAATGTCATTTTTTGAAGTCTCTTAAAATTATCTTATTATTTTTAAACAACCCCTAATTGGATGTCTACCTTAGCCATTTGGTGTGTGTGTGTGTGTGTGTGTGTGTGTGTGTGTGTGTTTAGTTCTATATTTTATCCAAAAATGCAAATTTTAAGCTCAAATTTGGCATGCTTGGATTTTTACTAAAGTTACACAAGACCATGCAAATTTTTTCTAACAATATTAAATCCTCCAACTTCCACATGTGCTCAAAGTGGACTATCTTTGCACACAAGTACAAAAGACAATTTATTTTTCTCAAAGATGAAAATGGTTGAAGAGAAGCATCTTGAGGTAAGAAAAAATTAATTTTTGAATTTTATTTTTTTGAATTTCTTTTACTATTTAAAAAAAATCAAACATTAAAGTGTCTATTTTCATTGTATCTTTCATTGTGCTTTTTTTGTGCATAACTTCAAGAGTTGAATTTTTTTAGGTCTGAATTTTAAGAGACACAAAATTTTCATTGCTCTTCAAATTATCCATATTTTATTTATTCAAAAAAAATTATTCTAAAAGTCACAAAACTCATCAAAATAGGCCATTTTGAGTCAAAAATGGTAAGTGTTTTTTGCAACGACCCTCCTATGAATCCAATGTTACTTAATTCCTACAATTCATTGACTATGTTTTTACCAAAAATGATCTAAAATTGCCATTTGTAGTACGAGCACCAAACTTTCGAAAAATAACATTTTTTAACACATGTAATTGTAGGATCTTATAGTATATTGATTTGATAAGATGAAGAATTTTTTTGAAAGTTCTATCATTTTGATTGCAAGATATTAGTGTTTCAATTGACCAAAATCTTATTTTTGGTCCTGTGAAAAACCAAGCAATTGCAATTTACAAGCTCACATTTATATGAAAAAAATATCCATGTTGTTGGTGTTTTTTTGATTTCATGTTTCAAATCAAGTTCACTAGTACATGACTACGTATATGATAAAAAAATTTGAACCATTTTGAATTGTACAACATATGGAAAAAAATAGCAAATAGAAAAAAATATAGAATGATTCAAAATACTAAATTGTCAAGAATTTATTTTCAAAATTGAAAATTTTCAATTCAATGATTGTAATGTTATAATAAACGATATACACTCAATAATTGTCTGATTATGAATCTATAAACTAAAACTCTTCAAAATTTTCATCTCATTAATAAATAAAAAGGATTGATTAAAATCTTTCTATATATATGTAAATCTAAAATATTAATTTCAAATTTTTGTTTCTGGAAAATTGATTTTTCAAATTTGCTTGGAATCTTGAATTACTCAAGTTGAGAAAGAAACAACATATCATGCAAATTTTTTTTATCTATGTAGACAAAAGTTATGAAAAATGATTGGGCCTTAAAGACAATCCTCGTTCATATGTTGTGTAAAATTTTTAAAGAAAAACAATAAAACTTATAGTCACATATACTTATCTAAAATTTCTATGTTGCCAAAACCATAACTTTGTCCTTTAGGGGTCAAGTGTTTGCCATTAAACTATGAGTGCCTAGTGTGTATTTACCAAAATCTAGATTTCCTTGAACTCATTCCAATTAAATTGTTATCCAAAATGAGGTTTACAAAAACTAACCATACCAATTTGTAGTGGAGACAAACTCAAAGTTTTAACCCCAAAGTGACATTCAATTTCTAGGGTTCAGAAACATCATTGTTTTTGAAGTTTTATGAATTTAAATGTCTTCTTGTTATTCATAAATCAACTGTACAATCCTGTAATGTACATGTTGTAAATGACATGTACAAAATTTGAAGTCATTTGACCACATAGATTGCAAGATCATAATGTTTTAGTGTGGAAAATGGATGCTGAAATTTTCCCAAAAATACATTTGGAGGTGAAATTTGATTTCTAAACCTACTCAAATGAAAAAACTTTATACTACAAAATGATTCAAAATTAGTATACAAACACATTAGTGAAAAAAAGTTCTTTCAATTGACTCATTATGTCTACAAAACAACTTTAAAATGTCAAAAACCAGCAAGAAAAATTGCAAAAAACACATCTAAAGCAAAACCTCCTTCTACTAGAATGCTTGTTAGTCACTCATTAATTCTTAGATTAGCATGCAATTTTAGCCACACAAACTAGACTATTATGCGCAACTTTTCCAAAATGAATTATTGAAAATGGACTCTATATGAAGAAGAAACAAGTCGCCAAAGTTCACTATACTCAAATAATGGCAGGATTTTGAACTTTGAATTGCTCCCAAACATTCAAAACAACTTGGATTGACATGAAAACTTCACCACAATAACTATACTTAAATGGAAACAAAATCCAACAAATTTGATTGAAAATGAACAATGGATGAAGGAAATACAAGGCCCCGAAGTTGCAGCCCTATTATGCAGTTTGATGAACTCAAATTGAAGTTGTGAACTTTGAATGACTTTCAAAAAATCAATACATCTTAGATTCATCTGAAAATTTTACCACACAAACTAGAAGGGAGAACACAACTTTTCCAACAAGTTTGATTGAATTTGAACCTTGGATGCAAAAGTTATAGGACTTTGAATTGGATTTGAAATTGAGTGAGAACACTTTTTGTCCTCTTTGTCAATTTGGGGTTAAAGAAATAAACAACACTACTAGAATTGGGGGGTATAAATGACTGCCAAGAATGACTACAATAGAGTCATTTAGGACAAAAATGACTTGTATGCCACATTTTTGCAAATGATTTGATTGTATCATTGAAAAGATCATAATAGTTAAACATGACATTCATTCAATTTAAAGTGGCCAAATTTGAAAGGCTAGATGCTTAAGGATTACAAAATTGACATGTTTTCCTTTATAGGTAGTATTACAGCAGTACACTCATATTAGTAGAAAATGAACAGATTTGGATGATTTTTTAGACAGAATTGGAATGAAAAGTAGGATTAAAATAGTAAATGGAAATGGGATGGTCAACCTTGGAGTAGTGAAATGAAGTGGCAAGTGACATCAAGGCAACCCAATGGTGCCTAGAACAAACAAACTCTAAGCAGGGATTATGAGGATTGAAGTTAACTTTTGAAGTTGGTGGTGTTTCTTTAGATTCACTCTTCAAGGCAAGAACTTGGTTACGTTCTTGAAAATTTTCAAATCATTTTAAATTGTACAACATATAAGACAAAAATAATAAATAGAAAGAAATACAAATTAATTCAAAGTACTAAATTGTTAAGAATTTATTTATGAAAATGAAAACTACCAATCTCAATGGTTCAAATGTTGTAATAAACAATCTACACTCAATATTTTTTGTTTTTTTCCAAGATTATTGAAAATTGATTTAAATAAAGGACTTCAAAGTCTATTTTAGAGTAGAGAATCTATAACTACTCGCAAACTAAAACCCTTTATAACTTTTGACTCATTTTTAAAAATATAATGATTGAAAGCTTTCCACATATATCAATATATATGAATCCATAAAATGAATATATATATAATTTTTAACTTTTAATTTTTTAATTTTTTAAAATTTAAATGTGATTTTTTAAAATTTAAAATAACTATTCAAGTTCAAAAAGAAACAACATATCATGCAATAACTTTTTAACCACATAGTCAAAAGTTACAAAAATTGTTGGGCCTTAAACTCTTGAAGATATTCCTTGTCTCAACCTTCTATTAAAATTTGGGCTCAAAATATGAAAATCTTTAGTCACATGTACCTACCCAAAATTTCTATATTGCCAAAAAAAAGTACTTTGATCCTTTAGGGGTTAAAAACAACTTTTTTGAAATCATAGTTTGTTTTTCACGTAGAGGGAATCCAGTTTTGCTTCATTTGTTTGATTTGAAGAAGGATTTAGGTGGTTTGGTGGGATAAATGCTTGGTATTAAGGTGGGTACATCCAAAATCATGTAGTGCCTTAAAGTACACTCTAAATTCAGCCCTAAAATGGATTGTGAATGTAATTCAAGTGGAGATTGAGTGAGATTGGTAGTTTCAGGTGGTATTGTTGCACTTATATTGCAATTAAGGTCATAGAAAGGTACTTCATGAAGAAAGATCAGGTGAACGCAAGACAATTAGAAAGAAAATTTAAAAATACTAAAATAAAAAATAAAAACTACTTATGGGTACTTAATTATAGTTTTCAAGAAGAGGTTAGTTGTATTAAAGTGTTTTTAGAATTTCAATCATCAATCACTTTTCTGACTTGGAGAATGTGATGATAGCCACTTTTATTTCTCTTTTGACACTTTGCGAGGGGGCTACATGTTCATAACTGGTCTTTTACAATGCAACCTATGAGCTGTTTTAGTCACTCTATTTGCAAAACTTCACACCCCTACTCTACTCTAAGACTTACTAATTTTCGAAAAATCATTGCTCATCTGTTCCTTTCCAATACATGTCTTTTGTTTTCTCTATAGCCTACTCAGTATTTTGCCTTCAAATAACCCACAACCCTAAAAATGGTGCTTTTAGGTGTACCCACCTTAGTTGGTAAAATAGTCTTTCACTGTTGTTGAGGTTGGAGATGACTTGAATATGAGGTGGATTGTAGAGTTAGCTAGGGTGGTAACCCTTGGATTTGTATCTGGGTCGCCAAATATGTGGAAACCCTAACTAGCTACAGGATTACGTTTCTAGTGGTGTCCTTCAAAGAGTGAGCATCATTCAGTTTCAGTTCCATAAAGGAGTTCTAGATCTCGAGATCCGTTAGACATGCGCCACTACTGTACCTTGAAGTCGGCAGAGCTCCCAAACGAACTTCGGCATTGGACAACTTTGTCTCTGTCACACACAGCTGGAAAGCAAACTCAGTCTATCTTTAGCAGATCATTTATGGCAAAGTGGGGAAAAGTAAAAAGTCTTCTGTACTGTAGGTGGAATATGTTTCAGTTGTACCAAAATTAGCTCCAAGCAACCAAGCATGTTTTTTTTGTTTTTTTTTGTTTTTTGACACAAATAAAGGAATCAAGCATGGTTTTGGTCACGAGTTCTTCAACTTGGCAGTTTAAGACTTTAAGGTCAGACAGTTATGCAGATCCTAAAATTATCCACCTAACTTATCACACCATCTGATCTCAGAGACATTTGAAAACGGCGCTTACACTCACGAGATGGATTGAGATGTCTGAACCATGTAATTCACAAAAAAATAGTGAGGCAATTTCAGTTGAAGTGGCATGGACATTTCCGATTGTTAGAAATGAGACGCACAACGGCACAAGCGTTTTTTCACAGGGAGATTATCTCTGGTTCCAGGATTGCCGATTAGAACTGAATGATGTGTTGCCAACAAGGAAAATTTGTACCATTGATTTTTCTCTGTTTGAGGAGCCCTTAGTTTTTCCTAATTCTACCGTTCCCAGCGTAAAATTATCCGGTACACTAAGTCTTAGCGGAAAGGAGTACAAGGGTATACTACTTTCTCAAGTAGAACAAACTATCTCTTCACATCGTACAAAACTAGGCAATTTTATTTTAGCTGGAAATCTCTTCAGTGATCTCGTTCATTTCAGATTAGATTGTTGCAAGCTTGCAGTTCCAATTTCTGGAAGAAAGTCACAAATACCCCAAGGGTATATATCAGTGAACCACCAGTAATTATAAGTACCTGACATAATTAATGATCAAAATCCTGTTCAAAATTAATGACCACCGGTAGAGCAATGCTCGTGACTGCTGTACGTCGACCAAAAGCATAAAGCACCCTCCATTCACTGCAGATTCCCTTCTTCCTCACAGTGCAAATCACGAGTACCCGTCCCAACGTATGAATCTAATAGTGAATCACGAGCAGTGACAATATTATCTGGTCATCTAGCTCATTCCCAACTGAATCGACAAGATCCACCCTTCGATATTTTTGGGGCTATGTTTCAGTTAATAAACTTATATACAAATGTTGGCGTTCTTTCCGATCCCTCTTCATCAAAATGGATGAACACACTAATCAGATTGAACACTCTTTTCCTGCAATAAAAGCATTGGTCCTCCATGCCTTGCAGGACAAGCGAGCAGGACTGACTGAGTGTGAATAATGGCGGCTCGCTCTACTGGGAATTCAACGTGGGAGTGTGGGACCTCACTTAAACAAACACAATTCAAACACCATTCATTGTGTATGGCCACCCGAGTTTCCCTTCTCGCAGATCGATGTTCCAACCAGCTTTAAAGTTTAAATGTGTGTCTGTGTCCAGTCTTTGAAAATAAAGTTTGCTTTGCGTTAATCTTCCCCGTTGAACTACCTGGAGAAACAAGAACAGTACTTAAAGAGACCATGCATGCTAAGGCTAAACGAAACAGCACAAAAGTAAAGAGAGGAAAACAGCATATATCACAATATTTGATAAAAATGTTCTGTCAAAGCTAGACACTCAATAATCTGGATACAGGGAAAGCCATAGCTTCTCATTGTAGGCACTTAAACTGCAGCACTATCTCCTCGGCACACTTGCACACCAGTTGAGAACTAGTCGGGCAACAGCACGCAGTACGCTCCATAAACTCCTGTGCGAGGCAGGAAACACGCTAATCATTGATCCTGGGAAGGCCCATTCAAACTTTATCTTTGAAGTACGTACGCACATATATTGCACATTGATGTACTTCGGATGATAAATCATTCAGTGCTGAAATAATTCGTCGTCCAACAGGATTCGTACATGCACAGGCCGGCTAGGGATCTACACTGAACAGGGGTTTTAAGGGGACCCACATTAATTAATCTACATTTCACACTATATAAAATATATACTTGGTCGTACTTCAATGTTTATTGAAATGTCGGGTTGTACATCATGTATCAAACATGATGTACAACCATCTATAGTTTTCCATGACAAGCCCCTTTAATTTTGTGGTCCCCTTAAAACCCCTATTCAGTGTAGTTGAGTCCGGTTGCCGCATTGCTTTGGTTTGCAATCACTTGCCACGTATCACGGAAAATTTGACCGCTTCTCGATAATCCCCGTTCTTTGATCGAGCACAATCGTATGCTATTCCCGAAAGGCAAACACGGATAATCTCCGTGAGTACGTCTCCAGGTCCGTAGTGGTAAGCAACCAGTGCGGCTGCAGACAAGTAGGTGACAAAGGCTGACGAGCTGCGACATCATCACGATCATCAGAGATTGCAATTAGCAACAATCATGTGACTTCGCAGCTCAGAGCGACGGGATCCCTGCATCTTAAACAAAAGGGCCACTAATAATTCGACTCACTAGCTACCTCCTGTTTTGTCATATATCTCCCAGCTAGCCAGCTTCAATGTAAATATTGATCCACGGGACACGGAACTAGCTCGCTTGGCACCGCTATCGGATCAAGTTAAGTTAAGATCACTCCTTGAATGCTGTAGGATTTGTAGCTAGCAGGACAAGTGTGTTCAAGCTGATAAGTCGATCGAGATCAAATGCCGGCCAGTCGAGATGTTCGGTTCTAACTGTCCAAACTGTGTCAGCATTGAGCGATCGAATAGAAGTGCTTATCGGCACCGAACAACTTGAAGACGATCCAGTCGCTTTACCCGGGAAATCGAAGAGTCGAAGACAGTCATGGTGCAATCATCGAAGGGTTTTGTGGTGGATCAGAATGTGCATGGAAATCTCGTGGAGATCAATGGGCCACCGGAGATCGACGACTTCCTCCAGGGAGACCGGGAATCTTACTTAGTTTGTGAGCATGCTTGCTCGGTACGTATCACGAAACGCGGCGACACGGCGATGAGTCCAAGTAATCACTAGGGTAAGCACGCCATTGTTCAGCACTGATTGATCGATCGATGCGTCAAGCGGCTACCCTTGATTAATTTAATGATGATTGAAACACTCTATGAGAAAGGAGCCCTTTAATTAATCTATTTGATTGCCAACTTTGATGGGTATTCTACGACAAGTGACCTGACAATTCGATCAGCAACAGGAGAAAGCACGATAATGCAGATTTAAGGGATCATGTAAATATTAAAGCCTTAAAATTATCAGCAGCTACTCGATCGATCGGCAGTTCATGTACTGTAGACAAAATCTAGATCAGATCATACTGTACATAGGCGATATGAATTAGATCATTCTCAGTCAGTAATAGTCTGTGGCTTTCGGATAGAAATTCCATTCCATGATGTACGAAACCTTGACCTTTACGTTCTGACGCTCTGACGTTCTGACGTTCTGACATTGTCGGCTGCATTTTATGTCAGCAAGCTGCTGACTTTCCTGTAGTACAGAAGTTACAGTTTTGGCTTCACTGGCTCACTGCCCCGCTCTTGTTGTCCGGCCTGGACTAGCTGAATCTAGCTTATAACTTTTAATTTGATGCTAGCTAGCTCTATCAGTAAAGTGGCGCCATTGCGGCATCAAAAAATGCAACATACATCTAAACAAAGCTCAACAAACTGGGGACATCTATAGATTAGGTTTCCGGACTAGCATCTGACAAGTGACAAAGAATTGGAATATCGCCAAATTAGTGGATTGAAATAGACGTTCAGATCTATTATT
The DNA here is from genome assembly GCA_947034885.2 of Thuidium tamariscinum. Taxonomy (NCBI): domain Eukaryota; kingdom Viridiplantae; phylum Streptophyta; class Bryopsida; order Hypnales; family Thuidiaceae; genus Thuidium; species Thuidium tamariscinum. The sequence continues at coordinate 13,950,956 of OX344752.2, read as the reverse complement.
TGGATAATTTGCAGGATATCCATCAAAATTATCTTACTGTAGGTAGAATATGGAGTTGTCAAAGTTGCAACACTTCTCCATTAAGAACTTGGACGATCCGTTCATCAAGAGCAACTACGGACTGCCGTGTGCCTAGCAATTTGAGGTCGGTACGCGTCTTGGACTGGTTCGCCAGGTAATGGGTGCTCGAGAATGACGAGTACCGGGATACATCACCGACTCTGGTACAGAAGGCAACAGACACGGCATTCCGTAGTTGCTCTTGCGGGACGAGCGTTCGATCGGCGAGTCTTCGAAGATTGCTCGTACATCTCTAGATATGGTACTCCCACTCCAGTTTCAGCATCATTTTTTAGTATCTTGGATTTACTGGTTCGTAACAACCCGAATAAAATCGCATATGCACATATCTCGCTCTCCAAAACTATTCCAAAAAGTACATCTAGCCGCTTGACATTTAAAAACACAGGTTACAGTAATACATTGTAAACAGGCAATGCAATGGTCCGTAGTATTTGAACGCGGCTAGATCCTGGGACAGATTTTCTACTAGGGGATGCTTCTAATGTCGTAGCATACTGGGAGCTCATCTTTGGGTCAATATGTGTCTATGTATGTCCTTATGTCGTTACATATGTACTGCAAGCTTGGTTTTTATTTCTGTATGACTCACTCGAACTTACAGGAGCCAGGTGTTTTCAGAGGGGATTTGTACGCGTCGAGAGATTCTCACTGTTCGGTGTTCAAGCTGCTCGCATGTACCACATCAAAGCAGTGAAAGTGGACACTCGGCCTGCTTTCTGCGGTGATATATATAGACTGCTGATTTCATGCCGACTGTACGAAAGGACAAACCGGTCATTTTGAATGTCAACATTCGTGAGGACATGCCAGTAGCGTTGCAGTTGAATGTGTTTACGACCCTCGATCCCTCGATCGTTTTCTCCTCAATTGATGTGTTTGCATTTTGGAAGACATATATGCAAGCTAGCTAGTAGCTCTTCATTGTGATTCTGTTTCCGTACCTGCGATGTAAATGTCCTTGTTGATCTTCTTTGTTCGGCCGGGGCGTGTATCGTATATCAGGGACATGAGATAGGGGGTCACTCCTTGCCTGTGCTTTGGATGTAACCGTTATCCGGTTACCGTTGCAATTGGTACCGGCACGACTGTGAAGCGAACTGGCATTCGATGACCTGGAGCATTTGGAGAAAGTGGGCATCAAGGAGGATCGGTTGTTATATCCATGTCGATGGTGCATTGTTTGGTCTCATGAAGCCCTTCCGGATGCCGAAAGAATAAACCTTCCTCTTGACTTTTGCTATTGCATGAATGTTTTGAGGGTCGAAGCACGAACTGGTAGCAAGCTCCAAGCTAGTGTTGGCTGGTTCTAGCTGTTATATTGACATTGTTTGATGCTACCAAGTTTTTTGCATGTCATGCTTACACCTAAAGTGCCTATCAGTCAATGTAGATGAAGAATGATACTTCTCTGAATAGCTATAGAAATAAAAGCCTGGTGTCCTCTCTGTAGGCTCCCACGGTGACATCTAAGATCGAAGCCCATTCTAAGCGAGAGGGTGTCTGGCCACAATTGCAGATAAGTGGTTTGCCCAATGCCTTCTGGAGTGCATATCGATCACTGTGTTGTCACAGAATGCACAGGGATCTCATATCGGGTTCCCGGCGTTGATTGCCACTGAGTCTCACATTTCCCATTTGAACTTCAAAAGTTAACACCTGTAAAAACTTTACTATTTACAGGAAATTTGGACACATGTCGCAACCACTCATACACAGGGAAATATGAGACTCACCGAGAATTAACCGGGAATTAACACCGGGAACCCAATATGAGCTCCCTGTGATGTGGAGAACGTATCTTGGCTTCCCAAGATACATCAATTAAACATATATGGGCAGTCGCAATGACTCCACGCCCCACTCTCCCTGTGGTATGCCCTGAGCACGAAGGGGTACGTACAGTGCCTTCCAAAAAATCGGTGCAGCGTTGTCTTCGTAACGCGGCCTCCTGAAAGAGCGTCTCAGGGGAGGCCAAGGTGGGTGTGCTGCTGAATGAGGTCGTTGTGTTTGAACGGCCGATGGACGAACAAGTCATCCTGAAGTAGCGGCTGGCAAGGCAGGATCGTGGTCTACTCTGTTTCTGAAAGTAAAGCATGGATCATGTCAACTTATTGATATGGTGTTTACATTGTGCCGAATTTCAACCCCGGGGGTATCTGATGCTCTTTATGTTGATCAGTTTCTTTTTCGTTTAAAATTTGAATCCTCCACTCCTCCAGTAGAGAACTTTGATGCTTTCTCGTAGAGAATATCGCTGCATTAAACCCTGTCAGTTGTGAAGCACTTGATGGCAGTTTCTAACTTAAAACATGTCAGTTGTACCTGGGCGTCTGGGCACCTAGTAGGCTAGTACACTCTAGAATACCATTCCAGGGTGAGTTTTTTAATTGTATGGTAGAGGGACCCATAACCAGTAAAATAAGCACATTTGGACATGATCTAGGGTAGTGCAAAGCATTGCAAATATTTTCAGAGGTGCACTGACAGAAATGATGGGGATTGCAAAAGAATTCGTAATTTAAGTTCTTGAATTGAAATTATTATGAATTTTGAAAGGCAAAAGTTGGACTTGACCATTGATCAACACCTAGAGTCATCCAATTCCGATCATTCAAGAACTACTTTTCCGCTCATTGATTTTTACTTTCTTCCTCACTTATGTGTCATGAATGTATTGGTACAAACCTTGAAAAGTACAAAAATATGTATTCTAGAGAAATCCATTTGAACCTTAGTTGGAATTATGGTACACTATTGATTGCCAATGGGCACCGGTTAGAAATGGATCCTTCTACTGTAGACATTCTACATATCTAGTGATTGTGGTTTTCAATTTTTTCCTTGTAATATTGGATGTTAATTGAATTTGAATAGAGCTTGCAAGTTCAAGTTATAGCAATTTAATGCATGAAGCCTCACAAGCCAGTACACTTGCATTTAACCGCTAAGTGATGATAGCAAGCATTCAAATTTTGAACCACAAATGAACACAAACACACTCCAAGCATGCAAAAAATGCATTTTTTTCATCCATCAATTTTTGGATGATTCTTGTGTTAATTCTTTAACAATTGTGTGCCATATATTTTGAAGATTTTGCTTTGCAAATATTCTATAATTGAAATATTGATAGGTTTAGATAGATGGATTCAAAAAGTAACTTTTTCAAATCAAAAGTTGACTCTTAAAAAATGACTCGAATAAAAAATTAAATATAAAAAGCTTCAAAACAATCAATATGATTATAACTTGACATTTATAGATTTTGAACTAAAAGAGAAAGAGGTTTTCAAATATTATTGAAAAATATTGGTTTGTATACTATGGTATATGGATATGATTTGTAGATCTTTTTTTTACAACTATTGTTTGAAAGTCATGATTATATTATTCTCCTAAGTCATAATACATCAAATTTTTTTTTAAATTCCTTAAAATTCTAGAAATTTAAACTATAACCTAGTGTTTTAGGGTTACCACTTAACCCCTAAGCACTTAAGTGACCATTTTTTGGTTGTTGCCCAAATGCAAGTAGAATTTTCAAGTATAAAAAAAGTTTTTTTCATATTTAAAAAAAAATTGGGGTTGTCTTTCAACATTTGTATTCAAAACTAAGATCAATACAACCATACAAAGATTATAAGAGAAATAGCTCAAAGTGTTTAGAATTGCTTAGTGTTCAAAAACTTACTATTTGGGAAATGTATTGAATTGTTGATGCTCTCATTACTAGATCTTTTGCATTTTTTTCACAAATCAACAAAAATTGCAATTGACACCAATTAAAAGAATCTTGTATTAAATATAGAAATTGTATTTTTGATGAATTTTTGAAGTTATATCTTCAAAATTCATTTGAAAAGAATCTAAAAATAATTTTATAATTTTGACCATATGGATACTTTCAAAATTTTGGACTTCACATTATCTTTTTTAATACTAACTTCAAAAAACTTATAGAACTTATATTTTATAACATATTTGTGTCTTGCCCTAAACCCTTGGGCTTAAAAGGGATTAAAGTACCATTGTCTATACATGTTTGGGCGACAAACAAGCATTTGAGCAAGTTTGTATCATGTCAATTTTGGTGCATCTATATGAATATTTTTTTTAAGATAGAAAAAAACATTAACTTCATAGAAATTCTATTTTCAATTAGTACCTAGGAGGAAAAGTGTATGACCCTAAGCCCAAATTTTAGGTTGATGGGAAGAAATTTTTTTTTCTCAAAATTTGAAATTAAAATCTAAATTTTTTTTCTCTCATAGGTTGTGTTTTTCTCTACATTCAAATATTTGATTCATTCCATATGGATTAATGACACAAAACTAGTTATAAGCATTAGGGGAGATTTGACGTTTCAAGTCTATTTCCAAAACTATTGGCTGTTGCCAAGCCAACAATTATCAAAACAAAAATTGGTCTTCAAATGCAAAAAAATAATAATTTAAAAAAAATTAATGATATGGCATGGTCTCAACCATGTCAAATTTTGCATTCCCATAACCTAGGAACTTCCAAGCTTTTGGAGGCTTCAACCCCCCCCCCCCCAATAGCTTCTTCTATTGCAAGCAAGCAAAGAAAATTCTTAAGAAAATGATGTACTGGATTTGTTTTCAAATTAAATTTCAAAAATTTCAAAAATCAACAACTCTACAAGGTTTATTACACTTATGAGAACAATCTTATTGTTGTTTCAATTCTATCTTAGAATTATTAATGATTTATTTTTCTTTCAATCTACATAATAAGTTTTAACCCCTAAAGGTTTTTGACTATGTTTTCACCAAAAATGCTCCAAAACTGCCATTTCTAATACAAGTGCAATTTTTTTTTAAAACACATTTTTGACTCATGTAACCGTAGGATCTTGTAGTAAGGTGGTTTGTAAACATGCGGAAAAAATTCCAAAAATTTCCAGCATGTAGATTGCAAGATATAAGCATTTGAATTGACAAAAATTGTTTTTTTATCCCTACAAAAATCCGGGCAGCTGCAGTTCACAAGGTCACATTTGTGTGAAAAAAATTCAAAATGGTGGTTACTCTTTGAATTAATACTTCAATGCAAGTTGGCTACATTCTCAAAAAATTTCAAACCATTTGGAATTGTACAACATATAGGAAAAAATAAGTAAGTAGAAAGAAGTAAAAAATGAGCCAAAATACTAAATTGTGAGCATTTTATTCATGGAATTGAAAATTTTCAATCCCAATGGTTAAAATGTTGTAATAAACAATCTACACCTTCTTTTTTTTATTTTTTTCCAAAAATATGAAAAATTGAATTAAATGAAGAATTTCAAACTTTTTTTTGTACTGTAGAGATTCTATAACTGGCCGCAAACTACCCCAAACTCAAAATCTTCATAACTTTTGACTCATTGATCGAAATGGATTGATTCAAAGCTTTACATGGCTGTATAAACCTAAAGAACTAATTTGAAATTTCACTTTTTAAAAAAAAGTTTTTTTGAAGAAATTTTTTCAGCTGCCCGGGTCGCCTGCCGAGTAAAGAAAACAACATATCCTGCCATAACTTTTTAACCGTGAAGTCAAAAGTTATGAAAAAATTTGGGCCTTAAAGCTACTCCTCAGGCATACATTGTATAAAAATTTCAAAGAAAAACAAACAAACTCCATCCATAGTGAGCTGTCCAAAAAATTTATAATCTCAAAAAACGATGTTCAAAGCTTTAGGGGTTAAGCGACAACTTGGAATTTGGACTTGTTCCAATGACCTCAATTTTTAAAGGAAATGAATCTTTGAGACTTTTTTGTAAGAGAGGGAAACTTATTAGTTTCAGGAGAGAATAATTTTTATTTTAGTCTATGCCTAGGAGCAAAAGCTATACTACAAAAATCCAAATTTTAACTTTGCAGTTATAAAAGAAATCCACAAAAATTTGAAATTAAAGTTAAATTTTTTTTATTTTTATAGATTATATTTTTGTCTACATATGAAACTTTGATTCATTCCAATTAGATTAGTGATGTGAAAGTTATAAATAATCTTGTTTTAATGGCAATTTCATGAAAAAATAAAATATATCATTCATTTCTAATTGTAGCAATTTTTACAATTTTTCAAAAAAAATTGCTTGAGAGAATCAAATTTGCTTACTAGAACAATCTCAGTGTTTTAATTGTCGTATTTCAATCCCATCTTAGAGGTATTTACAATTTAAATTTATTTTCAATCTTCAACCTATTTCTATTCAATAATTTTTTAAAGAATGAAAATCAAGCATTTTTTTGATAAAATTTTATTTTAGACTTACAACTTCATCCTTTAAGACAATTTTTTTGTTAATATAAAGTGTGTAGTGCAAAAACTTTCCACAAATGGTGGTCAAAGTCATCTAAAAATTGTATAATAGTGTTCAAGAAAAAAAAATTTCAACTTTGAGTACTAATATCTTCTAATATGTACAATCAAACTTATTGATTTTTCCCGACATGATTTTAAACATGTAAAGTACAAGATCCTATGGTTCAATTTTTTTAACAATTCTTTTTTGTTCTCTTGGGTGAATGCAACAAACATGATAGATTTTAATGATTTCTGATAGAAAAATAGCCTTAGGCCTTTAGGGGTTAAAGTGAATAATTTAAATCAAGTTTTTGTTATCTTAATTTTTTTTCCTATGCATTTAACTCAATTTTTCAACTTAAAAAAAAATTAATTGAAATTTGTAGTCCAAAAATTTTAAGCTAAGAAGATTCAAAAGCTTATAATGGAGAAGGTCCATAAACCGACCATCTAAGGGCTGGAACAGAATTTTGGGCAGGTCAAACATCTTGCAGTATTTTCCAGTGAATTTTTCTTGAAAAACAGCTTGAATAGGCATCTAACCCAAGTCATTTCATATTTTTTCAAGCTCTGTAGATTTAGTTATGAATTTCTGAAGTCAATATGGCATAGGGCTCCAAAAACGCCCACCCCCTCAAATGTTCATTGTTTGTACATTACTATAAAGATCAAAAAGCATCATGTACCAGAAATATACATTCCAAAAGGTGAGTGGTTTTGGAGCCTGAGCGGTTTTCGAGCCTCCTCCCTTAGTCTAGTCACAAATGGTGGGAACCACTTGTTTTTTTCACTTTGAACACAAATATCTTTTAATGTAGGACTTCGGGTCAAACTGTCAAAGTCTTCTACACAGTCTTATCTTGTCTACTGAAAGATCCTACCATTGGTTACATGAGAAAAGTCAGTTTTCAAGTTCTTGCTCTTTGCAATAGAAATGGGACTTTTTAATTGTTTTTTATGGAAAAAAAAGGCCTCTAAAGACAATCTAGGGGTTAATCAACAGGCCTGGTTTTCTGACTCTCCTGTATGGCTTGATCAATTGGCAATTAATTGGTGATGCATGTTTTCTTTTGTCATGAACAGGGCAAATATGTAACATTGATGTGGAGTGGAACAGTGGAGATGCTGAATGATTTTGTGGATGAGATTATCAAGAGTCAAAATCGTGCATCCCCAATTCAAATAGAAATGTGGTTGCTCCATGCAAAGAGGAGGAAATTGGTGTTGCAAATTGTGCTTATTATGCCCACCGTAAGGCACCACCAGTTTGAAAATTAACGAAAAACTAAAAGCTAAAGAGCGAGAATGTAACGATGGACCATTTCAAATGGCGTGTCAAAGTTAAATTTCAAAACTATGCCTGCAGTCAAAGCGAAAATATAAATTTTGACTGGTTGTGGACGAAGGGGGTCATGCATGGTTGACATGGACTTCTGAGGTGCGAAATGCTGCATGGCCATGCTTTCTTTTGCAAAGCTCGCATAAAGATTCTACATACATCCTGATCAATTGGTTTCTCTTTGAAGTGGAAACCATAGTTCTTCATGGCAAATTGGCCTTAGCATATTTGAGACTGTTGACCCAGCTACATATTGACCTCAGCGTTACTTGACTGCAATCCTTGATTGATGCATGAGTGATACATGATCGATGTTTTGTATTATGAAGTCTTCTCAAGAGATTCATTTGCATTGCTTCCTACTGCAGAGACGTCCAAAATATCTGGAGCCATTTGTGGGTGTCCCTGACCTAAAAGTTTGAGCCCAGCCGAGGCTTTTTATCCTTTACTTAAGTGAACGGGAATAGCTAGAGAGCTCACTGCAACTTCTCGTGTACAATGTGATCGCCATAGTAAAAGGACTTTTTTGAATCATATCATTAAAAATGGGAAATTGCAGCACTTTAGTGTCCTCACATGCCATGCGTTAAATTTCAGCAAAAATTCATAAAAATAACTCTTTGGGTTAGAAACCAACCAGTGAACCAGTGACTGGTATGGGACTGCAGCAATTCGGCCTGATATTTAATCTCAAGTATGGTTTACTGTTCATCAGACCCTGGAAAAGAGGAAACCTCATGTGAATATTCTTAAACCCAGTGTCCGTGTGCTTGTTCTCCTAAAACCCTAAGCTGTTTTTGATCAATTGGTGGAACCTGGTCTTGGAGTGCTTGCAGCAGTCTATGTGAACCCTAAACCATGGTGCATACAACGTGCATCACCCACTGATTTTCTAGTTAGCACAGGGTTGGAGCTTGCCAAATGGGTTTGACCCTAACACTGTTCATTTGTTCCTTTTCGCCCCGCCGTGAACTCCTGTAGCACTGTTCTCTTTGTAGCTCTATTCTACTCCATTCTAATTTGGTTTCCACAAACCCTCATCCTTCCCATCCTCGATTTGGTTTTCATCACGGACTAGCTAGCTAGCTAGCTTTCAAACTGCTTTCTGCAATGACCTTGGTTCTTCCGCAGCTGCTTTATGACGCTGCAGTAGTTGCTCTGATATTTCTAGATTGGGGCCTAATGTAATTCGAATTATATGTGCACTTGCATTGCTTTGGTGGTGTCAATGTAAGCATATGTTCCAGCTGCACACTGTGACGGCTCACTAATGTCATCCTAGCTAGCTAGCTTCTTGAATACATTAGAAAATTATGCTATTCTTGACGCTACCTAGCTAGCTAATTGGGACTGGCTGGAGTTGGATAGATTAACCCCTAAAAGTTTTTTACTATGTTTTCACCAAAATTGCTTCAAAACTGTCATTTTCTAAACAACTACCAAATTATAAGAAAAAAACATTTTTGGACAAAAGTAACTGTAGGATCTTTAAGAGCACAAGTTTAAAAAGATGTGGAAAAAATTTCAGCAATTTCTGTTGTGTAGATTGCAAGATATTAGTGTTTGAAGTGACAAAAATCCTTTTCTTACCACTGTGGAAATCTGGGCAGCTGCACTTCACAAGGTTACATTTGTATGAAAAAAAGTTAAAATTGGTGGTTACTCTCTGGATTCATTCTTAAAGGCAAGTTGGCTATATGCAAAAAAAAATTCAAATCATTTGGAGTTGTAAAACATAGAGGAAAAAAATAACAAGTACAGAGAAGTAAAAAATGAGCCAAAACACTAAATTGTAAACAATTTATTTATGGAATTGAATTTTTTTGATCCCAATGGTTAAAATGTTGTAATAAAAAATATTCACCTATTGCAATTATTTTTATCCAAAAATATTAAAAATTGAATTAAATAAAAGATTTCAAACTTTTTTTGTAGTGTAGGAATTTTGTAACTAGCCATAAACTACCTCAAACTAAACCTCCTCATAACTTTTGACTCACTAATCCAAATGGAATGATTCAAAGATTCCTGCATACAAAAAATTCTAAATAAAATATTTCAATTTTTCATTTTTTTCAAAAAATTATTTTTAAAGAAGTTTTTTTATCTGCCCAAGCTGCCCACAGATAAAAGGAAATCACATATCATGCAATAACTTTTTGACTATGTAGTCAAATGTTATGAAACTTGTTGGACCTTAAAGCTACTCCTCGGGCGCATGTTGTGTGCAAATTTCAAAGAAAAAGAATAAAAACTCCATTTGTAGTGAGTTGCCCAAAATCGCTATGTTGCCAAAAAACGCAGTTTGGTCTTTTAAGGGGTTAACTTAATTTTCAGCCGGCTAGGTAAGATATATCTTGGATAGCTAACTTGAGGTTCTGGAACACTTAACAAGAGTATGTGGGGTCCTGTACGCCGTTGCCGACACCCAGTGAGCTCCAAACATGTAATCCATGGAGCTGTGTGCCGCGCCTGTAGTCTTGTACATACATATGTGCATTGCTTAGCATGAAGAAAATGCCGGGAAGAGAAATTAGGGGGTGTCATGGCTCCTCAGAGAAACTCAATTTCTCAGGGAAACCCAAGTTGGTGAGATTTTTTGGGAGCCAATGAAAACTGCCATAGAGTGGAGGAGCCATGACACCCCTTTCTGCTGTTCGCACCGATTCTGCAAGAATTTCTAGCTTGCACAGCTGGGTTGGGAGCTCCAATACTTGCACCAAGTTGAGGGCTTCAATAAATTCTTCAATAAATTTTTAAAAAACGCCATTTCTTCACCCAACGGAGGAGAAGAAACGGCACTCTGTTTTCTCTGAGAATTTTGCGTCCACCTTTCGCTCCCAGTGCACCACATACTCTTTCTCAAAGAATTCTGAGGACTTCGGAAGTGCCGTGACACCCCTATTGCAGAAATTTGTGTTCAGTTTTAATTTCCACGGTGACTGGATGGACCGACGGAGAGGCCATGCATGACAAGGGTGTGACTGTCTCAGATAAATCATGTGGCATGCCGGGTCCTGTGCAGCAATCACCTTTGGGCTGCTCTATGGACACTTGGACAGGATGAGGATTGCTGAACTTGGAGAAATGACAAGCAACTACGACTTACTACTGTAGAATCTCAAGTACAATACACATTGTAGGTTGCTTAATTGGATCTACAAGAACTCTTGAAGAAGTAGCGTGATCGAGTGGGTGAGTGGATTGGAAGGTGACATGCTAGAATGTAGCATGGGTGACTGCTCCTTCGAAGCTAAATCCGATCAATGCGTGCCATACTAAAATTTTACTAGAAAGACACCTATTTCTTACTTAAAATCTACTAAAAAGGTCATTACTTAAAATCTTATCTCTAAGACTATACTTAAAACACCCCTTTCTCTTGTAGTGGTTGAATTTGTGATGTTTCCAATTGCTAATTAGTGTGGTAGTATCGAGGCTTGTCTACCTTGAGATCTAAAGCCAAGGAAATATAACTTAACCCCTAAAGGACCATTGTCCCTTTGGGGGACAAATGCAATTTTGGGCAGGTACCTACAGGCTGAATTTTTGTCCTAATTTTTTGAAACTTTTTTTAGAGATAGAAAAATTGAATATCTTTGTGGGGATATATATAGTTTTTCAATCGGTGACCGGGAACAAAAGTTATGCCCAAATAATCTCAAAACAAGGGACGGCGGGCAGTTCGGGCAGCAAAGAAAAAATTTGAATTTTTTCTTTTTGAATTTTGTTTCTTATAGATTATATTTTTGCCTATCTAGGAAGCTTTGATTCATTTTATTTTGATTTGTTATGAGAAAGTTATGGACAATCTTGTTTTTTAGGCAATTAGAGCATTTTCTTGAAAAAATAACTTATAGGATTCATTTCTGGATGCAATTTTTGCAATTTTTCAAAAAAACAAACTTTTCATGGTTTAGTTTACTTGCTAGAACAATCTCACCATTAGGATTAGTGCATTTTAATTCCATCTAAAAGATATTAATATTTTAGATTTTCCTTCTATCTCGTACCTACTTCTACTTAACAATTCTTTTAAGAATGAAAATTAAGTTTTTTTGAATTTCTTTTTTTCTCTAGATTCTCAACTCAATTTTTCACTAGAAATAATTAAAGCTCAAAACTCTTTAGTGCAAAAATTTTAAGTTAAAAATATTCAAAGTCAAAAAATCCAGTCCCGTAATGTGTTGAAAAACTTGTTTTTTCCACTTTAAATGGAAGTATCTTGCAATCTGTGCGGTCAAAAATTCTGAAAAAAATTTCACAATATCTTAGACTAGTGAGGTATAAGATCCTATGGTTAGATTTGGAAAAAAATGAATTAATTTTTTTTACTCTTTGCTATAGAATTGACAGTTTTTAGTGTTTTTGGGTAGAAAACAGGGCTTGGTCCTTTAGGGGTTAACTTAGAGTATCCAACCCATTTCCGACCCCCCCCTATTTCCAATCTATAAACTCTTTTGTTTCCGTGAAGTTATAGCACAAAGTCCGGAGTAGTTGTAGCACATTATCATTGGTTGTAAGGCTCTTAATATTGCAACCAGCCCTAGGTCGATTATGCAATTGATCTATGGTCACAAATAGAAAGGTCTATATCACTATTACAAGTAACAAATAATCTTTGAGTAAAAAATTCACAATAATTACATTTTCTATCATAAAATTCTGAAAAAATATATAGTCCTTTTAAACTCTATTTCCCTATATGGAAAAACTTTTGCATCCAAAATTTTTGCATTGAAATATGCATAATTGTTTAGAGCATCTCCACCGCATAGGGGACGCACTGTGAGGATTTTGGAGCTCATTTAGAGACCCTGGGCCGTGTTTGGCTCTTGCGCCCCACGGCGACATGGAATGGAAGACACGGCCTGGGTATTTTTTCTTATTTTATTGCAACACAAGGAATCTCCCTCCAAATTCAAGTATCCTCCCATCAATGAAGTGCAGACCCATTCACTTTTTGAATATAAAAGTGTGTCTTTTGGGGAGAATTATGTAGAATTAATGAAACCGTAGCTTGAGAATTGTGCCAAATGACATAGAGAGCCATGGCCAATGTTCACCATTTGGCCGTCTCTTCTTCAATTTTGGCCAGGCTCGGGCATATTTTGACCCTCTTATTGCATGCCGCGGAGAAGTTTCTTCGACTCCACACACTAGAAGAAAAGCCTGAAATTTTGCGTTTGTTTCAACACAACGCGTCAAGTGAGTTGTGTAGAAACAAACTCAAAACACGCAGTGGAAAACTGCGAAAACGTAGAAAAATGCATTTTTCTACGTTTTTGCAGTTTTCCACTGCGTGTTTTGAGTTTGTTTCTACACAACTCACTTGACGCGTTGTGTTGAAACAAACGCAAAATTTCAGGCTTTTCTTCTAGTGACACAACCAAATACTGAGTTTGAGGCTCTGGCCGTGTCCCTATGGAAATGCTCTTAGAGCATCCCCACCACTTGGGGGACGTAGTATGAGCATTTCAGCTCTCATCCAGAGCCCCCGGGCCGTGTCTCGAGAAAAAGCCCCATGGGCAACACGGAATGGGAAGACATGGCCCGGTCACTTTTCCTTATTTTATTGCAACACAAAGAACTTCCCCCAAAATTCAAGTATCCTCCCATCAATGAAGTCCGGACCCCATTCACTTTTTGAATATAAAAGTGTATCTTTGGGGAGAATTGTATTGAATTAATGGATCCGTAGCTTGAGAATTGTGCCAAATCGGAGAGCCACGGCCAGTGTTCACCATTTGGCTGTCTCTTCTTCAATTTTGGCCGGACTCGGGCATATTTTGAGCCTCTTCTTCCGTGCTCTGAAGAAGTTTCTTTGACTCCACACGGCCAAATACCGAGTTTGAGGCCCTGGCCGTGTCCCCGTGGGAATGTTCTTAAGTGGTTGGAAATGGGTCGGATACTCTAGTTGTGTTTGTAACTCGACATTGGGAAGATCAGGGTGTGCTAGACGGCCGGTCCAAGCGGTGCCCTGGTGGGAGGACATGACCGTTGAGTGCATCGTCAATGGGCTGGGCAGGGCACAGGAGCAGGAGCGGCAGCTTTAACTCAGCTGAGCTGAGATTTGGGTGGAACTTAGAGCGTGACTGTCTGGCCGAACACCAGACACCTGTACAAGCACCTTTCAATTGGTGTGAAGGACGCTGGCTAGCTAGCCAACACCAGCCCTTTTTTCTTACTTTTGGAGAAAGTGCTAAGATGCCGATTACTTCAAATTTGGTGAAGCATTGTATTTCTACATTCATCCGTCTTTTGGACTTAAAAACACTTTTTCATCATATTCATACACTTTTTCATTCAGATTTGGTGACTTCATCCATATTTTATAGAAAATTGGATTTTTTTTGGCAAAAAAAGATATTTATTTTAAAATGGTGCAATCTGACCCTACAATGCTAGAAAAAAGGGCTGGCCAACACCACCTAAACCCCCACCAACAAGGCCCAATTTTTTATTTTTTTATTTTTTTATTTTATAGTTTTTATAGTTTCCAATTAAAGTTACTATCCCTTGAGAAGATGCAACCGTTGGTTAATTTTTAAAAAAAAACAAAAACTCTTCCCTTGCGATTGATCAAAATACTATACAAACATACAAATGTACAAATATGCATATGTACATATGTGCATACAAACACAAATATGCATACCGAAATACAATATGGTTATAGAAATATGGATATGGATATTAGAATATGATATGGATACAAAATACAAAAGCATTAATCCATATCGTTTGGTCTTGAGATTACATTTGGAAATTATATAAAGGGGATGTTAATTTAACAAACCTCATATTGAAAATAAACAAAATAACTCTTCTCCTCACTATTGAGGTGTCCTAGAACTCGCACCATTCAAAAATAGACTACTTTCCAATTAAGTTACAAATGCTCAAAACAAGAGAGAACATTAAACCCTACCATCAAAGGTGGTCCCACCAAAATGGATTTACCTCAAGGAAAATCACAAATTTTTTTGTATCTTTGCAAATAATTTTTTACAAATTCACAATTCATACTTGCAATCAGAGACCCCAAAAGAGTTGTTAGAGGTCTGAAACATATCCTAAACATGATACAAAATAGGGAGCTTTTTTTTCCCACTTTTAGGGATGTTTCACACTATGGCCGTCCAAGTTAAGAGGTCATCGATTCTACCAATCAGATTTTAGAAACCATGATTTCCACCAATTAGATTTGAGAAACCCATGGCCTCTCGACTTGGACGGCTACGCCCCTTACTCTGGAGAAGCCAAAATTTACCCTGTAGGGCCCACCTTCAATGGTGAGTTAGGATTTCATGTCCTGCCAAAACAAGTTCACATTATTTCCGGTTAGCTGACAGACTTCAGTTGAGCTTACTTGGCTCTGCTGGAATTGAATCCTCTTCCCTGTAACCTATGTTCCGTTGCTCGGCCGGCTGGTAAGTTAGCTCGGGTGTGCCTGTCCGTCAGGCTTCAACGCCAGATTCTGATGGCCGAGGGATCTTGTCATTCTGCTTGGCAAGGACGCGGCGTTGGCAACTTGGCATCAGGCCAAACGAACGGATAACAAGGGCAAATTGTACAATTATAATATACTGCCATACGTGAACTTTCAGTGGCCCGTATTCGCACGCCGTTCATGGCACACTTCGTGATCGGAGCACCCACAACCATCCACTTAACCCTTAAGCGTCTCAATCCTTTTTTGAATTTTTGCACATTTTCACTTATAGCTTTGTACAAATATATCATTTACCAGAATTTAATGAATTTGGTCATTAAAGAAGGTTGTCTTTTCTAGATTCAAGTATTACATTTGATAAATGAGAGGTTAATTGGATGAAACCAGGCCTTGAACCCCTCTGTTCATTGTCCAGAATATGGACGTCGGCTCGCTTCAGGGTTAAGCAATTCACCATAAGGTAGCAGTATCCATAACCGTCAAAATAAGGAATTTCAGCATAGTTAGAAGTAGTTTTTCCTAAAAGAAATATTTTTGTTGTACTAGCAATTGAAAATCATGAATTTTTAAAAAAAAAATAGAATTTTTGGATAAAATATCAAATTTCTATGAATTTTCGAAGTAGAACTCTATAGGGCACTCTAAACCACACTCTAGTAAAGTTGCCTTGATTCTCACACCAAAATCTACAAAAATCAGACCTCACCAACTACAATCAAGCATTGGCATGGTTTCAAGGCACATTTGATAACATTTTAAGATAACTCTACTATCGGTAATTGGGTTGCACTAACAATTATGGATGCTGCTACCTTAGTTGGAGATACCTATTCTTAGGAAAAATTATTCTTGCACTGCTCGCAATTTTAAATCAAGAATTTTCAAATAAAATCAAATATTTTTTAGGCATAGAGATTCAGTTTCTATAAATTTTCAAAGTAGAACTTTCTAGGGCCTGTAAGGTGGGTGAACCCAATACCAATTGTTGACCTAATGCCATTCAAATGTAGGCCCCTTGTTGATTTTAGAATGAAAATTTATGACAATAGTACATGCGTTAATTCCACAATAAGTGAAGTTAAGAGGATGTACTATTGTCATAAATTCTCACCTTAGAATCAATGAAAGAAAGTACTTCTCAGTGGTATTAGGTCAACGATGGGTATTGAGTTGAATTGCACTCTAATAAAGCTTTCTTAATTCTCAAATTGAAATCTAAGAAAAATTAGAACCCACCAACCACAATTAAGCATGGGGACAATTTCAAGGCATGTTTTTAGACACTTTAATAAGAAAAACTCTATAGTACAAGCCTGGAGGACATGGACAAGAACAAATATCAATGCATCTCCCTTAAGTTAAGAGTCCATTGTAGGTCCTACTTATTGGATTCACAAATTATTTTGCAAAAGAATGGAAAATTAGGGAGATATTTCACAAGCTTTTTGGCCAATCCAACTATTGAAAACAAATGATACTTTACAAGAAAGAAATAAATAAATCATATAGTTTACCTTTGAAGATCCTAGTGAGAACTATAATTATAATTTTAAACACTTTTTTGGATGCTAAAGTGGAATTTTTAATTAATTCCCTATAGAGTTCTAATGACAATCCATTTGTGAAAAAATACAAGAATTGTTTGTCATGTCATTTGTCATGTGTTGAAAAACGCACGGTGGAAGTCATTGAATTCTTAAAATGGTGATTCTTTAGGACTTCAATCCAACTTCAAATTTTAATTCTTGATTCAAATTCTTTGAACCCCAATTGCATATTGTGTGTAGTTTCTACTACATTAGGATACAAATGAAAAGATTTGAGCCTTAGGCTACAAATCAAAATTGGGCTTGGTCCTTAATGGGTTTGCCTACCTTATGTCCAAATTGTCCACATAAACATCTTAGTATGGTTTCAAGATTGATCATCTTATGTGGTTTATATTGATTGTTGTTGATGGTAGAATGAACAATAATTACAAATTCTTCTTGTATCAAAAACAACATTATTTTTAATAGACAAAGTAGGAGCTCAACAAAAACTAAACAATTTTTTTGTGTGTAATTGATTGTTTGGGACTATATTGCATGGAAAAAGACACTAAGATAAATTAGAAAGGACAACTTAGACAAAGTACAAAGCAATTTGCACTTGAGTTGAGTTCATTAGAGCAAAATGGAGCTTCTACAAGGCTACTAGAGCTGGACAAGCCATCCAAATAAAAAACTAATATATTTTTTTGAAAGATATTAAATATGAAAATTCAAAATTTGACATGGCATCTCTTTATTTGGACTTTGGGGGAACTAATTCAAAGTTTGGTGGCCTTTTTAAGGCCCCCAAATTTTTGTAATGGAATGTATTATAGGTTAGAAATTACTACATTAGATTTTAGTTTAGTCTAAAGGTTTGATGATTGTTCTAAGATTTGCATCTAAGTCATTTTGTAACTTGTGTTCCATTTTTTATAGTTGGTTATCTTTGAAATCCTTGCACTATACTTTTTCTTTCATTGAAGAATTGAATTCAAAGTCTAAAAAAATTCAAATAATGAAGCTTGATTTTAAATCTTTAGAAAATGTATGGAATAGAAGTAGGTACAAATTTAAAGGGGAAAAAATATTAAGTTCCATACAAATGAATATGACCTTCAAAAGACATTTAGGATGCTTCAAGATTTTATTCTTATTCTTTGTCATAATAAAGCATATATATTTTTTGACAAGTGTTAAAAATAATAGTTTTTAATTATATTTTATGGTTTATATTTTAGAATAACATTCTACCTAGTAAGTCTCCCAGTAAGTCTCTCATGTTCATAAAGAATAAATTGAAGGATCTCAATTTGTATGAAATGTGGGAAAAAATGTGGATAAGAAGTAATTAATAGTATTCTTTTTAGATGAAATCCATAGTATATTTGTTCTAGCTAAAAACTCCAATAAATAAAACTCATCCAATTGATCACAATGACAATGAGCTAATGTAGAACAAATGAATTACACTTCTAAGGTTGATTTTTTATATCAAGGCAATAGAAACTCTTCCAAGAGAACAAGGCCAAAGTAAATCATTCAATCTTTTAAAGACTTAACATACATTGATGGCTTCAATCAATATGGGCAACATTGCTGATTTAGTATATATATATATATATATATATATATATATATATATATATATATATATATATAAAATTTTTTCTTCTACAATTTTTTTTCCATTAATGTTCAATATGTTTTGTGAAAAAAATATTTGAATAACACTTTTTTGTTGATTTTTGAAAGGCCGTTGAAAATAGATAATTTTTGCTTCCAATAGTTAAATTTTTCTACATCTATATTAGTTGAATTAAAATCATATTCTTGGAAAGCGAATCCGTTCTCACATTCGAAAAAATATACAAAAAAGAATGCCAAAAATTCTAGGAATTGTCCCAAACTATTGTTTGTGTCCAAAAAAACCATTGTTTCTTCGAGGATTAATTTTCTTCTTAGTCTTAACTCAAGAGATTTAGAAAAGTTACAAAAATTCTTTCCAAATTTTTAGCAATGGTGATTGTGACAATGTAAAAACTAAAAAGTACTTCAATCTTTGTTCTTTGGATTGATGTAATAAAGGTTTGCTTGCACCAAATCCACCTAAAATTAATAATAATCCTTTGAGTGATGTTAATACTACTTCAATTAAGATTCTACCTAACTTATTGAAATTTGTTAGTCTATCAATCAATAAAAATAATTAAAATTTATTCTTTATTGAAATAGAAGTTGAGAAAAAGCTAAGTGTGAAACTCAAAGAAAAAGTGTCTATATATAGATTTATAAGTCTAGTATGTAGTTTATGTTTAAGAGAGATTGTAAAGATAGAAAGAACTTGATTGTTTTGGAGTCTTCTATAATTCTCAAAAGTATATATGGTGAGTTCTTGATAGCTATTTGATTTATGTTGGCAAGGGTTGTTTTAATGAAGAGTCTATTAAATTTAATGTTTTTAGACAAGCATTGAATCATGTTGTACATGTAGATACTTATAGCTTTGGCACTAATGACTATTATTGATTAAATGTTCCAACCAAATAATTTTATATTATATATAAGTGAATGATATATATTGTCTTCTTTAGGTTAATCAATTCTTGCAAAAAATAGTCATTATATGCAAAATGTGAAGTCAATGAATTATAATGTGTTTTCTTTAAATGGAAGGTATTAGAAAGTAGGTTATTGTAATGAAGATGTTCAAAAATAGTATAAATTCAAACATAATCTAGCATCACAATCACAAGTAGTTGGTCTACTGCAAGGTTAATTATGGTAGTATAGTAGGAGCAAGTGATTTGTTATAGAAAATGTTTGCATTCATGATAAATTAATATATGATGGTTGAATATGAAAAGAACACCTTTGAGAAAATTTTGTTATATCTTTGGATTTGAAGGTCTATAATGTGATCATTCTTTTACAATAGAAAATGCATATCAAAAGAAATCTTATTGGACAATTTTAGAGATAATAGATCATATTTTTGCATGACTTATTCCTTAAGTGTTCAATTGTTAATGTAGTGGATGATGAATATTGAAAAATTGCAATTATTTCTATTAATATTTGGAAGATTTTTAAAAAATTATTCAATGTATTAATCAAAAGAAATTTTTTTTGTAAGGCAATAACCCTTTTAATTAGTAAAATAATTGTTTTTGTACTTCATTGGTGGCCAAAATTCAAAGATTTTGATTCACTACATAAACAAGTTGCAATGAAAATTGAAAAGTGTTATAAGTAGAATAAAATTGTTTATTGTTTAGGAAGTATGTTATAATCTTTCAAATTCTTTCATCATAGACTAGTATAATTAGTCATTGATTTAATAGAATGATGAATTTTATAATTCTAAATCAATAAAAAGAAGTTTTTTGCCTCTAAAGGACTAGCTTGCTAAATTTAGCAATATAGCAATTTTGGGCAAGTACATGTGAATGGAAATTTTCCTATTTTTGTCCCAAATTTTAATAGAATATAGGGGTGAAGAATATCTTTCATAAGTACTTAAAATCAAGACAATTGGAAATATGAGTAAAAAATTATCACCTAATATGTTTGTTTTTTCATAAATGGGCAATTTGGGCAAATTGGAAAAAATCACTTTTAAAAAAATAAATTGAAAATGGTTTTCTTCATTTATATTTGTGTGGAAAGCTTTTAATCATTTCATTTTGATTAATGAGTCAAAAGTTACAAGGAATTATTGTTTGTGGGCATTTATGGATTCCCTACTCTTAAATAAACTTTGAAGTCCTTTGTTCTACTAATTTTAAATATTTTTTCAAAAAAATAAAATCATTGGATTTAAATACTTCATTACAACATTGCAACCATTGGAATTGGCATTTTTCAATTCCTTAAAGAAATTCTTAACAACTTTATATTTTGAATCATTTGCTATTTTTTTCCTATATGTTTTACAATTCCAAATGATTTGAAATTTTCTGAGCATGTGGCCAACTTGCATTGAATAACAAATTCAAAGGATAACCACCATTTTGAACATTTTTCATACAAATGTGACCTTGAGAAGTGCAACTACGTGGGGTTTTGCAAGGATAAAAAAAGAATTTTTGTCAATTCAAATATTAGTATCTTGCAATCTAAGTGATGAAAAACTTTGAGTTGTTTTCCACACGTTTACAAACCAATTTACTACACAATCCTATGGTTACAAATCTTTAAAAAGTGTTTTCTAAAAAAAATTGGTATTAGTATTGGAAATGGTGGTTTTTGACTATTTTTGGAGTAAACCTATTCAAGGAACTTAAGGGCAAGTTCATAGTCAAAAAAATCAATCATAAAGGTGGAATTTGTATATAGCCATTTGAATGATCTAGTGAGGCTTTCAATACAAGTTATTTGATTCAACATAGTAGAATTCAAGTTTTGTTTGAGGCAAAAAATACGATTTGACAATGAATATCTAGAATTTTAATGTCACCACATTACATGAATCAATGTATCAATAATATTTTGACAATAAACTGAAGAAAAGATATAAGAGGTGTTTATTGCAAAATACTCTTCATAGCTCATAACATTCAATACCATAGATGTGACCTCCCTTCATCACTATAGAAATCCAATAAATCCAGTATATTAGAAAATAATAATTCCTTGTCTACATCATTCTCTTATAAAGACCTTGTTTGATTCCTTACCAGACACTTGGATTGCAAATGGTCCTCCCAAATAGGGTCAAGAATGTTATGTTCATTGACAGTGATTGAATCATTTCCTTGTCTAAAAATAAATTTGTATCATTACTGTAAAATTCTCCATGAAAAACATAGATGTATACTGGTCCTCATAGTTTACAACATTCTATATATGCAATCAATTGATGTGACATCCCTTCACCACTATAGAGATCCAACGAATTTAACAGAAAAGAAAAGAATTATACTTTACCTGCATCATTCATGCATGGACACTTCATTACATTCTTTTCTATACACTTGGATTGCAAAGGAATCTAATAAAACAGGTCAAGAATGATGTGTTCATTGAAAATGATTGAGTACTTCCCATGTTTCAAAATGAATCCATGATACTTCTACATTTTCTTGTAAGAAAACCATAGATTTATAATGCTCCTCATTATTCATAACATTCTATCCAAACAATGTGATGTCCCCTCTCCACTGTAGAAATCCAATAGATCCAAGATGACAAAAAAATATTGCTCGTCTACATCACTCATTCATGGACACCTCACTTTGTTCCTTTTTGACTTATCTACACTTGGGATTACAAATGGACTGAACAAAAAGGGTAAAGAATGTTACGTGCATTGAGAATGATTGAATACTTCCCCTGTCTCAAAATTAATGCATAATACTTTTGTAGTTCCCTATAAAAATCTACATATTTATTTTGAGATAGAAGTGGAGTATTGATTTTAGGGGTGAAATTTTGCTTGAAGACCAAATTTTCCTAAGGAATTTGAAAAAAATTTCACTCTTTTGATGCCAAATGGTCTATGGAATCATTACCAAATAGATAAAATCACTATAATTGAAAAATAAAGTACATATAATTAGAAGGGGTAATAAATACATTCATCATAAGTTTAGGGTAGGGTTGGCATGTCTCTACCAAAAATAATTCCAAAAATATACATTGGTAAATACTAAAAATACAAATAAATTTTGGCATCTATTTTTGGAATTATTTTTTGCCAATTCTACCCTACAACTATATAGTAGGATCTAGAATAGGATAATAAAAAAAGTGTGTAAAGTCTTTAAGAGATTAATGATCAAATTGAATCTAGTTCTTTGGAAAGGACTTCTATTAGTAACGTTGATGTAAAAAATCAACCTATAAACATATTTTCTTACTCAACCTATTCTTTTACTTTATTTTCTCGATGTTATGATGATTAAGATGTAACATCAAATGTCATTGCTAACATAAAAACCTAGGATGCTTAGCAAAATCCATCAAGTTTGACACTATAAAATTCAAGAAAACACAAGCTTCTACTAGTGATCCTTCTAGGGCTAAGGAGCTCGAGGATTAATTCAAGTGAAATGACCAAGAGACTAAAAATTTGAGTTGCTTCAGAGATTGAACCAGGAACCATGCAATTTTAGGAGTATGAAAACTTGCAAATGTAGACTTCAATGTGATTAAAGTAGATACCTCCAAAACTACTACTTTTTTCCAATAAGTCAAGTTACCATGATTATATTGGTCAAATTTTCATACTTTTAAATTAGCACTTGAAAGGATGTTCCAATGCACTAAAGAACATGGCATTTGGATATTGTATACAAAAGTTACGAAGGAACAAAGTTTGGTATTGAAACGATCACTTCCACATACTAGGTACATAATTGATTTTGAAAATGTACACATATTGAAGATGGTAGTATAGGGTTTGTGGAGCATTTGGAGGTGCCTATCTATTTAGTTATCATTCCTTAAGACAGCAATGTCTCCGAAGAACTAGCAACTACTTCAAAATTAGTTGGTGGAATTAGAAAAAAACAAGTTCTAATTTGGAAATATTGGCAAAAGAACAAGTAAAAAAATCAATAAATTTTTTTCTTGAGTATGAAATAGAGGAAAATAACGTACTCTATTCTTGAACAACTGGTCTAATTTGAAAATTGAAGGAAAATAGCCGGTAAAACTCAAAAAACTTCCCAAACACTGGTTAATAGTTACAATGGAGGGCTGGTGGTTTGTTTTCCTTCTTTTGCAACAAAATTCCGTTTCACAGTTATTTCAAGGTATAAAATAAAAATTATAAAATAAAATAAAATAAAATAAAAATAAAAATTAAAAAAAGTTACGACACAGAGGACCCCTCCGACGTCATTGCTGTCCCATGAAGTTTGCCTCTTTCGTCGCAACTGAACTGGACTGAAGCCAACTGAAGTCCGTCCGTCGGTCTCTGCGGGAACTTAAGTTATCTGAAGTTGTCTTGCAGTGAGCCCCCGCCACGTCCCCTGCCGTAACTAAAATTGTTTGCCTCCGTTCCGTCCGTCAGTACGTCCGTCTAACGTATCAGTCGTGTGTAATTATTCCGTCCGTCTCTACCTGAGCAGGGCCGGGATCCGACAGAATCACTCCGCCGTAGTTGTGTCAGGGTTATCATCTTTTCAGGCCCTCCGTCAGCTGCTCCGTCAGTCCACGTTGGCATTCGCACTTCTCCGTCAGCCGCAGCCGGCAAGGGCCGGGAGAGGGAGGGTTCTTTTGACAGAAAATCCATCATGGAGCCCTACTGTACTGGAACTTAGTAATTACTACAGTACAGGAAGTAAGTTTAGTTATTTGCCAACGGTGGATACGGTAGTAGAAAGCACTATTCATCTACCGTTTCCATAGTAAAAGAAAAGTAAAAGTAATTTTCAAATTTTTTATATTCATAAAAAACTCAAAATTCAATAACTTTCTGCACCATAGGTTTATAATGCCATGAAACAAAGTCTGTGCACCCCTCCTCGTTGAGAGCTTTTTGATGGTTTGAAAAACACAAATGGGATTCATGGCTTAGAAGATCTCAATGTAGCAAACAAAACAAAACAAACAAATTGCTTAACTTAACCCCTAAAAGTTTTTGACTATGTTTTCACCAAAAATGCTCCAAAACTACCATTTCTAGTACAAGTGCAATTTTTTTTTAAAAACACATTTTTGACTCATGTAACTATAGGATCTTGTAGTAAGGTGGTTTGTAAACATGAGGAAAAAATTTCAGAAATTTCCACCATGTAGATTGCAAGATATAAGCATTTGAATTGACAAAAATTGTTTTTTTATCCCTGCGAAAATCTGGGCAGCTGCACTTCACAAGGTCACATTTGTGTGAAAAAAAATTCAAAATGGTGGTTACTCTTTGAATTTTTTTGAAGAAGTTTTCTCAGCTGCCCGCCGAGTAAAGAAAACAACATATCCTACCATAACTTTTTAACCGTGAAGTCAAAAGTTATGAAACTTGCCGGGCCTTAAAGCTACTCCTCGGGCACACATTGTATCAAAATTTCAAAGAAAAAAAAAAAAAACTCCATCCATAGTGAGCTGCCCCAAAAACTTATAATCTCAAAAAACGTTGTTTAGGGCTTTAGGGGTTAAACCCAATGAATATATAAGAACCTTTTTTGTGCAAAAAATCACTTAAAATTATCATTTCTATTGCAAAGAGTAAAAAAATTTGAGAACTATTTTTTTGTACATTTAATTACAGGACCCAACGATGCTAGCATGTGAGCTTCTAATATGTATATAAGTAGATATACTTATAGTAAAAATACCTATAATATAGGTACTTATAGTATAAATACACTCTTATCATAAAAGGGGTCTATTGTATAAGCACCTATACTATAGGTGCATCATCTTTGAGGCTCATAAGCTCACACTTCTATGCTCACATACTAGCAACCGTGCCATAGGACCTTACACCTAATTAGTATGAGAATGTGTGAACAGAATTTCAAAATTTTTGATTGCACAAATTGTAAGATATTTGTATTAAAGTCTAAAAAACAAGTTTTTCAACACATTAGGGGATGGAGAATTTGACTTTGAATCTTCTTAACTTTAATTATTGTACTACTAACAAAGTTTAGAGCTTTAAATTTTTGTGGTAGAGAATTGAGTTGAGAGTTTAGAAAAAGACGAAAAATTTAATTTTTATTCTTTAAAAAATAGAGGTAGGGTATATGATAGAAGGAAAATATAAATGATTAATATCTCTAAAATGGAATTAAAATGCACTAATTCCAATGGTGAGATTGTTTTAGCAAGAAAAATAGACCATGTGGAAATTCTTTTTAATTATAAGAAGTGCATTTAGAAATGAATTGTACAAGTTATTTTTTCAAGAAGATGACCAAATTGCCCAAGAAACAAGATTGTCTATAACTTTCTTATAACAAATCCAAATGTAATGAACCAAAGTCTTCTATGTGGACAAAAATATAATGTATGAGAAGAATTTTTTATTTTTTCAAACTCAAAGTTTAAAAAAAATTGGAGGTTGATCCCTCTCCCCTATTTTGAGTTTATTTGGGCATAACCTTTGTTCCCACACACCAATTGAAAAAAATTATATTACCATAAAGCTTATCAATTTTCCTATCTTCAGAAATTTAAAAAAAAATTAGGATAAAAATTGAGACCATAAGTACCTACTCAAAACAATGGTGCTATTCTGTGAGCTTGTGAGAGTGTGAGCATAAAGCTTAGAAATTTAAAAAAGCATTAGAAAACTTAATTTTATTCCTTAAAATAGATTCCATCTTAAAATTTGAATCAAAATTTTTTATTTTTATAAATTTTAGTACTTACTTTTGTAGACCTATTACCATGGACCTATTATCGTGGTTATATTGAATATGGATGCAAATTCTAATTTTTAATCTTATTTAGAAGTATACATTACAAAGATGAAGAACTCAATTGATATGAAAGATGAATGAAGATGAAATTAAGTTTGTATAGAATATTGGTGGATCATTATCTTATAATAATGTAGATCTTCTTAAGACTTAAAGAAAGGTACCGATAATTTTCTATTGATGTATTATTATTAGAGTTGTTTAGATTTTAGAAAAAAAAATTGTTGATAAGAATCTTTGCTATACTAAATTTTATTTTGGTTGATTATGTCTTGTAGCATTATAAGTCCTTTGAAGGCCAATAAAAGGGTATCAATTATTCCGTCTTTATTTGTAAATCGATGAATTTGTTTGAATTTTGGAAAAAAAAAATTTCATATGATTTCATTATATGTGAAAAGAGCTCAGTTGTACCAAATTTCATTTTGTTCATGACTATCTTGTAGTAGTGTAGGTCTTCTCAGAGGCCAGTGTGAGCACCTACACTTTCGTCTTAATGTATCAATAATATAACTTATTAAGATTTTCTAAAAAAAATATTCCATTGATTAGGATTAATTTTGTAAATAATGAACTTTATTACACAAGATTATTGATTAGTTGATCATTGTCCTCTTGTACATCCCATGAAGGGATCAACTTCTTCTTTCTTAACCCCTAAAGGCCCAAGGCCATTTTTCTGTCAAAAACCACTCAAAACTGCCATTTTTGTTGTGTTCATCCAAAAGAACAAAAAAAAGTGTTTTTATAGAATCTAACCATAGGATCTTCTACTTTGATTGTCTAAAATCATGTGGTAAGAATTTCATGAAGTTTGACTGTATAGATTGGAAGATATGAGCTTTCAAAGTTGGAAAACATAATTTTTTTAAACACTATCTTGCAATTTTAGATGACTTTGATTGCCATTTGTTGAATTTTTTTACACTATGGGTTTTGAATTAAGAAAATTTTGTGTTTAAAAATTGAGTTGAAAGTCTAGGAAAAAAATTCTAAAAAAAAATGCTTGATTTTCATTCCTTAAAAAATTATTAAGTAGAGGTAGGTCCAAGATTGAAAGAAAAATTAAATCGTTAATAACTCTAATATGGAATTGAAACACAATAATCCCAATCGTGAGATTATTATAGAAAGAAAATTTAACCTTTTCAAGCAATTATTTTTGAAAAAATGTGAAAATTGCATTTAGAAATGAATCCTATAAGTTATTTTTTCAAAAACTACCCGAACAAGATTGTTCATAACTTTCACATAATTAATCCAAATGGAATGAATCAAAGTTTCAAACATAGACAAAAATATAATCTATAAGATTAAAAAATTAAAATTAAAATTTCAAGTTTTTGTGGATTTATTTTTCTGCCCGCCAAGTTAAAATCCACCCTTTTTGTAGTATAACTTTTGCTCCCAGGCACCAATTGAAATAAAAATGATATTCCCACAAAGCTAATTAGTTTTCCTATCTCATGAGAAAGTTTCAAGAAGATTCATCAAAAATTGAGGTCTACGGAACTTGCCCAAATTCCAAATTGTCCCCTAAGGGGACAATGGGCTTTTAGGGGTTAATCTAATTGTTGTTTAGTTGATTACTTCCTTCTTGCTTCTTAGTACCTCACAATTTTGAGAAGATGATTGAGCATTTATAATCTTGATATAAAACTTGTCAAGCTTTGCTAGATTTTTGTAATCACTCTCCATTGTCTTGCCTCTTAGTATCCCTCAGTGTTGAGGGGAGTCCTATGGATTTGACCAAATTTTTTATTTTATTTTATTTTTAATTTTTTTGGTTGGAGCCATGGAACTCCCCTTAGCGCTGAGGAGAACTAAGAGGCAAAATGGAGGAGAGAGATTATAAAAATCTAAATTTGAATGGAATAACTTCACTTGATTTCAAAAAAAATTTAATTAGTCACCAATTTTTCTTCTTCTTAAAATCTAGCAAAATACAATAAATGGTACAACAAGGTTGTTCAAAGAACCATGGTGATAGGTCCACAATAATAGGTCCATGGTAATAGGCACTAAAATTTACCGAAGTTAATAAAATTTGGCCAAAAATTTTAGATCGAATCTTTAAAAAATTAAGTAGGCTCACAGAATAGCAACCTTGTTACTCAAAACCCTTTTTGTCCCCTACTTGACCATTGTATATTGTGAGCACTAGAAAATAAAATAATCATGGATTTTAGGTAATAAGCCAAGTACCTAAAACCTTATTTAATTGTCTTAACGCCAAGTGTACTTCTAGTATTTTACAAGAAGATTTACAAAACTTTGTTGATAGAGCTTCTATCATTTCAAATTCAGATGTTATTCTCACTGACGTAAATCACTAATATTGAGTAAATGAGCTTTAAGAGACAGATAGAACTCTAGAATAAGTAGTCCAATATTATTTAGAAAAGGCCCGCAGACAAGGAACCTTGGATCAATCTATAACAAAAGAACCTTCAGCAAATATTATTGGAATTTTTATACTAGGTTTTCATAATAACATGATGGGACAATGGTCTTTTAGTGGTTAAAGGTATGTATGTATATATTTACGTATGGATGCACATTGGATTTTTTTTTTAAAATTTACTTTGGATAGTGCAAAAAGAAATCTTCAAAAGAGTGATGAAGTTGGGTCACATCTATGGAGATATGGAGATGGATGAAATATGCATTTATTGATGAAAATTTTTAGATTCATCTAGAAGAGTGTACATTCATTTGAAATAGAGTGATATTGTCCAAAGATTTAGTAGCATATAACTATTTAATCTACCAAAAAAGGAAGAATATTTCACCAACTATACATTCTTCATAAAAAATTTGCATTGCTTCTTACAACAAAAATTTGGTAATCCCCCTTTACATATATGAACTTTATTCATTCGATCATGGTGATTTTGTCTAATTGGTATTGATGTCCATCTACCATTTGGCAATGAAAGAATGAGATTATTTTCTTTCAATTCCTTCTAAAATTTGGTCTTCTAGTAGAACTTCACCTCTAAAATGAATACTCAACCTTTATCTCAAAACAAATATATTGTTTCTCATAGAAAACTACAAAACCATCATGGATTCATTTTGAGATAAGGGGAGTATTCAATCATTTGCACTACACCTAAAGTTCTTTATCATTTTTGTACAGTCCCTTTGCAATCCCAAGTCTCTATATAGGAATGAATGAAATGAGGTGTCAATGAATGAATGATCTAGACAAGGAACAACTGATTTATTTTTGTCATCTTGGATTTGTTGGATTTCTACAGTGGTGAGGGGCGGTCACATCATTGGTATAGAATGTTACAAATAATAAGGAACATTACAAATCTATTGTTTTCCATGAAGAATTGTGGAAGTACTACGGATTAATTTTGAACAACAAGAGTATTGAATCATTTTCAAAGAACATATCATTTTTGACTTGTCTTATTGAGTTCCTTTGTAATCCAAGTGCATAGGAAGGAATAAGGTATTTATGGATGAATGATGCAGATAAAAGAATAATTCTTTTATAATATGTTGGATTAGTTGGATTTCAATAGTGGTGTGGAGAAGTCACATCAACAGTATAGAATGTTATAAACTATGCACATCATTAAATTCTATATTTTTTAATGGTGAATTATAAAATACATTGAATTTATTTTCAGACAAACAAAACATTCGATCACTCTTAATGAACATAACATTCTTGACCCCATTTTTGCAGGTCTTTTTGCAATCCAAGTGTATAAGGAGGAATCAAACAAGGTGTTCATAAAGAAATGATGTAGATAAGAAATAATTCTTTTTTGCTGTGTTGGATTTGTTAGATTTCTATAGTTTGTAGTGAGAGGAGGTCACATCAATGATATAGAATGTTATAACTATTAGGAACATAATGATGTCAACACCTATTCTAAGGATTAAGGATGTAAATTGCGTCCTTTTTAAATTATATCTTGAATTTATATATATATATATATATATATATATATATATATATATAAAGACATTTGCTTAGGAATCTTGGTCACCTATGGATAGAGAACACAATTTCATTATACCTACTACTACTAGAAAGCGACTTATTTGGATGCCAAGTTACAATGTGAGGGCATTGTTCTAGATTCCTATATAGGCACCTAGCTAGTGTCTATATAGACCTTTGAAATTGAATTTGTAGATTTTTGAATTTCCAATCTCCTTAAATTCATAGAATTTTGGAGTCTAAATGGACCTAATCTTCTTAAATGTTGAAAGACAATATACTTTTAGCAATGTTGATATCTTAGAAATCTTCAATTTCATTGCATAAACCCCTGAAGGACTAAATTGCCTTTTTTGGCAGTTTTCAATAGGTGCTTATAACTAGAGATTTTATTACTCCATATTATTCTTTGAAACTTTCACACAATATGTAGACTAGAAATATCTTTAACGTTCAACAATTTTCATAACTTTTGACTATTAATATAGTTAAAAAGTTGTTACATGATATGTTGTTTCCTTCTTGATTCAAGTAATTTGAGCATATTTTTTAAAAATCACTTTTCTTAGAAATAAAATTTGAAATTAATTTTATAGATTTATATATATGTGAAAAGCTTTGAAACATTCCATTTTAATTGATGAATCTAATATTATGAGGATTTTTAGTTTGTAGGTAGTAAAAATATTTTGTATTTGACAAGAAACTTTGAAATCTTTTATTCAACTCAATTTTCAATGTTTTTGAAAATTAACAAGAATATTGGGTGTACATTGAGTCATTGATTATTACAACATTACAACCATTGGAATGGACATTTTTCAATTTCTCAAATAAATTATTAAGAGTTTCATATTTTGAATCATCTTCTATTTCTTTCTACTTATTATTTTTTTCCTATATATAATACAACTCCAAATGATGTGAAAATTTTCAAGTATGTAGCTAGCTTGCCTTGAAGAATGAATTCAAAGAATCACCACAATTTTAAATGTCATACCAATGTGTTCTTGTGAAGTGCAACTAACCTTATTTTTGCTAGGCCCCCAAAAGGATTTTTGTCAATTCAAATGTTAATATCTTGCAATTTACATGGTAAAAATTTTTGAAATTTTTTTCATATGTTCCAAAATTAGCATACTACAAGATCCTATAGTTACTTGTATCCAAAAATGTTTTTTTCCTCAAATTTTCATTGATACTTGTACTAGAAATGGCAATTTTGGAACGTTTTTGTTAAAATTGTAGTAGAGACCATGTGGGGTTAAAATACAGCAAAAACTATATTCAAGAGAATCTAGACAACCCTTTTAAAATGCCCACGAGATCCCCAAACCAAGATAGTTTCAATAGGCCGAATCATGCTTGTCCGGCTGCTCGCAGGTGTAAACTTAGTTCCATCAGCGCTAGCTTCGAAAGATGGCGAGCCCCCGCCAGTCATCAGTCAATTGTGATGTGATCAAGCGGCGTAGCCAAGCATCCTGCCTCACTGAAATTAAGCGCAACCAGAGGAGGAAACTTCAGAGACGTGGATAAGATTCAAACACAGATTGAAGGTTCGGGAGTCTCGAAACTATAAGTTCTCTCAGCCAGCTTCTTCTGAGTGGCTGGGTGCAAATTGAGCGAAGACTTTCCATTCAGTCAACTTGCTTCTCTGGACTGAAAGCTCCACACAACCAGAACTTGGTCACGACACTGTACGCCGTTACAAACCCCATGAGATACCGCTGCTACAACACTAGAGTCTGGCTATAAATTAGTCTAGAATAACTTAAACAACACAGTTGCCGAAATGGGTAAGCCCGGGCCCGCTTCCGTGATTGTAGACCGCTAGAAAAGTAGTTTAACTTAGAGCATCACAGCGTCCACGAATTACCACCTGTGACAAGTCCCCGCCTCATGCTGGCTCATGCCATGACCTGGGAGACTGGGACGAATCGTATTGGAAATGCACCACGGCACTCGCTCGCTGTTGGCCTGCAGTCGGTTTCAGGCTCTGGAATACGGGATCAAGTTGATCAGGTAATAAGTTATCCCCAATAGGGAAATTAGGGTGCCCCACACTAAGGTTGAGACACTAGTAGCTGATCATGTAAGCGGTCCTTTGAGCGATTCAGCACCTGATGGTGAGCAGTATCAAGTAGTGGAAATTTTTTTCATGTAGGAAGATAGGAAATATGGGGATAGGAAAATTTTCAGAATTTCATTCCCCAAATTGAAATTACTATGAATTTTGGGAGGCAAAAAGTACTTCTGACCTATAACCAAAGTCTAGAGTCTTATAATTGCAATCATTCCATGACTACTTCCCACTCACTTCTTCTGTTCACTACTATGGGACATGTGCCATTACCTTAATAGTCCTACTCTTGAAAAGAACCAAAAAACCACATTCTAAGCTTGGTTGGATATCTGTCATGACCTTGATTGGAAATACTAC
The DNA here is from genome assembly GCA_947034885.2 of Thuidium tamariscinum. Lineage (NCBI taxonomy): Eukaryota > Viridiplantae > Streptophyta > Bryopsida > Hypnales > Thuidiaceae > Thuidium > Thuidium tamariscinum. The sequence continues at coordinate 13,918,452 of OX344752.2, read as the reverse complement.
ATCCCTAGAAGGCTAGAAGTTGGTTGTTGGGTGTGGATGATAATTGGTGTTTCAACCTTATTTTCTCAACATTTAACACCATATAAATATTTTTAGTTATTGTACAAAAATACACTACTTTTAAATTAGGTGTTGTCATAATTTGGACTCATGAACCTCCATGTTTATAATTCAAAATATTTCTAAATATACTTCTTCACTTTGATGGCTTGTAAAATAAACTTTTTGATGTAAGGCAACCTAATTGTTAAAACAACTTATTTCTACTATTTTGTAAAGGGAAAAGCATCCAAAACTAAGAGTGAAGCCAACTACAATATTTTCTAAACATGAGAATCATTCTAGAATTTAAGTTTAGGTACACCAATAACACCATAGCAAGCTTATTGTTTGTTGCTTAAAATGACAAGCTATATGGTCTATCTAGATTTACATTTTATAATGAATGCAATGTCTAGAAATTATATTACAATTGGATGCATTGTTGGTTTGGAATTTTTCCTTTCTTAACTAGGATTGTGTGTGCATCACAATTTGTACAATAGATACTATACATGCTATTGATACAAGTCTTATCCAAACCTTCAAGAATCCCATGAGCCAACACTTGGGACTCAAAGTACATGAACTCACAACATTCATTAAAACATATCTTCTAAATGAAGCTTGTGACATCAATTCCAAACAAGGTCTAAGGGCATTGTAAAAGTGACCCTGCTCTAAAAGTGGCTATTAATACTTCAATACATTTTACTTTCTTCAATGTACCAATAGTGTACACTAGAGGAGGTGGTTGATAACAATAATCACCATGTTTCCACTTCAAAAATTCATAACAAATTCCATAAAGGTTCAAAAATATATATAACAAAGTGGGTTACATGCCCATTCTGTTTTTCTTCCTACGAAAATGTACTGAAAATTGTTTCAGAGAGTCTAGCCGGGAGTCTAGCTTTCCACCACCACCGCCACACACACACACAGCAAATACAATCAGCTTTTTCGAGGTCGCTTCGTCAGCAAACTACGTACCTTCCAGATAAAAGAACAGTGGTGGTATTTCCTCACATGTATCCAACAAAGGATTCTATACGACTAACACTGGTTGGCACCCGCAGGCCGGCCTGGGAGACTGAGCCTACAGGAAGTTATCCCCCCTCCGCCCCGACTCGCGTGAATGCTACAGTAGCCCAACGTGGAGTAAGTGGAGCGAACCAAGCCTAAGTTAAGCAAGTGAAGCCTACCCGCAGGCAAGTCCACCCCCTGCCGTGCCGCAGCGCCCTCATGAGCTCGAATCATGTTGCGTGGGCTCCTGCCAAGCTCCCTCACCCACGGATCCTTGTGGTAAGGTACTACTGTAGGCACTAGGCAGGCACTAGGCAGGCAGGCAGATTCCCCAGGAGCTAAGCGAAGCTCAGCTACAGTTGGGGTGGTGATGTGGTGACGGAGGCCTGGTAGCTTAGCTTAGCTTGGCATGCAGCTCAGGCAGTAAGATCGTAGTGTTGTGTGGCTAACGTTTTTGACTTGGTCCACCAAATTGCAGGAATCACTCCCTATCGACTTCAGCTCTCTCGGCTTACGTGCCGGCAAATGCAGTTCTCAAGAAGCGCTTTCGTCCTTGCCCGGCTCGCTGGGCTGGACTGGAGGGCTGGGCTCGGCTCCATGAGGAGTGGGTGACGGACTTCCGTTCAGGGTCGCTTTTGTCGACGCATGCAAGGAAAAAGAAAGGCTGACGGACGGACGGACGGACGGAGGCGGCAAGGAGAGAGCCCAGCCTTCAATTGAGAAGGAGGAGTTCCAGAAGGCGCTCATTTAACCCCAAAATGCTCCAGGCACCACAAACTTTGAAGCTAAATTAAACCTAATCAATCTGTCATTTTTAGTAGTTTATTTTTTTGGAAACTTCTCTTTGAAGTCTAGTTTTAAAACTTCTAAATGCTTGAGGCCTCTTCTAAGCTTCTAAGAATTTGCTTTGTATTCAACAAAAAATCAACATTTTGATGAGCTATATCAATTTCTTTTTAATGTAATAGTAGAAATTCAAACTAGACATGCTAGAGATCACTTTAAAACAAAAGAAAACATAAAAATAGCACTTATGGATCAAAAGATTATAATGTTTGATTATGATGGTGTTAAAATTGCAAACATGACTTGAAGTTCTTCAATCCACTTTTCACATGTCAAGAGTCTAATAAGTTGGTCGCCAAAAAAATATGATGTTAAAGGGTCTAGATTGCATAACCCCAATCAATTTATGGCTTCTCAAAATTTACTCTACAATTCTTTTAACCCCTAAACCCCTGAACAACGTTTTTTGAGATTATAGATTTTTTGGGCAGTTGGTGTTTTTATTGTTTTTCTTTGAAATTTTGATACAATGTGTGTTCGAGGAGTATCTTTAAGGCCCAACAATTTTCATAACTTTTGACTTTGTGGATAAAAAGTTATGGCATGATATGTCACTTTGTTTGCTCGGCGGACATCCTGGGCAACTGAAAAAACTTTTTCAAAAAAACTTTTTCTAAAAAGTGAAATTTCAAATTGATTCTTTAGGTTTATACAGACATGGGAAGCTTTGAATCAATCCATTCCAATCAAAAAAGTCAAAAGTTTTGAAGATTTTGAGTTTGGGGTAGTTTGCGGCCAGTTACAGAATCTCTACAGCAAAAAAAAAGTTTGAAATTCTTTATTTAATTCAATTTTTCATATTTTTGGAAAAAAATAAAAACAAAAAGTGTAGATTGTTTATTTCAACATTTTAACCATTGGGATTGAAAATTTTCAATTCCATGAATAAAATGTTCACAATTTAGTATTTTGGCTCATTTTTTACTTCTTTCTACTTACTTATTTTTTCCTATATGTTGTACAATTCCAAATGGTTTGAAATTTTTTTGAGAATGTAGCCAACTTGCATTGAAGTATGAATTCAAAGAGTAACCACCATTTTGAATTTTTTTTCACACAAATGTGACCTTGTGAAGTGCAGCTGCCCGGATTTTCGCAGGGATAAAAAAACAGTTTTTGTCAATTCAAATGCTTATATCTTGCAATCTACAGGGTGGAAATTTTTGAAATTTTTTCCACATGTTTACAAACCACCTTACTACAAGATCATATGGTTACATGAGTCAAAAATGTGTTTTAAGAAAAAAAATTGCTCTTGTATTAGAAATGGTAGTTTTGGAGCATTTTTTTAGCGAAAACACTGTCAGGGGTTTACGGTTAAATGAATTTCAAATGTGGTTTTTTCTCCAAGAACTAGTGCATTTGAGTTTCCAAGAGCCCTCAACACTATGGAAAGTCAAGATTGCAATGGACACCCTTGCACAAAATTTGGAATAGAAAAATCATAATCAATGATTTTCAAGATCAATTTTTTGATGCTTTTACTAAACTTCAAAAAGAAGTTTTCAAAAATATAAACTGCTAAAAATAGCAACTTGGTTAGGGTTTCTTTAACTTCAAAGTTTTGCAAACACTAGATATTGGTGCCTTGGACATTTAGGGGTTAAACATAAAAAAATTAATCTTGAAAATGATTGATTATGATTTTTCTATTCAAGATTTTGTGCAAGGGTGTCCATTGCAATCTTGACTTTCCATAGTTTCAAGGGCTCTTGAAAATGAGCCTCAAATTCACTAGATCTAAAAGAACAAATTACATTATTTAGAAACTCATTTGAAAAATTTGTAGAATAGATTTTGATAAGCTATAAATTGCTTGGTGTTGTGCATATTAGGCCCTTTAACCTCATATTTTTTTGGTGACCAACTTTTTAGATTTGATATATGAAAAGAGGAACAAAAGACTTCAGTCACTTTTGCAATTTTAACACACTCAGGATCAAACATTATAATCTTCCAATCCATGAGTGATATTGTTGTCAGTCAATTCTTTTCCTAAGTGATCTCTAACATGTCTATTTTGAATTAGTTTGGTTACATTTCCAAAAAAATGATAAAGCTTATCAAATGTTTTTTTTTGTTCAATTTAAATCAAATTCCTAGAAGCTTGGGCATTTAGGGATTAAGAGTTGGAATTGAATTTGGGAGAGGTAAAACAAGTGGAATGTGGCATTGAACTTAATTCAAGTCATTTCATATAATTTGTAGGAGCTTAGTAGAATGAGTTACGAAAATTTGAAGTTGACATGGTACATGATTCTAAAAGCGTCCACCTTCCAATATATACATTGTTTGCACATTGATGAAGCCTACAAAAAAGAAACATGCACAAATAGTGTACATTTGAAGAGGTATGCAATTTTGGAGCATGAGCACTTTTTAAACCTCCTAGATGAGTTGTGGGTACACTGAAAATTGTACTATGTGGAAAAAAATTTAGATCCTTTATAACTTTACTATATGGTCATGTTCCCAAGTGTATTAGAACTTTCTTTCACTTGCAAAGGAGACAATATGAAAATATGACTAGATTAATAATAGTAACTAGGTACAATAGCAAAAAATGGCAATTTTAGAGTTACCCACTTCAACATTTGCTCAAATTTTGTGTCACTATAAATAAAATCATTATTACTATTAATGTTTTATGACTGCAAAATATGATTGCACTGAGTTATAAAATCAAAAAATATGACTCACGCAAAAAATCACTATAGTTAACTTATAATTATCGACGAGTCATTTTTTAAATGAGTCATATTTGAAATCATATATATTAAGAGGTATAATTAACCAAATTTAGTACTTTTTTTGCCAACATGGTGGATAAATTGACTATCCTTGGAGTCTTGACTTTTTCTTGAGCTGTCCATGGAAAAGAAAAGAAAATCCTATGTGGATTATGACTCCATGTAGTCATATTTTGGTTGAGGTGAAATATGACAAGAATGTATTCTATTTTGGATGATATGGAATATGACCTCTTGCAATCATATTTTGGCTATTGTGGAATATGATTTTGTGTAGTCATATTTTTTAGTGATGTGAAAGGTGACTCTTGTGAGTCATATTTTTTGCTAATGTAGAAAATGACCCTCACAAGTCGTATTCTTTATTGATGTGAAATACAACTTACATGAATCATGTTTTTGAATGATGTGGTAGTTCATATGGAATGTGATCAATAATATAATAATTGAATGTAGTTATATTTTTAAAATGAAAGTTACATTTTGGACATGATTGTAAGTAGTGTATGACTATAGCGAGTAATGTTTTGGACAAGATATATTGTGTTTTACCCAAGTAAGTGATATTTTGATAAGTGAGAGTTGAATTTCTTAGATTTGTATGCATTATTTGTAATTGGGGTCATTGAGGTTTACAATATCTTTTTGTCATAAACTACAATCACACTTTCTATACAATTCTAAATAGGTTTGACTTATTGTAGTCATGCATCAACATCATTTAGCAGTTAGGTAAAAGGTCTATTAAATTAAAAGTGAGTACATATGATTTTTGAAATGCACATGAATCAACCATATTAGAATTTAGAAAGTGAAATGCAAAAAAGAATGTGTCTCTTTTTAATGACATTTACTGGTCACTAATACAAAACATATCACAATGACTCTTTATAAATGTATATTCCCACATACTTATAGGACCAATATTTCTTATGAAAATGTGAGGATGCTACCTCTTTAGTGTTGCAAATAGCTTTCAATAACTTCATTGAAACCTCTAGTGTCTACATATACATATACATATACAATCAAATAGGTTAAATTTTTTAGTGAATGAACAATATAGCTCAACCTTCAAAGATTTAAGGCAACACAAAATATAGCACAAGTTTAAGGTAAGTAAAAGTCATAACTACTATTCCTCTAAAAATTGCAAATAAACCAAAAAAATAATAACAATGGTGATTAGAGCAACAAGTAGCAAAAAATGACAATGCAAAGAGCTAACAACAAGCAAGGAATAAGATGCAACAATAAGCAAGAACTAGCAAGAATTAGGAATTTAAGATAGAATAGGAAGTATTAGTTGAAATTTAATAACATGCAACAAATAAGAAGAATAAGCAAGAACTAAGATGCAATAAGAAACACAAGTTGAGATACAACATGAAGATATTAAAAGTAAGAACTAAAAAAATGACAAGAAGAAACAAGAAGAAATAGGCAACAAGAAATAAGAAACAATAAGCAACAAGAAAGAACAATAACCAAGAACTAAGAGGTAACAAGAAGAAACTATTAGTAAAAAAGAAGAACTAAAAGATGAGAAGAAGCAAGAACTATTAGCAACAAGGAACAAGAAATAAGAAACAAAATAAAGCAAGTGCTAAAAGGCACCAAGAAACAAAGAAGAGGCAAAAATAGCCAAATGCTCCACTTTGAAGGGGTGGCTACAAAAAACAATGGCTAGGTTTTCAAAATCCTAAATCAATGGCTGCTATAGGGAAGTGGTAGCTAGCATTTTAAAACCCTCATCATGTGACTTGCCCTAGTTATGCCACATGACTTGTTCTAGTCATGTGATTTGTCATAGACATGCAATTGATCAAATATAAATATACTATACAAATAAGCTAGTTCAACAACCAAATTTAATCTAAAATAGATATATATATTGACACTTTAATTCCACAAAATGCTTGAAGAAAAGTTGCAAGGCCTTAAGCATCTATGTTTATAGAATAAAAAAGACATCAAAGTAGATGCCATGCCTCTATCAATGTGTTTACATCCATGCGCAAAGTGTGTAGGAGCAAAAGTATTTGATATATGCACTATTCAAAAACACTTCTGAAGCCAAAAAAAAGGATTATTGTTTTGTAGTCTATATCCTTGTAAGAACATCCAAATAACCATTTTTAATTGCAATACAAATGTGCATGCACCCATGATGAGCCTCAATATTCATATGAATAATTTTGGTACTTTTATAGAGCCTATATATAGAGACCCTATATAAGTGTGACTTGTATGATATCTTTGAGAATCTTTTGAAAAAAGAAACAAACTTCAATACATGACATGTGTGAGAATTTTATCTATATCCTTGAGATAAAGCATACACAACCATGTTCTTTATTGTTGGGCATTGAATTCTAAATTGGATACATAAAAGCTGTTCATTTTGTATTTTATGTAATGAATAAATTTTTTCTAATAATGAACTATAAGTTGTTTACATCTTAATTGAAATTAGCATGAATTTGTAGAATTTTGAGGTTTTGGATGTTTTACAAATGGTTTTGGCCAATCTATGCCCAAATTATAGATTTTCAATATCTAAATTGTAAAAATCAAATTTTTTTATTAGCTTAAGTTATATAGTGCAACATACTTGCTCAAAGATAGTAAAAAATAGTAAAAATCTTTATAATGGGATTTTAAAGCAAAAATTATGGATGGATGTTGTTTTATTTATAATTCCAATTCATCCTTCAAGACTTCATCCAACATTTTCTTCTAGTCTTTAAGTCTAAATTAATTTTTTATTTTCAAAATTAGATTTTAAATGTTACCTAAATTTTAAGGTTTATTTTTATATTTAAATTAGATTATATTTGATATTTTAAATCTAAAACTAGAGCTTTTTACCATCTAATTTCATTGTATATTATCTTTATTAATTTTGTCTATTTTATAAAGTCTGATATGTTACTAGAAACCTTTGAAAATTACCCATGTGATTTTGAATTCAAAGTTGGATTTTAGTAAATTATTCAAGGTCTAACTTAAACCTCTAATATCTAACATAGCTTTGGTTTTCACAAGAAGAAAAATAACAAAGTATCAAACTGAAGGAATGCCTCGGAATCCAATTCCACTACATCCTCATTCTTTAATATGCATGCTAAAAGTGTATTATGAGGCCCGCCTCCATCCATTTTTGTTGCATTTTTTGTTTTTTTGTATAAAACTTAAGAAACTAATTCTATAATAAGTATATAAATTCTATTTGTGATCTAACTTTTTTAAACCTATGATTTATTTCCTCATACTTCCCCTCCTGACTTTCTCCAACTTTGGTTTTCTATAATTTTAACTTTTTTCTTCTATTTTTGGGGATATTTAGAATTGCAATCTTTGACTTTTATTATAACTAATTCATTTATAATTATTCTAAGAATCAAAAAATTGTGATGAACTAAGTTTATACTTAAGACCTTACAACTTCATTTCGTCAACTATGAGTATTATAATCAACAATCTTTGTTTAACATGTAGTCAAATTCCTATAAGGGAATCAAATTAGTCTCCTATCTTCATCCAAAGCTTTGAATAACAACTTGGAACCTATATTTTAATTTCAAACACTTAGATTCTCAATACAAATTGCACTTTCCACTTACTCTTACTCTATAGCCTCTTTAGTATGGATTTTTCTCACATTCATTTTCTTCCTCCTTGGATTAAATTTTTTTCAAGATTTAAGTGTCTTTTTCTAACCTCCACAAGCTTCAATCTACATTAGTAGTTTAAATGTTTGAAATTTTACTTTATATCAATCAATTTAATTAGCTTTCAATCTATATGAGTCATCACAATCAATTAGTACAATCAGTCAACTTTACAACAAGTTTTAATAATGGGTCAATGTAGGCCTAGTTTTTCTAGTGGATTCTTAGGCTTTGTCACACCTTAGTGCTCTACATTGTCCATAGGCTTTTATTCTGTTATAATTTCTTCCTAAATTCTTTAAAAAAATTAAACTGTCTCTTGTTGTTAACTACTTTATTTTTCTCTTCCTTTTTAAATTCCATAAAAATTCTAAATACATTAATTAAAATACAATCAAGTGCCACCCCAAATTATTTGACATCAATTTTGAAATAGACACATGATAGAACTAAAAATAATTTTCTTTAATAAGCAAAATCATGCTTTAAATCCAAAGAATAGTTTGTAGGATGAAAATACAAGAGACATATTATAGATAGTTGACCTTTTCCTTGGGCTCTATCAAAAGAAAAAAAATTATGGAAGCAATGTAACCACAAAATATGATTGACAAAAAATATAACAAAGGTGAAATATGATTGGTCATTCTTTAAATATGTTTTCCATCTAAATTTTCCTTTGGTAGCCTCTAAAAGAAAAAAAAGATGACTACTAAAAAAATGTAACTAAAAGATAGGATTTGATTAAAAATATGATTGGGCACTTTCAAAACATATTCCTTGCCCAAATTTCCTTTGGGCTACCCAAAAAAAAGTGACTACCAAAGAAATTGTAATTACAAAATACTGTATGATTCACAAAAAATATCACTAAGAAATATGACTCAAGTGAAAATATAACTAAGTGCTTTCTAAACACATCCCTTGTCCAAATTTTCCTTGGGCTATCCCAAAAGAAAAAAAATGTCACTACCATAGAGATATGAATGCAAAATATGACTATAGAAAAAATATGACTACCACACATGATTGCATATTCAAACTATTGGCCTTTAAGAATATAACTACGAGCAATCACTAGTCACCCTCAATCATATTTTGACAATCATAAAATATCCATTTTCTTGTAGTGCTTTGTAAACAAAATTAGTAGATTATAATATTACTACAAACTATCTGTATTAATGAAAAAGAGCTCACACAACTATAGTAAATAAGAGCCAAAGGCATAAATAGGATTTGACTACCAATAGAAGATTTTGGTTGCATTGTATGGATCTTATTAGCTAGGTTTTTGTTGGATTGTGTTGGATTGTGCTGAATTGTGTTGGAATTTGTTGGTTACATTCATTGTGAAAAAGCACACTAGTACAAATGCAAACAAAAGAACTAAGGCTTAAAAATGATTTTTACTCAATGTGTGTTAGTTTCAACTAACACAAAACCATTTCAAATCATTTTTCAAGTTTACATTTGTACTATTAGTTTGTTGCTGACATTGTCTGAATAAACTACTCTAGTACATACATATCAAAATCAGTTGCAATACCTTATAAGATGCAATGTATCTACTTATGTGAGAATAAGCTACTCTAATGAATAGTTGGGGTATATTATTTAAGAAAGGATTTTTCAAGGGCTGATGTACAAAGCTAGATGCAATTATCTTATGTAGTGAAAATTTATCTTGTTATATACATACACATCTGATTAACTAATTATAATAGTCAAATTTAAACCCTTGTCCTAGAAACAACATCATTAGGAAGGACAATTGAAAGTGTAAATCCAAAAGATAGACACATAATAGTCATCTTAAATTTGAACAATTTCTACATTTTGAGCCCTAATTGATCACTAAAATTGAAGAAAAGAAAAATTATTTTATTTTTCTACAAACAAAAGTGTGTATTTAAGAGTGACTATTTTAACTGATGGTAAATATTTGAATATAAATATCTATCTCTCTCTCTCTCTATATATATATCTCTCTATATATACACGCATATATATATATATATATATATATATATATATATAAATATACATATATATATATATATATAAATATACATATATATATATACATATATATATACATATATATATATATATATATATAAATATACATATATATATATACATATATATATACATATATATATATATAAATATATATATAAATATACATATATATATATATATATATATACATATACATATACATACATATACATATATACATATATACACATATAAATAAAGATTAATTACAATAAACATAACATACACCAAGTATGTTTTAACTTTAAACTATTAATGTGTAAAGAACACTAATTTTTTTTTCATTCTATTTTTTCATATGACAACTTATATTTATAATTAAACATCATTCTAAGGAATTTTTAGAAACTATAATTAGTATATAAGCTTCACTTCATCTAGTTATGTTTACATGCCAAACAAATTGTGTTAATCCCAAATTGATCTAGCATCTATATTTCACACTATGAAAAGTTCAAACATATTCATTCTATACAAGGGTTTATTGTTGTCATTCATCTAAATTCTTAAACATCTTGTAGTTCCCTAATAGTTTATCAATTGAATCCCCCTTCCTTCATAGTTTAGAAAGTAGTTGACATCCATAAAATTCCATTATACTCAATACTTTTGCTATCTTCATAGAGATAACCCATGTCATAAGAAGACGATCCATCATGCAATGAAGTCTCAATAATGCCACCCTCAATAATATCAACATTGCCATTAAATACTTTATTTACATATTACCTTTTAAATACAAAATAGAAAACACCCAAACATCACCTATATTACATGATCCACCTAAATAATTATTGAATGCTTTTAAATTCTTTCTACATATGAAATTCAAACTAACTTATACAAAATACTATCTTCACACTCTAATTCTTATGAAAGTATGTGAAAAAACACTTCACGTACATCCCCCTAGTCCCCCACAGGCCCACACATTACATATAATAGACACTCTCTTTTTGATAACGATTAATGGCCTTGTGTCACTAGTCTAACTTCTTCAAGTCAATTAAAAGACCAACTCTTCATGTGCACTAACAATTGAATTAAATGGTTAGATTTCATTCTCTCTACAATAAAATGTCTTTATTAGACTTTTGAGGATTGCATATAAGGTAAAATCACCTAAAACCATCAAAGGAAGGAATTCAACATAGTTGCAAGATGTCACTAGGAGGGAATATCTTTTTCTTTTAACAAATAGAAATCAAGAATTTAAAAAAAATAAGACCACCTATATGAATTCCATAATTTTTCAAAGTAAAAAATGTATAGACTATTAAAACCACCCTACACTTGTCTATTGTTGACTTACCTAGTTGCCAATCCCTAAACTATGCCAAAATGGATTATCATTTGTCTCCAAATAATAGGAGGCAATCAATCTGCATTGGCAATTATTTTTTGGCTTGATTTTTTCAAGAATATGGTGGTGCAATTATTTAGTTGCCCTTATTATCGTCTTAACCATAAGCAAATCTACTCAATAATTACTCACATATTTCTATTATCCCCTATGCATGGCTTCCAATATCCCCTCCAATTATACTCTATGTATCTAATGATAGTTTTTATAATAATCTATTGATAATTTAAAGTACATTTTAATAGGTGCATAAAAGGTTTCAAAGATGAGTTTACATGTTTTTACTTTGGCTTGCATGTTGATGTTAAATGGAAAGATGTGTATTTAAGGACATTGCACAAATTTAAGAAGGTTGAACTAAAACAAACATGTAATTGGTCCAAATTTTGTGAGTTATTCTTAAGCCAAGGCTTGATAGGTTAAGCTTAAGTTAGTCCAATGTCAATGTGCTAAGTTAAGCTATGAAATGTTTAGTTATTGGTAGATTTTAATACAATAGCTCAAAATTATGAGGAGAAAAATAGCCAAGTTGATTTGTCCTAAGTTAAGGTTGAGGCACTAGTAACTAGCCATGGCCAATTCCCAATCTGTAGGGGGCAGTATTTCCAATTAAGGCCAAAACAAGTTATCAAACAAATCTTGAATTGCAATTTTTTTTAGTCCTTTTTGAGGTTGGGACTAATACAATAATGACACATGTCCCATAGTAGTGAGTGGAAGAAGTAAGCAAAAAGCAATTATGGAATGATCGAAATTGGAAGACATTAGACTTATGTTATGGGTTAAAAGTACTTTTTACGACCCAAAATTCAGAGTAATTTCAATTTGGGGAATAAAATTCTGAAATTTTTTCTGTCTCCATATATCCTATCTTCCTACATGGGAAAAATTTCCACCACCTCCTACTATGCATAATCTGCTCTGAAATTGCTTAAATGGTCGGTTTAGGGTGCCTCAACCTTAGTTCAGTTCTAACTTAGCACCCAAGCAAGTGAGCCCTGATCCCAACGAAAAGAAAAGAATTAATTCTTGAGTGCCGTGGCAAACCTTGAAAGAGAGGGTTCAGTTAAGTTATTGATAATATTTTTTGACTGGTGATTATTTTTCTCATTTACTTAAAAATAACTTATACCTCCACTTGCAACAGACATCATCTGAGTGCCTTGACGTCAGTCAACACAAACCCATGCAACAAGGGGCTAGGGCCACTTCACATTGCTCAACTTGGGCGGTCAAAACAACAAATCTTAATTTAAGAAGGTATAATTATATCATCTAATATTGTCAGAATAAGGGTTTGAGCAAGGTTCCTACATTGAACTGTAAAAGCATTTGTTGGATCATGTCAACCCTTATGCAATCCCTTGTTTAGTGGGTAGCACAAGGAAGAATAAAAAATCTTTTAGAGGTAGGGTTAGGGGCTTGTTGCTTAACCTAAATTTGACTGGGCAAGGTATGCAAAAGTACTATGACTTTGAAACCTACAAGCGTTGCTTGGCAAGTCCTATTTGTTGTAGAAGTGATTTAGTAGGTTGAAACATTCCAAATGTTTTTTTTTGTCATGGATTCTATAAAAACCAAGCTTGAGGCTAAGACTTAACATGTCATTTAAAGATTAACCACTAAAAGTATTTGCAAACAGAAATGGATTTTGAGGAATTTAGGCATCAAAAATGGAATATCATAGTTTGATATTCTTTCTTCAATTGTTTTTCTTGAGATTAGGAAAATAAACAAGCTTCCAAGGAAATTTATTACATTGAAGATCCAATAGTTGTAAAAAATTAGGCATTTTTGGAAAGGGGACCCTAACTCAAGTAAAAAGATTATAATATCATTTTACTTGTGAATTTTGTGTAATTCTTTCCTAACTTAAAGTTCTTTACAAAATATAAAGTCTTGAAATCTTTTCAATAAAAGAAATTTGAATATTGGCTCATAAACTTGACAAAACTATATGGATAAAATCTTTAAATAATGATTTTGCTTCACTTTGAGGACTTTATTCTCACATTTGTATTACCCTTAGAGCCTAAAATATTCTTAAGTGACCTTAATATTCAAGACTAAGGTTAGACTATGTTTACAAACCCTAAATATGCATAAAATTTGATTGATAGTTTTCTTTTCAGTAGAATTTCAAAGGTCAATTATTAAGTTTTTATATTGAAAACTAGTAGAATTAATACAAGCTTTGTACTACACACAACCTTGATTAATCATCAACAAGTATTATTTTAATAAAAATAACTCAACTATACAATCATATTTTAAGAATTTCTAAATATCTACTACAATCATATATTGTGTACATCTAATACTAGAATCTAATTTGATTGCATTTTTTAATTAGATTTTTATATATTTTTAGAATTTTAGAATTTTTTTTGGTATTGTTTGTTAAAGGTAGATATATCAAAGTTGGTAACTAGCAACTACAAAAGGTTAATGTTTCCCTATCAAAAAGACCAACTATTAATAGTAGAAAAATGATGTGTGCATGAATACTCTTGCCTATTGGATTGTTTATATTTTAGCCAATTATATGTCAAATTTTTGTACAATTCAAAATTTGGTTGAAATTATTGGTTACAGAATCCCATATGTGAGGTTCATAATTAATAATGAAGAACTAAAATCGAATTTCCATAATAGATCTTTGAAAATTTTCACCTCACCTTACACCAATGATGAAATGATATGTGGCTCTTTTAAACAAAAGTTATTCAATATATACCAAATTTAATTATGAAAGGAATGTTCGATTTGAATTTCCACATTATACTAGTGTGCCTTGTGCTATTGCCACAGTCAAAATCAAAGTAAAAATAATTTTCTAATTTTTTAGAACAAAAAAATAACTAAAAAATTCATAACTTTTCCACTGTAGGTTCAAACACCCTGAAACTAAACTCATGCATCCATCCTTGCTTGAGAGCTTTCCGACAATACCAAGCACGCAACGAGGGGACACACAGGTTGGGAGATCTCACCGTGACAAACAAACAAAACAAAACAAACAACCTATCTCAAGGTATGGATTTTAAAAGGTCCACTTCACCCAACACCAATCACAAAATGACATGTGGCACTTTTCGACAAGAATGACTTAATTTAGACCGAATCTCCCCCTGCATCCAGTTCTTTTTCTTTTCTTTTCCCTCTTTAAAGTTGAGCCTCTCCGGCGGGGCCCACTGGCATCCGTCAGTTCAGTTCCAGCCCGTGTAACTGACGGGTAAAGTTGGCAAAGGAACCTGACACCCCCAGTAAAGAAGTGCAGCCAGTGCTGCCCCGAAGGCCCGAATACAGTCTTTATGTCCAATTATAAATGGATGGGTTCCACGGTAAGCGCAGCTCTCGGCGTCCCGGATATAGAAAGTGACGATATGCGAATCACTTCTCCGCTGCATCCTGAGCTTGCGGAGATCGAAGGGAAGCCGGGAAAGGCAACAGCACACAGACCTAGATTTCAAGTCGCCGGTAAATTAGCGGTGCAGATCTTCCGTTCCACCATTTGTCGGACAGGGTTTTCTTGTCAGCGATAATATCGAATGATATTTCATATGCCGAACTGAATAATAATAATAACCCAATTGATAGGTACAATATATTAATAATAATAATATTGGGTTCCTACAGCACCGCTATGTTAAATGACCACCACCCGGCCTCTCGCTCCTCACTCCGTCGGCTTGCTTGCTTGCCTGCCTGCCTGCCTGCCTGCCCCAGTTGCGGGAAACAGAAGCTTAGCTCGCACTTCGCTGCCTGTTGTGTCCCACGCTCCACCAGCTTTCTTCACTCACTTTCCCTGCACGAGCTAGCGCCCGGGCGGACTAGAGTAGTGCCTCGTGATCACGGCCGCGTTTAAATATCCGCATTGAAACGCATTCTGTGTTGTAGGTGCGTTGTTGGGAAGCTCCGCACGCAGCCTCCTGCACCCCATAGGTTATGGGTGACAAGCGTTTGGTTGGAAGATGAGAGACGTCCTTGGTGTGTGGACGTGCTCATGTAGTCGCGGATCCTCACTGTTGACCCAGCCTTGCACTCCCAGTGAGTGTTACGTTGTGTTCTATTCTGGAGCTTTCATGCCGATAGTACCGATTGGAAGTTGTCGTTAGCAGCTTGTTAGGAGCTTAGGCTTCGCCGAGTTGGAACCCATTGCGAGAGTGTAACGGCAGTTTTGTTCTTAATGTGGCTCAGTTTTGGGTTGGGTAACTGAACGGTGTGATTTGCCACGGGAACGACGACTTAGCGTGAACGCCCAAGCTAGCGCTGTGTACGTTGCGGGCGCGCAATTTTTGGTTTAGTGTGCGTATTTGGTTAGAGCATCGACATGCAGGAAATATGAGAGATTGAGGTGGGGAGTATCTGCAGTTACTTGGAGATCTGGTTCAGAGGACATAGACAAACTTACGGGACGAAGACGAAGGAGGTGACAAGGGTTCAGTTTTACAAGTTGGAGTCTTGGTACTGCTTAACTTACAGTTGTCATTGCGATGTTGGAGTTTACAATACCAGACCGGGAATCCATGGTGAAGTTGACAAAGGGTTTCAGACATAGTCTGCAGACGCAGTAACTTAACGGTAGGAAATATTCAAAGAGGGTTCAGTGTGTGCAGAAGGCGAGGTCGCGCAGAAGTGTTGTACCAATCTGAAGACCGTGGTAAAGTTGAGTCGATCTAGTCGGAGAATCGAAAGCTGAGTGTGCTATAGCACTAGATTTAGTATCACGAGTAGCAGCAGCAGCGAACTCCGTCCGCCGGTCTCCTTACCCACGTGGCGGTTGGGGTTAAGTTGTGACCACCATTGTTGAACCGTCTTGATCGTCCACCGCCGCCACTTGGTTTCATTCGATGTGTGAGACAATTTGGGTTTAATCGTGGAACTTGGCGGCATAAATTTTTTATGTCGGTGTCTTGTAGCCGGTACCACATGATTGACATGAATTGAGTTATAAGAACGACTCTCGAGCCTGGACTTAGGGCCAGCAGACGATAGTATATTTTTGCCAAGGTGGTCCAGTTGGAGCCAGAAAATCATTTATTGGTGTTAATGCATCTGGAAAAGTGATCGGGTGAAGGAGATATTGCAGCATTATGGATTCAGCACTTTCAGCACTTTCTAGTTGATTCGCTTGCAGTCTGGTTGCCGCAGTTGTCCGAGTTTTAGTCTGCGCCCGGAAACCAGTTTCCATGCATGACGCTCATTGATACGGTTCACTCCAGTGGGATGCACTGTGGGATGAAGATAGCTCGGCCTCTTCACATGTCCCAGGGACCTGAGGAAGCGAAGCTAATACTCACGCCCGGCATGGTGGGCGAGAAGGAGGGTGCTTTCAACCTAGACAGTAGTAGTAGACCAGGTTTGGCGATCAGGCGCCGGATCATGGTTTGCCAATCCGAAGAAGCAGACGAAGACGTCGCTGGTCCATTCGCTGGACTCACACCTGCACTGTTGAATCAGCCCAACGCTGCAACCACTACTAGTGTGAATCATTCTGGCCCGAAGATCGACCAGTCGTCGAAACAGTGCGTCGTGAGGTGTGTCTTGATGTTGGACTCTACTTCACTCTTGTATGTTGTAATCCAGTGTTGCGTCCATAGCATGAAAGTTAGAATATGAAGATTTTGGTACCTTTCGTCCAGAAGAAGCTAAAAGCTGCAAGAGGGCTTCACGCTTTGATTTTAGTTTCATGCCTTACCTGAATCAGTAAGAGAATTGAAGGATTAACAAAGAACGTAACCCAGTTAGATGATCGACGAGTAGCGTGATGTACCGCTGTTGTCTACTTGTGGTACGTGCTACTTTCAGTCTTTGGTGAGCATGGCCATTGTCGGTGCAATCAGTGTAGTGGCGCCCACGTTACTTGCATTTTACTGTAAGTGACAGTCAAACTAATGGTGGATTCGGTGCTGAAAGGGATCGTTGGGTTCTTTTATT
This sequence comes from Thuidium tamariscinum, assembly GCA_947034885.2. Taxonomy (NCBI): domain Eukaryota; kingdom Viridiplantae; phylum Streptophyta; class Bryopsida; order Hypnales; family Thuidiaceae; genus Thuidium; species Thuidium tamariscinum. Next base: position 13,900,750 of record OX344752.2, on the reverse strand, counting down.
TCGCCGTAGCCGCGCGTGAAGCTAGCTCGTCTCCCATGAGCTCATTCGCATTGGCATCTAAAAACCTCTAGAGTCCGCAATTAGACATCGCCCATGAGGCAGTCGGCCATGATCAGCGGCCCCTTAAGGATCGGACTTTGATTAATATTGCGTTTACCAGACATGTTTTTCTGTTTTTTGTTCTTGGACACAAATGAAACAAGTTCATTGCGTAAAGAAAAGTAAAAGACGAACAGTGGTTGCCTCGTTTTGGTAGATATTGTGGGTTGAACTTAGCTTGTTTGATTCTTTTAGAAAAAGACTTCAGTTTGCTTACACTATTTCGTCATCCGTCTCTTCTGGAATCGGATTAGGTGAGGATAATCACGTTGAACGGGTGTCTGTCTTTCTTGACTTTAAATAGTGCCGTGTGAATTTTAATGGAAGAAGATAAAATCAGAGCTTGAGGAGTCCTGGCTAACTATGCTCATCGGCTTCTTATGATGCAGATCTTCGTCTACTTCTATCACCACCATCACCACCACCCAGGAACAGTGTCCTCCAATGACGAAATCACCGAAGAAGATGTTGCGCCTGTTCGACCTGAACAGGATACCAACTGTGCAGGAGAACGTGTGGAGTCCAGGTTCGTCACCCTCATCAACCATAGAGAGCCCGGATTCCACAACCCACCATGCTGCTTCGACTTCGGCAATGGCGACGAAAGCAACAGACGTGTTCTTCAGTGGTACTCCCCCCACCATCAAGAGATTTAGGGAGGAAGGGGGAGCTTTGGCAGTTGACTTGGGCCTTCTGGCTCCAGTCGTCTCTCTGCACAGCATTGAAGCTGACGGCCTTAACCAGCAGTTTGCATTCCGAAAACCGCAGCCATGGGAGGCAGATTACGCAGGTGTTACGACTCCCGGGAGGAAGCGGCTGAGAAAGTTATCGGAATGCGCGGGCGGCCGGAGCGGTACCACTTCCATGGCCAAGTCGTGGACCACAATCGATGGCGATGGGGGCAACCAGCGAGACGATCTGCTTGGCGAGACGTTAGTGGTCTCGCAAGCTGATGTGAAGGTGCGCGGTTCGGACGTCGTCGACGACGATCTGCTTGGCGCCGTCGCTGGGCTTATGATGTTGTCGTCGTCTCGTGGACGAGACTTCCCGTTTTCGTCGAATGGGGAAGCAGCGTCGTCGGGTCGTAGAGCTTTTGCGGACAGCCCCATCGACCAAGAAGTAAGACGAGAAGCTGGTAGTTATAACCCCAGTAGGAGCAGTGACCTAGCGGCTTCTGACAGTGAAGATCCATCCAGGAGTTTGGGATCAGGGAGCTCGGTTCTTTTGAGACCCAAGAACAAACGACGTTACAGGTCCATGGCCGAGATTATGGCGCAGACTCCCGTTCTGAGTAGGCGAAGAGCCTAATTGACTAGTGCAGGAATTTAGTAAGAAGTCCTGAGCTTTTGGTTTCGTTTTGTACAGTTTACGAAGAAAACGATCGAGCAAAATCTTAACTTGCCAATGTACGTACTGTTGTACATAAATCGTGGTAGACGGCAGTGAGGAAAGGTTTTGTCAAATCTTAGCAAGTATCATATACTGGGAATTTTTACGATTCACTCCCATGTAACTTTCACGTTCTGATCACAAATGAAAGTGGCAATCATTTCCAAACTTTGAGACCACTGCCTCTCGTGAACTGTCTAATGCATTGAATTTTGGTTTGTACAGAAACATATAACCCACTCTGAAAAAAATTGCAAATAATGGGGAAAAAGCAAAAAATGTGCCCAATTCAAGGAGGGATTATCTGTCGGGTGCTGATATTTGCAGTCTGCAAGACGAGACACCTGTCACGGCATGAGCAGTTCAAATTACGGACTTCTGGTGAGATTCATGGAGGAGCTGCTCTGCTGGGGCTCCACCTTCTCGATTCGAAGGCCGTGTGATAGATCTATCTCACCACCCACTGCCTCCGTGTAGGCAAGCGCTATCTCGGCTTCATACCTCGCCACGCCATGGCAACCTCTGCGTCCCTTCCGCGTGACAACCGGGGTGATGACGCGTTGGGCCAACTTACCTCGATACTATCATGAACTTTATATCTGGAACAAATTAAACCTGGGTGCTGTAGGTGGTGAAAAATTTAGCCTCGAATCAATCGAGGTTCCTCGGTGACAGTTCCTTGATGACGTTGCGATCGCGGTTGCTCAAACTTGCTTTCTCGTAAATAAGTGCTTCTCGATCTCGGCAATGAGGGAATATAATCACCGAGCATGTGCATTTGTCAGTCATGGAGATTGATTTGAGCCCTCGGATAGACTTGGAACGTCTGTAAGGTGGGGAGTGCATATTTCCTAGTAGAGCTGCATTACAAGATGAGCTTAAGTTCTATTGAAACCGATCTATCACAGTTCGTGGCGAGGCGTGAATGCGTTCTTGACCAGCTCATTAGTTTCAATTCATTTGAGGGGTCAGTGCTGCTTTGCGAGAGTTGAGGCTACGTTTGCGCATACCGATCAATTCCCCAAGGCGATCTCAGTCGGTGCGTGTTTGGTAACTAACGGAAGTTTTTATCTGATTATGAAGACACACTTGCAGACTACCTGTAATTGAAATTGAAAGATCAGACAAGTATATAATTTTATATGCCTTAAAAGGTGAGTGACTAAACCGGTGATCAATTCCGAGCAGTGCTTGCAGTAGAACTTGGTAACACTGGGCTGCAATTGCAAGCATTGCCGGCCAGGCCAATGTATACAGAAGTAATGTCCTTTTTTCATGAAAACATGGATTGCGATTTGCTTTGCGAGATATGAGCTAGCTCCAGCGAGATTTAGATTTGGTCGCATTGTAATACCTGAGAAATGGTCAGAGCAGCACCACAAGCCAAGTTGTGTATCATGCCAGGTCTTCACCTGATCGAGGTAAGTTGCTTCGCGCGATGCGGAGTCAACATGCAAGAAATGGGCCGGTTAGCAGGGCCACGGAGCTCAGATTCGCCATTACAGCGAAAATCTTCTTACATTATGGAACCACACAGATGCTTGTGCACAAGCTAGGATCAAGCCGTTGCAGAAGGATCAATTCATAGACGATCGACCAGAGCAATCGGGGGCCGCAGCTTCACCTGGTCCGACGTCCGCACCTATGCCATCTGTGCTCATCTCCAAAGCGGAGATTGTGATTCCTGTCGCCTAGTCATCGTCGGCGCCGGCGCAGTCAGCAGGTACTTCCTTCTAGTTTAGTGAAGCATTAACTGTGGTTTGTGGTTGTGGCATTAAACTTGATGGGGCTATTTCGTAATGGTCTGTCAGCTCTGTGTCGTACGTATACGTCTGTTCATGTCTTGTTCAAGTTTTTTGTCTACTGTAGATCTCTGATCAGTACGACAATAGTCAGAAGGAATGCTTTTCAGAATAATTGCCCAGGCAAATTCAGTTCAGTTCAATGCTTTTCTGATCTGCGCAATTTTTGCACCCTGTGAATCTGTGATTACTCAAGTACAATTATCAATAACTATTAATGTTTGTTTAACCCAAATTTTGAATGATTACGGACGGAAACGACAGATGTGACAAAGCGATGCCCAAATTGTTGAGGTCAGGGCCTTCACTTGGTAACTTACGTTCCAACTTCCTGGTATGAGCTCCAAGGAAAGCACTTTGATGCAGAGGGTAGAACCTTCCTCGCCAGGCCGCGTATTTTCTATTATTAGCCTCTGAACCTTCGCGAGTGTTTTCGAATACAATTTTTCCTTAAGTTAGCGATGTTCTCGAAGTGGTCCGAAATAAGCCGCTAAGTCACTCTGCTGTCCCGAACGCGTGTTGTGACAACAAAGTTCACATAATCTTGTTCATACTTCCAGTGTTCACAATTACAGGTCATAGATTAAGTGAACTAATTAGTAACTAGTCCTCGCATTCAAACAGTCACTAAGTAACCCCGTGCAGAATTTTTGAACTGAGTTTGTATGGTCTGCATCGGCCATAGCTTGCGTGCCGTGGGTGGCAAGCCACAAGATCTTGGTGCATTTCCAGTGCGGTGAACCTCATTATCGTATTGATTTGTATGCTTGCAGGTCATTCTTCACCTTCCATGACAAAGTCCGACGGAGCGGCAAGGCTGTGGAAGATATTTCCAAGACCAAACCTGCATACCCTCAGGAGTATTCCATCACGCCCGTCCACAGGCAACGAGGGCTCTGAGGGATCTGTCACATCTGTCAACACTGAACCACCCCGCCACCGCCATATGGTTGCCCAACTGAACCCAGTTTCGTCTAGTCCAAGTGCGCAACTACCACTTTATGAATTTACACATCAGAGGTCTCCGACCCGAATTTCATCCGAGGAGTCTGACGAGTTCGAATGGACGAATTCATCAAACCATGGCGATTTGAAGAATAAACGCTTGAGTATGTCTAGTAGTTCAAACTGGAGTCATGGTCGAAAAACGGTGGAACGGGATCCTGCACATGAGATTGAGGCTGTTCGGCAGGCTGCCGCTGCGCTTGTGGAGCTGTGGTCCGACGAGACCCCTTGCCAGTCTTCTTCGTCGTCTGCTGGGGAGACTTTTCGGCGTTCATGGTCGTCGCCCAAAACGACAGATCGGTTAGAATATTGTGGAGAAACATCACTCCGAAGTGGTGAAACAAGACCTGAAGATGCAATGGCTGCCTCTGTCCTTTCTAGACCTTGCAACAAGCGGCGTTACAGGATGATGGTGGATCTACTGGCTGAGACTCCAACAGTTTTCGATGTACAGTACGTGGACTGAAGTCTTAAGTAGCATTCTTATTAGAGGGTTTCTTTGTGTAAATTTTTTAAGAATGATTGATGCTAGCTTTTGTACAAAATTTTGAACCAAGTTGAGCTTCTCTCCGATTCATCCTTCCCCTCTGTCACGCTGTGGCTTGTACGTACTGTGACTCTTGAGCTCTCTTATCGCAGTCTGGAGATTGACCTCGTTTGTTGCTTAAAAAAATCAAGATTGAATGAGAGAGTGCTGCAATTTTTTTTGCACTAAAAAAGTTCACTGAATTCAACTTGAGGGAACAGTCAAGAGCAATTGATCTATTGGTCCACTGAGATCGAATATATATATAGATATATATATACGCACACGTTTGAAACCTATTAACTCTTACAATGTTTTTTATTTTCTGTTTGGATACCTAATTAGAGAGTAATAGTAACCCCCGTGCATGGAGAGTCTTCTCCAGAATTGACAAAAATCATCATAAATTACTATAATTTGGAAGAATATTTTAGAAGTGATATCCAACGTTAGAGAAAATTTGGACTCTCCGAAGGGCCGCCTAACTTTGACAAGCCGGTCTATATAAAGATTTCTGTATAAATCCGAATTCTATATAAAATGCCTGATTCCTGACAGAAGATGTGGTTCAACTTGTGTGCATATCTTCATTGCCATGCAAAATATGTCAATTTTTTACAGCTTTTGTTCAATGAAACTAAAGAGCTCGTATTTCAAAGCTATGACATTTGGTTGCACTGTTGAGCACATGACACTTGTACATCATAGCTATAGGGGATAAATTCTGCCTCATGCTAAATAAATGTAATGAAGGTCCCTTCCGCCACTTCTTAGCGGCCCTCTAGAGAGTCCAGATTTTTCCTAATGAGTAGAAGTTGTAGACTTTGAGTTGTAGATTCCATCTATATAATAAGATTCACTAATTATGTTATCACCAATATTTTGGATCAAATTCTATTGGAATGGATTTGAAATGAGGTTCTTATGATAGGCTGATTTAAAAAAAAATTCTTGTTCTTCAAGTCTGACCTCATTTTTGCAAATCTAATTTTGAATTGGAGTCAATGCAATTTTGACTTGGACAATCACATGACATACTTTCACATTTTGAAATTTTAGGAAAAAACATATTCTAGTGATACCAAATGACCAAATTAGATAACCATTAGATAGGACAACAATTTCATAAAGAATCTTCATAAATTAGATAGACAACTTTCATACAAATAGTGTTGAAAAAGAATTTAACAATTTTTCAATTTGTTTATCATCTTGAAATTGGACATTGGAGTGCTTCAAGGTTAATTTGGACTAATAATTCAAATTATGATATTAATATTATGGCTTAATTCCCAAATGATTATGTATTCTTGTGGTAACAAATTGATTAATTAATCACAACCTATTTCCATGTCTTAAAAAAATTTACCTTGTTTTATTGTCATGATTTGTAATTGATTAATATGTTTTAATCTAACTTTAGGAAAAAATTTAGTAGAAATCTAAAATACATAGATATTTTTATTGTGGTTTAAGATTTTGTATATTTATATTGTAGCCCTTGAAGGTCATATATTTATATTTAAAATTTAGAGTTGTAACCATATGCTTCTAGTTCTCTTTTCACAAATCAACAACAAATTTTTGATTGTACTTAAATGATTTATACTATAATTTATAGTCTATTTTTAATATCCATGTTTTTTAATCAAATTTTGAATTATAAGTATTCTTTTCCACCTTTTTAAAAAAAAACCCATCAAAATGTCAAATCATCAAAAAATTTGAAGATTTGATGACTCTTCAAAAGACATGCAATTTCATCTCTTCTATATCAATCCTCTTCTATCATATGCTATTTATTGTTGAGTAGTATTTTTCTTCTTAAAATTCATTTTACATTAAAATTGAAGCTTGTGGGATGGTAGAAAATCTATATATATTGTTAAATGTACAAGAAAAAAATTACTTGATTATCATAAAATGTTGATGTTTCTTGTACAAATTTTTGGTATATTTTTAATAAGGAAAAAAAAAACAAATTAAAGTCCTAGGTTTTTATTCTATAAAAAATTTCTATATAGAAAATATTCTACCACCATGAAGTTTGAAGACACATTGTAAGAAATTTGTTCATTATTTTCCAATGGAATTCATTTGATCCATTTATAGTTTAGTAATTCTTACCTCAATTCAATATTAAAAATAAAATTGGTGTTTTCAACCACTTTTAATTTATCCTCAATTGTTTCAAGGCCTTTTTTCATCAAAACCACTTAGAAGTGCCAATTTTTTGCAAAGAGACAAAAGTTTGAAGGTTTCATTTTTGTATATTTAATTAGAGAATCTTGCACCACACTAGCATAAGAAAATGTAAATTTTCAAAAGTTTGACCTTGTAGATTGCAAGATATTTTTGTTAATGGTGAAGATAATAGGTTTTTTGTAACTTCTATGACTAGATTATTTGATTTTGAATTTATTTAGCTTGAAATTTTTTCACAAATTTTTTTTAGTAATATTTTTTTAAATTGAAAAATTGAATTAACATTTTTTGTAGAAAAAATGGCGGTACTCCATTAATTTGACACTTTTTACAATTTAGACCACACAGTTTGAAATCTAAACTAATTATAGGTTTTTGGAATCTATACCAATCTATGATGTTTCAAACCGCACAATCAAAAATCTAAATTTGCCATAGATTTTGGAAATCTTTATGTGTCCTAGATGTCTCAAAATCTATACTAGTCCTAGAAGTAAGTTTTTAATTCAAATCATGCGGTTTGAAAAATGGTGTTTGGAATACCGCCATTTTAATGAAATTGATCATAAATATTCAAACAAAAAAAAACTTGATTTTCATTCTTTAAAAAATTGTTAAGTAGACTAGTATATTTCATAAGGTAAAGGAAAAAAAAACTATATTTTTAATAGCACTAACTAAAGATGATATTAAAATTCATTAGTTCCAATTATGAGATTGTTCTAGCAAAGTAACTAAATCTAATACGGAACTTTATTTTTTTTGAAAATTGTAAAAATTGAGTTTGAAAAGGGTCAAATATAATATTTTGTCAAGAAGTTCTATGATTGCTTGCAAAACAAGAGCTCCATAACATTCACATTACTAATCCAAATGGAATGAATAAAATTGTTTGATATACAATAAGGTATAATGTACAGGAAAAAAAATTACTGATCAAGTTTTTTGTTTTTTCCTTGCCAAATCTTGACCATTTTGAGCTTATTTTTGCACAACTTTTGTCCTCAAATACCAAGCAACTAGAGGGAAGTAATCATAAAAATATAAATATCAAAGGAACAATTGCATTTGATTTCAAATGAATTCCTATTCATTACCAATTTTATTATAAAAAATCTAGTGAAGGCCAATTAGTAGCACATCAAAGTTGTTCGCGGGACCATGGTACTATGTCTACGGTATTAGGTACTAAAATTTACTAAAAATAGTACATTTGGACCAAAATTTTAAGATGGAATCTCTTAAAACTTGTACACTTATAGGCTTACAACATTACAAGTTCAAGCTCACACAATAGTAAACTTGCTTCTAAAAGTACTAGAGGACTATCAAAGTATTTAGAAGGTCTTTAATTGTCTATGACATAAAGACAAGTAGCACTAGAAAGAAAAAATGGTTCCACATGCCATTGTTTGAAAGCAAACAACTTTTTTTTCTTCTAAGATCTCTCTACATTAGAAGTCTCTATAATAGTTATTTTTGTGCATGTCCATCTATAATAGAAGTCTCTCAAATATAAGTGATTAAAGAGAAATTATTTTTCTTCCTTTTCTCATGCAACTAGCCCATCTAAGGACTTTGAATTGTTTTCATTTAAAAGTTTTATACCACAAATTTTTAGTTATACTAAGGTTTAGAGTAGAGAGTTAAGGTATAAAAAACTAAGCAAAACCAAAACCAATTTCATCTTATTTTTAAAAAAATTTATCAAGTCAAAGTAAATATAAGATATTAGGAAAAATTAAATTGTTAGTAGCTCTAAGATGGAATTGAAGCACCCAAATCTCACCAATGATATCATTTTTGGTAAGAAAACTAAACCATGTGGAACTTTTCTTTTTGAAAGATTTTGAACATTGAATCAAGAAAATAGATCCGATACCTACTACTATTCATCTTCAAAATTTTGTGTAGAAAAGGGAGATCTTCTATAGTAATTTGATTCCCAATGAGTGCTTTTGAAATTTTTGAAACTAATAATTCCCACAGTATCAAAATGGATGATTTCTATAGTCATCAATCTATCCTTTAAGGGTTAATTAAGAATTTGTTCAGATTTGTTGCAAAACAAGATGTTGAACCTCAATAACACTTAATCAAATGGATTAAATCAAGTCTTTCCACAAACACCAAAATATAATATTTCAGATTTAGACTTTAAAAAAATCATTTCAAATTTTCTTTTTTTTTTTTACTACCCTATTTCATTCATAATTAAGTTTGGATGGTATAACTTTTTCTCCTAGGCACCAATTAAAAATAATAATATTCCCTTAACCCCTAAAGGACCAACATGCCTTTTTTGGCAACATAACTATTTCGGGTAGGTACGTGTGACTAGAGATTTCCATATTATGGGACCAAATTTTAATAGAAGGTGTGGACGAGGAATATCTTTAAAGCCCAACAATTTTCGTGACTTTTGACTGCATGGTTAAAAAGTTATCGCATTATATGTTGTTTATTTCTCAACTCGAGCAGTTTGGGCAGATTAAAAAAAATCACTTTTTTTGAAAATAAAAATTTGAAATTGATTTTATATATTTATATATATGTGGAAAGCTTTGAATCATTCCATTTGGACTAATGAGTCAAAAGTTATGAAGAGTTTTAGTTTGCAGGTAGTTATAGATTCCCTACTCTAAAAAAAACTTCGAAGTCCTTTATTTTACTCAATTTTCAATATTTTTGGAAAAAAATAAAAACATTGGGTGTAGGTTGTTTATTACAACATTTGAATTATTGGGATTGGCAAGTTTCAATTTCACAAATAAATTTTTAACAATTTAGTATTTTGAATCATTCTCTACTTCTTTCTACTTACTATTTTTTTTGTACATGTTGTACAATTCCAAATGATTTGAAAATTTTCAAGCATGTAGCCAACTTGAATTGAAGAATGAATCCAAAGAGTAACAACCATTTTGAAAAAAAATTCATACAAATGTGGCCCTCTAAATCACAGCTGCCCGGATTTTCGCAGGGGTAAAAAAAGGACTTTTGCAACTTCAAACACTAATATCTTGCAATCTACACGGCGAAACTTTCTGAATTTTTTTTACACATTCTCGAACTAGTAAACTAAAAGATCCTACGGTTACATTATTCCAAAAATGTTTTTTTTATAAAATTTGATAGTTGTCCTAAAAATGACAGTTTTGGAGTAGTTTTGGTGAAAGCATAGTCACAAGGTCATGAAGAACAAATGACCAGTAAGTACAGAAAGTCCAAGCATACCTGAATATGATTTGGTAACCAGACACTACTGTTTGAACTGGAGACAATACCAGGGACTCACTAACAGCGTCTCGAGAACATTCCGACAATAGTTAAACCTAAGTCTTTCTGCTGATTCAAATCATTGGTAACCACTTCTTTTCAAAATAATAATTTTATTTCTGTTAATGGTCTTTGATGGAGAACTTACTTTGATCAAATTGAGGTCAGCAGCAAATCATTGACCGTCTTGCATACACCTGTTTAGAACTCAAATCACTAGATAACACATTTCAACACATAACAAAACCGCGACTTATCAGCACAATATCACAGGCGTCAATACCGACACGATGAAACTAAATACGAAGCACAAATATACACAGGTCTTCTAACATGGTAACCTGTCTCTGGCAATTCATCTCCTGTAATAAATTTGAAGGGCCTACACTCTGCCTCAGCTAGTACCCTCGAAATGGACTCCTACAACAGGAAACAATTGTTGCATGCTCTTAATCAACTTACAAATACATCTCTGCATTCCACTCCAGCTTTCTCTGATGTTTCAGAGAGGGTGACAACAAAATCCTCTTCAGGAGATCATCAATTTTGAAATCCCGTGTTCCTATACTTCAAGTCTTGTTCCATGCATCAAGGATTCCCCGGTATCATCACAAATTCCTGCTCTAGAAACAGTACCTGCAATGCTAACTTCCTATATGGGTTTTGTCTTGTTTCAAATAGAACCTGCTGGTCATCTCCACAAAAAGCACGGTGAAGGCTATGATAACAGGTAAGCTCCAATTGTCAATATTTTCCTTGTACTCGTCCTTTAGCGAAGGTCTACTTTGAGACACTATTTGAAGAAGAAAAATGCTTTCGTTCTTCCTTGGAGCTTTTTAGACTTGCAATGTTCTGGTGAGCAGAGCAAGCACAGTTCTCCGCACCCACTTCCTCCACGATGCAAGGAACAATAACATTCCCATCTGGAAACGCACGCTTCCGAGCCTCAATCAATTCGCCGATGAAGTCATCTAATTTCTCCACTGTCACACTTGGCATTACCACGGCATGCGCAATTTTACCCTGTAACCAGAAACATATGTCACTTATTCAGGCATTGCAGGTAACAATATAAACGGAAGAGCGGCTCAATCAAGATAAATCCCAACAAACTTTTAAAACCAAGATCCGCTCAAAATAAGTCAGGATTGGTACAACATTAACACATCAGAATGCGCACAGATAATTAGGTTACTAGAATAGGAGTCTTTTTTTTAGGTGACATTCCCCATGACCAGAAAATGTCCACCAAATCAAACAATTGGAATAATTTTTAGAACAGACAAGTACACAAACCTGGCAAGCCAGCTGCCATTTCAGGATGAATTGTTCGTCCAACGGCCTCTCAAATACAACTGTGCTGCTGAGCTCATTCAGCAGCACACCCACTTTGGCCTCCCGCAGGCGCTCTTTCAGGTAGTAAGCGTTACGAAGACAACGTTGCACCTCTTTCTGGAAGCCCCTGTACCCCTTCCGATTCAGCGTATACCAAAGGAAGAGTGGGGCGTGGCCATTACGACTTCCCATAATCGTTGCATCTCGAGAGGCCAGATACTCCACATTCTGTGACAACACATTGATATGCCTCATCCTGGTGATCTGTACTCCACAAGGCATTGGGCAACCCACGAATTTGTGGCCAGACACACTCACGCTTCCAATGGGCTTCTTGAATGTCACCTTGGGAGCCTGCACAAAAGATAATGACATCAATGGAATGAAACCTATTAAGAAGCGTATCCTCACTTATATTGATGAGTCACGCGAGTGAAGTATGCGAGTGAAAAGCTTATCAGCATTAGCCAATAGTAGAATCCATTCCAGACAATACCAGCACTAAGAACTCGTGTTCACACTTCAATTAACATTTCGTACTCCTTCACAGGCATCACATCGGATAACTTACATGCCATTGCAAATCACAATTAAGACTTACCCTTCTGACGAACGGCATCATGAGACCAAATAATGCACCATCGACATGGATGTAAAACCGATCCTCGTTGTAGCCTACATTCTCTAAAGTCTTCAGCACTAAATCCAAGTCATCTACAGCTCCCTTCACTGTCGTTCCTGTGCAAACGATTACATCCACGGCATAGTCAATAAAAGACCCCACATCTCATGTCCGTGATGATGCACGAACACGATCAAGATTAACTAGGACATTCACACCGCAGTTACCAGGTCGGGAAACAGAATCACAAGGGCTACTTGTCTTCCAAGATGCAAACGCATTCATTGAGCGGAAAAAATCGAGGGTCATAAACACAACTGCAGCTCTACTGACACTCACCAATGTTGACATTCAAAATGGCGGGTTTGTCCTTTCGTTCCGTCAGCTTGCGCTCGAAATCAGCACAGTCCATCTCTCCAGATAGCAGCGTGTCCACCTTCACGGCTTCCATGCGATACATGCGAGCAGCTTTGAACACCGAATAGTGAGAATCTCTCGACGCGTACAGAATTCCATCCGGAAAGACTTCTCTCCTGCAAGTTCCAGACATGTCAAATTGTTAAGCCTGCAACATGCAATAATACATATGTACAGATACAGAGCACTAGCGATAAGATCATTCCATAGATAAATTCCCGACTAGCTACGCAAAGCATGAGACAATTTTGGGTACAAAACATTTCAAAATGACATCTGAAACTGGAGAGGCTGTGTCATATCGAGAGATGAGGAAGCTTCAAAGCTGACCGAATACTCACCCCACAAGAATGCCGTGTAGGTTGCCTTCTGTACCACAGTTGGTGATGTACCCCCAGTACTCGTCTTTCTCGAGCTCCCACAACCTGGCAAACCAGTCCAAAACTCCAACCTCAAATTGTCTGGAATGGACTCCGTAGTTACTTTCGATGAACGGATCGCCCAAATTATTAATGGAGAAGTGCTGCAGCTGTGACAAAGCTCCATAATCGAAGTCAAGATTGTACGGGTACCCTGCAATCAGAAAAGAAGCATCAAAGCTATGGCCTGGATTTAACAGGGCACACTAAGTATGAATGCCACCATGCAAAACAAGGAAAGTCAACATTACACCAGAAGAAAACCATCAAAGACGTGGGTCGTTGGATGGTCAGAATATTGACAAACAACAGCACAAGATGGGAACAGAAATGTAAGTAGGACGCGACTTCTCAGCATTTTAGGGTTAAGACATACGCCGCACCTACAATGTCACAAGAACATGAACTTTTTGGTTTACAGGTATGCGCAGTACCTAAATGATACTTGGTCTTCTCCACGAGCGTTTTGCGATAGCGAGCGAGAATGCCCGCCATGTACGCCTCTCTGTCTCCCGTCACCTCGTCATCCATCTCCGGCTCAGTGATTTCCAAGCACGTCCCATGAATGTTCTTCCCGAGCACAAAGTCCTTCGTTTGCTCCACCACAACGTCGTCCCCTGCTTCTCCATTCTGCCCATTCACTAGAGCCGAAGGCACCGTCTTCTTCAAGACGTCAAACGAAATCTCTTCTGGCAACGGCTCCGCTGCCAACAATGGTGTCCATTTCTTTGAGAAGCTTTTCTCCACACTCACCGCTTTCGGCACAGCTGCTTCCACACTCCTCGTCATGTCACCTCCTCTTGCAAGGAAACACCTCCAAGCCAAGATCACACCTTCCCTTACGCAGATGTCGCAACAAGTTCTATAGCAAACGCAGATCGCCACGCAATTTAGCAACAATTGCCACCAGCATGTAAAGACGACTGGACGGTGGGACAACTGTGTTCACTGTACAAGGGTCCAGAGTTGCGAAGTTATAGCGAAGATTCTACCTGGAAATTCCACCTCTGCATGGTCTGGAATCCGTCGTTTGTAACCGCCGGCAAAATTTATCGTATTAGAAGAAGCCAATGTTCTGGTGTAATCGAGTCAATAATTATTCACATTCTGATTCCGTGAGCTGCTTGGAATTGGAATTGGAAGATCTTCATATATTGATCAGTGAATATTCATCACATTCATCGAAGAAAAGTCAGTTGCTTTTCCAGTTGTCATTTACTGAAACCCACGAGTATGTAAGGTTACGCAGTCACACATGAATCTCGTGTGACTCATGTGTGACCAAGGATCTCATGCAATCTAACTTAAACAAACAATCAGGGACGGAGCCTACAACAACAATAAGAATGGTCAAGGACGGTATTGTTACATTTCTGAAGTATCTTATTAACTCGCCATATGGATAAGTTATTGCAGTAAGATAGGAACTGAACCTGAATCAGAATATCCTTGGCAACAGTCAACTGAAGCACGACACGACGACGTCGCCGTTGAAGACGTGGCAGTTACCAGCCACTGTAATAGAAGCCCTGCGTCACCGAGCCTATCACTTCCCTCCGTACATGTAGCCCTGTCAGATCCAACCTTTTTTTTTTTAAACAAATGAAACAGAATTTCATTGCCATAAAATAAAATAAGGTAGAAGGCTCTTAAATGGAGCGGGTTCTAAAATGGTGTCCTATCTTAAATGTACAGTACTTGGATATGTTGCTTTTTCATAGCCTTCAGCAGTGTACTGACATTGTACATTTTAGTTAGGGCACCATTTTAGAGCCCTATGCCCTTTCAACTTCAAAATTTGATAACTAATTCCACAAAACTCAGGAAAATATGAAACGACTTGCGTTGGGTTAGATGTCAATTCTACTTGTCTTTCAAGAAAAGTTTACTGAAAATATTTCTAGAAGTTTTACCTCCCTGAACTTCTGTTTCAGCCCTTAGATGGTCCATTATAGGACCTCTTACCTTACATACCGGCCAGCCACAAGTGGCCTGGCCGGGCAAGATGTGAGATCCACCTTCATAGAATGTCCAGCGAGGAATCTGCACTGTCCTGCGGTGCAGTAGGATCCAAGCTCAATTTTGTGGCAGCTTTTCAAGGATTCAGGATTCCTTGTGACCATTCAAATGCAAGACCAATTCTTCTTCAGCCCACAGTCCCACACTCCTACAACCCAGTGCTGGCCTTTTCTGCTTCTTGTCCACTTGTCCCCGGTGACTAAGGGTCAAGAACTGAACTCAAGATGTGTTCCTGCGAAAGTACAGCCATGAATGTCGTAAATGCATTTGAATCTGAGAATCAATGGGGTCTGTCAATTGGCTCATGCAAAGTTATTATGTTGGATCAACTGTATCTGCAGAAATTTGTAATAATTCCATCATTGGGCAAACAAAACCCACAGCAATCAGCCGGGAACGTGACCGGACACCATTTCGTGCACCTTGGGAGTCGTAACTACAATGAAAGTTACTACATTGAAACTTGGAGAAAAGTTGTGACGTGCACAGGTTTCAATGCCAATAAACACAGCAGAAACCACCACTGAAGACAACCGAAGATAATTCCAGCAAGAACTAGTCTCACCTTCAGTACTTGCAGAAATGGCGAAGAGAAACGTGATGATCTCCATGTGAAACAAATTACACCCATCTCATGTGGATGCACTGCTGCCAATATAGGATTAGGGTTTCTGTTTCAGCTTCATCGTTTCCTCTCGCACGATTTCGACAGTAGCTCTGAGCCGCTCTCCAGCTACTACACAGTTTTTGCAATGTGTCGATGATTTTTTGCACAAACCCTAAATGCTTTATGACTACTGTAACGATCCAGTAATCCTATTATTCCGTACAACTCTGCTACAGCTGTAAGTTCCATGTGAGAAGAGCAACGAGCAATGGCGGGCGGCAAAATTGATGCACGAAAGTAGAATTACGACGGAAAAGCAGATCTGACCAAATTTTTTAATACGGTGGTACTTCTTGGAGCATACGGCCATGTCGAGACCTGCAATCTTTCTACTCGATGCGCAATTAAACGGACATTGAAGGTGATGTGACGATCTAGCTACACAATGCTGGTAATCTGTCGATTCTATTCTGCATAAACCCTAAATGCGTCATGAACGTTATGGACGTCTCTCAAACACAACCTCCGACAAAGACCAAAGAACAAGCCATACCCACTCAACGAGTCAAGCACCACAGAAAAGTGGAAATCAATCAACCAAATCAATAGCAGCAGCTGCAGTGACGGGTTCAAATAAAATTCTGCAGGATCTCAAATATACTGCCGATCGCTTGCCAGTCAAGATCTTCGATGGCTGGATCTTCGTAGAGCATCACGTGGCTGTGAAATTATGAGGAATATGTGGAACCATTAAACTGTGAAAGCTTATCAGGGTTGTGGAGCTCGGTTGTGGAAGACACTAGATGGACAGGATGAGTGAAGGATGTAATTTCTTTGATAGATCGAGTTCCCCCGAGGACTCCCAAACTTCGAACCCCACAAGGGCTTTTAGATATTCTGATGATTCTATTTTTATACATGATAGACCTACGATACCTACGAACCTTGTGGAAAAACAATGTCCCTGTCTATCTATTTTGTGTGCATAATCTCATAAACAATACGGAATACCCCTTTTTGTGCATCCACATCAATAAATATAGCTATTACCAGTAGAAACAACTTTAAATTGAATGGTGTTTCTACCATAACCCTAATTTTGTGGCAAACCACGAATAAATTCTGAGGGATGCAATTGTGAAACAGAAAGCAAACATTGTTATGCAAGCATCCAACTAAGGTAATGAGATCCATATCTGCAAAACCATGGTTGAACCCCAACATAGTGCACACTAACCATCAGTTAAGTACTTCTCCATTTCCAAGTGAAGGCAGTACTGTAGTGCTTTACGTCTCCCTGAATTAGCATGGGCCACCCAAAAAACACTGAACAGTACACAAAACTCGGTAGAGTATATTAATTTCTTCACTTTAAGCAATTGAACATACATAGTAGTGGGATTATTGGGGGATGTAGAGAGTTTTGGGAAAATAATTGAAGACAAGAGTGAAGTTTATTGAGGCAAAATCACATCACAATTATCCTACGAAGTTTCAGGTGGGAGGTTGCAGCCTCAAATAAGCGACAGTGACCACAACCGCATTTCTATTCAAAGATCAGTGGCCGTAGACATTTAGCCAAGTCATGCCTCCACCACCACTTGCTCGTAAGTCTAGCCAAATGGATGAGATGCTGTTGGCAACCGGAGTCAGTATAAGTTAGGAGATGGGGTCAGGTGCCTAAAAGTTTAAGTATCCTCTTTCTTCGAGAGAGCCTCTCAAACCAACCGCTCCAAGTTATCACTCAAGCACCGCATGTGAAGGTCAGGTAACCAGAAGAGGACCTGTATTGTGTGGGATTCTTAAGGATTACCTGCGCTATTTTACAGCCTTGCTCTACGACGTCTTCTTTAAGTTCTTCTCTTTGGAGGCTTTGGTGTTTTTGTATGTCCAACCACACAGAAACAACACAAGGCCTACAATGATCACTGACCAGAACCAGATTACATGGCTGGGAGCAGGAGCAGGGAAGAGACCTGCACACACACACAAAAGTCTAGTCAGTGATAGAAAATGATGTATCTTGGTGTTAAAAAGAGCAATGTTTGCCAAAAGTTCGAGGACGAAGTAGGATCTGGGACTGAAAATTGAAACAGCAAGCATGTACATCAGGCTTACAGCTTGCTCCTTTCCACTTAAGCACAAACCAATCAAAAAACCTAAATATTGAAGGACTAGTTGACTATCAAAAAAATCTATTCCACTACTAAGTTGGATGAGCCCACAAGCGAACATGTAGACTAAGGACTGGATGAAAGAAGATAAATAAGTTTAATATGAGTCACATCTGAGCTCAGGATTGTAAACAAGACAATTCTGAATTCCTTTCTTGGTTCACTGTTCAGGCAACTCCCCAGGAAATGTGATGATTGAGAAAATTATACCTCGTCCAAATTTCACACAAACAAGGGCCTCCAAAATTGCTAAAGAAATGCCCAGCCAGCAGAATGCACCGAGCTTAGCAGGTCCGCTGCATCAGGCCAGATAACATGTTATAAGAAATCATCTACACAGTAGGCCTCAAGAGGTTAAAAACAGGATTGTTTCTCTTTGCAAGAATCTCAAAAATGTTGCCTACACTTCATGTGTTATGTTACAAAAGAGAAAATGATGTGATTCATTAGTGCAAGAATACAGAGAGTGTCATGCTAACCTTGCATTTAGAAACATGTTGTACTCTCGAATTGCAGGGTTGGCAATTAGCCACCATACTGCGAGGCGGTAGGAATTGAGAGGGTTCAGAGGCGGGATCCATAGAATGAACTTGAGGAAAAATCCCATAACCTCGACAGAAAGAATCACCGATCCGCATGCAAGGACTTCCAGAAACCGCCATGGACCTTGTAGTGCATTCCATTCATCCTTATCCCAGAAGGCCGGAGTGAACTGCCCAAGAGCCCGCCGTGCCTGGACGCAAATTCAAAAAAAGAATTAATACCCGTAGTTTCACGTTAATACCTACTTAACATGCTGGTGTTGGATTGTGTAGTTTGAGCTAGGAGTACAGGCTTAAGAGCGTCGCCGGATTGAGGTCAAGCTTAAGTCACTACAAGAGGAAAGGTGGAAGGGATAAGAATTGCAGGCATACCTTATCAATAATTGTCTTCTGCTGACTCACCCCAACCCAATTGTACGTCTTCCCATCAAAGTAGTTCACTGTCTTCATTCCAGCCCAGATCCCTGAGCAATTCAAAGTCATCCTCTTAGTTCCCTGATCACGAATCTCAAGCTTCTCATCAACTTTTCTCTCGTCAATACAACCGAATTTCAGTATTTCATACGCTAAAACGACTATTGTTTTCAACGCTTTAAGCAGTAAGACGTAAGAATTTCAAGCACAAGCGTGCTCTCTTCTATACATCGAAGATTTTGAGGTTTAAAATATTCATTACAAAGAAGATTGTATGTAGATCACCAAAATCAGTTCAAAGAGAAATCACGTTGACAAGATACTGTGCATAACAATCAGGAGGAAGGATTGTGACGTACCAAACCAGTTGCAAATCAACACATCGAGAACAAAACTGTCCCACCAGCACTCGTTGAAGTTTGGGAGCATATGAATAAAACTTCTCTGCAGATGACCAGAGCAGAAAATTTAAGCTAATGTTAGTGAAGCTATGCAATGTGTTCCTTAGATCCACGTCAAGTGCACCTCTAAACCCATTTTGTCATAATAATAAAATGAACCGCAAAAACATAAGCCTCCGACATACACATGATTGGATGTAATAGGAAATGCTTACTTCTGCAAATTCGAAAGCAATGGAGAGAGTCCACAGAAATGGTAGATTTCGAATCATTATGGCTTTGCACCACCATCCGATGGTGTGCGCTACTACGTACTCGTCAAATAATGTATCCTGCAAGAAAATAAACGTTGCATGAGCCCAGTGATCTAGCTGGAATGAGATCTGGCTGGCATGACCATTTCTCTAGCCTTCAGACCTCAGTGAAAAATAAACACAACTGCGATACTGGGTAAAAAAAAAATCAATAATTTGCATTGAATAAAAGCTACGTACTTACATAGACGTTGGAAAATTTGTTCGATTTTTCTGGAGTGTAGATCCTACAGTCAGTTCCGTATGACCTCTCCTTCAGTTCTGCACACAAAAAAGTACAGTAAGTGCCTGCTAAAGAGTCGAAAACAAGCATTAAAAATAAGCTGCATAAAGAGAAACCTGACCACGCTATTGTCCAACGGAAGAACTTACGAACCTTGTAGTACATTCGCTATGATATTCTAAAAGGCTTGTGTAATGCCTTGCTAGGTTTTGTTAGATAAGTGACTTGCTGTAACAATGGTGCCGGTAAGAGTTCTGTAAATTTACCAACGCCAAGATCTGGATGCAAATTCTTCAGAAATTGCCGAGCGCCATCACGGCTCTGGTGCAGACAAGGAAACAACATTTCAGAAGTCTACATTTCTATCGCATTTCTGCCTATTCTCTTCAGAAATCTATTCCATTAGAAAGAAGAGAGTCCACAGTAGACATTGACAATACTCCCAAATTCTTAACTCAAGTAGGACACCCTTGAGCCATTTAAGAACTGAGTGTCGTTTGGCAGGACTCAATATTGATACAAGCAAGAAATTAAACATAGAAAAACACATGAAAAATTGACAGTTTTTGTGATAGTCTACACGAGAAATGAAGCTTTCAATGCATTTCACACAAGGATATTCGAAAAATAGCTATAATAAAAAGGACTAACCAGTCACAGTAAAGCAACAGGAACCTTGGAGTCTTGCTAACAAGAAAAATATAGACGCACCTGGAATATGAGAAAGGTGAGGAAGACAAGATAAACCACTGCCATCCCATGGATGAAGCGCCAAAATACTGGATGGGGCCGTACCAAAATCCTACAGGTTAAAAGCACATCAGTCAAATGAAAACTCGAACCCAAACAAACAGCGCTGCGACCGAATAGCCCTCAATAATCACATCCCGAAGACGAAGCGGGATCTAACTCAGAATAAGAAAGAACAAAGACCCGGAAGGAAATCATTCAAAACATAGCAGGGTCTAAGAAGACATCAATTGGATGAAATGTGAATCGCCTTTACTTACGTTGGGGGTGCTTGTAGGACAGAGTAACCCAAGAAAACTGCAATCACTGCCCACACACCCCTGAACAACAGTTTAGAGTACATGAGACCTAAATCATCAAAAATCAGAGGCTGAATCAACACTCTCAAATCGCGAATTGCAAACGAAAAAATGACAATATTTGCGATTCGAACCACCAGCAATTCATAAAGCGTAGAACCAATTCAATCAGAGAGAACTTTCCACCATCAACTCACCGTTTCGTATTTGACTCAGGATCCGGATCATGCTCCTCAGACTGCAAAGCACCACTAGCCCAGCTGCACAACAGTGGACAAATCAGTTCATTCGCCAGCATTCTTCCATGCACCAAAAAGAAGCACAAATTGCGAAACCACATCTCACATAAATCGGAGTCACACTAAACTGTTTTTAAGATCTTTTTAAAAACAGCATGAAGTGACTCTCACAATTCACGAGGCCACCTACGGTTTTAATAATTATATGCAGACTTCCCTATGTACGATGGAGACATCTCCCAATGAATCATGGCAAAGACTCTCTTTCTGATGGTATCTAGAAGTTACTTACGGGTCTATCAGAGAAACTACTGTCAGAGTTTAAAATTCAATACACGTGAGTGCTTTCATTAAAGAGACACTCTTCGGAGCACTGGATTTTGTGTAAGGTTTCAATAACCACCCCAAACCTCATGCTCAATGTCAATGCTCATAAACAATTAACTGGGATTCAACACAATATCAATAATTAATTCCCCCTCCAAGATCGCTACCAACAAGGACTCACAAAATTCAACCTGAGACTCTCCAAAGGCCAAATCTCATCACTCCTCCCCAACAAGCCAGACTGAGCGAATTACAAAAATTCAGCCTCTCCGGTAGTATTGCTCCCTAAAGGACCAAGGATTCATAATTTCAAAACGGCAATTTTTATTGCTCATACCATGAAAAATATGAATCACGGGGTGTTAGATTTCACAATAATAGAATCAGTGATGAACAATCCACGCGTTAATGAGCAAATAAAGAAAGTTAAACAAAAGAACGACCCACCCGAAAATTGGTCCCACTTTGGAGTCTCTTGTCATTTAGGGGTTAAGCAGCTAAAATCTTCCCAGCCCCTGACGCCCTAGCACCACGAAAAGAATTCCAACACTCGAAAACCACTCCATTGCGCATCAGTACAATTACGATCAAAGCCCAAAAAGCAAGGTGTACACAATGCTGAACGTACACAAGCAGAGCGGCTCCGAAGAAGGAGAAGATGAGCGTGTGTGGTTTGTACAACCACGCCGTCCAAGGGTCCAAATCGCTCAACACGCTGTGTGCCTTCCGTTGGCTATCGGAGCGCACCAATTCGCCCCCCGTCTGCTCGCCCTTGCCGTCTTTCCACTCCTTCTCCGTCGCGGCGCCCCCTCGGGAGCTCATCCTCACACACTACGACTATTCTCGAAGCGATCAAAGCGTAGCGACCCAAGTGTGGCAGGGTCAGTGTGGAGAGTAAGCTTGCTTGGGGGATTGAAACGCACGGGATCCGTTTTTTGTCAGACAGAGGAGGCATGCAATTGAAATCTTCGTAGGAAGGAATGAGATGCTCGGGGGGCCGGCAGAGGTCGCAGCGAAGGAGAGATGGTGACTGGACAAGTTTCTATCTGGGTGGCGGGGTGCGCTGGCGAGCTGAGTGGGACGAAGTTCGTCACCGCCATCGCCACTGTGGCGCCGCGGTCGCTGCGTGGCGTGACGGGGTCGTGAAGGAAGGCGCCATCGGCGAACGACGCGTACACTCCACCCTCGGTAATTGCACATTTGGAGATGCTCTTGGTGAATATACCGATTTACCTTATTCTGGCGGACTTTCTTATGGAGTTTGAATTGAAAAACTATTTGAAGTATTTCGTAATTAAGGGAGAGGCATCCAATGGCGCACCTGCACCCAATGCCGTCCGTTTCTAAGTCAATCATTCATTCTAGAATAGAAATGTAACGGGACTGTAGACTGCTTATTGTTTTAGTCAAAAGAAATAAGCCATGTATTGCTTATAGCCTGAAATGATTGTGTGCTGTAGAAATGGACGGCATTGGATACAGGGACACCATTGGGTGCCTCTCCCTTAGAATTGCTTTTGCTGACTTCCACAATGTCATTAGATGAAATTTGAGGGCATTAGAAAACTGTGGGTTCTTGAACTGCGGGAACGCAGTTTTTGCCATGTGAACTCGAATCCTATGTGGTCGCGACTCTGCCACGTAATTATTTATTTATTTTTCAAATGTTTTTTGGACTTATTTTCATATTTCAGGACCTCTATTTTTTATTTTTTTATTTTTTTGGATTAAAGTCGGCCTGACAACAGCCAGCGACATTGGGAGCTGTTTCAGGAACAGACCCGAAATAGCCCTGTAATGCCCTTAGATTTCTTCTAATGTTACACTAGGAAGGTACTCAGTGTTGGCAGTAAGGGTACACCTAAAGTGCCACTTATTCTTACTGTGCCTAGGTCCTATTATCATGCTGTTCAGATTGTTATACAGTCTTGTTGGCAAGTGAAAGCATGTTCCAATGCACTAAAGAACAATGGATTTGGATACCGTATGCAAAAGTTATTAACGGTCAAAGCCTATTTTTGAAAGCGCCATCTATAAACTAAGTACATGACTGATTTTGGAAATGTATGCACATTGTAGATGGCGCTTTTAGGTCAAGTGCCATTTGGGGTGTACCTACCTTAGTTATGTCTTATTGTCAAATTGATAGAAACTAAAAAATTCAAGTTCAAATTAGTTTTTTCTAAGTACAAGACTTCATATGCCTATCTCTATAGTTTTTCCTATCAACGGTTCAATATTGAATAGAGGTATTAAGTGGACCAAAAATTAAAGAGACTACTTATGGAAAATTGTAGATGTTTGAAACATGATATATAGCCCCTAGACACTTTAATAACTATTGATGTACAACAAAAGGAGATATTTATATAGTGTAAAATGTCAATTAATTAGCATAAGTCCCTATAATACCCTCAGTCAATGTACTTTTCTTTAAGCAAATGTTGGACTCTTCCTTGGAAAATTCTATAATATATTTTGTTTTATCTACAAAGTTTGACCAATTCTAAAGCTTATCCTTATCTTGTATGAACGAGGCCATAGAATGCAGAGATGCCAATCATTTAAATTTTGACAAAATATTGTATTTATTCATCTTTTGGATCAAAATACACTTCTTAAACATACTCATGTATTTTTCATCCAAAATTAGAACTTCATCAACATTTTAAAAAGTAGTGAATAAGAATTGGGCAATGATAGTCTAGTTTTATTTAGCAAAAAATAGATTTATTTTGAAATGGTGCAAAAAGGCAACATGGTGCAAAAATAAGGTGTTGGTGTGGTTTGAAAAAAACTTTTCTACCATTTAGAGAGTTACTAATAGGCCCTTAAAGTATGAGAGTGAGATTAATGATGTTTACTAGAACAAATTGAAAATGGATTGAATTGTCACAAGAACCATGCCATCTAAGAACTTTCCTCAAAAGTTTGTTTCCTCGTTTGTTTCTTTGCAATTCATAGACCATGTTGCAAGGAAAAGATTAGTTGCTTGAATGCCTAAGGTCTCATATGAGCTTCTTGAAGCATGTTCAAAACAAAACAAAAAGACTCTACCTTTGGTAAGTTTTAATATTTTGCTTTCAAGTTCCAAGTGGAGAATATTACATGAAGCATTAGGTGTGAATTACATGAGAAAGAAAAATCATGAAAATATCATATATGGATTGTATAAATGTTAATAATGTTTAATCAAAAGGAGTTTAGAGTTCTAAAAGTTGTTCAAAGCCTTTCTAATCATTATTTATTTCAATGTCAAATTGAAAAGTATTAATAGAATGAAAATAATATGATCTTATATACATGCATATGTACATATGTACAAACATGAATGTAATAAACTTATTCTATTCACATCAACCCTAAAAATGGTTTCAAAGCTTTTACAATAAGAATTCTCTACCTAATTTCAATGTGATTGACTCTCAACTCCAAGAGTCTTTAACACGTTAAAATCTAATTTCGCAATGAATCTTTTTCATAGAAATTTAAATGCAAAAATCATAAGTACTTTTTTTTATAAAATGGTTTGTAATACTTGATTCCTAAAGGACAAAGTATTCAAATTTTGAACAATAGACAAATGCAAGTATATCCCAAGTATACAAAAATGCATTTTTTCATTCATAATTTTTCAAAATTCTTGTGTTCATTCTTCAACATTTATACAATATAGATTCTAAAGATTTTATTTTACAGATGTTTTATTAGTTAATAGATATTGGTCAATTTGGCCCTTAAAAATAATCTTTGCAATCCAAAAAATGGCTCTTCACAAAAGACTTGAATAAAAAAATAAATCATAATCTTAAAAAAAATTATTAAAATTAACACTTACCATTTTGAACTTCAAGGGAAAAAATATTGTAAAAATCACAAATATTCAATTTATAATCAATTTTAGAAGTAATTTTCAATTTCTAGCTTCACATTTTATTGAAATGTATTAGTTTGTATACTAGTAGATATAAATATGGATATGGTCTATCAATCATATTTTATAACATTTATTTGAGGGTCAACATTAAACTATTAATTTCAATTTCAATTTATAATACATCTTCACACTTTTGGAAATGTAGACTACCCTCCAATCTATAAGGTGTTAAACTAGACTTGATTAGATATGCACGAGGATATGCACCTAAAAAAACTAAAAATATAAAATTGATAACTAATTTTACTAAGTTCAACATCATGTACATCAACACTCCAAATGATGATTTGAGAATTTCAAAAGTCCCTCTTAACATTAGATGAAATTTGAAGGCATTAGGAGACTACAGGTTCCCAAACTGCGGGAACGCAATTTCTGCCCTGTGAACTCGAATCCTACGTGGTCGTGACTCTGCCATGTAATTAATTTCTTTTAGGACTTACTTTCATATTTTAGGATCCAATTTTTTTTTTTTTGATAAAAATCAGCCTGACAACGAACAGCGGCATTGGGAGCCGTTTCGGGAACAAACCCGAAACGGCCTTGTAATGCCCTCAGATTTCATCTAATGATGTCCATACATCTCTAAAGTAGATACTCATTTCAACCATAATTATACCTTCAAAATGTCTATTTTTGTTATTAATCCCTAGAGGACTAACTTGTTAAATTTGGCAACATAGCAATTTTGGGCACATAATTGCATGTGACTAAAGTTTTCATATTTGATTCCAAATTTTAACAGAAGGTGGGAACAAAAAATATCTTTTATCTGTATTAAAAATTAGGTTATTTGAAAATATGAATCAAAAGTTATAGCGTAATATGTTTTCTTTTGTAAAAGGGTAGTTTGGAGCTTTGGGCAAATTGGAAAAATCACTTTTTTTCTTAAAAAAAATTGAAATTGATTTTCTTTATTTATGTATGTATGCAAAGCCTTGAATCATTCCATTTCGATCAACAAGTCAAAATTTATGGGAAGTTTTTGTTTGTAAATCGGTATGGATTCTTTATTCTACAATAAACTTTGAAGTTCTTTATTTTACTCAATTTTCAATATTTTTAGAAAAAAATAAAATCATAGGATGTAAATTATTTATTACAACAATCCTACCATTGGGTCTCCAATTTTTCAATTCCATAATTAAATTACGAGTAATTTTGTATTTTGAATCATTTAGTATTTTTTTCTACTTACTATTTTTTTCCTATATGTTGTACAATTCCAAATAACTTGAAATTTTTAGGCAAGTACTCTACTTACCGTCAACCATGAGTCTAAAGAAGCACAATTGTTTTGGACTATTTTCATTTGATTGTCATCCTTTGAAGTGTAGCTACCTTACTTTGTACAAGGTGAATTTTTTTAGAGCATTCAGATGCTAATATCTTGCAATCTACATGGTCTCTTTTTTAACCCCTAAAGGCCCAAGGCCATTTTTCTATCAAAAACCACTCAAAACTGCCATTTTTGTTGCATTCATTGAAAAGAACAAAAAAAAATGTTTAATAGAATTTAATCATGGGATCTTGTACTTTGTTTGTTTGAGATAATGTAGTAAAAATTTCATGAAGTTTGACTGTATAGATTGGAAGATATGAGCATTCAAGTTGGAAAAAATAATTTTTTTCTCATTATTCTACAATTTCAAATGACTTTGATTGCCATTTGTTGAATTTTTTGCATTATGGACTTTGAATTAAAAAAAAATTGTATTTAAAAATTGAGTTGAAAGTCTAGGAAAAAAATTTCAAATAAAAAAATGCTTAATTTTTATTCTTTAAAAAATTATTAAATATAGGTAGGTTTGAGATTGAAAGAAAAATTACATCATTAATAGCTCTAAGATGAGATCAAAACACAATAATCACAATGGTGAGATTGTTCTAGCAAGAAAATCTAACCATGTGAAGCAATTTTTTTTTTTAAAAACTATGAAAATTGCATTCACAAATGAATCCTATAAGTTATTTTTTCAAAAAGATGCTCAAACTGCCTAAAAAACAAGATTGTTCATAACTTTCACATAACTAATCCAAATGGAATGAATCAAAGCTTCACACATAAACAAAAATATAATATATAAGATTTTTTTTAATTTAAAATTAATTTCAAGTTTTTTGGGATTTATTTTTTTGCCTACTGAATTAAAATTTGGGATTTTGTGGTATGACTTTTGCTCCTAGGCACCAATTGAAATAAAAATTATATTCCCATGAATATAATAATTTTTCCTATATTATGACAAAGTTTCAAAAAATTTCACTTAAAATTGAGTTCATTGAAACCCCGGGGAGATAACTTACAGTAACCTTTAGACACTACACGTGAGAATATTTTGGACCCCCTATTTTATGTCCTAAAATTTAAATAAAAAGAAAAGAAAAAAATATGAGAATGTTCTTCTACTTTGAAAGTTTATAACTTGAATTATTGATATTTTTATTTTTTGATTAAAATTAGTTACAAATTTTGGAAGTAAAAAAATACACTGTAGAGCTGAAAATAACTTTTACACCCCTATTTTATATAAGAAAAAATTGTCTAAAAAATGAACAAAAAATTGTCAAAAATATTTTTCATTGAAAGTTTATTTTTCTTGAATATTTATTTGATATCCATTTAAATGCATTCCCTATAAATATTTGAGTTGAAAAACATGGCAGTTTAGTTCATTTTTCAACCTACTCTAATAATCATTTCATATGTTATTTGAATTCAAAATTTTTGGCAATAGAAGCCTATAGTCGTTGTTAAGCACATCTCAAAATTATATGTTGAAATCATAGTTTATAAGAAAGTATAAAAAGGTCAAAAAATCACTTTCACACACATAGTTTGTTTTTATACACTAAGTTATCTCTCCAAGATTGAAACCTGCCCAAACTCCAAATTGTTCCTCAAGGGGACAATAGGCTTTAAGGGATTAACATTTTCAAACACCCTCTCTAAAATTCATCCATAACTTTTGAGTAGAGACTTCAAATTTAAAAGAAAAGATTGGAGATTGATGAAACTTAACTTCATTTCCCAACTTTTTTTAGTTCAAAGTTTTTTGAGAAAATTATTCTATTATGCCTAAATGAGGTTTGAAAATTTTAATTTGATGACAATTCTTTTTCTTGACTTAACTATGAGCAATTGAGCTCCTTCTAATTTTCATTACAAATTCCACATTGTTTGCTTCACCTTCTACCACCCCATATCTATATAAAGATATTTTTTAACTCAGTAATGAGCCAATCTATGTTATTGGTATCAAATGGTTGGACCATTAGGCCAATACTCAACTAAGATTCTTAAAGTGTTTTGGCAAACCTTCTTTTCTAATAAATTTTTTTGATGAGTGTCTAATCCTAGAATTAGCAAAGAGAAATTCACTAGAAGAAAAATGTGTCCACCACAACCAACTGCAATGCAACTATATGTCCTATGCAACTACCTTGCAACTATAGTCCTCTATATTTGCTTTAAATTTGATGTCTATATTGTTATAGTTGCCAAGTAGTTGCCAAGTAGTTGCAAAATGAAGTTTAGAGTTATAAGAATGAAAAAGAAAAAAAATTGTGAGGCATTCTACATCTAGTATTCATCACGGTTGTTGAGTAGTATTTGTGTGCAATCAAAAGTCACAAAAATTGTTGGGCCTTAAAAGATATTCCTCATTTACACCTTCTATTAAATTTTGGTCCCCAAACATAGAAATCTCTAGTCACACGCACCTACCTGAAATAGTTATGTTGTCATTGGTCCTTTTGGGGTTAAGTCTTATATCAATTATTGCATATTAATTGTTAGGAGTACCATTAGATCAAATATATAAGAATCATAAGTTATAGCAATCTTATATAATGAATTTTGATGATGAAAATCTAATATTTCCATATTTTGTACATTTTTATAATTTGTAGATTTCTACAATTTGTAGATTTCTATAATCTATAGTAATCTACAAATTGTAAGAATCTACAAAATTGAAATTTCTTCTAAAGTAGTGAAATCTATCAATATCAATATTTGAATTGCTAATCTAAAAAAGAAGATAGATTAAAGATTCTAAAATCTACAAATAGTTGAGATTAAAACTTCAAAATCTACAAATAAACTAGTTGCAAGCTAGTTGCAAACTAGTTGTGACAAGCAAGTTCCACATCAACAACTATGTTAGAAGAGTTGATCAATGAAGTTCTACAGAGGTTATCAAATGAGAAACAACTTTGCAACTAGCTTGCAACTAATGTGACTTATCCATTGCAATTATAGTCTTTAGATTGTCACCTAGTTACAAATGTCTAATGCAACTACAAAATTGGTTGCAAATCATAGTTGCAAAATCCCTTGTTTTCTTCTAATGATTGGAGACTACCATAAATGTACTACTACTATTTCAAATCCGAAACTTATAGTCATAATGAATGGATGAATTTTGTGGGTGAGAACTCTACATAAGAAAAAGCAACCTTGTTGAAGGCTACTCAATGTTATTGCACATCTACTATAAAAATACTAGATTATTCAACTAGGATTGTGTTACTTTCTATACTACGAGTGATGACCATGGCTTTAGGGGGAGAGAAATAGTTCTAGATTGCACTAGAAATAAATAATTTGGCTTAAAAATGAACACAAAGCATATAGTTTGTTTTTTCTAGAACACTTCAAATTAATTTTTTTTTGATGAAATATTTAAATTTTTGATGAAAATGGAATCATGAAAAATGATTATATAATATAAGATAATGCATCCAATATGTGAATGAATGTTGAAATTTGGAACACCACTATAACATTTTTTACTACCACTTTGGAGCTTCAAATATAAAAATTGAAGATAATGACCTACTAAGGGTTTCAATATTTTATCATTGAAAATATTAGGAACATGGTTCAAAGTCAAGATCTTTTTTAGGCTTCTTTTTTATCATTCTTAAAATTTTTACACAAATATAGGAACCTTGAAAGATTAGTTGTTGGTATTGGCCTTGGGGTATAAGATGAACTTTGTGCTATGGATGCACTTCCACATCTCCACCTTCATCATGGAGATAATGTAAACCATTGTCATAGAGGAGATGTCAAATGCGATGTCCATAGCATATGCTATTACAATGAGACTACACAAAGAATAGGTGGGCTATTATATGAAATCAAGGTATTGGTCCAAGAGTGTGTCATGATTAGACAACAAATCTTTTAGTCAATCCTTGGTGCCAAGAGACAACCACCTCAATTGCAATGACATTGAGTTATAGATGGTGGACAACCTACAAGTATCATTTTAGGATCTAGAAGGGCCCATGGATGTTGATGAATTGTAGGCATGGGCTTAGGAATGCGTGGCATATAGCAAAGTCTATCAAGTACTAATGCCACTTTTGGCCTCGTGTTTGCAATTTAGTATTGTATAGTATCTTGAACATGGCATGTAAGTGTAGTGCAAAGCAAGCCATCCTCTGCATTAAACTCCACTTGCATTCTTTAGAGAACAATGTGTCTTCTTTACAATACAATCTATGATGGTTACAAGATTGAACAATAATATAAGAAGATGATATGAATCATTCAATTCCTTAGCTTGATGCCAAGGATAACATGAATTTTTATATGGATATTAAAGCCTTGAAAGATGAATTTTAGTTTTTCAACATTAAAGGGGAAAAATCCTATGAAAATTACAATTATTCTACCAATAATTGTTTTTTGGATGAAACCTTCTAGGTCATTATAGGATTAAAAAAATTGGAATAAAACCAAGGTTTTGGAAACGCACCTACCTATCCAATTAGTAAGAAAAAATAGTAACTTTTTTGAAGAAAATTTGCTTAAGTGTCAACATTGGTGAGATAAAAATTATAAGAATCGTACAACTTTTACAAGAATGGTTGGAATGACATGAAGCAAAGTCTTATTTGCTAAACATAGAAATTTGAAACCATTAAAAAAAGCATATGTAAATTTTTTAAAGTATTGTCTCTTTAGCATTGCTAAATTTGGAAAAAAAATTTAATATGTTCCTCAGTCCCTAGCACTCAACAAATAGATTCTATATAAATGAAGTTCTAAACTAATTTTAACTCCAAGATTATCACAACATTTATTTGGTCAAAAATTGTCAACAAATCTATTTCATTTTTAACCAAATTGAATCTCCATATACATCTCTATATTAGTAAGAGAATTATCATGGCTCTCTCTTAGAGAGGTCACTAAATTGGACTTGAGTGAGTTCAATATAAATCACCATTTATGCTTGGTATATAATAGTTTTTTTTAGTTACTCCATAAAGTACTTAAATTCAAAATGTCATATTGATTTAATTCTCATTTTGCTTTAGCTAAAACTATAAATTTGTTGACCCAAACAGAAAAGATCCAAATGTTGTATTACCTATTTCAACTTTAGTGACCATAATTCCATAGTGCCCACTAAATCTTTACCTTTGTCAATCTTGTCAAAGTTGTAGACTCTATGGTTGTTTGATGCCACACATAATATAGAGACTAGATTTAAAGATTTGTTTCCTACTTCCAAAAGGCATATCAAACAAGTATGTCAATGTCATATAACAACTTGATAGATCTTCATGAAGAATTTATAAGAAATTGATTTTAAAGAATTTACATCAATTCTTTGTGTTGTTTTTAATTAAAAAATTTAGATTTTTTTCGATATAGAGACAAATGTGAAAAATGAAGGAAGCAATCAACATTTTATTTTTTGGGCAAACTATGAATCTTTTATGAATTTTTGAAGTGTATTGCCCAATAGACTGAAATAAGTCTATACTACATCAAATCAACAAAAAGTGTTTCTATAGGTGGTTAGTCTACTACCTAAAGTAGATATAATATTTTCCAAATATGGCTATTACAAGCATGAATAAAAAAATAATTTTTTATCACTAATCTACACTATAAAGATGTAATTGTTCTATAACAATTATTAGAAATTCCATGACCATCTACAAAGCATTGATTATAGTGACAAATCAACCCAATTTAGTCCTAATCCCATTTATTAGAAAAGTCTTCTATGACTTGATATAAGTAACTCTAATGGGTAGTTCTCTAGATGCTTGTTATAGGTAGTTGGCTTGTCATAGGCAGGTTTACGCTACATCTAATGCAATGATGCTAGTATGTGAGCATAGAAGTGTGAGTCTATGAGCCTTGAACCTAAGTATAAGTAAGTATACTACACTCATTGAAGATATTTACAACATGAACACCTATAATATAGGTATTTAGAATATAAATACACTATAATCATTGAGGTGTCTATAATGTATATACCTATACTATAGGTATATAGAATACTAGGCTCATAGGCTCACACTTTCTATACTCACATCACTAGAAGAAAATTCACCAAAACTGTGTTTTTTCCAACATAACCATGTCAAGTGGTTTATGTTGAAAACTGTGTTGTACACGCAGTGAAAACGCAGAAAAATGCAAATTTTGCATTTTTCAGCATTTTTACAGCATTTACAACGTCGTTTCCAACATAATCCACTTGACAGGGTTATGTTGGAAAAAACACAGTATTCTTCTAGTGCATACTAACAACCGTGCATCTAATGCATTCTATATTCATCAATACAAAAATAAAATAAATGTATATCTAAGATTTAAGTACCACCTAAATGTCTTTATTAGAAAATATAACAAATTTGATGTAATTTTGTTTCTTCTTTTAGCTTTAGAAATCAAAATAATTTGATTTTTCCTTCATTTAAAAAAAATCAACATCAATAGAAAATACATTCTTTTACTAGTGAAGAATATAAAAACATCAATTATATATATATATATATATGATATGACATGACATGATATTTGAACATAGA
This sequence comes from Thuidium tamariscinum, assembly GCA_947034885.2. Classification (NCBI taxonomy): domain Eukaryota; kingdom Viridiplantae; phylum Streptophyta; class Bryopsida; order Hypnales; family Thuidiaceae; genus Thuidium; species Thuidium tamariscinum. The sequence continues at coordinate 13,867,555 of OX344752.2, read as the reverse complement.
TAAACCCCTAAGTGTCCAAATTCATCTCTAAAATTGATGATTCCTGAAAAATCATCATAAAGTACTATTTGGAAGAATGTTTTTGATTTGAAATGCAATAAATGTTTTAGAGTTTGAATTTTAGATTCTATCTATATGGTTAGATTCACCAATGCTATCACCAATATTTTTCTATAAATTTTGAAAGGAGAAATTCAAAATTTCTTCAAAATTCAATTACAAGCAAAATACTGTTTGAATAAATTTTATTGAAATGAAGTTCTCTTGACATGGTGATTTTTTTGAATTTTTGTATTTTTTCATTCTATGACCTCAATTTCACAATTCCAAGTTTACACTAGAATCAATGCAATTTTGGCTTGGTCAACTACTTCACAAACTTCTACACTAATCAGTTTTAGAAAAATATGTACTTTACTAACACCAAATCCAACCCTTTGGGATAGGACAACGATTTGATAAACTATCTCTAAAAATTAGAATGACTTTCATTGAAGTTGCAATGAGAAGGAAATCTGATCTTCAATCTCTACATCATCTGTCCAACAATTGAACATTATGGCACTTCATGGTTGAAGCCTAGGGTGAACTAACCCCTCCCTTAACCACTCAGGAAAATGCTGAATTTTTTAATTCTCCATGCATGATAAAATTTGCAAATTCTAAATTCATATTTGCAAGCAAAGGCCCCCAATTCACTGGAAGAGATGTCGTAGGTAAATTAGTCAAGCATAAAATATAAGTCCACCCCGACCAGGAAAGACCCTCACTTAGCTCAAACATAATAGAGTTATTTGTAAAGTCCAAAACTGGTGTTTTTATGGTGTGTTTTCCTTTGACCGGTAATAACTAAAAGCTTGGATTATTCAATGAACCTTTTTCCACCTTTCTAGACTAATTGAACCCTTACAAATTCAAAAATCTAATCATTTCAGATGTTTAAGTTATACATTAGAAGATATGGAGGTTGAAAGTTGACCATGAGTTTCATGCCCAGTTTTTGTTGTATGAAAAACAATGTGAAATATCGTTCATAAACATAGTAATAAATTTACATTTGAATTTGTAAATTTGATCTTTAACCTTTCTAAAGCTACTAGAACTTTTACTACTCCATTTTGTGATCTTAGGAATTCTTTTGAAAAAACAAAGCATGAAACTTTTGGAGGCTTCAAAATTGAAGCCTCCAAAAGTTTCATGCTTTGTTTTTTCAAAAGAATTCCTAAGATCACAAAATGGAGTAGTAAAAGTTCTAGTAGCTTTAGAAAGGTTAAAGATCAAATTTACAAATTCAAATGTAAATTTATTACTATGTTTATGAACGATATTCACATTGTTTTTCATACAACAAAAACTGGGCATGAAACTCATGGTCAACTTTCAACCTCCATATCTTCTAATGTATAACTTAAACATCTGAAATGATTAGATTTTTGAATTTGTAAGGGTTCAATTAGTCTAGAAAGGTGGAAAAAGGTTCATTGAATAATCCAAGCTTTTAGTTATTACCGGTCAAAGGAAAACACACCATAAAAACACCGGTTTTGGACTTTACAAATAACTCTAATGTTTCACCATTTTGCAATGGATCTGGTACTTTAGGTGTTAAAATGTAATCAAGTTTTGCACAAATATTCATGCACTCAAACCAAAAAATGATATTTCTAACAAATACACATATGAACGAACTCAATGAAACAAGATTATTTCTCCCAAAGTATGCAACCATGAACAGTTTTACGAGTTTTCTAAACCATCGCACTCACGTCTTTATTGTGTGTCAAAAATTGCATGTTGCATATACAAAGCACAGCCCAGTAAAGAATCGTGCAGGGTTGGAAGCATCACATACCGTAACGGGAACACCCTAAATACATTTCTGCCTGTCGTAACTTAAGTAAAACCACAGCCCAGAACAAAATTTAAACGTAGACAACAAATCTCGGTGTTTCTGATGGATGAATAGCCGCATTCAGGCTAAACAACACTTATGATTTACCCCTTGAAAAATGAATCATGGTCTCCACCTACCCAGAAGAGTCTATTGCAAGTGACCTGGTATCAGCAGTACTCCGGGAGCGTGCCTGGTATTCATGCACCAATGATGCGAACACGGACTCTGGCCGTTGCTCCATCAACTTCGCTGGAGTATCATACTCCTTCACCCTACCTGCACTCACAGCAACCCCACAACCTAATAAAAACCCACTCTCAGGACATGGAAAATTCGTCCCTTCAGAATTGAGTCATATTTCCAGAATGAATTTGAAGAATGATAAAAACTTCGTGATACTTTCGACCGGACAGGGTGAAGCAATTAAGGTAACAGAAAATCATATCCCTTGAATGGTCCAGACATGCTACTTCCCTTTGTTCTACCCTGTTTTGTCAATGTCGATATTTAGTAACAAGAATGAGCATGACTAGGTGACACATGAATGGTTCCTACGTGACATGCTAATACTTTGAGAAGAACAAGGTTTTTAGTGAGGAGCATTGAGCACTTGTTCCTCAACTGCATCATTAGATGAAATGGATAATTTCAAACTAATTATCTCACCCCTAGTTGCACATGACTTTGGTTCTTATTTCAAGCTTGTTATCTCAAACTCGATGCTTCAACTTGTGCCTTGAGAATCTAAAATGATAACTTCAGAGGCTGTTGACTTCGTTTAAATGCAATTTCTTCTCTTCTGAAAAGCAGGTGTCAATTGCTTTTACTGTCTCAAGAGGAAGGAAATCAGACTGAGAGCATATCCATACCTTTTTCGAGGACAAGCACTTTGTCACAATCCATGACAGTGGGGATGCGGTGGGCGATGCTGATGACCGTGCAGGAAGCGAATTCGCTTCGCACGGTTTGTTGAATGAGGGTGTCGGTCTCCGTGTCCACTGAAGCCGTGGCTTCATCCAGGACCAATATTCGGCTCTGCTTCAGGAGGGCCCGACCCAGGCAGAAGAGTTGCCTTTGGCCCACACTCCAATTCTCACCATTCTCCAGGACTGCCAACAACCCCATTCACCAGTTTTAGTATGAGAAACTCCATTAAGAGAATAGCCAAAAAAACGGTGACGAAAATGTCTCCACAGCCTCAATGGAGCCCATTTCTGTGGAGGTAGCAAACAAGCATTGGGCTTTGGGTATGAAGAGCATGGTTGTATCTCATAATCCGCCCTCTTGAGGATACTGATGGCCTCCTGTTTAAACCCTTGATTAAGCATGATTGAATAAATCCAACCATTGAGGTTTAAGTCCAGGAACGTGAATCAAAGTAGAAAGCAGAGCCTCGTCCTCGATATGAAAGTAATAACAATCGCTACTCCCAAGGTCCGCAGTGTTATTTCTCATAACGAGGCTTTCCTTTGACGTCACCAAGTCCTTACTCGGTTTGCACCACGTGTGACTGACACAAAATATAGTCTATACAAGTATATGGAGCCAACATCACCCAGCTCCTTTAAACCTTGGTGTTCACAATTACAATGGTACAGAAGAGAACAGGAAGAGTCACTTTAGATTGCACAGGTCATAGCAACAAGCTTACAATTTGAACAAACATCAAGAGCAACAAAATGACCCCACGTAGTACCTGGAGACTCCAGTCGGAGATTCAGTTGTTTTACAATGCCCGCCAGTTGACACTTCCGCAACGCCTGCATAATCCACACAAGAAAATTACAGCGACTCCAAGGAAAAGAAAGTGGTGAGGACAGCCAGCACAACGGTCTAAAACTGAACCACAAATTAACTGAAGAGCTTGCACGGGGAGTTGAAAATGGGGACTGCCAACTGACCTCCCACAACTCTTCGTCTGAATATTGTCCCGTGGGGTCAAGGTTGGAGCGAATGGTGCCGTCGAAGAGGGTGGGCTCTTGAGGAATGATGCTCAGTCTGGTTCGCAAGTCGTTGAGGCCAATGGTACTGATGTCCACACCATCGATGAAAATCCTGCCGCCTGAAGCTTCCACCAGTCGGAACAGGGCCAGCACCAAAGTGGACTTCCCACTCCCAGTCCTTCCCACTACTCCCACCTTGCTGCCTCCTTTGATAATCACTGATATTCCGTTCAACACCAGCGGCGTATTTGGTCGGTACCTCAACTACACATCCAACACCACGTTGAAGACCTAAACCTTGCATTGAAACTTTAAGTCCTAAATCATAAATCATAAACCCTAAATCCTAAATAATCTAGAGCCCTAAACCCTAAACCCTAAATCCATCTGGAGCTTTGGGAGCTTCAGGAGCCACTGAGAGAACAGGAATATTAGATAGATCGTGCGAAGCAATATACGTGACGTTAGGGTTGATGAATTGAAAGTTGATGGCGATAATCATGTGAAACTAACCTTGAGATTCTCCAAGACGATGGTACCCTTAGTTGGCCAATTGTGTGCAGGCCTGCGATTTTCAATGCAAAGAGGAGCCTCCGTGGGAAGATCGATGTAATGCGAAAGGCGCTCCACTGCCACCATTTTATTCTCCATAAGGCATATCAAATAGACAGTGACGTAAAGAACGTTGTTGAGGAGTAAGCCATAGGATAAAGATAACCCTACTGCCTCTGCAGTCACAAACAGAAAATGCCACAACCACACTTCAAATTCTCGATATCCCGAATTACAAGCATGTTTCGTTACACGTGACTACTCGTGCAACACAAAAGGTTTTGTACAGTACACACCTGGACGGATGAAGCTAGGAGGGAGTGAGACAAAGAGGAGAGCACTGGTACAGAGGACCACAGTTCCAATCATCTCCAGGCGAAACCCGATCCACTCATTGGCACCAAAGTTGTGGAAGTCCATGCGGAGGTTCGAATTCACCCTGTTCACATTTTTCTCCACGAAACGAGGCTCTTCTCGAAAGCATCGGATAGTGATAAAGCCAGCTATGGTTTCCGCAAAATGGTGGATCACAGGTGCCTTCGTCACTGCATCTAGTCGTGTCAACTCCCTCGATGACTTGATAAAGTAAGCCTGCATGACATTACAAATCTCTTTAGCTTCAAAAGACGCTATATTAGCACAACAGAATACTAAAAGAAATTCATACGTGAAAAAAAAGGAATGCTACAGGTACAACTGCCTACAAGCATCACAATTGCAATAGTTCACTTATCGGGGATTCTAATTATCACCTGATATCGGTAGTAAACAATCGACAAAGGAGCAAGGAGGGCAAGTATTTGCCAGGTGACTTGACAAACAACCACAAGAATTCCAAGTGATGCAAAGCCAATTGCAAGAACGGCGCCAAGAAGGAGGGGCAGCAGGACGTCCACTGTTGCCTGGTCCGTTGAAGCCTGTGCTCAGCCATTTCCCAACACAGGCATCAAAGTTAGGTCCAAACGCTTGTATTAGCTAACAATGATTTGCAACTTTTCATCATACAGACTCTAAAAACCAGACATCATCGACGTCAACATTGCAACACATCACTGAAAATTAAGAGGGATATGAAGTGACAAAATCTAGTACTGAATTGGGTTGATTGCAGCTCAGGAAACACCCAGTGAGAGCATGTACCAGAAGCGTACATTTCACGGGGTCGTTCGTTGCAAGCAATTGATACGTACCCGACTTAAGATTCTTCCGGTGGGCGTGGTGTCGAAGAAGCTCATGGGAGCTCGGAACAAGCTCCGAAGCATCTTCAAGTAAAAGTCTTGAGAAGTCGTGAGACTCATCAGCGCAAGCAACATAGCCCGCCCAAGAACACACAAAGCACAAAGCGCAGCCAAGACGCCATAAACCAATATAAACCGCTGAGAATCAAAGTGCTCCGCATTCGTCCCAGTTTCGTACGCAACCCAGTAGTCTCCAGCCAGCAAAAGCCCTTGCCACACAAACTGAATAACCAGGACCATCAGCGTCAGAGCGCCTCCATACGCAGCCGTCAAGTACAGCCAGTAAACTCCCAGGCTCACTTGCCCTGTAGATCTTTCCTCCTCTTCAATCAGCTTCACAGACTTCACATCTTGCACAAGGTTAGCTGCACTGCCATTTGCCATCGACACAGATCTCTCCAGACTCATTGGACCATTTTCATTGCCTGAGAGACTCCGCCAGTTTCGACTAGAGGAGTTTCTGTCAAGACGGGAATTTCCAGAGGCTGAGATTGTCAAATAGGCGAGCTCGTTATTAGTTTCTTCGACGGGAGATTCGTTACTCGTTGCCACCTTGTCGAGGGACTCGTTGTGAGCCTCAACGAGGGACTCGAAGTCCAAACCGGCCGCGAGAAGCTCCTCGAATTGACCAGATTGCACGATGCTCCCGTTGCGCATCACCAGAATTAAATTGGCGCCGTGCAGAAACTCCACTTGGTGGGTGACCAGGATGACAGTTTTGCCAGCCAAGCCCTCCATTACACATTTCTGTTGCTCAAGGAGCACAAACACTACAATTAAACCTCCAAAACTTCTTGTTCTCCAACTTGCAAGCAGCAATGGCTAGCCAAAATGAGTCTAAACTAGGAAACCTTCAAAAGCTCAAGATTCCGCTTGCAACTTCTAAATGAACAGGACTGTTCCAAGAGCAATTGGATCTACTCTGCCAGATAAATTAAGGCACAAAAATCGTCATATTCGTCAGAATGGCGAAACTAAAAGCAATCGGCAATTGTCCGGAAGCCTCTCTGGAACCTCAGATCCGTATCAAAGAGATAGTTCACAGGGCCCAAGCTATCTCTTCCGTATCCTGTTCTAATTTTTTGGGCCCTGTGAACTTGGACGATACAATTAGGGCTCTGAAACACGCCATGGTAATAATAATGACCATTTACATAACCTAGTAGATATCCTCAGTTTGAGGGATTAGAAGCTTCAAAAGAGAGGCCAATTATTTACACAATAAAGTCCATTATACTGTTGACAACTGAGAGGATTCAAATGAGGTGTCCATTTGATTTACCTGGAAGATATGTGAGCCCGTGTGAGCATCCACGGCACTGAAAATGTCATCCAGGAGGTAGATGTCCGAGTCTTGGTACAAGGCCCGTGCCAGCTGAATGCGTTGCTTCTGGCCACCACTCAGGTTGATCCCCCGCTCCCCAATCTCAGTCCGGTCACCGTAATCCATCTGCATCAGGTCCTGCTCTAGAGCACACCTGTGCAGCGTCTCTTGGTACTTGGCTCTGTCCATGGGACGGCCGAATAAAATGTTCTCTTCAATGGTGCCGTTCTGAATCCACGCGGATTGGGAAACATACGCCGTGCTCCCGCTCACCTCAACCTACATTACTACACATCTTCAGTGCCATATGATCGTTCTTGCACAAGCTGTCTAAAAATATGGGAAGTTTGCACAGGCCATGCCGTTGTATAGTTGGGAAAATGATTTAATAGTCCTGATAGTAATGTAAGATATATCTTGTGCAACATCATCTACAATTAGAGTTAGATGACAAGCTTAATATAATTTACTGCAATTATGTCACCTACTCGTGCATTTGAGGTAACAAAGTGCTCAATCCGTATCAAAGAGATAGCTTGAAACCATATTATCTCAAGCAGGCCACATAGGAACCATGTAAGAGCCATGCTCATTCTTGTTACTGGAAAGCCCAAGATTGAACAAATGAAAAAACTGATGATTTTGGAGGAGTAGGATTTCCTCTTATCTCAAGTTTGTTGCTTTGCCAATGCAATCTAAAGTACCATAAGTCATACATGCCAACCGAGGTTGTGAATTCACCTTGCCCGAGATCTTTTGCATTTCCCCTAACAAAGAAGCGAGAAGGGATGATTTTCCAGAACCAACTCTCCCCACGACAGTGATGAGAGCTCCCCTTTTGGCAAGCAAGTTAATGTCTGTGAGGATGGGCGTTTCAGCGGTGGGCTCCCACTGGAAGGAAGCTCCCTCCACTCGCACTGCCGGAGTTGTGGAACTGAATGGCAGATGAACAACGGCACCTTTGTCAAGCTCATTGCTCCACAGGTACTTGTCCAGCCGCTGTAGCGACACCAATGCCTGCAATGCCGCAGCTCAAAAGAGTGAAGGTGAAAACAACGTACAATCGTCATATTCGTTAGAAAGGTGAAACTTCAAAAAATTAGCATTTTGTCTTGAACCTCGGATCAAAACCAGTCTATAGACTTAGAGCTCTGGGTACGTGCATGTCCCAATCTTGGCACATTGAAATACACCATGTCAACAAAAATACGTAAGAGAACTATGTTGATTCAAAAGCTGCTCAACCTCAACAACCTTCCAGTACTAAACCCAGCTGGAGATCTTGTTAAATTTTTCAAATGAGACCTTCATGTCAAACCAGTTGGTACTAGAAATCCATGATTGAACACCCAGAGATCTACAGAACGGAAGTGGAGTGCCATAGTTACCTGGGAAATCTGAACAAGAGCTTGAGGAAAAAGGCGCAGGGGCTCTTGAGTGATCCGAACAGTGGCGATGACAGTAAAGGCCAAGCCAGGAGAGAGTCCACTGCCAAAGTAGGCGCATGCAGTAAAGATGGCCACGCAAGCGGCTAAAGGCGTGAACCACACAATGAATATAGCGACTGCCGTGGTATACATGTACCGCCACAGCCACACGTACTCCCGGCTACGGGCATCCTCTACATTCTTCAGGAACTGCCCCTCCCAACCTTGAAGCTTAATTACCTGAGGAACAAAAGCACCAACACAAAAGTGTCACTTACCGTTGAAATAATCATGCGTACTATAGGCCCTTCGCTTAGTGCGGTGTTGGAGTTAAGTTGCTCCATGGAAATTTCGTTAAGCAAGTGTCTATAAAACTCAAGGGTAGCTGTAAGACCAAAGGGCCAACACTAGAATATGCACAACAAGCTTCGTAAATCCCCACAAAATCTCTGCTAAATTGAAAGACATCTAAATAGTATATAAGTAAATCAGCGTCGCGTCGAGTTACACTCAACATCAAACTTGTGATATTGGCAAGATTCAGAGCGCCAACATTGTGACATTGAACCAGAACGAAGCTCTGAAACTATGACTGGCATGGATTTCAATTTCTGGACACCTCTCTGCAAAAGTCACTTTAGAGAATTTTCAACAATTCATAAGATCGAGACGTTACTCACAATTTGAAACATTTTGTCTTCGTACATTCATTCCGACACACGGTAACTAGAGAAAAATGACAAGTGACGAACTCTCAATTGATTGACAAGTGAATGCCAATACAAGAACACACCTTCATGTTGTTGAGCGCCTCGTTGAACGCCTTCATTCGCAGGTCCCGTCCCTCCATAATTTCCGTTTGAAACTTCTTCTGGAACTTGGCCAAAAACACATTGAAGAATGCCGTGAACAGCATCACCGCCAGCCCCGCCAGCGTCGACAAGCCCACAATAGTCCACAGAATCATCACCGCCAGCATGAGCTGCGCAGGGATGTACCACACGTTGTGTATCTGAAGACAAGCGTCGGAGAGTTGCTGCACATCCACGCTCATATAATTCACGATCTGGCCCACGCCATGGCTCTGCCTCGCGGAGCTCGACAGCCGCAAGCCTTTCCTGTAGATCGTGGTGATCAGCGAAGATCTCACTTGCAGACCCAGTTTGTTGCATGTGAACTGGTACATGTGGGTGGAGGTCGTCTCCACTAGCTTCGCAGAGATGAGAATGAGAACAAGCACGTAGCCTTCGTAAGGGAAAGCCGATTTCCCAGCGGTGTAGTCGACAAAACTATTGATCAACAAAGGACCTGTGTAGGTCACGGAAAGCTTCACAAAGGCTAAGAGCCCACTGAACACAAACGGCCACCAGAACGTCCTCCACAATGTTCTCGCTGTCGAATTCGAATGCTCGGTTTCTGGCCAATTTGAAATGAACCTTTCGTACAGCTTTGTCGCCCCGTGTTGCCGTGATAGTGAAGGTACGTCATCTATGTCGATTGTTTTTGTCGCGCCGTTTTGGAGGAGTGGGTTCAGCCAAGAAAAAGTTGCCCTGCTCCAAGCACTTGCATTCTCGTACCCTGTCACTGGAATGTGAGCATTCTCGTAACCTTTCTCTTGGATGTGCGCTTCCTCCTGACCTAAAAGGGGCTGCTGCAACCCATTCGGGCTGTTCCTCTCCATTGCTGCTTGCTGTAGGATTGGAGGCTGCAGACAGTACAGCTACAAATGCATTCAATTCAAGGCAAAGTTGTGGATTTGCCTCCGGAGGAAGTGAAGGACCTCTACGTTAACTCCCCTGTATACAACATCAGAGCCCTTCAGTTTTGTGACACCACCTGATATGGACACATTCTCTCCACAAATATGAGGCACATAAAACTCTACTGAGCAGCACACTATGATGATCCCGGTAGGAGAGGGATTCAATTCAAGAGGGAAGGGAACTAAGAGATGCGCGTCAAAGGCCTTTACTACGGCCGCCTCTGTAATGAGAGTCTGAAATATATAGGAAACCTTTATAGACTCTAGCACACTTGTCACATCTTCCACCTACGTTACAGTTACTGAAAAAGCTATGGCCCTAAGCGAAAGTAGTTAACAAAAGTCTACAATCCCCTAACGCCACCCTAAATTATGTAGTTCTCCTCGTGACAGGCAAGAGGGCGAGAATTTTTTCTATTCACACCAGAAAATGCTGAGAACCGTGACTGAGCACTCTGCCTCTCAGGACACACCACCCTGAAAAGTTCAGTGAAAGTAGATTCTCTTCAAACAACACACTGGGTGTCTCCTGGGCAGCAATCCTCCACTAAGCTTACAAGGGCATCGAGTGCAAAAAATCCGACACAGCAGTACAAGCCCTCACTCATTGAGGTTGGCAGACGCTGCGCAAGTGAACTGCAAACAATTCAAGAGTAAAACCGGCGGGAAAAACCGGCGGCTATTTCAAAGTTAGCCGGTGGAATTGCGATACAAACGGTTTACAATTTGAAAATATGGGAAAAAAACAGTGAAAAATCCTACAAAATTTCTGCGGTACCGTATAAAACCAGAGAAAATAAACTGATTAATACTTGGAATAACGGTCCAATATGGGAATTGAAGGACAATAGCTGGTAAGACTCGAAAATATTCTGAACACTGAATCTCTGTCGCTACATACATAGCCCCATTCGTATCTCGATTGGTGGCAAGTCAGTGGGCTCCTTCCTATCGATCCCTGTATGCGCCTGACGCGCGTTACAAAAGCGCTAACTCACTGAGACTCCTGAAGCACGGACGTTACTAATAAGCTTTCTGCGCGACTGACTGCCCAGGCGCAGCACTCGAAGCATTGCAATTCAGTTAAAGGACAGTCCGTAGCAGCTCTGACTCCCAAACGGATGGCATGTGGGGGCACATTGGCACCACTTGACATTGCTTTCAGCCACCAAAAGCGGCGCGCAACGTGGAGTTCTGCGGTACCGGTACCTTACATTCTTCGCTTGGGAGGGAGCCCTCGATCCCGGTTTGGGAGCTCCACTCTGTTGACTGACGAAGGCCCAGGCAGGCAGACGCTCAGGTGAAGCCAAACAGAAACGCAGCATGCAACAGCGTTGGATGTTTCCTCAACCCGGGTTGACAGAACATCAACCCTGGGACACTGCTGGGGACACTGAACACTACAGTAAGTGTCGGTTTCGATGACCGACTTCAAGAATGTTGGATGGAAAGAAAAACTTGTTTTCATCCAATTTTCAGTGACTAGTAATTCGAGTAAGTTACTACTGCTTGAGTACATTTTCAGTGACTAGTAATTCGAGTAAGTTACTACTGCTTGAGTACATTTTCAGTGATTAGTAATTTGAGTAAGTTACTACTGCTTGAGTACATTTTCAGTGATTAGTAATTTGAATTTGCTCATCATGGTTATTTGGGGTAGTTAAAGCTTCTTTGAAAATGAAATTTCTATGAAGAGTGAAAAGTTTTAGAGGGAAAAGAGGAGCCAATAAGGAGACATTTTCTACAAAGGTATGGCCGCCTAGTGTAGTATTTGGAGAATGAGAATGGATATCGGAAAGAAGTTTTCACTTACAATTTCAACGAAGATTGTTGATGATGAGCGTCGATTTGTAGTGATGTGATTTTGTCATGGTTAGGATCCTACTTTGAGCATTGATTTATGGTGAGGTGACTTTGTGCATTGTGGTGTGTTGATGTTTTCAACACAAGTAAGGTGCATTCATTTTGGCAACATGATTAGGATATGTCATTCTCGGTAGCTTGACTTCATAAAAGCAACACTCGAAGGGTAAAATATAGATAAAAATTTCTTTGGCAAAATCTTCTTCATGTCCATTCTTCACCTCAAAAAAAATTACCATTCTCAATCTTCAAAAAATTGAACCCCCGTGAGCTACAGAGAGCCATTCTCATTCTCTAAAGATTGAGGATGGGATAAAGAAGGTGTGATTACCCTTATTGATTTCTCTAATGAAGGATGTGCTCAATCTATAGATTACCCTTGCAAAGGATTTTGGCCATTTCTTCCTATTTATACTCAACATGAATTTTAGCTATGAAAATTATGGTTTTGGAATTTGAGTTCAACTAATAAAATGAAGCTTATTATATGCAATTTTTATACAAATTAGAAATTCTAGAAATTCTAAATTTTCAATATTTTATAGCAATATGAATTTTGTGCCAATAATCATGGTTAGTTGATTTTCTAATTTTAGAGTGATGCCACAACTTTGGTTTATAATATGGTATTATATGCTATGATATACATCTATGGTGAAATTTTCAGTTTTACTTTAGTATATTTTGCATTTGATATGAACTCTATTCATTTTTCTCTTACAAAATTTTTAGTAATTTCAAAATTTGCCCAAGAAATTGAAAATTTTACAACTTGTAGTAGACATATGACTTCATCTCTAAAAAATAAATCTAAAAATTTTCATTCATAACTAGTTGCAAAATGCCGCAACAAACAGAGGGATGAACAATGAGGCTTGAAATCAATGTTCATAGGTCCATCTTTAGTCTAGGGTACACTGTATAATGCTATCCCCTTGGTCATGTGAAAAATAGAAAAAATGACCCATTGCCATAGGTGCTTATCCCTATAATGCCACCTAGAACTAGAAGTGTATGTTCAATGACTTTGATTGGCTTTGGTGACTATATTTTCAACAATTTATAGCCAATGATTTTTTTTCCATAACAATGATTTTTTTAATAACAATAGGTTCTTAGCTCCATCGTAAGATTGAGCACCTCACATCATTGAAGTGTTTCCCATTTTTTTTGAAGTAAGAGATTCAAAATAAGTAGTAGTTAGATGGCTATTACACAACAATTGTAGAACAAGCAGGTGGGAATTTGGGTATATAGGCATACAAGTTTTGAAGCATCATTAGCCCAAACAACCAATGTGTATTGGAAATTCTCTCAGAAATTCTTCATCAATGGAGGCCTCTTACAATTTTGTAGATCATCCGAGGAACTTATTTTTTTCACAATTTTGGAAGACATGATTATCCAAGACTTGTACACTACAACAAAATTACTCCCGTGCATTTCAAGAAAACTAAAAATGAGTCAAGCTTTGTTTGGTCTAGTCATGTTGGGTCATTGCAAGAAACACCTGTCCTATTTCATGTCACAATGCAAACCACTTTTTTGTTTTCCACTATAACTTTTGGAGATTAAGTCCAATGAACATGAAATTTTTATTGAGCATACCTAACTTGAAGTTTATTAAATCCCTTATTTTTCATAAATTTAAAAAAATCATTTTATATTTAAAAAACATTTTCGTTGAGTTGTCATAAAATTACGTTTATGGTTATCATTATGTTCACAGTGTCTAAATTTAATGATTTGAAGACGAAACTTTCATGGTCTATTTGCATATGTGTCAAACCTACAAATTCCAAATAAAAATCTAAAAATATGTTTTTTTATGTCCTCCACATGAGTACAAATTTTTTCCCATGGCATGCAATTTTTGAACATTGATGATGGTTCTAAGATCGTTCTTTTGGTCAAATCTCATCAAAATCAACTTTACTCAAATGGAAATTTTTTATTATTTCTTATAATTTATTTTCCTATTTTTTACAAATTAAAATGTGGAAGTACTAATTTTCATGAGATTTTGCACTTTTCTGGATTTCCTACTTAGAGATTTTTCCTATGCCTTTCCTTTCTAGGGTACCTTCTTCTTAAAGGTTTATATATGAAACATATATTTTATTTTTCTTAAAACTTGTTTTTCTAATTTTAAAATATTCCCAAAAAAAAAAGACTACGTTTGAAAACGCTACGCTTTTTACACGGTGTTTCTTGCAACGACCTTGTTCAACATTGTATAATTAGATAATGGTCCTATAGGGTATCAAAAATTCCATGACATGTGTTATAACTACTATAGGATATAAAAAAATAGGTTTAGTTAAAAAAAATTAGACCTAAGATACCCCCGTTTTTATTCTTTTTTTGGGCCAAAAGTATGAAATGCTGGTAATTTTTATTGACTTTAATTTTGAAGGTTTTGGATTAATGTTCCTATGTTTGTTATAAATGCTATTCCATTCAGGGTTTGCTAGGGTTTTGGTCAGGCTTGTTTAGGATTTCTACAGGATTGTATACTCTCGTTAGCAAATGGCTTCCCAGATGATTACTGGGAACGTGTATTTGTGAAGGATGAAATGACGTTGGCCCTCCTCCCATGCCTACTCACAACTTGCAAGGACTAGCGTGACGATGTGAAGAATCTTCTATACTATGGCGCTCTCCAAATTGCAATGGTAGATTTTGTTGCGCTGAAAGCTTGTGGTGTTTCTTGTGTCGGGTCATTGACAAGGAAGCATGACATGGCGTGGATAGTTGCCAAGTATGACTTGGCTTATTCTATACTTTCTTGCTCATTGTCTTTGTAGGTGGATGTGCATCAAGTCCTGTGTACAACACTACTAAGAGACTGCGGTGTATTGCAATTGCATGTTCTACAATTGAAGCTACAAAAGGGTTGAAGTGCCAAGGAGGTCAATGTTGTAGTGGGAGCAAAATTAGAGGCAAATCCAAAACTATGGATCACACCGTTGCACCATCCAAATTATGGTTGTACTTTGTTTCGGTTCTAGGGTATGTACACTTGAAAAATTGTAAACCTAAACCCTCCTCATGTTTTGCATTTGTAATATGTTTATGACCACTTTTTACAAGCATTGTTGATTCAGTGACGATACTTCTAATGCTAATACTTTTGTGATGTATGGGAGAATTTTGGCATGGAAAAACTAGGGTTGTGGAAATTAGCATTTGTCTTTTCATTTTTCCAATGTGGACAATGTAGGTTTTGTGAAACTTTTGCTTACCCACATTACTCTCTTAAAAGTACATTTGTAAACTTCAAGCTTGTAATAGGTTTCATGAACTTTGAATTCTAAGCATTTGAACACTAAGATTTTTGTGTTTTTCAACACGTTTTTAGCTTAACAACATATTTTGGTTATCATCTATCATGTGCACATTCAGTTTCTAATTTGTAGTATGTATGTACTTTGTACTTTGTAGTTTGCAAATGTGTTGCATTTTATAAATTCTATGGCACTGCACAAGTGGTATAGTACTTTACAAAAAATTTGCATATAAGGAAAAAAATGTGAGTGTCATGGGAAAAAAAGTAGTAGAAAAAAATTGAAGTAAGATAGCATATGATGTATTTGTGACAATTGAAGATTACAAAATAATGTATGCCCCCTTTTAATGAATCAAATTCAAAAATTACATAATGATAGGGTGCGCAAAAAAAGAATTAAACACCCCCACCATTTTTTATTCAGTGTTTGGAACTATATCTTTATTTTTATAAAGCATGACCCTCCAAGTAAAAATATTAAAAATTGAATTAAATAAAGGGTTTCAAACTTTTTTTTAGTGTAGAGATTCTATAACTAGTTGCAAACTACCCCAAATTAAAACTCCTCATAACTTTTGACTCATTGATCAAAATGGAATGATTCAAAGCTTTCCACTTAGATAAAAATTTAATAAACCGATTTCAAATTTTTATTTCTTAAGAAAATAATTTTAAAGAAGTTTTTTTTGGTTGCTCAAATTGCCCACTAAGCAATGAAAATTACATATCTTACAACAACTTTTTAACTATGTAGTCAAAGCTATGAAAATTGTTGGGCCATGAAGCTACTCCTCAGGCACATATTGTGTAAAAATTTCAAAGAAAAAAACCCCTCCATTCATAGTGAGTTGTCCAAAATTGCTATGTTGCAAAAAAATACAATTTGGACGTTTAGAAGTTAAATTAAATTGATATGATCACACACACACCCTACCCCCCCTATTTGTCATTTTCAAGTGGGATGGGGTTTGGTATTTGATATGGGATATATGCCCAAATCAATATCGTTTTTGTATCTATATTGTACAATATCCTGCATTTTAGACAAAAATCAACACCTTTCAATTTTGGTAGGCGGAGGAGATTTCTAGTAGAAGGGAGCCATCTTTTCAAGGGATAATTTGACATTAGGATTCCCTTAAAAGTGTTTCCAAAAGTACCTTGAAACCTTAGTGGGCTCTAATTTGATATGGGATATATACCCAAATCAATATCGTTTTTGTATCTATATTGTAAAATATCCTGCATTTTAGACAAAAATCAACACCTTTCAATTCAGTTGGTAGGTGGAGGAGATTTCTAGTAGAGGGGAGCCATCTTTTCAAGGGATAATTTGACATTAGGATACCCTTAAAAGTGTTTCCAAAAGTACCTTGAAACCTTAGTGGGCTCTAATTTGATTTGGGATATATGCCCACATCCATATTGTTTTTGTATCTATATTGTACAATATCTTGCATTTTAGACAAAAATCAACACCTTTCAATTTTGGTAGGCGGAGGAGATTTCTAGTAGAGGGGAGCCATCTTTTCAAGGGATAATTTGACATTAGGATTCCCTTAAAAGTGTTTCCAAAAGTACCTTGAAACCTTAGTGGGCTCTAATTTTTTTAGATTTTGGTGTGAGAATCAAGAAAAATTTACTAAGAGTGCAGATTTAGGTGCTCTAGTAAACCCTATTTTGAAAATTCATAGAAATTAGATGCCTTATACAAAAATTCTATTTTTTTTTAGAATTCGTGATTTTCAGTTGCTAATACTGCAGAAATATTCTTTTTAGAAAAAGGTGCCTCCAACTATGCTGAAACTGCTTAAATTGACAGTGATGGGCGCTCCTACCTTCCTCCAGTAGCCGGTAGAAAATTGGCGGATTTGGACCCTACTGTCCAGCAGTTGTTGCTTCGCCAGCCACCACATGCGTACGCCAAAAGCCACAGGGAGTTCCGCAGCCGATCAATCCGCTCCCAAGCTCCCATTCCGTTTCGTTTCTCAGTGAGCTTCCTTCCTGGCTGGCGCAGCTTCCGTCCAGGCTCATCCGACTGAGGTGGGCTTCAACCAGTTTCTCTTAGTTTGTTGAGAAGATTTCTCCGTCCTCAGACCTCCCTTTAGCTTGCTTTTTCTGGCCCTTTCGGTTCCACAATGGAATGCGGTCTCCCCGGCCCTTCAGTTGAATTCTCTTTCCAGCAGTTGGACGTCTTTTCACGTCACTCTGTTGTCGACAGAAACTGGATAATGATCAGGGATTCAGGGGTGGCAGGTGACGCATATGCGGATGCACCCATGCGGCAGGTTCGGAAGCAGAGTGACGTCGGAAAACGAGGAAATCGTGCATCCACTCACCACTTTTTTTCTGGTGAAATTTCGCCAGATTGTCAGAGAATCTTTTCGTCCCTTCAGTCCTCCAACATTTGGCAGTGAGGCCAAAGAAGGAGACACTAACTTAGTCCAAGAAAAAGCCTTCAAAAAAGCCCTTCTCACCAGTGCACTCTATCCATCTTCATCTTCGGAGAAGCACGCACGCAGGCCTCGAAGTGAACGTAAGTTAGCATTGATGTTCACATTTCATTTGCTCCTTAGTTTGTGGCAGACAGTGCGAGTGAGTTGCCACGAGCCACAGAATCTCAGTGCTTCCACCTGAGATTCTGTGAATGGGAAACTGTCTGTCTGCATTGGGTGTGATCCTCTTGAAAAAATTCCAAACACTGACTTATTCCAGTGACTTCAGATACTTTGCCACGGGGACATGGAATGGCTGTACACTTACCTTCACGAATGGAGATGAGGAGCTGTTTTTCTAGCTCATAACCAAATGAATCAAAATTCTGTGAAAAATCGCACTAAGGTAGGTACACCCAAAAGCGCCACTTATTCATACTGAGCCTAGTTCTTGCTATTAATTAGTTCAAATTTTTATGTAGTCTTGTTGGCAAGTGAAAGCATGTTCCAATGCACCAAAGAACGTAGTATTTGGATACCGTATGCAAAAGTTATTAACAGTCAAAGTTTGTTTCTGAAAGCGCCATCTACAGTCTGTAAACATGACTGATTTTGGAAATGTATGTGCACTATAGATGGTGCTTTTAGGAATAGGGCACTTTTGGGTGTACCCACCTTATATCATGACGGAGAGGTTGTGACCAACCCTTGTTTTTTACTTTTTGAGAAAGTGCCAAGATGGCAATCACTTCAATTTTGGTGAAGCATTGTATTCCTACATTCATCTATATTTTCGACTTAAAAACACTTTTCCATCATATTCACACACTTTTTCATCCAAATTTGGTGACTTCATCCATATTTGAAAGAAAACTAGAAAATTTGTAGTGAAAAAAGATTACTTTTATCTGGCGGAAAAAAGTCATTTATTTTGAAATGATGCAATCTATCCCTACGGTGCCAAAAGTAAAAGGGCTAGTTGTAACATTAAGGTAGGAGCATCCATTCAATTCAATGTACTCATTGTTTGACACTAGTCAAAGTTGTCTTGAAAGTGTCCCCCAAAGTACCTTATAACCATCTTTATGCTTAATTATGGGTGGTGGGCTCTATATTTTTTAGATTTTGGTGTGAGAATCAAGGCAAAGTTCTTAGGAGTGTAGATTTAAGTTGCCTAGTGAGTCCTACGTTGAAAATTCAAAGAAATTAAATGCCTTATCCAAAAATTATATATATTTTTATTTTATTTTTATAAATCATATTTTTTTTGTTGCTAATACTCCAAAAATGTTATTTTTAGAAAAAAATGACTCCAAGTATGTTGAATTTACTTAAATCAGTTTTCATAGTGTTCCTACCTCATCCATTACTCCTTGAAGCATGGACTAATGGTCTTGGAAATCATCCATTTTGATATTGTGTAACATCATCTACTTTGAATAAGACAAATATACTCATTAGTAGTCAAAGTTTTGAAGAAGATCTTTCCTTTCCACCCCTAATACTAAGGATGAATAGTTGCACTTTTGTCCTACAAATGAAGATTCTTTGTCATTCATTGGACACAAAATGTTAAGGGTTAAGGGTTAAACAACATTCACTTGCGTGCACGGCAACCTAAAGGAGAATCAAAGAGTCTCCTTGAAGCAAGAAGTGGGGCTTATTGCTTGCCCAAAGAATTGTGTAAATAGGACAAGAAAAATTGAATATTTTAGTAATAGTCCTTTGGCTTTGTAGCCTAAATGCAATGCTTGACAAGCCATATTTAGTATTAATAATTGAAGTGGATCCAATTGGTTAGAACACTCCAAAAAAATAGGCCCTTAAATCAAACCAACATAATATTGTATAACCAAACAAAGGTCCTCCCCATACTAGGAAGGAATTATCTTCAATTATATACTTAGGAAGGACTCATCAATTAATTAATGTAAAGATTAAAGTTGGCTAAGTAACCATATAAGACAATTTAGTTCACTCTAGGGGCATCTTTTCAAAGATGTAAAAGGAAACCTATACTTCATTTGTAAACAATGTTATAGAAGGACTTGGCCTATCATTTAAGGATTAGTAATAAAGAAGTCAAATGGATTTTATAGTAAATGACTTCAAGTAGAATATTTCATAATTGTCCCTTTGTACAAGAAGAGAGTCAAAGTCCACTAAAGTAACTATCCCCTTTCTAAAACTTTCTTACGTAAAATGTACTCTAAAGTCTAGGGTCATTTATTTTCAGCAATTTAAAAATTCATAGTTTATTCACACAATGTCCAAAAAACACATTCTAAGAGAATCTAGAATCCCCCTATGACTACCAACAAGACCCTACACAAAAATTCAATATAATAATGGAAACTATGATGGATTGCTTATGTGGACACTTTTGGGTGTAGTTACCTTACAACAAGGTCAGCAAGCCCACTTTCAATAACTTAGGGATAACTCTATTGAAGCCAGCAGTCTGGTTTCATAATAATTACAATCAGAGAACTCTTCATCTGCCCGACCTTGGATTCCTAGTGGCGTAATAAATAACCGGTAACGACCTTCGAAAAGCTTCTGTTCTACCTGGGCCATCCAGAAACAGATCTCTACGAGCCAAGTCATCATTTAGAAATACAGTCCTAGCGCAGCTTGATAAGCTCCAATCGCAACCGCGGTTGGATACACCATTGTGTTGCCCATCGTCTTCTGGTAGTTTGGACTTGGAGACTAGGACGAATTGGGTCGTCCACCGCTTGGAGGAACCGCACATAAACGAGTATACATCTGGGACATGGATCGGAAGCCACGGTTATCGCCCGATCTCAGTAAGTTTCCTGCAAGAAAAACGAAGACCAGTGAAAGTCAGGATCGAGTGAAGAGGACATGCATTACAGTAAAAACATTAACTAGTGTGACTTAGAATCTATGAACAGATTGCAAATGATAATAGAGTACTAAAGGTATTTATGAACTACTATCACATATTATAAATGAAAACAGTAAAAGTAAACACCGATCGTACTACTGTGAATATCCTGTGTCACCTATGTTTCAATTGTCACATGATTCATGTAACACAAGTAAAACTAGTGTTTCAAATCTAATCGTGTGTCATTTATTACAAACCTGCATCACAGTTGAGAGGACTATCAGCCTCTGGATGTGCCAAAAGAGCAATAACTGCACGGCAAACTGATTGCAATGTCCATGCAGGACTCCACGCTGTCTTCAAGATATCCAGACAGATCTCTCCTGTCTGCAAGAAGAAGTCCACACAGAATTGAGCACATAATTTTTTTGACACAAGTGAAACGGAAATTGAGCCCATAATTTCATGGTTTCAGCCCTTTAAGTGAAATGAACATAAAATGATTTGATTCTGAAAAGAAATAGAAAATGTAAAGTCAATAAATACAAGAGATGGAAGACGCTAAAGCAGTTCGCATGAGTCAGAGCAAGGACAGCCTTGAAGAACCTTGAAGTGGACATTGGGATGGAATATCTTGGTGACGAAGCGCACTTGGGGCGGGACAAGAGGATACTGCTCCGGTACATTAATGGCGAGCTGAAACACGCCTTCCTGATACGGAGTGTCTACTGGCCCCTGCAACTCAAAAAAGGTCAATAAACCATAAACGTCCGACCGAACTACCAAAATGTTGACGAGACTCCCAAGGCTCATCAAAATAGAAAATAAAATACTGATGTAGAGAAGAAACCACCGACAAATCAAAGAAAAAGTAAGGACATACTTATGGTAGAACCACCCATTCCCAACCAGCGATCCATGCCCAACCTGTAGTTGCAACCATTTTCAACCAACACTGGAATAGATTTCCAACCAAGACTGGAATGTGTTTTTACTCCTTTCCAAGATTGGACTAATGAGTTTATGACTCATGATTTGAAGTAATGAGCGGGAAAGTAGTTCTTCAATGATCACAATTGGATGACTACACATTGAGAATGGGTTCAGGCCAACTTTTGGCTTTCAAAGTTCATAGTAATTTAAATTCAAGGACAAAAATCACGAAAAATTGGCAATGCCCAGCATTTCTATCTTTCTACAGAGCAAAAAAATTTACATTGCCCTCTCCTGCTCCAGAACACGCGCGGAATCGCTTAAGTGGTCGACTATGGGTGGTTCTACCATATATCGAGAAGGATTCAGAAGGCAAATTGAGTGAACAGAGAAAATGCAAGAAAGAACGTGCACTAGAGAAGGACCTTAATGTAAGCAGTCCAGCGATAAATATTGGTGTCATCACAAGTTAGCTGAATATCATTGTCGCCTCCTTTCTCCCTATTTACTTCTTTGTACTCCTTAAACAACCTCGCTCGCGACGTCTGGCTCCACATTGACATGAGAGAAGGCGGTTTAGCGTCGGTTTCATACAATGCAAACCATAAATTTCAAATACTATTTAAAAACATCCAATCTAACTAATATAACCTCATCAATGTGACGTTCTTGAGTGAGAAAGTCGAGGCACACAGTGGCTTGTCTCCAATTTTTAACGTCAGCATAAAAGCATTTCGCCATTAAGAGGTAACGCGGGTAAAGGAAAACGGGGCCTTTCTTGAGGAGGCCGAGAGCGATCTAGCACTGCAAGAATCCTGACAAACAACAATACAGCAAAAGAATACAACCCCATTCACTTCCGACCTAAAACAACAAACTACCATGAACTCTCGCACTTGAGAAACCCGTTCCCCTATCCTCACGATCCAAAAAAGCAGACTCTTCGCAGTAAGGTGAACCGCTACATATGCCATCATCGTTGACTACTCAAATCGCGAAAAGCCCTTATCCTAACTATTCCAACCCACGTCCTAATGTAAAATCGACCGCTGCAAAATTGAAGGAGCGCATTCCCGAACGACAAGATGTGTGTCCAACAGAAGGACAATGACTTACCATCGTGGCCGCGACCTGAAAGCTCCTGCCGCGAAGCCAATCACGAGATTGTTCTCACAATCTTGTTCGCGATTGCTTGCTCAAACACTAATCAATGTGATGCTCTAAAATCGCTGCACACAGGCGATTGTCAAAAAGTTTATTCTCAGTAGACAATATAAAAAGCATTATGTCACTAAGAGCTAAGGTGGGGAGGGCAAGGAGCATGAAGGGATTTCTTGAGAGGAATTAGTGAGCGATTTTGCGCAGCAATGGCATCGCAGCTCAGCACTTTGAGACCTAAATTATAGTTTCATTTTATTTTTTCTTATGCACATATCATAATTTAGAATCAGTAGATTTAGATCTTTTAGCAGAGAATGAATTCAGAGCTAGGGCTCCACATACAAGGAGGTCAGCTCGCAATACAGGGATTACAACATCAAACTCACAAGAATTTCACAACTTTATCACTCGAAACCCTAGGAGACGAAATTTCGCGGTGACCCAAATAAAAACCAAGACAGAAGACTCGTTCAGTTGAATATGAACCCCACGAAGCAAAAATTACAAAATACGCGTACCATGGATGCAGATTGCGGAATTCGTCGCGATTGATGAAGCACGGGCGATAAACTGAAGCGCCCAAACGACTTGCAAGTGAAGAAAGAGAAGAAGAAGATGGAGAAAGCTCCGATTTCTTTATTGGAGGCCGTCCTTATCTTTCTACTGGACTTCTTTCTGTCGGGAATGAAGTTAAGTTAGAAAATTAAGGTAAGAGGTCCTAAAATGGAGCGGGCATTAAAATGGTGCCCTATCTTAAATGTACAAAGTTTGTACATGTTACATTTGCATAGCCTTCAGCAGTGTACTGATAGTGTACATTTTAGCTAGGGCACCATTTTAGAGCCCTATGCCCTTTCAACTTCAAAATTTGATAACTAATTCAAAAAAGCTCCAAAATATATGAAACGACTTGGGTTAGATGTCAATTCCACTTGTCTTTCTAAGAAAATATACTGAAAATTATTTCAAGATATTTCACCTCCCCAAAATTCAGTTTCAGCCCTTAGATGGTCCATTATAGGACCTTCTATCTTAGTCCGGAAGACACTCAAGCCTCTTTAATATCACCATAAATCGTCACCTCAATCCTGAAACCGGACAGGCTGGTCACTATGGAAATCATCCATTTTGATATCATGTGAATCATTTAGTTGCTAAACTCTTAATCCTCAAAGGATGAACTAGTGACTATGGTATGGTGTGAATCATTGGTTAAAAAAGATCCAAAAACACTTATTGGAAATCAAATTATTCTACAAGATCTCTTCTTTCTACAAAAATTGCCTTTTTTTCCTATAGAGAGGAATTCCTTGTCCTTCATCAACCAAAAAATCGTCGCAATATCAATAAAAAATCAATTGATGACTTCAATGTTCAATGTAGAAATTAAAAATGTACCTATTGATTCAATAATTGGAGCAATTTTGATAACTACCTTGATCATAAGGGCCTATATTCTACAAGGGTTAGGATAATCCAAAAGTACTCATTAAAGGTCAAATTATTGTACAAGACCTCTTATGACACAAAATTTCAATGATGAATGTATACACTTCTATTTTAAATACACTACAAGAGAAAGGGGTGTTTTAAATAGTGTCCTAGACATTACGTCTTTTAAGTAACGTCTTTTAAGTAAGGTTTTAAGTAAAATTTTACTAAAAAGACAGTCTTTTTAGTAAATTTTTATTTAAAACCTTACTTAAAAGACGTTACTTAAAAGACGTGATGTCTAGGACACTACTTAAAACACCCCTTTCTCTTGTAGTGATAGAACAATTAGGTATAATATATTGGCTAGTGTTAGTCTTTTATGTCTTTATAGTAAAAAATAAACTTTAGGAAATGAACCACACACATTGTATATTCATTGTATTATTATTTCAATAATTTTTTGTGTTCAAAGAAATTGCATACAAATGCAATAATGAAAAACAGTGAAAAGGGATTCAAATCACTCTTCTAAATTCAATGATCCCAAGTGTGTTTTTCATATCACATTTACATACAACTTTACATTATTATAGTGTTCAAAAATTCCCTAAACTTGTAGGCTATGACATTACAAGAAAATGTATGTATACTTTCTTTATAAACAAATTGATAACATAGTTGTTGTGTAGTTATTGTTGGTGAAATATCATCATTGTTGTTTAGTTATTACCACAACAAGTATCTCAACAACTAGGACAACTTTTTAATTAAAATGATGTAGATTGGTTGTGATAAAGTTTCTATGAATAAAATGAGTTGGTTGATAAAATAGACAAAATATAAATCTAAGATCAATGGTTTGCATTAACTCAATAGTACATTGCAATCATTGAACATACTTTTTTGTGTGAAATTAAAAACTTGAATGCTAAATTCTAAGTATGCCAACAATGGAATTATGTATAGATTTTTCAAAGAGTAGAACTATTTAAAAACAAAGATATTGACCTTAAGAAGAATGAAATAACCCCACTATAATTCATTTTTGAAGTTTTGGCATTAGGGGGGAAAATTTTTCACAATGCATATCAAAATGTTTTGAGCTGTTAAAAAATTGACATAGCTAATTCAAGAATTACATATTTAAACAAAATTTAGAAATTTTTGGTATAAATAACTATTTTGAATAAAAACTAAAAATTTAAAATAAAACAATTAAATAATTTTATCAAATAATTTTATGATTTTTTTTAATTAAAGTCAAATTTTAAAATAATTTTTTACTAAGTGGAACAAAATGTTCTTTAGAATTTTCTCATAAAATTTTCTTAAACTTTAAAATTTGATTGAATGAAATATTATTAACTAATATATGACTCTATTTATTTATATCTTATAAACTCCAAAAATCTCTAAAAATTTGAAATTTAACATTTAAAATTATTATATATTATTTTTCATGATGTTTTCAAGATTTTTGCATTGAATTATAAGATGGATCATGGATAAGAATTTAGAGTCATATTTTAGTGGAAAATATTTCATTCAATCAAATTTAAAAATTTGTGAAATTCAAATAAAAAATTTATAAAAAGATTTCAAATCCTACTTTCTAAAAAATCTTGAAAAAGAATCATATATATTTAAAGTTTTTTTCACTAGTAAGTTTGATTAAATTCTTAAAAGCATTTGAATCTTCTTAAAAGTCATTTGATAAAAGTATGTTATTTGTAAATCAATATATCAAAAAATTGATGGAAAAATCTAAATTGTCAATAAGTTATGACATTTTTTTAAGAATATGAATACTTATGAGAGTCACTCTAATAATTTTGATGTTTTTTTTAATGTGGATATCATATGTTTAAGAAAAAAACGATTTCCTTCTTCCAAAAGAGTTGTAGTCCACATTTAAAAAGGGATCAATATGTCA
The DNA here is from genome assembly GCA_947034885.2 of Thuidium tamariscinum. NCBI lineage: Eukaryota > Viridiplantae > Streptophyta > Bryopsida > Hypnales > Thuidiaceae > Thuidium > Thuidium tamariscinum. The sequence goes on along the minus strand of OX344752.2, from coordinate 13,841,513 downwards.
ACATGAATGATCCCTATGTTAACATATGTTAGTTGAAATGAATTATTTGAGAAGAAAGGAACTACATTGTAGATGTCCATAATTAAGAAAAAATTTGAAGCTTGATTGTCCAAACTTTTATAAATTTTCATACTAATATCTAAAAATCAAAGAAAATTTTAATTAAAGGTCCATAATTCATTTTTTAATCTAAAATTAAAAAGTTAAAAAAATCCAAATAATTTGAAAATTAAAAAGAACATTATGATATCAAATAATTAGTTGAAATTCAATAAATTGAACCATTTTGACAAATTATAGTAGGAATGAAAGTAAATTGGGGAGATTTGTGTTTCTTATATTTTTTTTTAGCAAAAATATATTATAAGGTCCATTAACCTCTAAAAGTTCAAGGGATTTAGACAAAATACAAATGTATTATAAAATATAAGTTCTATAATTTTTTTGTAGTTTGCATCAAAGAAGACAATGTGAAGTACAAAAAGTGGAAAGTATCCATGTGGTCAAAATTGTAAAATTATTTTTAGATTATCTTCAAATCAACTTTGAACATATAACTTCAAAAATCCACTAAAATAAAATTTCTACCTTCGACATTTGAATTTCTTTTGATTGGTCGAAATTGTAGTTTCTATTGATTTGTAAGAAAATGCATAAGATTTGGTTATAAGAGCAACAATATTTTCCTCCAATAGTGAGCTTTTCAACACTAGGCAAATTATAAACACCCTTTGTGCTATTTTTCTTTTAATTTTTTGTTTGACTATAGAATCTTTTTTGAATAAAAATATTGAAAGGCATCTCAATTTTTTCAAAAATAAAAATGAAAAAATTGATTTCTTTTTTGCCTAAAAATTTTGTTTGAAGTTGTGCAACAAACATAAAATGGTTGTTTAAGCATTTAGGGATTAAAGTTGGTTACTATAAGGCACTAACTTGAAAATAAAATATATCGTACATCTTCAATGGTAAAAATATATTATGAAGATTACTAAAATTGGTCAATGTAAGGCATTTACTTTGAAGTATAGTATATCCTACATTTTAATTGTAAAATATATTCTCATTGTTATTGAAATTGGTTACAACAAGGCTAAAAGTCCATAAGTGACCTAATAAAAAGTCCAACTAGGCCCAAAGATATTCATATGCCCAAGTTGTCTACTTGATCTGTTATATGATGCTTGATTTTATGATTTGTAAGCCTATTCTCCTTTCCATCATCCTAACTTACTATGTATTTCAAAATATTCTCCACTTGTGTCCTTGTATCTCCTATTCTAAGACTTATTGTTGTGGCCCACCTCATTCATTGGTTGCCACATGTCACATAATTTAAAATTATTAGAAGAATAGTAAATAATTTACTTCGAGAATGGATTTGCATCTAGAATCATGATGTGGGCTTGGATTGGACCTCACAACTTGATGCTTGGAACTCCACCTCTAGTCCAATCCAATATACATTTAGGCCCTCATCATTAGGCCATCTCTTCTATTATTTGAACTAGCCAGGCATTTTTAGCAACTCTAGATACCTACCATTGTGTAGATGCTCTAACCCATATCATATCATGAATTTCATATTCATAGTTATGATTTTTTTAAAAGAAACACAGTGGTCACTAAAAGCATCCACCTCCTGAACTATACCCTATTTGTCTCAATAATAATAATATTTTCACCTTCGTTAGTTAAGCTTCTAATGTGGAAATTTTATTATTCATGAGAAATCAGGGGTCGAACAAAATCCTAACAAATGCCATTCCAAGATTGTTGCCTGAGTAGTGCCAGTTATGCAATACACTGACAAATACTTAGCCTTGCCTATAAACACAGAAGGTCCTAAATCTAGACAATTTACATTTGGACTTTGGAGTGCCTTGTGGTCCTTACACTTGAGACAGTGAGGACCAAAAGTCCAAAAATATGCTCAGTGTACTGCAATGTACATGATCCGGGTGTGGACACGAGAACCTTAACTTACTAACAGTATATCCTAAGCCAGTCAGAACTGCCACGCCCAGATAAATCGTCACTCATAAGATGAGAAAATGGGTGACATACGCCCCACCTCAAAATTATCAAAAAATACTCCACCTCATGTATTGCACAGCAAATGAGACAATGCACACTAAAAACCGTGCATAAAATCACAATGATTTAATTAAAGGCAACTTATTGAGATTCCATGACTGAAGCATGAGGTTCCATAACTGAAGCTCGACAGCTCACTAGGAGATTCGGCAACAAACGTGTAAAGTCATCCATCTTCGATTTGGAATCTAAACAAACTGTCAGACCATGCCTCAAGTTCAGCTCGGATAACGTTTAGAAGATCTACGTCTCACTATCAAATGCGGCTATTTTGCAAAACCTGAAACTTCAGGTTCCAATTCTTTCTTACCCGGATTCTTCTCCCTTCAAAACTCTGCTAATGACAGGCTGATGACATTATTGCGACGCCTGAGTCAGCTCCGGACTCTTTTCTTCAATCTTCACTTCTGGGACAGTAGTCAAATCATGGAAGCTCTTGGCGTTGGCCTCAGCATGCGCAGCGGCCAGCTCCGAATAGTGGTCTGCAGACTTGGGGATGAACGCGCCTTCGTCACCCTTCAACTCTCTCAAGAGCTTAGCTGGATTCCCAGCCCAGATCTGCTCAAACAAAAATGCAACCATTCACCCACATGTGCATAGAGACTTTGATTTGTACACAAACGCGCACTACAGCGGCTAATGTCAAGTGTCTCTATCCCAAATAGAAATGTGTAATTTGCATGTCTCTTTCCATTCAACGCTCACAGATTGAAAATCTCTAAAATCGAAAGGTAACAATCTTAAAATGTCACTTTCCCTACAACCACACGACACAGCTCAATTAGAGATTAGAAATTCTTTCTTTGACACGATGGACCCCAACATGCTACTGTTGATTTAATCACATGACACATTTTCAAACCCATTACTTAGTGTCTCCCGTCTCGTAGAGACACTACACAACAAAGATGGATGCAGACCGAGTTCCAAGAAACTGAAGACTGGAAATGTATGTCAACAATTCTTCAAGCAGCCGGGCTAACGAGAAGGAAAGAGAAAAACCTGGCCAGCAGGAATCCGGGTGTTCTCACTGACCAATGCTCCTGCAGCAACAAATGCACCCTGTTCTACAACCACACCGTCCAAAAGGGTGGCACCCATTCCCACAAATGCTCCGTCCTCCACAGTGCAAGCATGAATCACTGCGCCATGCCCTAAAATCGTCTCCCACGCACACCGTTAGTTGACATGAACCCTCACCCCAATAAATGTATCGTTCCAGAGTGCACGGTCTTCAAAAGAGTCCTGGCTTGACTGACAAAGGAATCAACAGACACCGTATTCCATATTGTCACAAACACTCACCTATGGTAACTTTGTTGCCAATTACAGTAGAGGCATTCCCACCAATAAAACGAGAACCACCAACAGTCACTAAAGAGTGATCTTGAATGTTCGTTTCAGAGCCAACTCTTATGCTATTTGTATCCCCTGCCACAACATTGCCAACACTCAGAACCATACACCATATTTCGCGAACAGATTCCATCGCATTATTAAGTAGATGAAGACCAACTGATGATCATCCTTGATAGACCAACACAACATTTACCAATACAGGAAAGAAACGGAAAAAAATAAAGCACTACCGATTAATAAGCTGACAGCTCAGATAAGATTCATTCTACCCTTCCTTCCATGTAGGAATGAGATCGCTTACCCCTCAGCACACAGCCATACCAAATAGAGGACTTGGATCCAACTTGAACATCACCGACAAGGGATGCACTAGGGGCAACAAATGCATCTTCAGCAACATCGGGCTTCTTATCAAAGAGGTTCATCAATGGCCGATGCCTCGTCACTGTTCATCGAGAATACAACATCATAGTGGTTAGCTGAGAATACCATCGTCACGTTGTAAAACAAATAAATCGCTTCGAACTCCGTTTGCTCCTGAAAAGGACTGTTCGTGTACCGGCATGCATGAAAATTGACTCACTTCATGATACCAAGACTTGACATAATACGACAATTCCAGTAGCAAACGACTCAGCTCTGCTATTCTTTGAGAGAGTAATTGAGAGGAAGCACAAGGACACGGAGGACGACTGAGTGGAAGGGAGTGTTCGTCATTCCAAAATACTGTGTCGCCTCGTAGATCAGTGAGAATGAAAATATTCTCTACGAAGCAATGAGATATACTTTCACCTCCCCAAACCCTAAACGAATCTGTCACCCTAAATTCAGAGCTCCGCTCGAATTTTTCGCATTACAACTGGAAAGAAAGAGCATGGTAGTAATCCGCATGCGTGATCGCTGTAGTGAGCACATGAATGCACATCGTGGACGAAACAACCACCGCAAGACGAAGCTAGCGGGACGCTCCTCAATCTTAAGCAAGGCCCAAATTTTTTTTTAAACACAGAACTCAGTTGTTTCCGATTCTCGAGCTTGCTATCTTCACCAAGGCGTCGTCACCAAATAAAAACCGCCAAATAACGCTAATCCGCAAAAGTTGTCCAGCACAACAATCAGAGACACCAGAGCACTAATTCCAATCCTCTCAACAACATTGGTCCCAATCGAGTTATCACAGGCACTCACATTCCTCACGGAACATATATTTCCCTTGCAACCTGCATCCGGCGCGATCCAGCGCCTGCCCCGTCTCCCGAATCCAAAACCCTACAGTGTACAAAGCCCTAGCCATGGCCTCTCCACTTGGCCAAAACAAGAAGTAATCGATTCTCGGGAGTCAGCGAAAGAGGAGTGCACGGATCCCCTGCAAAAGAGAACGTCACGGTTGATTCCAAGTAGCCACCGTGGTGGCTATGGCGGACGGTGATGGTGCTCCGTTGCGACAAAGGTGGCTGCTGCAGCGACCATTCCAAGGGGAACGGAACGTGATGAATGGATGAATGAATAGTGAACGTTTGGTTTCTCCGTCAGGTTAGTAGAATTGGATGAATATCATTCTACTCTGTCGATTCTCTTCCAGAGATCGAAAATTCAATCCCTTCAGTTATTCTGTGCACAGCACATTCTTTACCAACGGTGGGGAGAACTCGAGAACCTCCAGTTATTACCAGGAATTGAACCTCTTAGGAACATATTCATTCCTGCCACTTTTAATGCATACCCGTGTAGGGAAGAATGCTGAGAATGTTATATATTTCTCATGAAGGAAATCGAAAATCAACTATTTCAACTGCAAAAGAACGGCACAATTTTTGAATTGTTTGTCAAGTGACGGAAGTGGATGATCAAGGAACATGCAATGAAGGGAGTTTCAATTGAAAAGAGATGATAAGCTGAAGGAATTGGACTGGTACACATACTAAATTCTGTGCAGACATTTCAGAAGAAGATATTCAAAATTCAAAACTCATTTACAAAAATCAAATTGTGGAGAATCATGCCAAAAGTTTGTTTCACATTAATCCTAAAGTACAAACTTGTGTGATATTTTGAAACGTTAAATCCTTGTTTACATTTTTGCATATGTTTGCTGGGATATAACTTACATCAATTACATCAAATTGGTTGAAAAGGAGAATGATTTAAGAAAAATTCAAGCATTAATGAGAAATTATTTAGGCAAACCATCACCCTGAAACACCCTATTTCATTATCTGAAATATGGATTGTGGCGTACTTCGGGCTTGAGGATTAGCTTATATCCAACAACTTCACCAACGGTAGCAGATGTTCACGACAGACATAAAGGAATCAGATTCTATCAACAAGATCCCGGTATCAAATCGGCTACGAAACATGTTAAGTTACAAGTCATATCGATATATAAATGATCAAACTACCAAAAAAGAGCAGAGCTGATGCAGGTTGAGCACCGATTAATCACCCGAGAAAAAGCTCAAAATGCACAGGCAGATTCCAGACTCAACTCCTGGCAGCTTCAGCAACTTACTGTAGTCTCCTGTTTCACCATACTTTTCCACCTTGTAGGAGAACAAAGCCTCTCAATCTCAGGGAGGCTTTGCATAAACAAATCATTGAAAGACTCAATTACTAGCAATACTTCACCCCATCAGTGCAGAAGGTGTCATACACTTACCTACATGAAGTACTCTTTCCAACTTGAACAAATCAAAAATCATAAAATTCAATTACTGATGGTGAAGTTCTCACATCATGGACGCGGCATTGTGGCAGTAATCAATAGAAGTGCCACACAAACTATTTTGGCACTCACCCTGATTGTCCTGTATCTATTCCGAGACGATGTCCATAGTTTTCAGAGTTTCCACCGAAAGAATTTACCAAAGGAGACTATTCGGCATTATTAAACTAAGTTGTTTGCAACCAGCCATGGCCAAGAAAGCCTTCGATTGAAATCTATCTTCACGACAGAGATATGCGATCGATAATTAAAAAATAAAACAAAAAGGAGCACTACGATTGCGGTCAGCAAGGAATTTGCTTCGTGAACCACCTGATGACGTTGACAGGGGCTTTAATGAGACTCAAGGCAATGTTCGCAATGCCCGCGCAGCAGATGAAGCAAGGGCAGCAGCATCCTAGAATCGTCCTGCACAGAAAACATAGATCGTCAATAGCAGCTACGGCGTTCGCGTTCTGTAAATCACCTGACCTAGACAGTCTGCCTCCAGAGCTTCATTCGGGGGCGAATTTTCAAAAACCGATTATGGTACGCCTTTCAATAGCCCTTGGCAAGGAAGAATCGAGATAAAACACGTCAAGTAATTTCACGAAAACTCCCTAGTACCCTTTCTCAAATTATATTTCACGTGCATTGCAAATACGCGCTTATTACAATTCAGGCACAAACGTGTAGCATTTGAGACGACTTGTGAACGGCACAAGATGTGGAATACACTTACGCAATCACCCATATCACCATGCCGATTAGCGAGAGCACCGCGGCCACCAACATAAACGGGAGGCCAATGAGAAACCCGAGTGGTCGGCAATCATCGCACATCTTGACTCAACCTTCAACCCGCCTAAAATTCAAATTCTCGAACTCACGCTTTCGCAATCGCTCTCGCTCCAAATGGGAAGAGCACAACACAGAAAGAAATAACACGAAACGCTTCGAATCGCCCCCCGTTCTCCTCTTCACCTGACCGTAAGTTGAACCATCACCGCATCCCAGCTCCGACTATGAACCAAACGTCCGTGATTACCGGCCACCTGATCGAAGTAGAAGCCCCTTTCACTCCCTCTCTTGTGGGCAGACAATGTAGGTCTCGCAAGATCAATTGCGAAAAGGAAGAAGTCGGTCAAACGATTCGTGATGGTAGCACGCGATGTTGTGGTTGACGGAGACATCTGCAAATCTAACAAGTTACGACTTACGAGCACCGCGACTTTGTTCTCGTGGAGACTTTCCCGACTGCCCCTACACGACGCAGCGTGGGAGACGGGACGACGAAACTGCGCAAGCGCTTGCGGCAGTGTACGGTACTTCGCGGCAGACCCGGTGCGGTAGCTCGACGGAGGATGGATGATCGTTTGGATGATACTTTTCATTGTTGACGGAACACTCAATGTAAGTACTGTTAACCGTTCCCAGTTTTCGATCGATACAAATCAGTACAACCAGTGTGGCCCTGTGCTATGCCACAACCAAATTAAAAGTAAAAGTAATTTTCTAAATTTTTAATTCATAATAACCAGTGTGCCCTATGTCATGCCACAACCAAATTAAAACTAAAAGTAATTTTCTAAATTTTTAATTCATAAAAACTTCAAAATTCAATAACTTTCTCACCATGAGTTGGAATGTCACAAAACAATCAAAGCCCGTGCACCCTACGTCACCAAGAGCTTTTTGATGGTAGCAAGAACACAACAAAGGGATGCATGATTTAGAATATCTCAATGTATCAAAACAAACAACCTGATGTAAAGTATGAATTTTTCAAAGGATTGATTTCTAAAATGAAATGCAATGATATCCATTCCCACTTAACCCCTAAACGCCCAAACTGCGTTTTTTGGCAACATAGCAATTTTGGGCAGCTCACTACGAATGGAGTTTTTATTTTTTTTCTTTGAAATTTTCACACAACGTGTGTCCGAGGAGTAGCTTTAAGGCCCAACAATTTTCATAACTTTTGACAACATGAATAAAAAGTTATTGCATGATATGTGATTTCTTTTGCTCGGCGGGCAGACTGGGCAGCTGAAAAAACTTCTTCAAAAATCACTTTTTCTAAAATTTGAAATTTGAAATTCGTTCTTTAGATTTTTATCTACTTGGAAAGCTTTTAATTATTCCATTTTGATTTGTGAAATGAAAGTTATGGGAGTTTTAGTTTGAAGGTAGTTTGTGGGAAGTTATGGAATCTCTACTCCAAAATTAACTTTGAAGTCCATTATTTTACTCAATTTTTAATACTTTTGAAAAAAAATAAACACATTAGGTGAAGATTGTCTATTACAACATTACAACCATTGGGATTGGAAATTTTCAATTTCAAAAATTAATTATTACTATTTTAATATTTTGATTCATTTTCTACCTCTTTCTACTTACTAGTTGTTTTCTACATGTTGTACAACTCCAAATGATTTGAAATTTTTTAGGCATGTATCTAACTTGACTAAAAGAATGAATCAAAAGAGTAACAACCATTTTGGACTTTTTTTCATACAAAAGTGAGCTACTGAAGTGCAGCTGCCCGGATTTTCACAGGGACAAAAAAAGCATTTTTGACAATTCAAACACTATTATCTTGCAATCTATACGGTGGAAATTTCTGAAATTTTTTCCACATATTCTCAAACTAGTTTACTATAAGATCCTTTGGTTACATTTGTGTTAAGATGTTTTAAAAAAAAGATTTTGGTCTTGTATTAGAAGTGGCAGTTTTGGAGTGTTTTTGGCAAAACATAGTCAAAAACATTTAGGGGTTAAGTAGAAGGTTGAATCACTCCTTATAAGTTGGGTGCTTGATTATTATTATTAGAATGACCAAATTTTTATATTTTATGATTGGCAAGTGAATGGAGATTCTAACACACCAAAGAATGTGACATTTGAACACTATATGCAAAAGTAATAAAGGGTCAAAGTTTTTTTGGTAGATGTTTGAAATGTAGTTCTTCAACTTAGGTGCGTATTGATTTAGAGATGTATAAGAGTGATGATGGTGGTTTTAGGTAGGGTTCAATTTTGGGTGTACCCACCTTAGTACATCTTTAAAAATGAATTTATAATTGGTTATTATTTTTTACACATGAGCAATAATATTACTAGAGATGTTTGTGAAGATTGTTTGATATGAATAGTATTACACTAAAAATTGCATTTAACTAATGTCATTTACACTAATTGATTTTAAAATGCAATTATTTTAACCTCTTGATGAATATATTTTCCAACTATATAAATAAAAATCTTCTTCTTGAATAATGTTGGTATGTATATTTTTAGTAAAAATATTAATCTTTTGAAAAAAAAATGATAGCCTTGAACAAGTAGTTAGTGTGGGTGATACTAGGTATAATTTTTATTATAAGACAATACACAAATAAGAGAAAAAAATATTCTTCAAGTGCAAAAAATAGTATTTATAGGGTTAATTTCATTTTGTAGTATGTAATGTAATTGCTATAACTTTTTATCTCTCATGAATATTATTACCAACTATGTGAATAAAGATCCTCCTCTTTGAATAATATTGATATCTATGCTTTTGATAAAAAATATTCATCTTTCATAAAAAGAATTATAGCCTCTAACAAGTAATTAGTATTGGGGACACCAAATAGAGTTTTATTATAATTATTGTAAGACAAAATATATACAAGAATAAAACATATGATTCTTTAAGGATATAAAAATTATTTTTATATGGAAGTTCATTTCATAACAAGAAATATAAGGAAAAATCACTATTCATTGATCTACCTATAATTAGAGGAGATTAGTGTGAACTCAAAAACTAAAATCACCTAAAATTTTATTTTTGTAGAAATTGCAACAATAAAATAACATTTCAACCTCCACTACTTTAATTTAGAATAGTGTGATTTTGGTAATTTGTATTACTCACTTAGTTTTAGAACAAATCAATATTCATTTAGGAATAAGGTGCTTTGTTTTAATTATTAATTTTAGAAAGTGTAGAAAGGGATATGATGAAGCTATTTACATTGAATGATTGAAGCAAATAAAATATAGATAGAAGGACATTCACTCATCCTAAAATTTTCACTTTCATCAAAAAGACAAGCATTTTTAAAGATAGCAATTTAAAATTTTTATACATCCCAACTTTTTTTAAATGCCACTTAAAAATTCCTACAAAATACATTTGAATGAATTATCCTTGTGAGCTAGTCATGCTATAAGGAAAAGTTCAAAGCTCACATTTCTTTGTAATTTTGTAGTGATCTTGTTCATATGCCATTAATACAAAGTAGATTATCAAAAATAACTTGTTGAGCTAATTTTTTTATTACTAAATTCTTTAGATGGAAATGTAAGCTTAAAATTTAAATAAATTATAAATACAAAATAATGTTAAATTTACATATAACAAAAAACAAAGGTAATATTATTGTATTAAAATTCAAAAGTTGTCAAAGGTTGTTGCTTTTTAGACTTTAAAAACAATCTTACATCTTGTTTTTGCTATTATTAGTTTCATTTGTTCATTTCTAAATTTGATGAAACAAAATACTTTGAAAAGATGATTGGAGAATGTACTTAATAATAATATTGCTAACTTGAAGACCAATTCCAACTCCATTTTCCTTCATAAATTTAAATCAACACTTAAGACTCAATTTTTTTATTTTTTGGAAATCAAAGAATTATATATGGCATACTTATACCTTGAATGCTTTATAGATTTGATATTTTATCCTATACATGCCAACAAGTTTTATAAATCATTTGTTATTTATGACTTGTATACAAGCCTCCTCTTCTTGTTCTCCTTTCAATCACATTCAACCAAGGTTTGCAAATATCTTGCCAATTAATAAGGCATGAAAAAAAAGTGTTCTACAATCTCAAACTCAAGAACTATATTCAAATTCCTTTGGACAAACTCATGATTTAGTTCAACAAGAATACGTGCAGGAGGACCTCTTCAAATTCATCTCTTGACTTGTTTGTTTGAAGTGTTCTTAATTTCTAAAGTTTTTTCTCTTGAATATGGATATTGGGTACAATTAGAGTAACAAACTTGAAAGTGTTGGTGATGGGTATTGTTTTCAAATTGAAAATAAGACAAATAGTTTTTATAGGAATGGGTCGATTCAACTAGTTGGTGCAAAAATAGTACCCCTTACAGATCGCCCTTATAATAGTAGCTATATTTAGGGTTAGTAAGTTGGTGAACTTCCTCCAGCGAGTGAACCCTACCTCCCACCTCTTCCTTGTCCATTTGCGATACTACATCTTTGTGCCTTTCTTGCAACCAATTTCAACTCCATTCACTTCACATCTTTCGCATCCTTTGCTTTGCTTGTCCTTCTATACTCGTATTGTGCACTTAGGTTTCCATTTGAAGTAGTGTAATTGTATATAAGATTGGGCAACTTACAATTCCTCATGTCTGACTTGACTTGATTTTGTTTTTATTTTAGAAACTATAGGATTATAGTGTTGCGCAAGGTGTAGTGGCACCCAAATACAAGGCAAGAAATTGAGAAGAAAGAACAACAAATTTTGCCGGTAAGAATCAACTCCTATATCCTTTCAATGGTAGTTTGTTATTTTAGGGTTTAATGAATTTGGATATTTTGTTGTTGTGGTGACTAGATGTAGTCATATTGATGCGTCAAGTGCTTGTAGTTCATATACTAGGATAGGAATTGCTAATGAGTTAAACCTAGTTTTAAAAGAGTTTACAATTATAAAAAGTACATTCTCTTCTTTAAAGTACTAATAGTGAATGTTACATGTCTAAAACCTTATGCTAATACAATTTGACATTCTTTAAGTCTCTTCACAACTAATCCATTATACCTTTGGTAAACTTGTTGTTCATCCTTTAATTTGTTGTCTCAAAGAGTTGAACATACCAAGAATCTTTCATTGCATCCAAACGTTTGGTAAGAGTATGGCATAGAAATTCTTCTTACCTGTTGCCATCCCATCCTTGTTCTTGTAAGTTGCATTTTATTTTATTCTTTTCAGAGGCACTTGAACTTTACAGGGTTTGCAAATTTTACTATCCCAAGTGCTTTGTTCAGTAATATTTGGGCCTACTTGCATTACAAGCCGGATAAGAAGCACTAAGCTTAAGTGCAATTTAGTAAAGCTCTTCGAATTCTTGACTACATGAGTGTCTTTGGGTTTAGGGTGTACCGAGGCTTGTGGTGTGATTCCCACATTCCGATCTGCAACATGAATCCTGAAACCGAGCCGATTTCGAGGCCTTCAAACAAGCAGCAAGTGGTCCATGTCTCTGATGTTCTAACCCAGATGCAACGCTCGGGAAGCATTCACTTCGTGAGGTCCCTCCCAAAGACAGCACTTCAGACTTCCGATGTCAGCAGACAAACTGCTGAATTGGTACGTTCATGAATGGAATCCCTGTTGCAATTGCCCTTTTCCTGTCAAATTCAATTTATCTCCGTTTCCAATTCGATGGTGAATGAGTATGAGTTCCTTGGTGCTCATTTTCTGTCTCGATCTCGCAGTCACTGCCGGCAGAGTTTGTGCAAGAGAACGATGAAAAGATTGAAGAATGGGTCATCCTTCGAGCTCATTTACCTGGTGGAAGATCCTCACGGCCATGGCTTGTGCAACTCAGCATTAATATGGGACCTCTTGAAGCAGTCGAAGTGCAGATGGTTGGTGGATGGGCTGCTTTTGTTGCTGACAATCGTCTCCAGGAGGGAGATTATTTGATTTTCGTTCTCAAGGAAGATGCCAGATCAGAGTTTGAAGTTTATATGTTTCGTGGGCCTTGGGGAACTCAATATTTTCCAGACGAGGTAGAAGAGTCTGACGAATTCGAAGAGGACGAAGAAAATGTTTCTGACGAAGAAGAAGACAATGTTTCTGAATATCTCCCGAACGAGGAAGACAGGTCTGACCCAGAAAACGAAGAAGAAGAAGATGATGATGAAGAAGAAAATACCAACATTCAGACCCGTCTCCATTCTCCTGTGCGACAGCAGGAGGAGGACAACCAGGGCTTCACCAGGGATGATAGAGAGGGGAATCCTGCTCCATTACAGCATACCGGAAATCCCCGAGTGCGTCCTGGCTTCTCCAGACGACTGTTGGCCTATAACATTGGGCGATCTGGTGGTCAACTTAATTCAGGACAATTTGTGAGTTTCATCAGTCTGTGCCAGCAACCTCTCTTATTCCAATCATTCACTTTACCTGATTGTGGCACTCTGCTAATTAGTAAGATTGAAAGGTAGTGGTGTATTAATCATTGAAGTTTGCCTTTTGTCATTTTGGCCATCAGGACTTCTTAAATTTTCCAAAAATTTCCAACTTTGATTTGAATCTTGTCTTCTCTTTACACACGCAGGAGTTTCCGAGGGACTTCATAAGGACCCACGGCGGGCAGGTTCTCGATTCTATCAAATTTCAAGGTATACATGAAAATTCTCGAAACTATGTTATAACTTGTCGTCGCAGGCCAGATGATCATCTCAAGGTATACTGCAATACTCGTGAATGGAGCAGATTCGTGCACGACAATGGCTTAAAGCAAGGACACAAGCTTCAGTTTTCACTTGTGGCTAATTCTTACTTTGTGGTTCGAAAAATTTCTTAGGTGGGTTCAAGAACCGTCAGCACATTGCAACTGAGTTGAACATTTCTGACTAGCTCTTGACAACCGGAAGAGGACATTTTCTTCCCCATTTTGATTAATTTCGATGTGATTTGCACCGTACAAACAACCTGCTTCCATCCCTATGTGCACATATTCACAGTCTTGATGAGGAACATGCTGTTAGAGTAGGTGAATTCAGTGTTAGAATCTCCTTATTTCTCTTTTATTCTTTCTGTTTATTTTCGGGTTGATTTCTATTTCGATGTATGCTTGATAAGCTAGTTGCCGGGAGGTGTTGTAGGAAGTGAAATGTTCGGGTCAATGTGAGAGCCCATGCTCTGATCATTTCGGCCTCTAATTAGGTCTGTTTGACTGATTCTTGCGTCAGTTCTAGTCTAAACGCCAGCAGTTTGAAGTTGTCGCAACAGCAGCAACCACTGTAGACAAATGGCAGAGAGCTCATTCTCACGTGCTCTTCTGGAATTTGAATCATGAGCCAATGAGTTAATCCATTTGCCTCTTTCCTGTCTTTTGTTATGTTAGGGTGTCAATTTCTGAGGCTTGCCCTCGTGGATGCCGGCATTCTGAATTTCAGATGGCAGCATTCTTGTGAATCCGGAAAGGATTACTGCATCATGGTAAGCAGTTTGTAGTGAGCTGAATACTGTATTTGCAGATTTCAGATACGACGGTACATAGTGGATGGCATAGCAACTGCTTGTGCATCGTGATTTGCGAGACGTGCTCTCCGGTTTTTTCTTATCAGCCCCTGTAACCCTGTTGCCAGTCAAGAGTGCAGAGCACTTCTAACAAACCATTCAGCGTCAAGATTGTGCGAGTATTGGTGGAGCAAGAGCTGTGTGACGCTGGTTTCTGGATTCTGCAGCAGAAGAGAGATTGCTTACCAATAACAGCCACGATTTCTGAAGAAAATGGTGCGAAGTTATTGGCCTTTTCCATTGCACCAGCACGTGAAACGTCATTCATTCAGGGCAACGAAAGGGTTGATATCTTTGTATAAAAAAAAATAGAAAGAAAGTAAGAAAGAAAGGGTTGATATCTGCCAAATGTTCAGTCAAAATGACGTACAGTGTCTTGGTATTTGGACTAAATTGTGCCAGTGTGAACTAATCGCTGAAAGGGCACAGGCAATGCCATTCCTCTTCCAAAGATTTTTTCTGTTAGTTGGTAAGCAATTTCTATGACAAGGGCAACAAGAACATTATAAATGGCTTCGGCAGTACAGGTTACCGTCATATGACACCTGCGTTCCCATAAAAGATTTAAACAATTTGAACCCCTTTACCGTTATTATCGGACTACGTAGTCCATTTACCGATCCATTGGAGTTTTTGCCTAACATGAAGCCTAGGGTTCATTTTTGGTACACATCATTGCAGCACATTGAAATTTCATAGTTGACCATAGTCACACGTATGATGTCCAAAACATGCAATCCATGGCAAGAATCCCACTTGAATCCCAAGAAGACCCAACAATAATTGAAACAGCTGTACAGTATATAACTTGAATCACGCTCCAGTTTTTGCCTGATCTTCGGTGTAGCGGTTGTATTCGTTAGAGTAGTGCTAGCTGCAAGCGGATGTCCGGTAACGGCATGCGTGCTGGAAACCGTGAAACCAAACTTCAGCATCAAGTAAGTTACTCTCCGTCTGTGCTATCGATCTGAAACTACGAATACGGGTCTTGGAATTGACGTTCAGGACATGGCGGCACCTCATTGAATTCATCCTCACCTGAGTTGAATTTAAGCTATTGAACTCCATCGGATCCTCCAGATCTGTAAATCCTAAACCCAGCATATCGCTTCTCAATGCAAGTCCTTGAGAGGCTTTGAATTGGATCCGGCCTCTTCCTGAAGATCCTATCTCTGACTCCACTAGCCGTGAATGATTTCAACATTGAGTACTGCACAAGTTTGCATCACAGACTAGCTTTGTGAATTGTGACCCTGAAGCTTGACGGGGAGCAGGCTTAACCAAGCGAAAAATGGAATTCCACCAACCATAAGAGGATTTGTGGGTTCCTGGAAGACCATTTTAGGGCTGTTCCCTGAAACTGTTCCCACTCATAGCAACCAGGCAGCCTCAAGTTTGAGGGAGGACTCCCTCCATCTGGGCCCTCCACGCCATTGACGGACCAGATGGAGGGAAGGTTGCCTGGGCAGCATGGTAAATCTCATTTTACTAGGGGTTGACAAGGGTTTGGGGTTTATATTTGTGTTGGGTTTTTTTGGTATGTTTGGGATTCCCCTTGCTAATTTAAGGTATCTGCATCTGAATTTGAATTAAAAATTTGAAAAAAATTAAAAATTAAAAAAATTAAAAATTTCAGCGTTTTCCTTGAGGGTTTTGATGTATTATTTAATGCGCTCCCCAAAATCATATCGTGTCACGTCCTTGCATCAGGTCCGTCAATGCACTGAAGGGCCCAGATCAGCAGAGCCCTCCCTCAAACTCGAGGCTGGCTGGAGACGAGGGTTCCCACTCCTACAGACCAACCCCTGCTGATCTGAATTTTTGAATTTTGAAAAAAAAAAAATTAAGTTCCAAAGAACTTCAAAATGTATTAAAAAGCAAGAAAATAAATTTTTTCAAAAATGATTTTAGAAATATTTAATAATTAATTAAAATATTTAATTAATTCATATTTTTTGATGTGGCAATCGCTCGACTATATCAACATAGTGTTCCCTATGTTCCCAATGTGTTCCCAACATTTGAGAACTTGCAATCTTCTAAACTAACCGGAAATCTTCTTATAGGATTGATCCCCAAATTTGCTTGTGAATGCGCCATCTCATCTCTAAGCACCATGCTCTGTTGTGGAAAAAAGTTTACTTAGTCTGTTGCAAGCCCAAGTTTGTGGTTTACAATTAATCTTTGAGTAGTAATACAATCATCCATCTATACTTTAAGATAGGTAGTTTGTTTTGTTTTGTTTAGTTTGTCACGTTGAAATCTCTCAATCCATGCATCCGCCATCTACTTGGTATTGTTAGAAAGCTCTCGATGAGGAGGGGTGCACGGTCTTGGTTTCGTGGTGTTTCCACCTACGATGTGAAAGTTATTAAATTTCAAAGTTTTTATGGTTTTCAGAAATTAGAAAATTACTTTTACTTTAGTTCTAACAATGGCATTGACACAAGGCATACTAGTCTATACTTTAACCCCTAAAGGCCCAAGGCCATTTTTTTGTCAAAAAACACTCAAAACTGCTATTTTTACTGTGTTCATCCAAAAAAACAAAAAAAAATGTTTTTATAGAATCTAACTATAGGATCTTCTACTTTGTTTGTCTTAAATCATGTGGTAAGAATTTCATGAAGTTTGATCGTATAGATTGGAAGATATGAGCATTCAAAGTTGAAAAACATAGTTTTTTTAAACATTGTCCTGCAATTTTAGATGCCTTTGATTGCCATTTGTTGAATTTTTTTACACTATGGACTTTGAGTTAAAAAAATTTGTGTTTAAGAATTAAGTTGAAAGTCTAGGAAAAAAAATTCAAAAAAAAAATCAGCTTGATTTTCATTCCTTAAAAAATTATTAAGTAGAGGTAGGTCCAAGATTGAAAGAAAAATTAAATCGTTAATAGCTCTAAGATGGATTTGAAATACAATAATCCCAATGGTGAGATTTTTCTAGCAAGAAAATTTAACCTTGTCAAACAATTTTATTTTCAAAAAATGTGAAAATTGCATTCAGAAATGAATCCTATAAGTTATTTTTTCAAAAAGTGCCCAAAAACAAGATTGTTCATAACTTTCACATAACTAATCCAAATGGAATGAATCAAAGCTTCACACGTAGACAAAAATATAATCTATTAGATTAAAAAATTAAAAAAATTAAATTTCAAGTTTTTGTGAATTTATTTTTCTGCCCGCCGAGTTAAAATCTGTGCTTTTTGTGGTATAACTTTTGCTCCCGGGCACCAATTGAAATAAGAATTATATTCCCACGAAGCTAATCAGTTTTCCTATCTTATGAGAAAGTTTCAAGAAGATTCATTAAAAATTGAGGTCTACAGAACTTACCCGAACTCCAAGTTGTCTCCCTAGGGGACAATGGGCTTATAGGGGTTAAGACATGTAATTTGTTTTGTTTTGTTTGTTACGTTGAAATCTCTTGGATCGCGCTTCTCCTATTGCATTCTTAGTACCGTTAGAAAGAACTCGACAAGGAAGGATGCACAAGCTTGGTTTCATGGTGTTTTGACCTATGGTATGAAAGTTATTGAATTTCAAAGTTTTTATGATCCTCAAAAATTAGAAAATTACTTTTACTTTAATTCTGACTATGGCATTGGCATAGTGCACACTAGCATAGTATAGTATTTGCTATTCAAGGTGTTTGCAATGCACGAATTTGCAAATTTGCATTGGAATGAAGTACAGTCTACATTAATTCCTAAATGCCCAAGGCACCAAAATCTTGTGTTTGCAAACACAAGCAAGTTGCTATTTTATGTAGTTTGTATTTTTGGAGAATTATTTTTGAAGTCTACTTTAAGCATCAAAAATGTGATCTTGAAAATGATTGACTACGATTTTTCTATTGAAGATTTTGTGCAAGGGAACCCATTGCAATCTTGACTTTCTTTAGTGTTGAGGGCTCTTGGAAATAAGCCTCAAATACACTAGATCTTGTAGAAAAAATCACATTAGAAATTCATTAAAAAAATTGTAGAGCAAATTTTGAGAAGCCATAATTTGATTGTAATTGTGCAATTTAGGTCCTTTAACCTCATATTTTTTTGGCAACCAACTTATTGGATTTGACACACTATAAGAAACTCACGTTTTCTGTGTCGTCAAAACAAAAACACGTCATATTTTTAAAAACGCATCATGTTTTTAAAAAACACGACAGCGCTCGCAGGATTTTATTAGATGTCACTAGAAACATTGCATGTTTTTCGTACAATGTGGATATGTCCACTAAGACAGGGATGTTTTTTTGGACATCACATAGAACATGGTAAGATTTTTTCAAACATTCAAAAAAACATAGATGGCCACGTCAGCAAAGAGTTTATTCTAATTTTTTTTAAATTAATTAAAAAATTTATGGTGTGTAGTAATAAATTGACCACAAGTGAAAATTTTAGAGAAAGGGCAGCCACGTGGCATGTTTTGCAAGAAAAAAGGGAATGGATGGATGATTTTGATGCATAATATGGATGAAAACAAGTGGTCTTTATACTAATCCAGTGGTGGGAGACTGGGAGGAGAGACAATAGATATGGGATATGCAAAAATAACGTTGAGATGTTCAAGAAAACATCTTGATGTTTGAAATGACGTGACATGTTTGAAATGACATGACATGTCTCAAATGACATCAACATATTCAATTGTCAAGTTGCCATTTTCTCAAATCCCATATCTTTTGTCTCACCTAAGGCTGAGAAAGGATATACGTATAGGCTTTTCTTCCTTCATTTTCATTAACTTTAAATGAAGTAATCTTTTCATTTCACCATCAAAAATTCTCAAAAAGGTAAGTGGTAAGTTTTTTAATTTTTTTAATTTAATAATTTAATTTAATTTAATTGTTTTATTTTTTATTTTAATATTATTTATTTTCTGACTTGGAATTGTAGATATAGTGTACTAACTGATGTTTAATTTGATGTCTTAAAAAACACCATTACAATTTTCAAGTGACCCAAAAGTGTGCTGACAAAGCATGCCACATCAGCATAATTTGGAGTCCACGTCAGCATAATTTGGGGGTCCACGTCACAAAAAACATGGATGACGCAATGAATGAAAAAAATATCATAGGTGGCATTGCCCACCAAAAAGTTGCTGATGTGGACCTTTCTACACTGCCAAATGGCACTATTTGGATCCCTCGAATTAACCTGTCTTGAAAAATGTTCAAAAAACACTACAAGAGATTGGGGTATATTTAAGTAGGTATTTTAGTATGAAAGTACTGAAAATCCAATTTTCTTGCTAAAAGGTCAAGCTGAAATTTTTTTATATGTACATTTAAGCATGTTTTGCTAAATGGTCATGGGAATGCATTTTAAGTTGCATTTTAAGTCGCATTTTAAGTCACATTTTAAAGTTTCATTGTAAGTTGTGTTTTAAGTCACCAAAAAAATCAACATATTTTTGTTCACTTTAGTACAAAAGTGTCAAATAAATTTTCTTTGTACAATGGAACTTTCATTTTTGGAATCAGCAGACTTCAGATGCCAGTTAGGCATGGTAAAATACATTTTTTTGTAACATTTGAACTAACAAAAGTTGTAAAATCAATCTAACTTTCACCTCCAAAAATCTGTTTGCAATTTTGAGTGTCCAATCAAAAGTTATGGACAAAATTTAGAGAGGGGTTGGAATGAACAATTTTTTAAGCACTTTTAAACATCCCCTCTGTATTTTGTTCATAACTTTTGATCAGAGACTTGAAATTGCAAATGGATTTTTGGAGGTGAAATTCAGCTTGATTATTCAACTTTTCTCAGTTCAAAGTTTTTCAAAAAAAGTTATTTTACTATGCCTAAATGGCATCTGAAGTCTGCTGAATTCACCAAGGAAATGTTAAACGTAGAAAACAACTAAGTAAATGACATTATAATCATTTAGTCATCATGTACGTGTATGTATGGTGTTATGGCAAAGGGCCTTGTCCTACTAGCCAAGGGGTGCAAGGTTCAAACCCTGTTGGAACCACTTGGCTAGTGGATTGCCTTGATGGGCAAGTAGGTAGGTGACATGTGGACCTTGTATTGAAATTGATATTGTCTTTTAAGCATGACTTTTAAAATTGAAATTGTCTTTTCAACATGACTTAAAGTCGCGCACAATTTGCCTAAAAAGACATTAAAAAAACATTTAGGAAGAGATAATAATGCATGTCCTAGACACAAGATATTTAGCAAAAATTACTTAATGTTCTTGACTTTTAATTATGCATTTTCTTACTTAAAAATGCACTTAACATACCCCAATCTCTTGTAGTGAAAAAAGAACGTGTTTTCCGTTTTTTCCACCATGTTTTTTGCTTGTCCATTTTGACAGATTTTAGGAGACATCGTGTTTGACACGAAAATCGTGTTTTTTTTTTCGTCCCAAAATTCGTTGTTTTCTTATAGTGACATGTGAAAAGAGGATTGAAAGACTTCAAGTCTTTTTTGCAGTTTTAACACCTTCATGATCAAATATTATAATCTTTTAATCCATAAATGATATTGGTGTGTTTTCTTTTTCTAAATGACCTTTAATATGTCTACTTTGAATTTGTACATTTACATTTCAAAAAAATTTGATAAAGCTCATCATAAAGTTGATTTTTTGTTCACTTTAGAAAATTTCCTAGAAGCTCAAAAAAGGCCTTAGGCATTTAGGGGTTAACTAATGATAAAACTCTATTTGGTATAATCCCATGTTTGTAGGAGTAACACTATTAAAAAGAAAATACTATTTAGAATGAAGAAAGTAGTCATATTGCTACATGCGTAGTATTGAATCCTACCATCAAAGGTGGGCCCACAGGCTAGATTTACCCCAAGATAAAATGCTGAATTTTTTTATTTTTTTAAAATTCTTTATCAAATTCTGAATTCATATTTAGAATCAGAGACCCCAAATTAGGCAAAGGGGGCCTTCACATGCCACAAAAACCAACAAAAATATAAACCCTAAATCCTTGTCAACCCCTAGTAAAATGACATTTATCCCGTTGGGCCTACCTTCGATGGTAGGATTTAACGTTCTGCTTGCTACACTTACATTTGTTTGGAATGAGAGCATTTCCATGTCAAACCCCTCAAGTAGGGGCGCCAAGTGGAGTTTCGCATGGATTGATGACTACTAAAGGTCCTTCAAAATCTTAGTTGACCCATGCTTACACTAGTAATTCACTCACTAAACACATCTCCCAAGCCAAAGGACCACTTTTATGAAGCCAAATGGAATAGTCAGGCCAAGTGTTGGGCCTTAGAGCTCCAAATGGCTAATTATTCCCTGAGAGTGTGCCATAATTGAACAAATCAGGGTATAGTGAGCCATAGGGAAGACCTACAACAATTCAGTGCCATTCTTACTTTGAAGTGTTGACTAGTTGATTTTTTTGCTTGGCGTGTTTGGCATGGGGCAGTGCCAAACACCAAACACGCCACATTAACATATTTCAGCCCTTTGGTGTGCACGCATGGGGATGCTCTAACATAAATATTATATGAATTAAATTACAAAGAATTGATGTTGTTGTTGATGTTGAAGCATTAGTTGTGTAATGTGAGCTTAAAGCTCTAATTGAAGGTCTTAATTACATTTGACATTCTATTTATTTTTGTAATGTGGGCTTCAAACGTATTTACTAACAAGCTGGTCAAACTTGGATATGATGTGGCCTAGCTTGTAATTGATTTTAATTTTTTAACAACATTTTTTATTTTTAGTATTTGAGTACTTTTTATGTTACTAGTCACCTTTTGTACTATTGTAGGTATCAAATATGAAATTTGGATGGTCAATTAATTTCAAATCTATTATTTTGACAATTTGTAATGTTCATCATTAGAAAGCTAGGATGGATGGTACAACTTCATTTTCCATAAAAATAGTTTACATTGACATATGGAAAGCACTATTTATAGGCCTCCAATTACTTCTATTGAGTTTTTTGTGTACCTGGAAATTTTATTTTGAACTATAGGCTACAATTTATGCTAAAAAATGACACTTCTATAATTCTATTTTTTAAAATTAAAAATACCTTCAAAAATTGTGTTTTAAAGTGGCTATTTTTGCCAATTAAAATCAAAGCTAGAACTAAAAAAACATTTTTAATTCAACATAAATTCAACCTGAATATAGGACACTTTTAGGCCAATGTAAAGCACATTTGGAACATGCTTTTGAAAATCTTTCTCCTAAAAAAGTGTATTTCTATTAAAAGAGCTACCATACCAAATTTGACGATGTAATTATTTATGAAAGGTAGTCAATAGTACTAAAACCAACAAAATTAAAAATATGACAAATATTCAACATTCAATTTCACTTTTTGAATTCATTTTGAAAAAATTGAAAAAATTGTAGTACATTTTCTATTGCTACAAAAGCTTATTTTTTATTTTCATGTTCATTCAATTAATTTTGCAATACTTATTGCACAAAACAACTTTGGCAATGAATGTATGAGAAAATAGGATAGGTGTTTCTTGCAAGCACCCAAGTATTGGCCCTAAGATTTTGCATTAGTGATTAAAATTAGAATTAAAAATCAAATAAGGAAAGCAATGGAACCAAATTTGCAAACAAATGGCCAAGTAATGGCTTTGCATATAGTTTTATTGTGAACTAAATGTCTCTCTCTTCTTAGGCAACCTTGCAAAGAAGCCCCCTCATGAGTACTTACTGATCTTTAACGCTCTTATTATGGCAATGGAAATTTCAAACTAATGCAACTACAAGCATTGATACTTGTAAGGAGGGAAAAAAATAATTTTTGAAGAAATTTGTTCGCAATATTCTCATTATTTTCAAGGTTGAAGGGATATTTAATTTCTTTTAAAAATAAATCATTGGCTTATCAAATGTGCATTTGTCAAAAAGTAGCTCTCTTGATGCTCATTTACACAAGTCTTTACTCAATACAATACAACAATACGCTAAAAAGTGGTTGTCACTCTTTTTCAATTAATTAATGCCCCCCTTCCCCCCTCCCAAGCACCAATTGTTGATTCTAAAAACAAAAACAAATACACTCTTCTCTACCATTGATCTTGAAATATTGCGATACAAATATGAATATTGATATTGTCTTGAAATATGAATACAAATATTGTGATATGAATATGAATATTGATAGTCTTGAAATACGAATACAAATATTGCGATTTATGTACGGAAATGGATATGATACTACAAAATGTGTATGGATGTAGATATAATATTGTATATAGATACATGTATAAGTATATATAGTACTACAAACACACACATACACATACTATATATATATGGATGGATATACACACGTATACAAGATGAAAACTGATTGTCCCATATCGATTGCCAAAAAATTAGCTATTGAAAATTACAAGAATGGACAGGGGTGTTTATAAAATTTAAATTTTTTTGAAAATTACAAGAAGGGAGAGGAGGAGGGGACTTCCCCATACCCTATTGTAATTTTCAAAAAATTAAATTTTTATTGGGTGCTTTGGCATTGTATGTAATAATTCACCCAAAAGTGACTATAACAGCCAACCTACAAATTCAATGATTCGATGATTCAATATGAGTTTTCTCTCATGAAGTATATTTGATTTCGCAATGTATACAATAGGAGTATTGAATGTAAATACCAAATATCAAATGAGGTTATTTATAAATACCAAATGGGATTATTAAAGACAACAAATAGCTTATGCATATGTCTCTTGGTATTGCAATCACTACAATAGTGCTTATAAGGTATGTGCACCTAAAAAAAAACGACGTACACTTTCCTAATTGTGCCACCTACCTACATCTTTGAACCAAGATTTCAAACTTAGTAGCATTGTCACACAATCTTCTACTTGATTTGTGATTCAAAATAGTCTTATCAAGGGTTTTAATTCACATTAGATTTATAAATTGTGGTAGAGTTGAATAAAAGAGATCTTATTCACTTCAATATTTGGCCTATAGTTTGGACAAATAATAAAACATTCTTGAAAATTATGAAAATATCTTATAAGATGGAAAATGGTTAAGTATAACTTATCTAAATTAATCATGAATCTTTTAGAGTTTTAATGTAAATGCTAAGACAAAACAATAAAATAACCTCTACCTTGTCTAATGCAAGCTTTTTGAATAGAAAAAAATTTGAAATGCTCCTAATACTTTCATTGCTTTGTGCAATCATCCAAATGAAAAAAGTTGTGTGGTATTGGCATTTGTACAAGAATTTAGGTAATGTATAGTATAAAAAAATACTCTAGCATATATCTCCTTTAGTCATTGAGAATGTGCTTAAGGGCAATTATAAAAAACACATGTAATATTTCATGTCACATGTTAGCAAGTCGCATTCTAAAGTGTTTTTAATGTGCAACTTTAGGATTAATGATACTATGTTGTTAGAATTCATAGGAATGTAGATAATTATAACCAATTCAAACTCTAGAGACCAAAATCTTATATTTTTTGAGCTACTTTGAGTAGGTCATTTGTAGATTTAGACTTATTTTTAAAATTTAATTTATTAGTTCAAAAATACATATCATGTTCATCTTTGATTTTAGTGTGATAAAATATGACCCCATTTAAATTATATTTTTCATAATATTCTCAATTGAATTCACTATTTAAAAAAGTCAATACATTGTTTTTTAGGAATTAACCTCTAAAATCCCTTGACTATTGTTCAAGAAAAGTATCAAAAGTACTACTTTACTGTGAATGCATTGAGCATGGTTGAAAAATAAAAATATTTCCAAACTTTCAACTATAAAAATTTGTACTAAAATACAATAGGAATGTGCAAATAAAATTCAAAACCATTTGAATGCATAGATTGTAAGATTGATTATAATGTTTGTAGTTAAAAGAAAATAAATTTCAATTGGAGCTAGAGACAAAATATTTTGAATGAACTTTGTGGTGAAGGAGGCACTATCCCACTATGGAAATCATCAATGTTGTGTAGATAATTATGTTAGGTATTTACATGCAAATTTTAAAAAACAATAGAGGATGTGTTGTTCAACCCTTTAAGTTCTTTGACTATGTTTTTACTATGAATGCTCCCAAAATGCCATTTCTAGTACAAGAACCACATTTGAATAAATAAATAAAATTTTGGACAGATGCAATCATAGGATTTTGTAGTATGCTAATGGGATGCTAACTTGAAAACATGTGGAAATTTTTTTAGAGATTTCAACTAGGTAGATTGTAAGATATGAACTTTCAAAAATCCAAGTAGTAGTACTTATGTCATAAGGTTACATTTGTATTAAAATGTCCAAAATGGTGATGCTTTTTTGGATTCATTCTTCAAGGCAAACTAATTACATGCTTGAAAAATTTCAAATCATTTGGAATTGTACAAGATATAGGGAAAAAATAATAAGTAGAAATAAGTACAGAATGATTTAGAATACTAAATTGTTGAGAATTCAGTTGTCAAATTCAAATGCCAATCCCAATGGTTGCAATCAGTTGTGTAAAACAATCTACATTCTATGATTTTATCTTTTTCAAAAAACATTGAAAATTGAGTAAAATAAAGGACTTCAAATTTTATTTTAGAGTAGAGAATCCATCACTACCTCTAAGCAAAAATTGCTCACTATCCTTTGGTTCATTGATCAAGTTGGATTGATTCAAATCTTTCCACGTATATATGAACCTAGAAAACAAATTCCAAATTTTTTCTTGATCTAATACAATTTTTTCCTTTCAATAAAGTTATCTTTATTTAAAATCTCATGAATTTACACTAGAATTTGAACTTATGGTTCTAAATTTGTTCAAAACTAACATATTAGTGCATTTTGTGAGAATTGAAAAACAATTTGCTTTTCATTTGGACCAAACCAAATTCAAAGGTACCAATACCATCACTTTGCTAAGACTAATCTAGAGTCCTTTTCTAAACTTTCAAAGCTAAACACTACTTTGATGTTGAAATTTTTTAATAAATTTATGGATGAATAGTATTGCAATGCATCTCCTTAGTTAATCAGTTGGAAAAAAAAATTATAGTTAAAAATCCTTAAAAGGAAGTAAATCACTAGCTACAAGGCTAAACTTTAGAAAGATATTATGATCCAAATTCTTTATACTTGTCAAGTAAACAACTATTAAGAAGGATTTTTAGAGATAAAATCTTCAACAAAAAATAGTATAATTTCTTAATTAAATGATTGATTACTAACAAAGGATTGATTCATCCTAATTAAATTTAAACATTCAATTCCCAAAATAGCTTACATATGGCCCTTGATGTGAATTATATATATATATATATATATATATATATATATATATATATATTTAAAGTTTTGACACAATCATCATTTTGATTATTTTTTATATTGAAAAAGATGTTCACATTTGAATATTATAGTAAATATTGTAGTAAGGTAGGGGGTTGTAATTGTGACCATGTCTCTAAAAGCGATCTGGTAGATTTTGCCTCTAACATGTACCGAAAGTGTACATTTCAGGAGGGGGTTGCTTTTAAAAACCATTGTACTTTCAACTTCAAAAATTCATAGCTAATTCCATGAAGGTCCAAAAAATATGAAATGACTTGGGTTAGATGCCAATTCCATTTTTCTTAACGCAAAAATTTACTAAAAATTGTTTGAAGGAGTTTAGCTTCCCCAAAATGCAAATTAGCTGGTAAAGGGTCGCTTTTACAACCCCCTACCTTATTTAAATTATAGAAAAAGAATATTTTCTACTCTATCACATGATTATATATACATACACACACAGTCACACACACACACACAATATATATATACATAATTCATTAGAAATTGAATCCCTTAAGCTAACATCTAAACTTCATTTGAGACTTTAGTGAATTTTTTAGAAAAATTTGATGAACAAAAAATATAAATTTTAGCATGACTTAAATTAAATTTCAATTTAGACAGTTTGTCGCACTTTGCAATTTAGGGCTTTTTAATTGTGTAGAGTATCCAAAATTAATGATGTAAACTTGAAATTTGTGTGGTCTATTTCCACACTAGAGATTCATGTGCACCAAAAAGAATTTAAATGAATTTATTTTTTGTATGGTGAATTTTGTTAGAATGAAGGTATTCTATATGCCATTTTTCAAACTATAGGGTCAAAACTAAAAGCTAATATCTAGGATCAGAAAGAATTTTAGACATCTATGACACATATAGTTTTAAAAAATCTATGAGAATTTTAGATTTCAACTATATGGCTTGAAACATCCTAGACAAATATAGATTTCATACATCTATAACACATATAGATTTCAAAAATTTGTGACAAATCTAGATTTCAGACTATGTGGTCTGAATTGTAAAAAGTGTCAAAGTAATGGAATTTTTCTAATTTAATGAAATTCACCATGTATCATCTACATTCATGCAAATAGGACCCATTGCACACAATACTCAACACTGGAAATGGTTTCAAAATCATTCTTTTTTTGAAATCGCATTTCCATCAATCCTTTCCAAATTGCAAGTTTTTATTTATTTTTTAAATATTTATTCCTATTTTTTACTAATTAAAATATAGAAGTATTCATTTTCAAAAGATTTTATCTTCTCTAGCCTCTTAGTTAGAGAATTTTTCTACACTTTTTCATCCCAAGGTACTTTCTTCTCAAGGATATATACACTAAACATATTTTTTTAAAATTTCTTCAGAATTATTTTTGTAATTAAATAGTACCCCTTTAAGAAATCAAAAATGAGACAAAAAAGCAAGAGGCCTTCCTTGTAACCACCTCAAATATAATTCTAAAAACATTCAATACAACATTGTATAGAAGTATGAAAATTTAGCTTTCTTTAGCATATATTTTCAAACATAGAAAAAAAATTGTGATTTTAATTAAGTTTCTTTTTTTCAACAAATTAAAATATCAAGATACCTATTTTCTTAAGATTTGTAATTTTTGAAGAGTTCGTTTACTAAAACATTTACTTGGAAATTATTCTTTCTAGTAAAGGTAAAATCTTCTTCACCTCCAAAGAACCAAGGCCACTTTTCTATCAACAACCTTTCTAAACTATCATTTTGTTGAATTAACCTAAGAGAACCAAAAAAATATATTTTTAGAATCTAACTATAGAATCTTTTACTTAATTTGATTAAGATCATGTGGTAAAAAATTCATAAAGTTTGACCATATAGATTGAAAGATGTGAGCATTCAAAGTTGGAAAAAACAAGTTTTGTTGAATTGTGGTCTGCACTTTCAAATGGTAGTCAAATTTTGTACTACAGAACTTGAATTTATAACATTTTGAAGTAAAAGTTGAGTGGAGAGTTTAGAAAAAAAAAATCACCAAAAAATACTTGATTTCTATTCTTTAAAAAATTGTTGAATAGAAGTAGGTCTAAGATTGAAAGAAAAACTAAATGGTTAGTAACCCTAAGATAGGATTGAAATACAATAATATCAACTATGAGATTGTTTTAGCAAATGAATATAAACTTATCCAACAATTTTTCTTGAAAAATTGTGAAAATTGCATTTAGAATTGAATCCTATAAGATATTTTGTCAAGAAGATGTTTAGATTGCCCGAAAAACAAGATTGTCCATAACTTTCTCATTATAAGGCCAAATGGAAGGAATCAAAACTTCACATGTAGGCAAAAATATATTATTTTAGAAAGAAAGAAAAAAATTTATTTTGGATTCTTGCAAAAAAAAATTATTGCTCACCAAATTAAAATTTGGGTTCTTTCTTGTATAACTTTTACTCCTAGTCACCAATTGAAATAAAAATTATATTCTCACAAAGCTAATCAGTTTTTCTATCTAATGTGAAGTTTTCAAAAGGTTTCCCCAAAAATTAAATTCATAGGAACCTACTTGAAACCCATTTTGTCCTTAAGGGGACAATGGTCCTTTAGGGGTTAAATGTCTAAATGGTCATTTTTTAAATTTTTGTGTAAGAAAAACTTACTTTTTATTTATTTATGAAGTACTCAATATAAAGAGAAGGTTAAAATTAAAATGCAACAAATACTGCATCTGTTTTTTTCAATCAATCATGGGGTCAATGATAAAGAACATTCACATATTCAATAGTGAAGTCTAATGTATGCCAAACCCTTTAAAACTTCTCTAAAATTTTGAATTTTAATATTCTTTTGTAATTTTAGAGCATGGGTATCATTCTAAATTTCATGTCATATGATATTAGATTGCTATATATACACATTTATTGTACTGTAGTAGTATTGTACTAGATTCAATAATTACTTGGATGAAGCCTTAGACCCAACATGTCACTTCTCATACTTGTTCCTTTTGAGAGGATGGTACCATTAAATGTCACCGATTGTCCCACTCACTTGATAAGTGAGTGAATTTTTGTAACTCGCATAGATATCTATAATTTCATTATGGTCTCTAGATTTTCTAAACATGTTAAATAGGATTCAATATGAAAGTAACAATTGTATCCTCTATTCAGTTTATATTTTGATGTGATATATTGTATCAATATTTTGTAATAGATGTATATACTCATACATCATACCTTATATATTTCATGTATCATATCCATAAACCATATATTTCATGTATCATATGGTCTTCAAACATTGTCTCTATACCTACTTGCAAACTAAAATTCTTAATAACTTTCATTTTCTTAATCCAAATGGAATAATTCAAAGCTTCCCATATATCTATTAACCTAAAGAATCAATTTCAAATTTCATTATTTTTTTAAAGTATTTTTTGAAGAAGTTTTTTCAGTTACTTGAGTTGCCTGCCGAGTAAAGAAAATCACATATCATGCGGCTATAACTTTTTAACCACAAATTCAAAAGTTATGAAAATTGTTGGGCCTTAAAGCTACTCTCTGGGTATATCTTGTGTGAAAATTTCAAAGAAAGAACAAACAAAACTCCATTCCTAGTGAGCTGCCTGAAATCACTATGTTGCCAAAAAACGTAGCTCAAGGTTTTAGGGGTTAATGTGTGTATATATATGGCAAGGAAGGGAATGTCTCAAATTAGAGGATAAGGTATTTACACCTAAAATTGCCCCCTACATAATCTTGCCTAAAATGTACTCTCACTATCCATCAAAGTCTAGGGTCAATTTTAGTAACTCATATTTTAATACTTTAGAAATTCATAATTTATTCAAATGGTATTCATGAAATGCATTTTAAGACTGAAAGCTACCTAGGATCCCTTTCAACTAATATTGTAATAAAAGTGTCAAAGGAATGAAAGTTTTGCCATTTTAATGAAATTCACCAATCACCATCTACCAACTATATTCTAAAAAATTACTAAATTAATGAAAAGTTTGATTTTTGACTCTTACTGTGACGCATTAGAGAAAATCTGGACTGTCCAGAGGACCACTAAGAAGTGGCGAAAGGGACCCTCATTACATTTATTTAGTATGAGGTAGAATTTTTCCCCTATAGCTGTGATGGACAAATGTCATGTGCTCAATAGTGTAGCCAAACGTCACAGCTTCGAAATACGAGCTCTTCAACTTCATTGGACGAAAGTTGTAAAAACTGACATATTCTAGGTGGCAGTGAAGATATTCACACAAGCTGAACCGCATCTCTTGTCAGGAATCGGGCACTTTATATAGAAATCAAGCTTATACAGAAATCCTTATATAAACCGGCTTGTCAAAGTTAGACGGCCCTCTGGAGAGTCGATATTTTCTCTAACAGCTTTTGGGTATAGTTAAAAAATTTAGTAGCTAGGTTGGGAGCATACTTTAGCTATTGCAGGCGGCTTGGTCACTGCCGTGTCAGTCGCCTGGCTGAAGGAAGGAAATACCGTCAGTAAATATAACGCATTACTCAAGACGTCCCAATCTGATCATGCCGTGAATCTCTGGAAATTCGTTTCCTCTGGGCTAATAGAATGAAGTGCGTATCTACGTACTTGGTGTTCACGCGTACGTATTTGGTGATAATTCTGCATGATCGATGCCGCTGCAGTCGCCTGATTCGACTGCTAACTTCCACAGGTACGCTCACTCAGCTGAAGGCTCCCCATCAATTCCCTTCATGTTTCTGGTCCTCTCCACAAAAGCAATACATATTTCAGGCATGGTCGAGTTGGGTTTCAGCGAGCACTGATGAGAGTTTGAGACTTCGATCATTAAGCTCGCTTACCTGATCTGAAATTGCGCGCCTCTCGTCATCTAATTGACCCACCAGCTTCAGCCACCAGTTTCAAGATCGATAAGCCAGCTAGTAGAATCCTTAGCTAAGTAATTTAGAGCTTGGATTAAGATCAGACTTTTTTTTCGATTGGCGAGCTAGTAGCGGCGTCACACAACACCTCGCACAGTCCGTCCATGTGTAAGTAGCCAGAAGCAGATGGCTTATGCTCTAGCTGTGGCAAGGCTTTTGGTGAGTTTTTGTTGTGAGTCATTGTCTGTAGCAGCCACCCACTCAGCGGAGATTTCGTAACACCCCTCTTGCATGCAGTGCTGGCGTGTTCTTTGATTGATTTCAAGTGTGTTCATTTTCGGGAACTTGTGTAAATTCAGCAACTTGCAGTGCTAGCTTTAGATGTGTTACAGTCCACTCCTGTCTGAGGCTAACAGACGCTCATCCTCAAAAATTACAAATGCACGAATACAGTAAACAGGTTGGCGTAGCACTCGAATCCAATCAAGCAGGAAACGTTTTCAGCTCTTTGTTGCTAATTTTTAAGGGTCAAGTACATATATACTAACTCATAAGGTTAGCGAACAGTGTGCTTTAGAAGAATTTAAAGGAAGATTAGGAATGTTGAAGGATTTATTTGAATGTTGTCTGTTGGCTGGACAAGGTCAGTGCATATATAATGTGCGTTTTGTTTCTACCTGTTATCGTGGCTCTTGCAGGTGAATCGGAGCTAGCTTGTAAGCTCCAGCTGAGTGAGTGAATCGCATACACGCACAAACATCTGCATCATGAGGCGAGAAACGAAGCCGATTCGGAGGCCTTCCATGCAACAGGAGGTCGGCAATATGAACGATGCTCTTGCACAGATGCGGCGTTCGGGAAGCATCTATACCTTGAAGTCACTCTCAAGGACAGCAATACAAAAGGGAGAGAACGGGGAGAAATATGCTGAATTGGTACGCTAGTGACCTACTGTACTTTTTCCTATCCAATTTCATTGATGTTAATCTTAATCTTGTTTCCCTAAACCCTAAACGGGTGCTCATATGAAGTACTTGCGCGGGGCTTATTTTTGATTCCTACAGACTTTGCCAGCACTATTCGTACAAGAGAACTGTCACAAGATTGAAGAATGGGTCATCCTTCGAGTTCGTTTATCTTGTGGAAGATCCTCAAGGCCATGGGTTGTGAAACTCCGAGTCGCTAAAACAGAAATAGTTCGTATTGGTCTTGGATGGCATTCTTTCGTTGCTGACAATCGTCTCAAGAAGGGCGACTCTTTGATTTTTCTTCAAAAGGAGGACTCGAGATCCGAGTTTGAAGTCCACGTGTTTCGAGGACCCCAGGGGTCTCCATACTTTCTCGATGAGGGAGAAAATTCTGCCTTTGATGAAGAAGACGAATATATTTCTGACTCGGAAGAAGAGAACTCCTCGCAATCCCGTTCTCCTTCTCCAGGGCGCGATCGTGTTGACCTCAACAAGGCATTCCCGCATACCAAGCACTTGGAAAAGCACCGCACGTATCCTGGCTTCCGCAAACGATTGACCGACTCCATGATCGGATAACCTACTCGTCACAAGCACCCAAGAGGACAATTTGTGAGTTTTCTTCAAGTTCGATATTAGAATGTTCAGCCATGCAAATAATCTTTTATGAGATTGCCAATAGGTACGGTAGTGATGCATTGCTCATTGGATCAAGTTTGTTGGTCCCTGCTTCCTGTTAATTATAAGACTTTTGTCCACTTCAATCCCAATCCGATTCTTTCATTAAAAATTGGTTAAAATCTCTCTTTGTCCTTGTGCATGTAGCATTTTCCGTGGAGTTTTGTGAAGACCCATGGCAATCAGCTCCACGGTTCCATTGAATTCCAAGGAGTACATGAAGATTCTCCAACTTATTTGGTAACATGTCGTCGCAGGCCGGAACACCCTTTGAAGGTATACTTATTGAGTGTCGAATGGAGCAGATTTGTGAAGGAGAATCGCTTGAAGATAGGGCACGAGCTTCAGTTTTCACTTGTTGATGAATCATTCTTCGTGATTAGAAAAGTTTAGGTGACTTTGTTCAGGTGCCGTTAGTAGTCTTTGTGCACAGAGAAACTGTGGAACATTTCTGCCGAGCTCCCGAACACCGGAATAAGGCTTCATCTTTCATTTTTTGGTTTCTTTTTTCAGTACTTTTGATCGGTGTAGTTACGTTTGCAGCGTAACTTCATACAAACACTCAAGCATCTTACGGATACTAATGCTCAGCTAGAAGCTCACAGTTTTGATGAGGACTCGGCTAACTAAGGCGCCGAGAATATGATGATACTTCTTTAATTCTCTTTACTTGTAAATCCTGTTTCTGGGGTTATTTCCCATGTTTATGTATAATTGTGATGATATTAGTTGCGAGGTGGTGAAGAAGTGAAAATGCGCGCTTGATTCAGCGCGAGCGCCCATGCTCTTGTTAATTTGACCGAATTTGTTTGTTTGACTGACTGTTTAATAATAGTGCCAGCTCTACCGGCAGGGAGAGCTCATCGCCACGAAAAATTAGGGTTTGAAGCATGAATCAATAATTTGGGTTGTGGAATTTCATTTGTGAAGTGAAAATTATTGTCTCTTTCTAGCTCATCTTCTGTTAAGTAAGCAGGTTCGATGAAACGACAGTTTCTGTAGCTTGTCCTCCCAAGTGGTTGCTGGGCATTGTCAATTTCAGATGGCAGCATAATTTCAATTCTACCGGACCCACGGAGGAGAATTTCGTTGTGGTTTGGAGTATGTTGTGTGCTAAACATTCATTGAATGTATAGATCTCCGTGTTGTGATCTTGAGATACCAGTATTGTTAAATGGCCGTAAGTTAGGGAGTGCTAAGTTTGCGGTGTGCTTGTGAGAGCTTTTGATTAGAAATAAACCAATTTGCGAGTAAGTTGGAAGTTGGAAGTTGGGAGTGAACTTAAAGGAAGAATCTAGAATCAAAACATTCCTTCAAAAATCAGTTTTAAGCAACCGACGTACCAATCAAAACAGAATCCTTGCTGACATACGACATCGAAGTCTTCCAAAACTTATTCTTCTTCTCTCATTTTTCAAGTGATCTGTTTTAATTTGCAAGCAATGCCCAATCTGTACTGTGAAAAATTGCTCATTAATCTTACTACAACTTTACAAAGCAATGCAAACTAAAATACATGTATTTTTGTAATAAATAAATTAGTCTGAATTTGATACATATGTAGTTGAGAAAAAAAATCATTTATTAACAAAAATTCAGAAATTATTGTCAAGAAAATTTCATCTTATAAATCATTTTATACTAGAATAGCCAATTATGTTTTTAGCTGTTCAACTTCAAATCCAATCCTCTAAGTTTTCTAACTTATTTCGACTATCTTCATCCTTTTTTACTAACCCTTTTAACCCCTAAAGGTTTTGGACTATGTTTTCACCAAAACCGCTTCAAAACTGTCATTTTTTAGACAACTATCAAATTTTTTGACAAAAATAACCGTAGGATCTTTTAGAAAACAAGTTTAAGAATATGTGGAAAAAATTTCAGCAATTTCCGCCGTGTAGATTGCAAGATATTAGTGTTTAAAGTCACAGAAATCATTTTTTTACCACTGCGGAAATCCGGGCAGCTGCACTTCAGAAGACCATATTTGTGTGGAAAAATGTCCAAAATGATTGTAACTCTTTGGATTCATTTTTCAAGTGAAGTTGGATACATGCTTGAAAATTTTCAGATCATTTGAAATTGTACAACATGTAGGAAAAAAATAGTAAGTAGAAAGAAGTAGAAAATGAGCCAAAACACTAAATTATTAACAATTTATTTATAGAGTTAAAAAAAGACAATCCCAATGGTTGTAATGTTGTGTTAAACAATATACACCCAATGTTTTTATTTTTTTTCAAAAATATTAAAAATTGAATTAAATAAAGAATTTCAAACTTTTTTTGTAGTGTAGAGATTTTATAACTAGCCGAAACTACCTCAAACTAAAAATCCTCATAACTTTTGACTCATTAATCAGAATGGAATGATTTAAAGGTTTCCACTTTGATAAAAATCAAAGAAACCAATTTCAAATTTTAATTTCTTAAAAAAGTAATTTTTGAAGAAGTTTTTTTTGCTGCCCGGGCTGCCCACCGAGTAGAGAAATTACATATCAGCCAATAACTTTTTCACTATGTAGTCAAAATTTATGAAAATTGTTGGGCCTTGAAGCTACTCCTCGGGCACATGTTGTGTAAAAATTTCAAAGAAAAAAACCAAAAACTCCATCTGTAATGAGCTGCCCGAAATCGCTATGTTGCCAAAAAACGCAGTTTGGTCCTTTAGGGGTTAAGATCAAACAACCATTTTTTTTTCTCATACTTTTCAGTAGTTTGTAAAATTCATATAAAGACATTCATTTGAGCAAAAATGTTTATTTGGACCAATATATGCAATATTATTGACTAGATCTAGATGTAATACATTTTATCCACTTTTAAATTTTTGAATATGATAAATTGAACTAGTCATTTTAAATCCTTGAATATGTGCTAATTGTAGGGTTAGCTCAAATCAAAAATACACATCCAATTTGGGGCTCTTTGGATATTAGAGACATGACTTTTTTGGCAAAATTTCACTGGTCTATTAGAATTCGGACTTTTGTTGGTTTGTCCTTCTAAAATCTAGCCTCTGTAGTGAAGCCAAGAAAAGGGGACACTAATCTAAAAAAAGGCCTAGTTAAAGAGTTGGTATGCCATGGCCAAGGCATCAAAAATGCATAAAAATGGATGGAATTTATAGAAAATTAAAAAAATTGTACTTCATAGGAGAGTGACAATATCAAGCTCTCAATTATTGGAGTATGCTAGTCTCCAATATGACATATCAAAATTTTAATAATTTCATTTGTATAGAGCTTTTAGTTACATAACAAAATATATTAATTAAAATACAAAACAAGTTCAAATTTAGGAGAAGTAAGAAGGATAGTAAAAGTACCTATTTGTGACATTAATCTCATTGTGGCATTAATATGCAAAATTAAAATAAACAAGGCTACATTTACAATTAGGGTGACAAAACCTTGAGGTATCTTCTTGTCTATAACATCAATAATTTCATTACAATGGTATGGTTCAAGCTATAGATCCTAAACCAAAATCTATATTTTTCCTAGTTTTGGCCTAAAATTATACCTCTATGATGATTATGTCACAAATCTTGCCTTGCCAAGTATCACCAATTTAACAAAATTTCCATTCTATAATAGGTGCATTTACTACAGTACTAGCCCTAAAATTTGGTAAGAAAATATAAATTATGATTCTAAAGAGAATTATTTTAGGAAGTTGAATGTACTATTTGTAATATTGTGCAAACAAGCATTTGAGCATAGTTCTTGTTGGATTTTGTTGAGAGTCTAAAGTGCATTCCGAATTCTCTTAGCGTGCATTATTTAGATAATGTGTGAATCAAGCTTGCTAAAATGTGAGCAAGGAGCAAGGAGCGTTGAGCAAGGAGCAATTCCATTTGAGTAGTAAAATTAATTGTTACTATCATTTTTAATTTTTTAATTAACGTAATTCTACAATTAGAAATGAAATTTTAACATGAAAATTCATTTTGGATGTAGGTCATTCATTTCATCCATTTTTTTGGATGGATGAAGATGATGACAAATGAATGTAGATGGAAATTGGTGGATGAAAAAATTTGAATTTGAATTTTTCATATCGAATGTGGATGGAAAGTAGTGGATGAAAGAAATTGGACTTGAATTTTTCATATTGAATGTGAATGGAAAGTGGTGGATGAAAAAAAAATTGGACTTGAATTTTTCATATTGAATTGATCTAGTGACATCATAATGCATCTAATGTAAAGATATATAAAGTGCATCCATTTGACATGGATGTAAGTGATGGAAACTATTCACATTGTAATATTCACATACCACCATCTTGTAGGGTTGTAAGATGCTATTTAGTTACAAAAAGTCTTATATTGAGTTAATTTTAAAAAATAAGGATGGTATGAATGCCTCTTCGGTCTTCGAAGAGGCTTGTAGGGAGACAATATTCAAAAGTTCACACACTACAAGGGAAATGGGCCCTAATCTCCAGAATTTTTGATAGAAAAGTGTTTGAAATGACAATCTAATGTTCGAAATGACAGCCACAATTTCTGGAAGTTGACACTTTGTCAATGCGGTCAATATTGCAATGTTTGTTAAATTCTTCTCAAATTCTTGTTGGTTTTGACAAACAAGGTTAATGTCTTCTTAGAAACTCAATAAGATTTTACATATAATTTTTATTTTAGATACAAAATGTCATTGCAATCTTCAACTAATCATTTTCAACCAATCATCATCAACACCATTACATTACTTGTTTATAGGGGTAATAAAACTCCCTTTATATATTTGGAGTGGTAGGAGGTTGACCAATCCATGTGGGATATATGAATTCTCAAAGTTGTGTTAAGTTAAAAACCCAAAATTTTGTATTAAAAATAAGATTTCAGACCTCATTTAAGCATAGTAAAATGTCATTTTTCAAAAACATTTGAACTAAGATTAGTTAGAATATGAATTGGAGTTTTAAGTCCAAAAATCTATTTGACATTTGAAGTTTTCAATCAAAAGTTATGGATAGATTTTAAAGAGGAGGTTTGAAAAAATATAATAAGAACAATTTCAAACACCTTTTTGAAATTCCATAACTTTTGATTATAAACTCATAATGTCAAACAAATTTTTGTAAGAAAAACTTTAATTGATTTTCTAAGTGATGTTAGTTCAATATTTTTTGAAAAAACACATAATACTATGCCTAAGTCCTAGTCTTAACACGATTACTATTTCTAACTTAGTGTTAAGGATTGGGCACTTAGGGGTTTAGGATTGGACACTTAGGGGAAAGGATTGGGCACTTAGATCCTTTTTGCCCAAAAACACTTGAAACTACCATTTCTATTGCAAAGAGTCAAAAATTTGAAAACTAATTTATCTTGCACATCTATTTATAAGATCTCACAACTAACTAGTATAGCAATGTGTGAAATAAATTTTAAAAAATTTGACTACACAAATTACAAGATGTTTGCATTTAAAGCAAAGAAACAACCTTTTTGCACATTGTGGGATTACATTATTTGACTTTGAACCTTCTTAATTCAAATTTTTTGCACTATAGAGTTTTGAACTCTAAACGTTTATAGTAGGAAATTGGATTGAGAGTTTAGGAAAAAAATTCAAGAAAAAATAACTTCATTTTCATTTTTGAAAAATTTGTTAAGTAGAACAGTAGAACTACATATTAGATCAAAGGCAAATCTAAATTATTAATATCTCTAAGATGAAATTAAAATGCATTGATTCCAATAGTAAGATTATTCTAGCGATAAAACCAAACCAAGTAGAACTTTCTTTTCTAAAAAATTGTCAAAAATGCATTTAGAAATGAATATTACAAATTATTTTTTCAAGGAGATATTGAAATTGCCCCAAAAATAGATTTTCCATAACTTTCACATTGCTTATCCAAATTAATCAAATCTTTTCATTTAGAAAATTTTAATCTATAAGATAAAAATTTGGAAAAAAAATAATTCAAATTTTTGAATTTTTTTGGGTTGTCTTATCTCTTCAATTTTCAACAAAACTTTTGTTTCCATGCATCAATTTAAAAAGATTATATTTACATTAAGATAGTTATTTTTTCTATTTTCCAAAAAAATTCAAAAAATCTTGACAAAAATTGATTGAGCCCACAAGCACTTGCCCAAAATCCAAGTTGTCTTTAAAGAGGCAAATGGTCCTTTAGAAGTTAAACCACATACATTGTGTATACTTGCTACTTTACATTGTGATTTTCTCACAATATCTTGTATATCTCATAAAGATCTAAAAATACTTTTAGGTTGCTTGATCACAAAGCTAGAGCTTACATTTTTGGCCTTTGTTTCTTGTTTCTACAAGCATTATTATTCTCTAGAAAATAGCCTTGGAATAGAGCATTTTTTTGTCAAAGTTGGCTTCAACTCATTTAATCTATGTGAAATTGTCAATTTTTGCTTGTATTTTTACCTATTTGAATATATAATTTGGACTTCTTGATATATTTTCCAATAATTTTATTTTTAAAGGCAAATAGAATTGGCATACAGTAACCCAAATTGATTCATATTTTTTAGAACTTTGAGGAATTAGATATGGATTTCTAGACATTGAAGTGCTAATTGCTAAAGAGTTAAGAAGATCTTTAATGGTAAAACCCTAAAACCTACACCAAACTTTGTAATTGTAAGCAATGCAAAAAAAGTTGAACTAATATAGCATACAATATCTTTATTGCAATTGGGAATTACAATGAATGTGTGCCCTTTTTTTATTTGAACCGTATTAAAAAAATTACATAATGATAAGGTACAAAATAAAAAATAGACAAAAAAATAATATGCCCCCCTGCCATGAAATATCTAGTGTTTACATGTTAATCCTTATTTTTTTTGAGAACTATACCCTTGAGACTTTTATGTTTTAGTATATAGATCAAGTAGAAGTACACAAGTTCATTAATAAAGATTACCTTTACAACTAAATTTCTAATTTATTTTATTCTAAAATTATTTTATTTTATTTTTAAACGATCAATTTTTTATTTTAATTTTCTTGTTGTCAATATATTTGACTATTGACATTGCATCTACTATTAACTATCAGCTTTTAATTGCCATTGTTGAAGTTCTACATTGATTTATTAAGTATTGGATAGTACATCAATGGCAACAACATGGCCTTAGAAATTATATATACTAGTAGTGTCCCAGGCATTGGTGAATTAAAATAAAAGAATGTAATAAAATGAAAAAAACCCAAAAAAACGATACTAGTTTTTTCATCTTCATCGAAGATCAAGGCTTAAAAAGATTGACTCTTATATTAGGAAGGAAAGTTCTCACAAGTATTTAGAAATTATGAACAATATCTATATTAAGATTATGATATAGGCCATTATAATTGAGAAAAAAACCAAGGTACAATGTCTAGTACAAACCAATAATTTGATAAAATGGTAAGTTTGTATCAATATACACAACAATTTGTTAATAAGGAATTAAATAATATGATTTGAAGCTAGATGAAGAACAACTTCAAGTATAAATGTATTGCTATAGTTCATGCAACAAGTGCCGAAAATTTATGACCATATACAAAACTAACAATGAAATTGTGCAAATTCTCACATGAGTCTTATATTCTTTATTTTGCAAAGATATGTATTGTTTGCAAGTTAATATAATTAGATTCAATAAAGAATTACATAGATTTTAATTTATTTATTATGGATTGTGCCTAAATCATGTATGCATTCATTTTTTAATTATTAAAATTTATCAATCTAAAATAAGAACTTTAAGAATTATCTCTTATTCAACTTGTAATTTGTAGAAGACCAAATATTTCTTATTCAATTTTCATGAAGTTGAAGGTGAATTGGAATATAATTTAATAAATTATAAATACAAAATATTTGTATTAAATGAATGCACTATGAATTTTAAATGAACAATATTTCAAAAACATCTTGATTGAGACACATACATATTTAAAAATTGAAGATCTTAATAACACCGTTTATGTTTTATAGGGTTGCTTGAATATGCACAATTAGACATGGCCACTTTGATATATTGTGACAAGCTCAAAAATTTGTGATTTATTGGGGCTAATTATTTGCGTCCAATTATAGACTAGCTTGTACGTTCCACCACCCTATACATGTTTAAGAGGTCATTGTGTATAGTATTTTGGGAATTTTTTAAATGAAAATTTGAGAAGTTGTACATTATAATGTTGTGATTCAAATTTCTTTTTTACTTGTTTGATTTAGAGCTAGCATTCAAGAGTTGTGCTAGTTTGAGTGGAAGAAGGTGTGTTACTTTCTATGAGAAAGGCCTAAGACTTCAACACACTATAATGTGTTCTTTTGTTTGCTACAATTCTTTGAGAAAATGTGAAAAATATTTTTATCTTTTTATAAATCTATAAATCATCCTATTTGAAATTTATATAAGCACTACAAGAGAAAGGGGTGTTTTAAGTAGTGTCCTAGACATCACGTCTTTTAAGTAATGTCTTTTAAGTAAGGTTTTAAGTAAAATTTTACTAAAAAGACTGTCGTTTTAGTAAAATTTATTTAAAACCTTACTTAAAAGACATTACTTAAAAGACGTGATGTCTAGGACACTACTTAAAACACCCCTTTTTCTTGTAGTGAAGTGAGTTATGAGTCAAAATGGAATGGGATTTGTTGCCTTTAATTTTAAGAGCTGGAACTTTTGGAAGTCATAAAAGTTGGACTAAATGTTAGAATGAATTGAAATTGGAAGAAAAATACAATTTTGTGTTAACTTTTAAAATGTTATCACTCATTTAAATTGGACTCTTGAAACAACAATGACACAAATTCAAAGTTCAACCAAAAAATTGTTGTTGAAGTTTGGAGTGGGAAGAACTTTGAAGACTTATATATTGTGGCTTGTAACTTTCATTTCTTTGTAAATTTTGTTCTTGTGAGTAGTGTGGATCATTCTACTCCTCAACCTCATTTTATGTCGTAGTGACGAAGTGGGATCAATGGCCCACATGGTCAAGAATTGTTTTCTTCTCATGATGGGATTGAATTGATGACTAGTAGAGCATATTGAAAGTTTAGAAGCCATATTCACTAGTGGTATCTTGTGGTATGCTCTTGGTTTCACCCATTCTGTATCATGTGCTTTCTTATCCCTACTTAGACTTGTGAACCCCCCTAGAGATCAAATAAGATAGAAGATTAAAAATTTCTGTACTACTCCAAATTTTTCTATTTTTAAGTCATTCTTAGTTGCAGTTAGAATCCTTGTGATTTTTAGAGGCAAATCCCTCATTGCACGGCAACATATCTGGGCAAAATTGTTATATTGCTAAATTTATCAACTTGATCCATTAAGGATTAAACTAGTGTGTCTTATGTTGTTGATATAGTCAAAATCAAAGTAAAAGTAAATTTTTGACTTTTTGATCCATAAATACTTTGAAATTTGATAACTTTCACACTATAGGTTGGAATGCCATGAAACAAAACTTGTGCACCTTTCCTTGCCAATAATTTTTCTATGGTACCAAGAACGTGATCAGGAGGTGCATAGCTACATAGTCTAGGAGATCTCAACGTAACAAATAAAACAAACAACAACAACATATTTTAAGGTGTAGATTTAAAAAAAAATTATAGTACTTCCTACAAAAGTACAACAAAATCAGTAGTCCATTCTTGCAATCACTTGGCATTTGAATGAACATTAGAATATATATTCAACCACATCATACTTTCCTATACTATTTTTAAAATGTTTAAGAAAAATTCAACCCATTTAGCTTCATAGGTTACATGATATAAACATTCAAAATTAATGAAAAAAATCCATTGCTTGCCTAATTCTTTTTATTCTTTATTAGCACAATGTTCCAAAGGCCTCTAAACTTTCAAGTACCATAACTTTTGATTTAGGCATCTAATTGGAAAAAAAACTGTTTTTTACAAAGTTTATAGAAGATCCCATTTTTTTTAAAACACTTTTATTTGCTTAAAATTACTTCGTATGAACCTACTCAAACCTTCCAAAAACTTTACTAGAACTTATTGTCTTTTAGAAGTTAATACATTATACACTATACACTTTGTTTATAAGAGAGAATAATAATTATATCCATACAAGCATGTATTGATTGTATATGGAAATAGGAAACTTGTGGCACTTGGTAATTTTCTCAATTCCTTTAGTTGTGCACTTATTTCTTTGGAAAGGCACATTTTCACTCTTGTTAGTCCATGAGAACAATGAATGGATTTTAAAAAGTAAGTGGTTTGTAAGTGGTTTGTAAGTAATAAATTAGTATATACTATGGGTCAATAAGGGTAGACAATTGTCTTCCATGTT
Organism: Thuidium tamariscinum; assembly: GCA_947034885.2. Classification (NCBI taxonomy): domain Eukaryota; kingdom Viridiplantae; phylum Streptophyta; class Bryopsida; order Hypnales; family Thuidiaceae; genus Thuidium; species Thuidium tamariscinum. The sequence continues at coordinate 13,797,876 of OX344752.2, read as the reverse complement.
GCATCATGGAGTATCCATTGTATATTTCAACTCAAAAATATCTTGTAAGAATCCTACTTTTCAATTAAAAAAATATTATATCTTGAAAATAGATTGAAAGGTATTTCTAGTTTATTTTATGGTTATTGATGGATTTTGATGAATTTTAGAGATGGTAGTGCCACTCTTCTTTCTATATAGTTTGAACTTGAGTTTGAACTATAAAATGAAAACTATGAACAACTATGCTAGCATGTGATTTTTGGCATATTTTTATTTATATCTTTGTACACAAATATCATTTACTACAATCTCATGAAATTGGTCACTAATAAATGTTATCTTTTCAAGATTCAAATATTAGATGAATGAGAAGTTCGAATATACATCACCTACAAACCTTTGGTTTATTATTGTCCTTAATATGGATGTCAAAGAATTGAAGAGCTAATTTGACCAAATCAATTTGTTTGAATGGCTAATAGTTGTATTAGCTCTACCTATTTCCAATTACTTAAGCAATTATGCATAGTTAGAGTGCAGTTTTTTTTATTGCAAAATTTTCCCCACATACAAAAATAGAATTTAGAAGGATAGCACATTTTTCTAAAATTTTATTATACAAAGTGTTATTACTATGAATTTTTTAGTAGAAGATTCTTCTTGACCTATAATAGTAATGTAGACCTTACTAATTCTGACCATAGGTTGATTGCAAATCAACCAAGGGGTGATTGCATTTATGAGAGCCTTACAACCAATCCTAATGTGCCACAATTGCTCGAGGAGCTACACCACAACTTCACAGAAATGAAGCAACCTATAGATTGGAAATAGGGGGTGATAAAAAAATGGGTTGGCTACCTTAACTTATGTGAGCAGACTCAATCAAATGGCAATTTTTGCGGCTTGCCCTCCCAAGTGGACGCTGGGCATTATCAACTTCAGATGACAACATAATTTCAATTCTAACTTAGCGGAATGAGGGAGGAGAATTTCCTTGTGGTTTAGAGTTTATTGTGTGCTGAACATTAATTCTTAAAGATCTCCATGATTTATGATCTTGAGAGATATGCGTAGTGTTAAATGGTTGTAGGCAAAGCTTTTGTACATTGATTGTTAGAGTTTTCTTGTATAGTAGGTACATCCATTATTACTTGGTACTTGAAAAGCGCCACCTATAAATAGCATTGAAATGGTTCCAACATATGGTAAAAATTGCTCCCAATGTCATAGAATAAGAGGACTTAAGCTCTAACAAGGCTCCTAGGTGCCAATTGTCGTTTGGGTGGCATACCATATTCAATGTCCATGAGACCTTTTTTGGCTTGTTGTTGGTTGTTTTTGCCAACTTCGGAGTGCACATTCTTCATTGTCAGAGGTCCTTTTAAATACACCCTATGAGCGCTTTCAAGGATCCTATTGCTAGAACTTTGTACCCCTACTACAGTTTGAAATTTACAGGGAATTGAAATTTTTTTGCGGTTCCATTCCTTCTGTACACCGCTACTCTTTCTTTTCTTCTTCTTAGCATCCTCTATTCAACACTCTTAATATCCAATTACCCACAACCCAATTTCTAGTGCTTTTGGGTGCACCTACTTTAGATACTTATCAAAGAAGAAAAATAACTTATTCTTAACAATACAATCACTACCATGATTGTGCTAGCATTGCATGAACGAGAGCTAATGATAAGGGAGAAGGTTTAGAATCCATCCATGTAAAGGAAAAATATGTCTTTCCAATTTTTATTTTTGTATTGTTGGTTGGAAGAGAAATTAGAAGCACTGCAGTAGAGATTTTAATCATAAATTTTGGAAATTGGATGAAGGTATGTAGGTCACAATTCCAGTGCATAGGCTACAGTGATAATCAATGAACACATGTGTTTGGATTGAACAAGTCATTGCAAAAATTGATTAATTGAATGCTAAGAATGTGCATAGAAGTTTTTCAATACATCAACAAAATGTCCAAAATGATGCATTGTTAGTAAAAATTAATAAGTTTTGATTAAATTTTGGTGGCACTACAAATAGAACAAGTCAATGCATACACCTCAATTAATTAACAACTCATTAACAACTCCAAGTTTTTAGCTACTCACATATAAGCAAAGAGTGCACATTGAACTTAGCCTTTTCAATTGATGAGGGTCATTGCAAGAAAGACCAACCGATTTATGTAGCGTTTTCCACAGTACTGCTGAAATTTTCGGGAGTACTATATAATTAGAAAAACAATTTTTAAAAAATGTAAAAAATATGTTTTATGTACATACCTATAAGAAGAAGGTACCCTAGGAAGGAAAAGTGTAGAAAAATTCTCTAAGTAGGAGAACTAGAAAAGTGCAAATTTTCATGAAAATGGGTACTTTGACATTTTAATTTGTAAAAAATAGGAAAAAGAATTTAAAAAAAAACTAAAAATTGGAAATTGGAGAAAACTTTATGATGAAGAGATTTCACCAAAAGAATGATCTCAAAACCATCTTAAATGTTCAAAAGTATGCGCGCAAGGGAGGCCTGTTCGCACACATGTAGAGGAAAGAGAATAATGATTTTTGAGATTTCCTTTGGTAGAAACATGCCTACCTAGTATAGGAATAGGCCACAAAAATTTCAGCTTTAGATAATTAATTTTGGATTCTCCCCAGTACTAAAAACCCCTAAACCGCAAAGTGTGACAAATTAGCTTAATTGAAATTTAATTATAAAATGATTTTTGAAAATTTATGAAAAATAAGGAAATTTATTGTTGTCATGTCAGACATCTTTAGTCAAAATTTCAAGTTAATATGGTTCATACTTTAAAAGTTATAATCGATAACAACTCCGTCATTCAAAGTGTGACGCAAAATAGTACCGGTCTTTCTTGCAATCACCCATGAGCACTCTAAAAGCATGTACTTATGACTGCAATTTTTGAGTGTACACATTTTGTTCCATTTCAGTAAAACCTTTGCAATGTTTTAGGCATTTTTACAAGGGTGGTTTATCAATGCCTGGTTGATTTTCGAGCCTCTTCCTATATTGGATTCTCAATTTTAACACCAATGCCATTTTCATATTTATATGCACTTGCTATGCACTCAATGTACAAAGTACACAAAAGATATACAAACTGTAATGTGCAAATTGCATTTCTTCCACAACATTGAGCAGTGTTAGATTTGGATTTGCCTTCTTGCTTCCATGCTCCCTAAAGATTTGATATCTACCATATTATGTACACCTAGTGACATTGTGTCTTCCAATATAGACTAATTTTTGACTAAACGTAGGAGGTCCATAAACAATTTTTGTAATTAAGCTCACCTAATTCATCAATGACAATAATAGATATTGTAAGGAACATGTCACTCCTTCCTAGATAGAAGACACATTTGAAACTTAGTTAGTTTATGGACCTTGGACTAAGGTAAGTGAGCCCAATATAGGCAAAATGGGAGAAAGTTCATTGTAGACAAAATCATATTACTTAGTAATTGGAACAATATTTTCAAAACTTAAATGTAAACCACCATTATGATTTTGTCCACAAGGGCCTTATTGGCTTGCTCCCATTTGTATTTGAAATGGGCTCATTTACTTTATTCTATATGAAGTTTGAAATTGAGAATAACTTCAATGGTGAAATGGCATTAGCAATGCCGGCATTTACTCATTCAAGGTTTGTTTATTACTCCATAATTCCAAAGTACAAATTTATTCCAAGACTTTATTGCAATTTACTAACTTCATCCCCTTAGAAAAGAAGAATCTAATATAAATCCAAAAGATTCCGCTTCAAATGGAACAAAGTAACTCTTGGAATATATTCAGCACTTATTTATGTTGGAGCAATTATTCGTTGCTTTTTCAAATTATCTGATTGATATGCAAGTGTGAAATTCAACTTGTATTTTCTTAAAAAGAAAGGAAAATAATGTGAATTTGACATATATTCACAAAAAGAAATATTATTATTAAATGTGAGGTTTCAGAAATAGTCAAAGTTTGTTGATTTTGTAAAATCACTTATCATTAGAATGGGCCAAACTATTATAGTGTGTTCATCAGCTCAACTCCAAATGACCAAATCAAACACTCTAAATTTTCCCCAACTTATTTCAATTTCATATTTTTCTATTTAGTAAGCTCAAATTGACACAATAGACCCAATGTGAATTTGTTTGGACATTCAGGAGTTGTCATGGCCCAACATTTTAACATCTGAAGGACCAAGGCCATTTTTTTTTCAAAAATCTCTCGAAACTGCCATTTCAATTGCATTCACCTAAGGAAAAAAAAATTCTTAAGAATCTAATCGTAGGATTTTGTACTTAACTTGATTGAAAGCATATTGTAAAATTTCATCTAGTTTGATTGAATAGATTTGAAAACATGAGCTTGCATTAAAAGTTGGAAAAATAAGTTTTTTTGAATTGTGGTTTGCAATTTTAGATGACTTTGACGGTCATTTGTAAGAGAAAATTGCACTATAGAATCTAAATTTATGAAATTTTGAGTTAAAAAATTGAATTGAGACTCTAGGGAAAAAAAATTTACAAAAATCCACTTGATTTCCATTTAAAATAAAATTGTTAAATAGAAGTAGGTCTAAGATTGAAAGAAAATTAAATGGTTAGTAGGCTAGTAGCTCTAAGATGGAATTGAAAAAAAATTAATTTGAATGGTGAGATTGCTCTAGCAAGTACTAAATGTTACCTTGTCCAACGACTTTTTGGGAAAAATTGTGAAAATTGCATTTAGAAATGAATCCTATAAGTTACTTTTTCAATAAGATGTTTAGATTGCTTGAAAAACATGATTGTCCATTACTTTCTCATTACAAGTACAAATAGAATGAATCAAAGCTTCACATGTAGGTAAAAGTATATTATTTCAAGAATCAAGAAAATAATAATTTAGACTTTTAGCAAAAGAAATTTGTTGCCTGTCGAATGAAAATTTGAACTTTTTGTGATATATAACTCTTATCCCCGATCACGAATTGAAATAAAAATTATATTCCTACAAAGCTATTAATCAATTTTTCTATTTGATGAAAAAATTTCAAAAGGTTTCTCCCAAACTTGAAATTATAACTCATAAGAACTTATTCCAAATTCATTTTGTCCTTTGAGGAGACAATAGTCTCACACTTTAGGGATTAAATGCATTTGAAAATATAGATGTTCATTATAATGTGAAAGTATTTTGAAAATTCTTTGTGAAATCAATGTGACCAAAACTTGGATCAAAATCCTTACTTTCTGTATTTTTATTATTTTAATTTCATTTTTATTAAGTGCCAAATTGATAGTATTAAATGTTGTAGTGGTGCTCCTATTGGCTAATTTTAGCATTCATTCACTCATATTAGATTAAAAATATCACAATAATTAGCACATGCTTCAAATCCATGATTTTAGTTTTCATCTATGATTTGGCAATTTCATCCCAGATTTTTTTTAATTAAATTTTTTTTTGCAATTTCATCAAAAATCTAATCATTTATAATCCAAAGACTTTGGTGTAGAGTCCCACATTACTACTTTGGTGCAAATTGATGAAAATTGCTCCAAAAGAGAACATATTGTCTATCACATATTCACATGTCAAATTTTGAACTAGGGTGAATGCAAGAAACACTTGTATTATATAACTAATATAAACACCTTTAAGATGAAGAAACCATTAAAGAAAATTTGTTTAAAAAATCTCTAAGTAGGAGAACTATTTTCAAAAACTTTATGGAGATGGTTATTCATCCAAAAAATCACCGAAATCATTTTTTACATGTTTCTAAGAAAACATAGAAGGAAGCTCACTTTGTAGACTTGTACACCACATAAAAATAACTTTTTTTTAAATTTCTTTTTTGGAAATCTAAAAGTCTATTAGGGGACCATTTCATCCAAATTTGAGCTTAAAATCATTAAAAAAAAGGTATTTCATAGTACTAGAAACCTCCAAATTAGTATTTGTGACATTCAATTGGGGTCTATTTTTAAATAGTTGAATATTTTTAAAAATTACAAAAAAATTAGACAAACTGCAAAATAGTCACGAGTACCTTTCCTATAAATTTCAAATCATTTAGAATTAAAAAACAAAAGTTATGGCCAAAAAACACATTAGCACATGCCTTATGACACAAAATAGTACTAGTGTTTCTTGCATTCACCCATCACTTAGTGTTCCAATAACTCAATTCTTGATGATGAATAGAGATTAGGGTTCCAATTTCCAAAGGCTTTCATGACCACAAAACTTTTCATTCATCCAAACCAACGCTTGACTTTTAAAATGACACAATTTTTGTATGATAAATTTGATGAAATTGAGATAAATAACTAGCATCCAAATTGTTTCTTGAGATTGTGCATATTTTTGCTTCATTTATATCCTTATTAAACGACATTAGAGAAAATATAGACTCTCCGGAGGGCCGCTAAGAGCTGCCGGAGAGACCCATCAAAAAGATTTATTTTCATTTTGACAGTTTTTTCCCCTATTGATGTTCGTGTTAGTTTTATTGTTGTCAGAGCATTTAATCGTAAAGGAAATACAAAAAAAATTCAAGTTGCAGCTTCCAGCTTCCAAGTGGACTGCGAAAGAGGGAACCTATCATCTGTCCCTGACAGATCTAGAATTAAAAAAGAAGAGATGCTTAAGATATTCACACAAGCTGAAAGGCATATCTGTCAATAATTTCGTCCTTTCTATAACTCACTAGAGGTGCAGTACAGGTGTAGTAATAGACTGGCTTGTCAAAGTCTGACGGCCCTCCACAGAGTTCATATTTTCTCTAATGAGTAAGTTTGAATGGCCAAGGCGAGGTACTGCATGTAGAAGCTCCCACTGTATGTCCTTGCCAAGTAACGGCCGGTTACTCGATGAGCAGGGTCGGACGTCCCCGGCGGAAATGGACGTCTGGGGCATGCATACATGCACCTCTAGTGCTGGAGCTCACCTGTAGATAATATCGTCCTTCCGACCTTCACTACCGATCACTATCCGCACAAACTGAAAGCAAGGTCCTTCGCTCCCCGTGCATGCTAATCCACGTACTAGCTAGCTCAGGTACGTTCTTCGCTGTAGACTGGCATCAAGTTGAGCTAGCTCGGACTGTCTCGTAGAAAAATGCCAAGGAAACGAAGCGCGCGTTCGATCGATACACTACGGGCTATCAGTGTTGTTCTGATTCCGGAGAGCTAGTGCAGAACAGATCGAGCGCAGAGAGCTTGCGTGCAGGTAGAGTCGATCAAGCTTGAAAGCTAGCTGCAGGTTTTGGTATTCGATCACACACTCAGTACGCAGCGACTTCTATCGATCATGAAGCGAGGAGCGGAGTCCTTTCGGAGTCCTCCAAGGCGACAGCCTGAGGTACACAACAAGGCATATGTTCGGAGAGAGCTGGAGCGCTCGAGGTGCATCTTCTTCGAGAAGACACTCACAAAGACAGCAATCCAGATTAGCAGCGACATAAAAACAGCTATGCTGGTACGTTCATGGAATTGAAAATGCCTGCCTGCTGCACTGTTCCCGACAATTGAAACCCTCTATTAATTTCTATTGACAATTCGGTGGTGCTAGATAATGAAGCTCTTGCTGACTGCTGCACTTTTCTTGTCAATTGAAACCTTATATATTACCATGTAACTATATATACTCTGGTGGTACGTTCTAGGGAATGCTAAAGAAGTTCTTGTTGCTCGTTTTCTGTTTCTTGTAGTCACTGCCAGCACAGTTTGTGCGCGAGAACGGTGACAAGATTGAGCAATGGGTCACCCTTCGGAAACATTTATCGCGAGGAAATTCCGGAAGGCCATGGGCTGTGCGACTCAGCGTCAGTGAATTAGGAAGAGTAGTCATTTGTGGTGGTTTCTATGCTTTCGTGATTGGCAATGGGCTCAAGGTGGGCGATTCGTTGATCTTTGTTCTCCAGGAGGGTATAAGGTCAGAGTTCGAAGTTTACTTGTTTCGTGGGCGTCAGGGGGTTCCACTTTACGCAGACGGGAATGACAGTGCCTCCAGTGATGAAGAAAACGACAGTGGCTCTCGTTTCCCCTCTCCGTCGCACCATCAACAGGAGCGCAAGAAGCCCTTCACGAGAAACGGCGAGGCCACACCACCGCCGAACGCCAGTCACTTCGACGATTATCGCCGCGTGCACAAGAGGACGCCCACCAGTGTTACGAGGGAGGGGAGGGCCACACCACCACAGTCTGCGAGTCACTTCGACTATCACCGCGTGCACAAGAAGGATGCCATTCGCGATATGAGGGAGAGGAGGGTCACACGATCACAGTCTGCGAGTCACTTCAACTATCACGGCGTGCATGTTAAGAGAGCCGAGGAGCTCATGAGTGTTGAGAGTGAGGGGTGGGCCACACCGCCACAGTCTGCGAGTCAATTCGACTATCACCGCGTGCACAAGGAGCCCATTCGCGATATGAGGGAGAGGAGGGTCACACGATCACAGTCTGCGAGTTACTTCAACTATCACCGCGTGCATGTTAAGAGAGCCGAGGAGCTCATGAGTGTTGAGAGGGAGAGGTGGGCCACACCACCACAGTCTGCGAGTCAATTCGACTATCACCGCATGCATGTTAAGAGAGAGGAGCTCATGAGAGAATCGAGGGAGAGGAGGGCCACACCATCACCGAATGCCAGTCACTTCGACTACCGCCGAGTGCACAAGAGGGAGCCCACGAGCGATTCGAGGGCCAGACCTTCACGATTTGCCAATCCGTGGCAAAATCACCGCGTGGTTCCTTTCTTCCGCAAACGAATGACGGCCTCCAACATTGGACGATTTGATCGTGATCCTCGGACGACGAATTCTGGACAGTTTGTAAGTTTTGTTACTATTAAACTCAAATTTGCTATTAGTTCCAAGATGCAAATTGCCGCACTATGAGACTCTGGAGAATTCTTTTAAGATGGGAAGGAATTGATGTATATAACATTGCAGTTTGCTTCTTTTTTTCATTTTAGTTGAGATGCTTCCTTCCTATTTTCCACCTATTTTGAACTTTCCTACATTGATTTTAATCCGTCGACGTGCAGGGATTTCCAGAGCGCTTTTTGAGGATCCATGCCAGGCACATTAAGTCTCCTATCAAACTCCAAGGAATACACGAAAATTCTTGGACTCATGTCATTAAATGTCGGAGCAGGCCAGGAACGAGATATAGGGTAGACTTGCTAGTTACTGGATGGAGCAGATTTGTGAAGGAGAATCGCTTGGAGAAAGGACATTTACTTCAGTTTTCACTGATGGCCGACTCTTACTTCGTGGTTAGAAGAGTCATGGACTAGGTGACTGTTGAAAACCTGCTCTTTGTAAATAGCGAAGTCGACTGTGTTACTCACGCCCTGGATTTCTTTTGATACACCTCAAAACAATGTCCGGGAATTTTTGGCAAAAGAAGAGGTTTTTGAAGGCTCTAAAATGGTGGGTCAACCTATTGAGTATTGAGGGACAATTTCTTTTGGAGAAAAAACTTGCAGGAGCTTACACAGCGTTCCGATTAGCGATCTTGGTGTACAACAAATTTGTGCGGATGGCAGATGCTGCAGGTCCGTTTAGGCATTCGTTCTGTAAAATCTTTCAATGGATCCACTCCACATACAGTGAAAACGAATTCAATTCTCCAGTGATACGCTTCCACAAGAACAGAACTGATAGAACTGATAATTGATAGAACTGGCGCACACCACGAATTTCTGCAACAATGCCTGCTTGAATGGATGGTAAGAATGATTCGTTATGAGCAGCCAAGGTTCAGTTCTCACTTTGAACACCCGGTGACTAAACCCAGAAAGACGGCAAACAATGACCAGCTCCATTCATAACAGAGTGCTTGAATGAGGTGACTAATGCCATTACTGACTGTAAAACCTGAAGAATTGCTTCAGCAAACACAGCCAGAAACAGAATATAAACAACCACCGGCAAAAATTCTCATGCTACACAAGTACGACGGGTTCAAAACTCCCAACCCATGTGCGCACTAGTCTGCAACCATCCCATACAATCCCAACTACCAAACTAATCTCAATTAAATCACAAATTACAGAGCTATGTACACTAATCAAGTAGCTGAGCAAGCCGGTGTGGCGCTGGCCGGTTTGCAGAATTGCGTGCTCAGGGGACCGAAATCACTATCAGACTGTGACACCACAGCCGGGTCGATGCTATTGCGCACCCAGCATTGCTTGCGGATCTGTCCCATGGTGCCTGTGAGCACGCTGATACGCCCCATCTTCGCCATCGACTCCGCAAACGCAGTGAAGAAAGCGCCCTGATTCCCCAAAGAAATGCAGGATTCAACCAATTTACACCACGTCAGTGCGCACATTTGAATATGCTTGAAAGACAGAAAAATAAACCTAAAAAAATATGAAGCTGTTTGGAACATTTTTGAGTTCTAAATTGCAATCACACGCATTTTTGAATATGGGTAGAATTAGAGAAAAAATAGACCTGAAAGATGAGAAGCGGTTAGAAACATCTTTGAGTTCTAAAGCGCACTTCTGAACATGGTAGAAATACAGCAAAAATAGACCTAAAAGATGTCAAGCCGTTTAAAACATCTTCGAGTTCTAAATTGCAATCACAGGAGAAAAATCTACAATGTCCATCTTTGTAAGGTTTAAAGAATTCCAAATTCAATGATCAATGAGGGCAGAAGAAGATACACTGGTATACACTAGGGAAAGAAATTTGGACACAAAAGGACTATTGTCCAATTTTCAGTCTGGATTTCTCCTGTGTGACGTCAGAGCCCTGGAGCACATTATGTTGGCTATGGCGATCCCTGACTTAGGGGTTTCAGAACATTGCTCCTATTAGCATTCTGGATTTTCTCTTGTGGAATCCTAAACCCTAAATTTGTATGTGGATCCCAATTTTGGGAGTGGAAAACCAGAGCTTTTAGGTTGAAATTTGGACCTGATCTTGCGCGAAGAGTTCGACGAGGGCGTGGGTTCCGGGGTCAGTGCGTAAAACGTCATCAGAAGTGAGGATGCCGCGGCCGAGCAGCACGTTTCGGAAGTATTCATTGTCGAAGGTGGTAGTGGTGGTGGCGTCCATCGCCATTTTCCGATCAATCCCTACGCTGTTCCCGGTCACGCAGTAGCTGTAGAGAGCCTCCCCGAAGGCGACGTCCAGGAATGGCTGTGTGGCATTGGGTTCGTATCGGTCTGCGAATTGTGAGCACCGCGCTTGGCCGATGGTGTGACCACCGGAGAGCACCACGACGTCGGTGAGGTTCAGTCCCACGTTCTGGAAATTCGCGAGCAGGCCGCCGACGAGGAGCGTGCTTCCTGGTAAGTTTGTCTTCGCGGCCGCTGCGAAGGAATCCAGGCCGTCTCGGCGGCCATAGCCTAAGTCGATGCGGGGGCCACCGGACTGCGATCACCGAACAAAATACAGATGCGCAAAGCACAAATTAACGGTGAGTTTCAGACTTTGGACGCTGATGTAGACTAAGGATGAGCATTGATTTTCGAATTACAGCACTTATCAGTTTTCGAAGGATCCCAAATAGTGATTACCATGTTACGAGAGTTCTTAAATTTGTTGAATTGACTGAAATTCAGGAAACCGGCAGTTTTTCAGACAGGCCGTATGAAACTCCCACCAAAACCAGTCCGATGTCTTAGAGCTTGTCCAAGTGCTGCTCAAAATACTGCTATCGCTATTGATACCAGAAGCAAATCGACACACAGGGCACCTCAGATGGTGAAAAATTGTATTGTGCGGATGTAGCGATTGGACAGAAACTTTAATGCCATAACTTTGGTACCAATTTCAAGGATTTGACTACATGTAGGTGATTGGTATAAGAACTATTAAAGCTCATTCAAGCTGCAAGATGACGCCAGCAACAATCCTACTCGAGAAAGTTTCACTAATCGGTAGAAATTCTTGTGAACAATTGTTCACTGAAATTGAACATCAATCAGAATGAATACAGAGCAAGTCTTATACCTGCTCAACCGCTTCAGCGGCGGCTGCAGCCAGAATATCGGCACACGAGACCACCCCTGGGCATGCCTTTTCAAGCTCGTCCTTGATGGCGTCGATGACGGCATACTTGTCCAGCGTGAAATTATCCGCATGGTCCTGTTCCGCGAGGTTCAAGATGGTGGACTTCAGCAACAGAGACGCATCACAGCCAAACACAAAGCAATCGTGGAAGAAGAGACGGAGCAGCTTGGCTGATGCGAGGGAGTCTTCCTCGATGGCTTGGGAGACGTGTTTCTTCGCTACTTGTTGAAACGTGGGGCACGTTGTGGTGTAGAAGTCGTAGTTCAAGGGCGGCTCTCCGTAGACGTCGGGTCCCGTGGGCCGGGAAGATACAGGTGATGGAACTGGTGCCTGAACTGGAGCTTGAACTGGAGCTGCACTTGGAACTTCCGCTTGAAGCAGATTGCGCCGGTTGCTTCTGCTAAAAGGGCAGCCATCAGCAGATGCGTCGACCTCGAAAGCCGTCGACAAGGCTAACAAGGCATACGCTAAAACGATGACCAGCAAGGTCGTCTTCATTTCTAGGAGTTCGTGTCCTAGAGCTCTTCGGAATCAGAACCGAATTCAATCTGCAACATAATCATCAACAATGAGGGCGCTCTGAGTTGTAGCTATTCCCAGCAATCCTTGAGAACGTTTCTTGCAGACGCAAATTCACTGAAGATTCAATCAGCGGAGACAATCTGAAAATTAAGAGCGAATGTGGTTTGTAGTCATCTCTGGATTTTGTGGTACCAATTTAGTGCAAGTCAGAAACTCTGCAATCGATGGTACCGATTTCACGAAGTCATTCAATTTACATTTGTGAGGCGCTGACTCCATGTCCACGATCAAAGTCAGACAGACTGAACTAGGTCAAACAACTGGTATGTAAAAGATTCATTCATCAGTACTTGCAGAGAACCTCGATGAGCTCTGCCACTTGCATTTAATTTCGATCGGTGTGGTTCGCTTCGCTTTGGCCGGAGCTAGGTGGCGATTCGAGGAATGAGAATGCGAGTCTGAGTTTGACCAGCTGACAGAAAAGAGGTCAATAATGATACGACAACGCCAAATGGCTTGCAACACCCTCAAAGCTCAAAAGCGCAAGCTCTAGGTGACAGCGGTGTACTGTAAAGAGCAAATGACGGTGGTGGGGAAGACATCGAGTTCACAAAATATTGAGTACCGGCCACTGATGAAATTAGGAAGTCTGTATTGTCGTGTGCCCAACGCGTGAACGGTGAACCTTTACATCTTACCATCCTCAAATTCCCGTGTGAGGAGGTTCACACTTTTGAGTAAACGTCGTCTGTTCAGACACATACAGCAATTACCTCCTGAGAGTTTGTAGCATGGCACGTTTCTCTTCGCTTGGAAGTTCTGTGCGTGAGCTTTCCAGGATACTGCAATCTTCAGACAGCAAAATTTTTGTGAATCCCCTGAATCACTAGCACTGAATCCTCTCGATAGTGATCTTCTCTTGTAGCATAGCCAATTAAAATTTATTTATCTGTTTCCTAGCTTTGGTCCATTGATTCTCAGTGTGCACATCCATTCGGTAGCTTGGTTTTGCAACTGGCTATGGCGTCATTACTGATGCAAGCAGGAAGCAGTAGTAGACTATTTCATGTTGCGGTGCTAGCACTTGCACTATCAGCATTCATGGACTTGACTCACGCTGAGCAATGGCTCGTCGGTGGCGATGTGCAAAAGTGGAGCTTCCTTCACTCTAACGACGCACTCACGTACTTCAACGACTGGGCCAACGACAACAAGACATTCAGAACGGGCGACACACTACGTAAGACGCACTCCTTCTAGCTCACCTTTGTTCAAGTTTTTTCAGACAAGATGATGAACTTCTAGAAAAGCTTGTGTCCTCAGCGATTGAGATTTGTTCTGCAGTTTTTGAGTACGACAACGCCACCCACAGCGTGCTGCAATTGGCATCAGAATCCGACTTCGCCTCGTGCAATCTGACTTCAATCTTCAAGGAGTGGTACAGCGGAAGCGACGTCGTCTTCATCGGTGAGGCGGGGACATTCTATTACGTGTGCGGAGCTCCAATGCATTGCTCGCAAGGCATGAAAGTGGCCATCACGGTCTACGGAGCGCCTGTTGCGGCCCCAGTTGCGGCGCCAGTTGCTCCAACTCTCTCCTTTATTCCACCACCTGCTGGCCCTAATACAAATTTCGCAGCTGGAGCTCCCGGTGCAATTTTCTCGTGTGCTTCCTCGCTCTTCTTTACTCTAGCCGTTTTCTGGTGGTACGAGTTCTCAATTCACCAGTAGTTCTGATTTAATGCCCAGATTCTCGAGTTTCTGTGGTTATGGTTGCACGAAATGAATGCAACTACAAATATGGCTGATGGTTGTGTTCGGAGAGCTTTTCAAGCGAAGAACCTGCGAAGTAGTGTGGACAATTAGGTATGGCAGAAGTTTGTGAAGGTAGATCTTCGCAGCCGAATTTGTGAGATTAGTTGACAGTGGGTTCGAGATTCCAAACTAGTTGAATCTCACGCTAATTCGATTATTCGATTTTCGCAAATGCATTGTTGCGATACAGCCATGGAAGAGCAGTGCACGCACTTACTATCATATAAGTTACTCCCGCCTTAGACCGTGCATTTTCAACTCCAATCAAACTGTGCGTTTTGTTTCTACTCCAAAGTTTATAACTTATTGTGCGCTCGGAACGATTACAGCACTCAATGTAGAGACTGAGGCAGTCTACCTTGATGACAATCGACCTTGTTATGCACATCCGAATCAAACTTTTGGTCTCACTGTCGGGAAAACGAGGCCGATGCCGGAAAATATTTGGACGTAAGGTGACTTCAGATACTGGGAACAAATCCGGTTAGCTGGAGATTATTGAAAGCTCAAATCAGGCATTCAAATGTCATCATTTGTTCATACGAATATGAAAATTTCTCTACCCTGCTTTGGATTTCTTGACACAATCGCATCAACTTAACTACGACAGATACTGAATGCAAAAAATTTATCTTTTACACAGAGCGAGATTAAAACAAGATTCATGCCAAGCAGATCGAATTGGTCCTTGAGGTGCATTCCGTTTCCAAGTAGTTGAACTTCCAAGTACGCAAAAAGTCGTACACTTGTCAAGATTCAGAGTACTGATGTCCCCAAGCTAATTCAAAACACCTAGTACTTACTTACTTAGTACCTTTGTCATCATCCCGCCTACATCACCAATGCAAAGTTCTCTTGGGTTGTGCAAAAGAAAATGCAAGGAAACAGCGAGGAGAAGAGTCTCGGACACTGACAAGATGACGCAACGAAGGAATCAGTGACGCCAATTGAGATTCCAGCATTCAGTGAGCGGCGTGACCATGCTGATTTTAATATGCCGGGAAACTAGAGATCGAGTTTCAGAGTTCAGAGACTACCGCGCAGGTGCAACTGATGGACGCTATGCGGTCATCCTACCTTCAATCAGACTCGCGTACACCGTTACGCTGACTATGTCCTTGTCCACAGAAACCGATCTGTTGAACTACCCCCCGTGAAAGCGCAAACGAGCCCCCGTCCGTGGCGAAGGAGGAACGGAAAAGAACAAAAGCCTCCATGAGCAATCTAGCTAGATAGTAGGTGCACTACCGGTATACTACCTTTGCTTGCTGCAGGCGCACGTGATGCCATTTTTGTAGTTGGGTTCATTGCAATTCCTTTCTAGTTGGATTCATTATCATTACACTACGTTTAGTTTAGCAAATTTAATGAAGTGTTTAGTACAAAGTATCATTTTGTGGGAGTCAAAAGCTAGGAAATTAAATGGCCTGGTGGATCGACTGAACTCAAGTTGAACCCACATCTTTTTTTGGAAACAAATGAAACGGAATTGTACTCCCACATCTTCAATTCTCGATTAGGTGCAGCACATGTCCAACAGTCTGTAGCTTCGTCACTCCAGTTTAGATCGCAAGTTACACTGCTTTGGAAAATTGGAAAGTGGAATTTTGTCGGTTGAGATCCAGGAAGTATGAGGCCGAGTAGGTGGGTTACATTCAAAAGGATTTTCAGCTGTTTCTTTTTCGCATCTTCGGAATTGTTTTAGTTTTTCATTTCTAACTTTCTAATTTTTTTGTTTGGAGAGAATGATCCTCAGACTCTTTGGTATCACAAACTGAAGTTTGGTAACCAAACAGACTTCGCGTTGAGTCAACCATGTGGCCATGCCCTTTTCGTTGTGAGGACTGATTGAATTCCACAGTACCGGGAATTTCATCCAACCCATAATTTGAGTAGCTACTAGTCAGTTGCTTAGCGACATGTGAGCCCTGTCCTTGCCTTTTTTTTGTTGTCTTCTTTGAGGACCTGTCCTCACAATCATGGGAAGTATCGTCTCCACGGGTTGGAAGTTTTGAGTGGGTGTCCATTTAATATTTTTTAAAGGTCCAAAAGAATGTTTCAATTGTTCATAGATTTGGATTCTTCAAATTTTTTGGTGGAAAAGAGAGCAGATTATCATGATTTACTCAAAGATAAACTAGAATAAAAACTACATATTATCATCATTATATGTATTATATTAACTATAGACTGTCACAACCCTGTCATGACCAATTGTCACAAAATGATCTACATTTTCATCCCAAATATATCATCTTAAATGTTTTTCATCCAATCCATATTCTCTTAAATTCAGTGAATGTTACATTGCAACGAGTTTATGCTAGTTTATGCTAGTGTATATATATATATATACGTACGCATATATACATTAGGTTTGCAATTGTAGGAAGAGTTGCAAGAGTATATCATAAGAGTTGCAAGTTCTAAATGAAATTGAAACTTCACTTGTCAAGCTCTTTTTAGTTTAATTTAAAACATTAAAAATGAACCCTAGGTTAACCCCTAGAGGACCAAGGCCATTTTTTTGGTCAAAAACCTCTCAAAACTACCATTTCTGTTGCTATCATCCAAGTAAACAAAAAAAAACAATTTTATAAGAATCTATTGACTATAGGATCTTGTACTTAACTCGACTAAGATCATGTGGTAAAAATTTCATAAGGTTTGACAATATAGATATGAGCATTCAAAGTTGGAAATACAAGTTTTTTGGAACTGTGGTCTGCAATTTCAAATGACTTTGACCGTCATTTGTAAAAAAAGATTGCACTATAGAATTTGAATTTATAATTTTTTGTTTTAAAAAATTGAGTTGAGATTCTAGAGAAAAATTTCATACAAAAAACACTTGATTTCCATTCTTTAATAAATTGTTAAGTAGACATAGGTCCAAGATTGAAAGAAATACTAATTGGTTAATAACTCTAAGATGGGATTGAAATACAATAAAACCAAAAATAAAATTGTTCTAACAAGTAAATATAACCTTGTCCAAAATTTTTTTTTGAAAAATTGTAAAAATTGCATTCAGAATTGAATCCTATAATTTATTTTTTCAAGAAGATGTTTAGATTGCCTGAAAAACAAGATTGTCCATAACTTTCTCATTGTAAGTCCAAATAGAATGAATCAAAGTTTCACATGTAGGCAAAAATATATTATTTCATAAAATAAAATTTTAAAATTTTTGTTTGACTTTTTGCAAAAGAAAATTTGCCCATTGAATGAAAATTTGGGCTTTTTGTGGTATAACTTTTGCTCCCGGTCACCAATTGAAATAAAAATTATGTTCCCACAAAGCTAATCAATTTTTCTATCTTGTGAAAAAGTTTCAAAAGGTTTAACCAAAAATTAAAGTCACAAGAACTTGCCCGAAATCCATTTTGTCCCTTGAAGGGATAACAGTCCTTTAGAGGTTAAAAGATGCAATTGAAGTTGATAAGTTGCATCCAACTTTTTGACACATTCAACCTTTGAGGTAAATGTTTGAGAAAATAATATCAGCAACTTAAAGATTCTATATCATATTCCACACTTTTTACCCTAAATACTATGGAAGACAAAGAAATGTCCAATGAATGACTTTCAAAAATACTATAAAAACAAAGAGTGCATATATTCATTCTTCATCCAAAATTATCATAATTTTTGGCTCATTACATTGTGATACACTTCATCTTTCCACAATTTAAAAGTGTATTTTATTGCCATATGTATTTATTGGAAACAAAGCATAGAGCTCTTAACCACAAAAAGATTAATTGTTTAGAACACATATGGTCTCTTTGAAAATGAGAGATTTCATCATGTGCATCAATAGCAAAAGATGGATTAGAATTATGCATTGGAAGTTAATCTACTATCTCCTTTCCACACAAATTCCAAGGATGCGGAACTATCCTTCTCTTCTATATAAAAAGACACTTTACCATTCATTAAGCACTTTGTATTTTTAATGTTTGTTATAGATTAACATTTAGTTAGACTAAGGTAGGAGGTTCATGATGCATCCATTTAAGAGCTAAAGATTAATTTGGGGACATTAATCTTGTAGCATCATTGTATATACTAAAGTTTGATATAGCATAGAAAATCCTTTTATGTAAGATGTAAGTGCAAATGTTCATTTATAGAACTTTTGTGAAAATGAGGGGTCTTATACACTGAATAGTTTGTCCTCCAACAAATGTTGTTTGGTTTTTTAAACCAAATGATTCATTGAGCTTTTTAACCAATTTCATAAGGACTAGCCCAACATTCTAAGGGTAAACTTCTTGAAATACTTTTCAATAAATTTTCCTTAAAAGAGAATTGGGATAGGCATTTAATTCAAGTTGTTTTGTGAAATTAGTTATGAATTTTTGAAGTTGAAGCATGGTGGTCATTAAAAGTGTCTACCTCATGCCTTCTGTGCTTCCTATAGCCTTGGCCTCGGGTGTTGCGCCGTTGTTGCTAGTGCTGGCGGTGGAGCATTTGTTTTGGCGTGGGGTTTGTTTATTGGTTAGGTCGTCTTTTGCGGTGCTGTTAGCTTCGTAGTTTGATTTTGGGTTGGGATTTTGATCGGAGTTGAAAAAAAAAAATTCCACCAAGGTCCTTGCCTCTGGTTCTTTGTACTTTTTTCTCTGCAATAAAAATGGTCCATGTGTTTCAAAAAAAAAAAAAAAAGTGTCTACCTCCTAAAATGTACATAGTTTAATCATTGTTGGTGCAATGAGAAAGTGAAATGTACCTCTAGTTAAGAAAATGCTACTAGAGTCAAAGTAGTTTTATAGACCTCCTACCTTACAGGCTTATATAGTAGCTCTATTTAGTTGAATGAGTATATTCTTCACAATCAACCAAGATTGGGATATTGGTCGTTTAGGTCAATTTTTGAAATAATTTGAGAAAATTTGGAACATGTCCAAAATTTGAAAAATTGTAGAACAATTTTCATTGTTGCCGATTTTGAATTTCCAAAAATTATTCTTTAGAAAATTCAAAAAAAGTAAGACATTTACACATGAATAAAAAAAATTAATCCAAAATTGGGAGTGTTAAAAAATAGGAAAAACAAAGTGCCAAAATCCAAGAAAAGAAAAGTAAGTTGCCATATTGTCAAAATTGTTGTTAAAATATTTCAACACTAAATCTGACCTGTGCATACAGTAACCTGTTTCCAAACATTTTATGTTTAGTGCAAATTTCAATACAGAGATCTACTTACAGCATCCAAAATAACTAAAACCAAGAGATAAAATGGTGATCCCATTCCAACAGCTTTCAACTATTTGGAGAGTTTTATGTTTTGTTTTGTTTTTGAACTAGGCAGAATCCATTGCATTAACCCTGAAGCACTCTGATGTCCATATTCTGGACAATGAACAAAGGGTTTCAAGGCACTTTTTCATCCAACTAACTTCTCATTTATCAAATTTAACACTTGAATGTAGAAAAGACAACCTTTCTCAATGACCAAATTCATTAAATTCTGGTAAATGACATATCTGTAAAAAGATTAAGCAAAAATGTGCAAAAATTCAAAAAAGAATTGAGGCGTTTAGGAGTTAAGAAGAGGAACCACAATGGTTTTCAATATGAGAAGCTCCATAAAGACTGGACTTTATTTTCTTATGAACTGGTACTATTTAGATATCGTATGAATCAACTAAGAGTATTCAAAACTCTTCACTTAACCCCTAAACAATGAGCCGGTGGCCGTGGAATTGAGGAATTTTGATACCGTGGGAATCATTGGTTCAAAAAAAATCTAAAAACACACGTTGGATTTCAAAGCACTGTAGAAGATCTTCCTTTTCCACCCCTAATTCCAAAGATGAATGATTGCAATTCTGTCCTACATAGAAAAATTCCCTGAAGTTCATAAATCAGAAAATGGTTTCAGCATCGTTTGAGGGTTAAGTTCAGTGAAACTTCGGATACTCTTTCTTTCTCATTTTTTCTGGAAAACTGGGCAAGGTCCAATGCATTAACCCCTAAAGCCCTAAACTGCATTTTTTGAGAACATAAATTTTTTGGGCAGCTCACTACGGATGGAGTTTTTATTTTTTTTTCTTTGAAATTTTGATAAAACATGTGCCTAGGGAGTAGCTTTGAGGCCCAACAATTTTCATAACTTTTGACTACACGGTTAAAAAGTTATGGTAGGATATGTTGTTTTCTTTACTCGGCGGGTAGCCTGGGCAGATAAAAAAACTTCTTCAGAAATTACTTTTAAAAAAAATAAAAAATTGAAATTTGTTTATTAGATTTTTATCTGAAAGTAAAGCTTTGAATCAATCCATTCCAATCAATGAGTCAAAAGTTATGAAGATTTTGAATTTGGGGTAGTTTGCAGCCAATTACAGAATCTCTACAGTACAAAAAAAAGTTTGAAATTCTTCATTTAATTCAATTTTTCATATTTTTGGAAAAAAATAAAAACAAAAGGTGTAGATTGTTTATTACAACATTTTAACCATTGGGATTGAAAATTTTCAATTCCATGAATAAAATGTTCACAATTTAGTATTTTGACTCATTTTTTACTTCTTTCTACTTACTTATTTTTTCCTATATGTTCTACAATTCCAAATAGTTTGAAATTTTTTAAGAATGTAACCAATTTGCATTGAAGTATAAATTCAAAGAGTAACCACCATTTTGAATTTTTTTTCACACAAATGTGACCTTGTAAAGTGCAGCTGCTAAGATTTTCGCAGGGATAAAAAAATAATTTTTGTCAATTCAAATGCTTATATCTTGCAATCTACACGGTGAAAATTTCTGAAATTTTTTCCACATGTTTACAAACCACCTTACTACAAGATCCTACGGTTACATGAGTCAAAAATGTGGTTTTAGCAAAAAATTACACTTGTATTAGAAATGACAGTTTTGGAGCATTTTGGGTGAAAACATAGTCAAAAACCTTTAGGGGTTAAAGGAAAAAGAGAGCAAAAAGTCCAAACCAGAGGTGGACATGAAGAGATAATGAGCAGAAGCATAAATGAACAGGGAAGGTGATCATCCTTTTGCCAACTAATAATTTGGTTGCCCTGATGGGTCGCAATATTCGAGGACTGGAGCCATACTTGATTGAGCTTTTGCCAAATAGAGTCAGCCTGTTGGGTGTATAATTTGGCAGCAGTTTGAGACTTCAGCAACTGCGGATAAGCTTTGACAGCCGTATTCAAATGCTGTACTTATCAGAATTAAAAATTGAGCTCGTTTGTAACAATTTTTTGACACATTGCAAAAGGTCCTCCTACAGGAAAAGGTTTCTTCACGTACTGTTGTTCAAAAGATGTAAAATTTTATTTTGCAAATGCAACAGCAGGATGCAGACTTGAAGAAATCAGCGCCTTCGAGCATTGTCGATTCACATGGACTAGTGAGCCCTGCGCTGTTGCCTCAGCCAAAACAAAAGTAAAAGTAATACTCTAATTTTTTAGACCCAGAAATAACTACAAAATCCGTAGCTTTCACACCGTGAAAGTTATGGTCCTAATGCCACGAGACAAAGCCCGTGCACCCTCCTTGCCGAGGGCTTTCCAACGGTACCCTCCTAGAGATCTCAATGAAACAGACAAAACAAACAAATAGCCTAACTCAAGGTATGGATAAAATAGATGACAGGTAAAACTAGCAGATTCCACTTCAGTATTAACAGTGGACTTGGCTGTACAACAACTGAAAAACGTAAATGCATTGCAAGAAATTCCCAAAAGCAGCCATCTGGCAATCTAAACTATCAGTCTTTACTTTGCAGTCCATATATACTTCATCGTTGTGATGTGACATAGAGAGGTCAATGTTTGACCAAATTCGGAGAGTCAAAAACCACATACCACAACATCAGTTCGCCTGCTTATGTCATGTCCCTGAAACACCGCAGAAACCGCAAACACCATGATACTACATTTAAAGACCTGCAAAAAAGGAAAAGAAAACACCACGATGAGAAAAATTGGTGATGTTGTCATGAAGCAACAGGTCCACAGTGTGAGACTTCATAACATTCTTTGGGAAGCTGCCTCAAACCCTTGGAAACGATATAGATTCTGCATGAGCACACTTCGTGCTCATCTCAGCTGGGAGGCCCAAGACGATTACAGGCACTGGCCAGTCACCAAGTACAATGCCTGGTCTCTACAATGAAAGCCATTGTTTAATCATCTCTAGTTACCATCTCCCATGGAGAAGAGTAAGCTCTCATAACTGCTAAAGATCAAATGTTGAGTGTTCGGTAATGAGAGGCAATTCTCAAATGAAGACTGAAAATTCTTCGTAAGAACTAGAATCTTCAATAAGAATTGTCGGCTCTGAATCACAAAGCTTGCTCGAAAAGGATAGGGAAAAAGAATCTTGCGCGCAGAACTTTAGAGTCACGGACTTTGACTCCTCTAATGTGGAATTTACAAGGTCGAGGAAACTTTGAAACAACTTCACATTCAGATAATATGTCGTGCATGATTAGGAGAGCTTACTCTTGGCAAGGTGATCCGCTTTCCCCGTTAGATTCTGGACCAGATCAGTAAAACTTTTCTTGAATGATGCAACGCCTTCATGCTCCAACTGCAGGCCAACATCCTCCCAACGAATGCCCAACTCCTCGATCTTGTCATAAACACTTTTCGCCCCGGCCAAGTCAGCATCGATGGTTCTCGCCACCGTTCCATGGTCCGCAAAGGCATTCAGAGCCACATCAGGCATGGTGGTAACCTACAATTCATGCAAAACACAGTCAGACCAGAGTAGCGGTAGTCCTGTGTAACTTGAATAAATATCTGCAATGAAGGAAGTTCGCACCAGAGAAAAAAAATATTGAAATTTCCTTCTAGAACTCACGGTATCAGGGCCGATAAGAGGATTGACATAGAGAGTATCTGGATAAGATGGGTCCTTCACACCAGTGGAAGCCCAAAGCACTCTCTGCTTCTGTGCTCCCCGTTTTGCCAACGCTTCCCAACGTGGACCAGAAAACTTCTCCTGATAGAGCTTGAATGCTAAGGCCGCCTGTGCATTTGCAGCCTGTATCAAGGACAACAGCAAAACGTCATGACCGAGGATTTTGGATATTCGATCGAACCGTAAGATCTAAACTTCAAATGTATCAATTGAAGCATACGGAAGATTCCTAAGACAACAGAAAAAAAAATGTAGAAATGATCCCAGAATCATTGAAGGTGTAGCAGCAGCATTACTGAAGGCAAAGCCTAATGCCTTCATAAAGTCACATCAAGATTTACGAATAAGCTCCCTGTTAATTGTTAGTAAGCCACTTTCTTCCTTTTCGCAAATACATTGTGCAATTTGCACTCTTTGAATATGCTGATTATGAGGTCAATGAAACAAATAACAGTTCAATAAATGATTGTCATCCAAGTCTTAATTTAAGCACAATTCCTCTACTTGCTACAAGGAGACTGCAAACCTTGCCCTTCAGCTCCAGTGCCTCCTTGGTGCCGATCGCATTCAGCTTCTTGTCAATCAATGCATCCACACGACTGACAAAAAAGGAAGCAACACTCGCTATCTTCGACAGATCTCCTTCAACTGCCTCAAGTCCCGCTATGTATGCATCAATGACTGCCTCGTACCTCGCTAGAGAAAATATGAGCTGTAGGAGAGAAAACCGTAATGCATCAGAAATAAGGTTGAACAAAGGCATCTAGAATAACAATAAATGACAACTGATGGTATCATCACTCCTGCTCGTAACCTAAACGTCTAGAGAATTGTGATTCACCAACCGTTATGCCTGCAACTACAGTAGTTGATAGAATAAAACTACACCACTAGCACGAAGGTCAATATCATACAATTCGCAGCCATTTGCGAGGATGCCAAGGTATAAGTTCTAGAAACGTGGAATCAAACGCTTACCGTCACATTTACACTGATGGATGAAGCGATGACTTGTGTGATTGATTCAATGCACTCCAACGTTGCCGGGATCTTGATGAGGACATTGGGTCGGTTTACCCTCTGGTGTAAATACTTTGCAGCATCGATGGTGGCTTGAGTTTCGTTTGCCAAAAGAGGGGAGACTTCGACGGAAATGTAACCATCAATACCAGCACTCTTTTGGTAAAGTGGCAAAAACAAGTCACAAGCATCCTGAATGTCTTTAATGACAAGTTCCCAGTATGCTTCCTCCACGTTCTTGCCTTCTCTAATGCAGTGCCTGTGACGGGCACAAAAAATGAAGGCATAAGTGCTTAGCCCGGGATTTGAGAGTTCAAGAAGTGGCACTGGACCAGGCACCGGCTAATCGAAAAATACAAAATGACACAAACAACAGAATAGAAAATGTTCTTAAGCTTTGCACAGTGTATCTATAACAAGAGAAGTAATACCTGAACTGATCGTCATATTCGGCAGACCCTGTTATGGCCTTTTCAAAAATCTGCAAAACAAAGACCTACAGTGAGCCCACGAGCGTGTAATAACCACAACGAGAACATTTTCATTTTAAGATAGAATTCTTCAACGCAGTAGACCCGGTTGCCAGCAAACCCGAGCACTCAAACAAACACAGATTTTTCTTTTCTAGAAAGAGTACCGTAGGGTTGCTGGTGACGCCTCGAACGCCACTCTTGATCAAAGGCTCCAGTATGGTCACTGGGCGACGAAGATTGTCGTACCACGGGCTCTGCTTTTGCTGGTCATACAAGTCATGTAGAAGTGTCTTCTTCTCGGTTGAGATGGTATTCCAGCATCTGCAAACCAGCATTTATCAACTATCAAAACATCAGTACTGTCTTAAAGTCTCAAAAGGATCCAGGGCTTCAATATGACCAATTTGGCTGACCATATTGTGGAAATGGGAGCAAATTTTTTATCACCAGAATCAAAGAGGATTATGGTCTGCGATGATCAAACAATGAACAAAATTAGACAAAACAGAGTCCCCATATGACCTCCTCAGAACTGCTGTAAGAAACAGCTTGGTATTTAGGTGTTAACAATTTAACACTCAGTCAGAGTGTATTAATTTCTGTGAAAGACGGATGGCACAGAAGGGAACAATTCAGGAATGTTGTAAGGAGGCTCACTTGGCCAAGTGTGTCACAGGCGCTGCGTACACAGGCGAGCGCGTGGTGAAAGACGATGCTTTCAACGACGGCATCATCTTCAAGCCCACAAACTCCCCAGAAGCAAGAGTCGTGCCATTCGTCACGCTTGTTCCCAAATTATTTCCCAAAACGGCAGACGAACAGTACATCTTCAGAGCTGCCATCTCGAGCACCTGCACCACAGCAGAACGTCAGCATTCTAGAAGCAGAATATTCTTCTCAAACCAACGAATTGGCTACCCCAAAACTTTCTTAGAGAGACAAGCAACAAACGCATCATGCAGTACCCCTCGCCGAAGCTTCAAAACCCTCAATCCAGAAAACACCGTTTAAGAGGAACTAAAAGGAAACTAAGGATGAGCTCTATGCACAATTAACAAAGGGCTTGCCGATCAAGAAAACTATCGTTTTACTCCGATCCCTGTTCCTTTTCAGAGTACAATGCCTCCGGTACACTGCCAGGGAGATGATGCCGATACTACTCTGTAATTGAGCATTCAATCAGCACATAGCAAAATGGCACTGACACAAAACCTTGACGAACCTTACAGCCCGATCGCAGGTACAAAACTCAAAAACAGCAACACCAGCAACAAGACTCCGGAAACAACAACAAACTCGCAATAGTTGTAGCAAAATCAAGAAACATAGCAATCGAACGGTGTATTCATCTTCACCATGCTCACCTGGCTTGCAAACTTCGCAAAGAAAATTGCCCAAGGAGAGCGAGCGAGCGAGCGAGGGAGGGAGAAAGGTACAGGAATGAGGAGGCGACTTCACTTATAGGCAAGAGCATGGGCAAGCTCACTCTAGTGGCACCAGTCGCCGCGATATAGGGCTCCTTTGTTGTACCAAATCAAAGAGGCGCTGTTTCCATAGAAGCCTCCAGGCGGGGTCTGACTGAGGGGGTCACTGGCTGACGTTGGATAAGCTCCTGCATTCCACGCTGCAGAGAACTGTAATCATTTATGGCAGAAATTTGTCGCAAATTCCAGGATTCTCAGAGGATTGGCCATGTCTGAATGCATTCCCCTCATCTTTTCATATTACAGTAAAGTATGAAACCCCCATGAACGTATTGCATAAATAAGATTTTTTACTGTTTTACATGATCGCCACTTGAGTATCCTTAACCAAAAAATGAACCGGACCTATATACTGCGGCTAAAAAAAGAAATAAACCGATCCCGTCGCCGCGACTCCAGCATCTGCGGAGGATGATTTGGCATCAAATAAGCTCCGGTCTACAGTGAGGGCACCTTTGTCGATGATAGAGTAGCTCAGTTGCATAAATTGCAACCCTAACTTAATAGACCCGATTCACAGCAAATCCAAATTTTGAAATAGGGCAAGTGCTTCTACGGTGGGACCGGCCCGCCTCCGTCTCCGGTAAGGCCGGTTCTGTGCGAGACGTGATGTGAGAGGCTGGACCTACCATTTGCTGAGTTGGCGGATGACTTGGACCTTGGGGATGGGTTGCACTTCGGGTCGTCAAGGCTCTGCTCTGCGAGTCTTTCTCTCTCTCCACCAACCGTGGTTTTCTTTGGCTATGGCGAATTGACCCCCACGAATGTCTGAAGTAGTGCTGGTATGTGAACTTTCGATCGCCCATGAGATCGGCTGACTGTGAATTCGAAAGGGTTTGTAAGAGCTGGGTACTTTGGTAGGAGCAAAACAATGTGTTGGTTCTGTTGGGCGTCTGAAGTTTTGAAGTGGTGAGGTGTGGAATTGCTGCGTTCTGGTAGAAGTTGAAGTGATTTCCTGCTGCAATTGCCACTGATCGTCAGCTCATCAGCGACCTAATCGAACGTGTTCTGAAGCTCTGCGCTTTTGTCTGAGAGTGTTGAACAGTTGTTGTCGTTAGGTCTTGCCGTGAAAGTCGGCTATTGGCGCTGTTCGTGTGTTGCTACCTTCGTTGACACTAAAACCTTAGTTGAGAGCTGCCTTGGATGATTCTATTTTCGAGGTATTCCACCACATGGTCTATTACAAATCAGTCTATCAGAATGTCAATCTTTAAGCCCTAATTAACCCCTCAAGGACCAAGAATTCGAAACTGAGCCTCATGTTAAATGGAGCAGTTATGAGTATGTCGTAATTTTTGCCCCCAGCACATGCTACGTATTGCACTGTTGCTAGTGATGTAAACCTTGGTCCGATCTTAATTATTGATTTTTTACATTAATCGAATTGGTTGTCTTATTACCATGAGTTCTTGGTCCTTTCGGGGTTAAGGGGGTTAAAATCTGAGCCATTGTTTCATTGCCAAGAATTAGGTCACGCAGAATGTAAAAGGGGTGAATGAGGACATGTGGTAGAAGTGCTTTTGCTTGCGAATGTTGTGCTGAAACAGAATAATTTGACTGAGTAGGTTGGGGCAATTGAAATACACCTACGTGTATGTTGTTCTTGATGGGTTTCAATCAGATTCTGTTCATCTCTTTGGAATGTATGGCAATTTCTTTACTATTTTCTCCAGTTTTGTACTCGTCTGTACACTTTTCAGTACATCTGCAGGCTTTGTCGATGAGAGATAAATGAAACCCTATCGTTGCTGTGTCTACACTTGCAGGTTCACATTCCATTCTTTCTGTGCTGAATTTGCAGAGCAGCTTTTCTGCAAATGCAGTATGTAACGATGCCGCCGTTGCCGAACTTGGCTCCCGTAAGAGCGTGGATTCAGGATCTTTGACATCAAAATGATCTGTCGTCCTTTCATCCGCCAAGACTTCCTAGACCTCCTCTCTGTTTCATGCTTTACCTGAAAGAGCTGAGCTGTTTCATATAGAATGACGTTGAGGTGGTGAAGGCAACCAGATCTGAGGCTGAATCTATGTGCCGCACTGTGCGTCTCGAAAGGGCTCATCAGTTCAGCCATCAGATTGCTGAAAGATTGCCGAAAGATTGCTGAAAGCAGCGGAGGAAACCAATGGAGCTATGGAGGCTAATTCATCTGTTCGAGCCTGCTTATGTCGTGCTACTCATCACTTCAGTGTCGGTGGTGTTGGCTTCGGCGCAGCGGGCTTTGGCATTTGAGAAGGAGGGCGAAAGGCACCGTGACTATACTGGAGTGGGGAGTCAGTCTGGCGTGGCTGTAACTCTCGACACCTCCCAGGCCCTGTTGATCCCCATCACATGCTCCTGCTCCTTGCTCATCATGTTCTATTTGTTTTCCTCCGTGTCCATGGTCATCATGGCGTTCACTTTGGTATCGTCGTTCCTCTCGTTGGGGTTCACGTTGGCTCCATTTATGGCTGCCTTGAATGCCCGAGTAGGGGATGTGGTGGTGGTGAGCCGAAGCTGGTGTGGGCCGATCTCCCGTTCCCAAGCAGTGCTAGCTGTGTTTTGCATTGGGGTGGTGACCACCTGGATGGTGACTGGGCATTGGCTGTTGAACAACGTGCTGGGAATCTCCCTCTGCATTGCCTTCGTGAGCCATGTGCGCTTGCCCAACATCAAGGTCTGTGCTCTGGTGCTGGTCGGCTTGTTTGTGTATGACGTCTTTTGGGTGTTCTTCTCCGAGCAGCTGTTTGGCTCCAACGTTATGGTCACTGTAGCCACTCGACAAACTTCCAACCCGGTGCACACAGTTGCAAGCTCCTTGAACATGCAGAAATTCTCTGAGGTCGTCGCCAAGAAGTTGGACCTGCCTTTGAAGCTTATTTTCCCCCGCAGCTTCTGGGATTCACCCCGCGTGAATTTTCGCGGTCAATACCTCATGATCGGCCTTGGCGACATGGTAAGCGTTTTTTTCTTCTCATTGTTCACAATATGAGAAAGGTGGAATCCGATTCTGCACAATGCCACAGAAGCCTCAATTAACCTCTATTGGACCAAGAAACCCCAATTAGGCCTCATACTCTTTTAGCAATTTTGAGTGGTTCATAAAAGTAATTTCTTTGTCCAATTTTGTTTGTTTTTTGGACCAGCACATACAATGTTTTTTACTGATTCTAGTGATACCAATTTGACCCCATCTGAATGAATTGATATTTCACAATATGATCAATTGATTTAGTTATTTTTACAACCATGATGATTCCTTGGTCTTTTAATCTATTGTCATGTGCCTTCCACTCTTCAAATCTTGTTTGGGAACCTTGGAGATTTGTCTGTAGCCTGCATTTGCTCGTAGCGTGCGAACATCAGCTCTCGTTCCTGATGCACGAAGTTGTTGCTTCTATCACAGGCCATTCCAGGGATGCTTTTATCACTTGTGCTCTGCTTCGATCATCGAAAAGTCAGGGAGCGTGATAACGAGGGTACGTTTTCAAGGGGAAACAAGTACATCCAGTTTGGTGGAGTTGGCTATGCTGTGGGCATGGTGGCAGCTCTTGCTGCCGGTCTGCTGTCGCAGATGGCCCAACCTGCGCTCCTCTATCTGGTGCGTAGTTTTCGTGGGTCTTCTTGCATGGTAGGAATTGTAGAGCCAGCATTCACCATACGTAGGTCTGTACGATTGGCGGATAGAACAATGGAATCGTTGAAAAGATTTGTGTCGGCAATACGACAAGTTCATGAGAACCAACATTGCACAAACCAACTACTCATGAAGATATAATCAAACATATAGAAGTGATTCGAAAAAGAGACTGGCTAGGTATATTTGGATAGCTTGATTGCATGCTTCTTGATTGGAGGAATTGCCCTATGGCATGACATGGTCGATGACAAAGATGGTAATTACACTCATTCTAGAAGCTATATGTAATCAATCATTGTAGGTTTGTCAAATTTGCAATGGCTTTTAAATTACAATTCAAATTTTCAGTGCTGGCACCTCGCTCTTGATCATGTAGATGGTAAATAAGTGAAAACAAATTCTACATTATTGACGTTTATTTCGCCATGAATCATATGAGTTGTAAAGTCTAGCCTAGACAGCTTAGTATGCACGCTGGATGCCTGGATAAGTACTGACACGAATAATCTGTTGTGAGCTGTTTTAACATTCGATTCACTTGAATTTGGTTTACCTTGCCAGGACTCAATGCATTTGTGCTTTCCTGATTCCCAGCTGGTATTACGTGTTGCTAAATTACTTCTCAACCTTGTTGCAGGTGCCCAGTACTTTAGGATCAATTTTAGGTGCTGCATGGGCTCGAGGTGAACTTGCTGAGCTTTGGAGTGGTCCGAGGCCGATAGTTACCGAAAAGACTAGTTTGGTGGAGCCCTGAAAGTCAGATTTGTTTTTTTAGGACCCAAGATAATGAATAGAAGTCTTGTGTGTTTAGAAGTCTGCATTACAAAAGGACAACCTTATAAACTGCATTCTGTTCTGATTGAACCTTTGGAAAGGAGACGGATGCAGACATAACTGGACAAAATCTTAACAAAGTCCACATCTGCGCAACATCCACCAGGATTTTTATACAGTTTTGAAACCTCGTCTGAGCAGCGTTATAATGGGATCAAATATATTGCTGGAATGCTAGGCATCATATGAGCATGAAGGAATTGACTTCTCCGTAGCCCAACGTCTGATTTATTTCATCCCCAGCTGATTCAATTATACATGAATTTCTTGTGAATTTTCTTGTTGATTCACCTGATTCAATTATATAATTCTGTAGCAAATTTAGTGATTCTAATTTCACCCATTGTGAAAGAAGCATATGTCTCTAAACAGTGGTGGGTGCCGCAACTGGTTTTTGAATGGAAGATTCAAAACTCAGGTTTGACTCTACTTCATGAACAAACAAACATTTGACAAATCTACATTTTCAAAGTTCTAAATTGCATTAAATCGCATCAAAGTGCTCCGATGTCCATACTCTCGACGATGAACAGAGGGCTTCAAGGCACTGTTTCATCCACCTAACTTTTCATTTATCAAATGTAATATTTGAATCTAGAAAAGACAACCTTCCTTAATGGACAAATTCATTAAAATTTGGTAAATAATATATATGTACAAGCTATAAGCAAAAATGTGCAGAAATTCAAAAAAAGATTGAGGCGCTTAGGGGTTAATCTTTTAAAGCCAAACTCTTTTTGTATATTTTCACACATTCTTACTTAGATCTATAGCTGTGAATATGTTATTTTCATTACTTACTACAAATACAAATTAGTCGAAAAGAAAGTTTATCTTTTAGAGATTCAAGTATTGCATTGGATTAATGAGAAAGTATTTGAACAAAACATTGGCTAAAAGCCTTATGTTCACCATTCACAATATGGATTTAGAGAATTTAGGGATAAACCCTAAAAGGACAAGACCTTTCTTGAAGCCAATGACTTAAGGTTTGTTCCCACTTGGTCTTCAAAAGGTAGTGTTAGACTTGTAAAGAAGAAATGCATTCCCACATGTGAAAGTTGGCAAATGTTAAAGCTCGATAGTAGCTACAGTAGTATGCTACTAAAAGCAATTTTGTAGACATTTAATAGAGAATAGCTAAGGCCTACCACTACTATAGTAATCATCACTTAGTACTTATTAATTTTGAAGAAAACTAGATTTTACAGTTTATATGGCACTCTTAATTTCTAAATGGAGTGGATAGAACATTAAGTAAAGAGTGGAGTTGAAATTGTCCAATTGTACTCTTCATTATTGCACATTGATTAAGACAAAAGTCAAGTAAGACATGTTGCCTAATTTGCACATCCTTCAATGCAAGGGAGGCTGAAAAAGGTAGACAAACCTTCTTTGACATTCACTTAGTATAACCTTTAGACACCACATGTGTTAAGATTTTGAACCCCCTATTTTATGTCCTAAAATAAAAATAAAAATAAAAATAAAAATAAAAATATCCCTACTTTGAGAGTTTATAGCTTGAATTATTGATATTTATATGTATCGATTATAATTAGTTACAAATTTTTGAAGTAAAAAAATTCATTGTAGAGCTAAAAATAACTTTCACACCCCTATTTTATAACAAAAAATTGTTTAAAAAATGAACAAAAATTTGTTAAAAATAAACTTTTATTAAAAAAAAATTTTGCATATTGATGTCATGGTCATTTAAATGCATTCTCTATAAATATTTGAGTTGAACAACATGTAAGTTTAGTTCATTTTTCAACCTACTCTAAAAATCATTTCATATATTATCATAGTTCAAAATTTTTGGCAATAGAGATATATAGTCATTATTAAGCACATCTCAAAAATATAAGTTGAAATCATAGTTTATAAAAAGTATATAGGGGGTCAAAAAATCACTTTAATACATGTAATTTGTTTTTGATATACTAAGTGATCTCTTGGGGGTGTTTTTTTGAAATGGAGTTTTCAAATTTGAGTGTAAATGCTTGCTAGCTTGTCATAACTAAATTTTGCAAAACCAACATATTTTCTCTATCTCCTAAAAAATAGGCCTCTCATCTTTGTGCAAACAAGTATTATCTTCTAATGATGAAATTTAGCAAATGCCAAGTGGGCACTTACCTTTCGCCAAAAATGAACCCATTTACAAACTAATACGGTCATTGGACCCACTCTGATAAAATAAGCACATTTGGACATGATTTAGGGTAGTACAAAACATAGCAAATATTTTTAGAGGTGCATTGATAGAAATCATGGGGATTGCAAAAAAATTTGTAATTTTATCTCTTGAATTGAAATTACCATGAATTTTGAAAGGCAAAAGTTGGACTTGACAATTGATCAACATTTAGAATCATCCAATTTTGATCATTCAAGAACTACTTTTCTGTTCATTGATTTGTACTATCTTGTTTACTTATGTATCATGAATTTATTAGTTCAACCCTTGAAAAGTACAAGAAGCACACATTCCAAGGAAAAAATGAAAATGCATTCCATTTTCTCCTTGGTTGGAATGATGGTACCCTATTGATTGCTGACAGGATGTGGTTAGGAATGGGTCCCTCAATCCCTCTACCATAATTTAGATGCGTCCTTCATTACTACAATAAGGTAGAAGGCTCTTAAGTGGAGCGGGTTCTAAAATGGTGCCCTATCTTAAATGTACAGTATTTGTACATGTTGCTTTTTCATAGCCTTCAACAATGTACTGACAGTGTACATTTTAGCTAGGGCACCATTTTAGAGCCCTATGTCCTTTCAACTTCAAATTTTGATAACTAATTCAAAAAAGCTCAAGAAAATATGAAACGACTTGGGTAAGATGTCAATTCTACTTGTCTTTCAAGGAAAATTTACTGAAAAATATTTCTAGAATTTTTACCTCCCTGAAATTCAGTTTCAGCCCTTAGATGGTCCATTATAGGACCTCTTACCTTAACCCCTAAGCGCCGGCGGCGCCATTCTGTGGCTTACGAATGACTTCTCCAAGCCACTAGAAGGGCTGAACAGTACTTTTTTCATCCGTTTTTTTCCCAATGACCTTTCATGTTGAGTTACAAAGAGTGTCCAAGTGAATTCTTAGTGTAATTGATGTTTTTTTTCATGTAATTGAGAAATAATGAAGGAAAACGGATGGCAAAATTTGTCATTTTAGTGTATTTTGAGAAATTGAGTAAATCTGAAATTTATCCTTGAAAATGACATTTTTTGAATTTGAGCCCAACTAATGAAATGGAGGTCCTCTACCCTAGTTTCTTTTCCAATTGAAATTTTGAAAAAATTCATAAAATTGAATATTTTATTGCAATTTGAACTTTGGCTGTATTTTTAATGTCCATTGCATTCTAATTATAGATGTACACGGCAAATTAGTTTACACCATGATGATTTCCATTGTATTTTTCACACATGGTGAAATTTTCAGATTTTTTGAGATTATTTTTTATTTTATATGATTTTTTCTTCATTTTTTTTCAAAAAATTCCAAAAAATACAATTTTCCTGAAAAAAATCTGATTTTTTTTTTAAATATAGAGGACATGTATTTTCATCTATGAAAAATAAAATAAAAAATTTCATACAAATCTGGTTAGAAAATGGCAACAAACTGGGTGACGGACAGTGAGTCCTGAAACCAGTGGCTATAGGCCCGGCGTTTAAGGGTTACTCTGAAAGCCATCCACTGTCTGCCGCCATTCAGACTTAAAATAAACTCATCCGTGTAGGTCTCCCCATTCAAAACCCAGCGCCCACATCCGCTGTTTATTACGTAGTACCGGCGTAAATTCTTTGTATGCAGTCCAAACCCAAGGATGTCGTCCGCTGGGACTCTTACTTTGCCAATGGACTTCTGAGGTTTTGCATCACGATCTAAGCTTAGTATCATCAGCTTTGCAATTCTTACTTAGAGATCGATCGCCAACCAACAAATTGAAGGTGCGTTCTATTGCTTGTGTATGGTTTGTGAAGTTTTGGCCATGGCAAAGTTCCTTCTCAATGCCTTTCATCGAGCTCTCTCAGATTGCGACAATGCGATCTCTGGGGTCTGTCTTTAGGTTGTAATCTGGCCACTCCACAAGTAGTTGCTGGTAGATCGGACAATTTGGTCTCTTGTGGGGTTGCTCACGTATCACGTACTGCTGTTCGACCTAATTAGCCTTCTCATTGTGTGCTGGAATGCAGGTCGCGTTGTATACAAAACTGCTCGGAGGGCAAACTGAAGGACATTGTCTAGCTGAGATTTGAAAATTCAGGTCGAGAGCGGTTCAAGGTGATTTCGCAATTTCCGATTTAGTTACCTTTGACGCTGCATTGTTGTTTGATTCCTTGTTCCTGTAGTTCTCGCTTGTGACACCCTTAATCCTGATAGGGTTGTATTGTCTTATTCGTTAGAAGTTCAACCGACTTTGAAACAGGCACACTAATTGTATTAATTTGCTCAGAAACTATCATCAGTGATATTGGGTAGGGATGGAGGGATCTTTCTGCCCCCTTCCAGCGTGCTCTAATGAGCACATTAGAAGCACAATTGCCTTACACTCAAACCTCTTCAATACGAGCTTCTCTAAAATGACATTACCCTGCACGATTCTGCACTGACATTAACTGTAGCACATTCGTCAAACATGCAAAATATGTCAGTTATATAATTATTATTTTGGGTCCTCTCACAGTAAAGAGGCCATGGTATACAAGTTTTTGATTTATGATGTCTTGTAATAGGTTGGAGATGACGGCCATGGCCTTGGAGGATTTGGAGCCTGCTCTATGGGGAACTCTCTCGGACGAGCTCTTGCACCTTGTGTTCCTTCGTCTTCCAGTTCCTGAAATCAATCAGCTTCGCCTGCTGTCCAAGGCCTGGAACAGAAGTATTGATTCGGTAGACTCTTATCTCAGCCGGGTGCTGGAAGACACAGTTTACCCTAACATGTTTGGTCTCATAGACCTTGCTTACTCGTGTACAAGGGTATTTGATGTGAAACGAGACGAATGGTATATCCGTAGTATCAATCCTTCATTTGATGGGACTCTCGCAGTGGATGCAGCCGATGGAGAACTTGATAGCTCTGATTCGGAAAGTGGAGAGAATTGCTTTTCTACAATGGGTGCAGCCGGTGGAGGACTTGTTTGCTGTGTTACGGAAGGTGCAGAGAATTCCCTATCCATAGTGGTGATGAACCCGTTAACAGGAAAGAAGGTTAGGCTCCCTCATTTACTTAGCATGACCAATCTGCGGCCCGTAATTAAGCCCTCGATGGTGCAGCTCATGATGGACCGGCAAACAAATCAGTATAAGGTATTGGTTGCGGGCTACACACAGAGAGGTAACAAGGGTCTCTATGCTCAAGTATATGATTCTCAAACCAAGCAGTGGAGCGTAGTAAGATCAAGAAAGAAGTCAGCGGGAAGAATTTTTGGATATGAGTATGTTTGGGTTTGGTTGGATGGCCTTTCTTATTCCTTTGAACAACGCGAGGGTCCATGTCTATATGACTTTGCAGAAGGACAGCTGCACCGTTTTAATGGCAACAAGATTGTGCAAGGACTTTCAGCGAGAAGTTATGCGCTTTGGGGGGATCGGCTTTTTGTGCTGCACGAGAAGAGTCATGCAGGCTCTTCCAATTTGATTCAGAGCGGTCAGGAGCGTAAGTGCTATATTTCCGAGTATCATCTCCCGAAGAATGGCACTGCTTGGGTGAAGGTAGAAACGCACGGTTGTGATCCTCTTGAGGACTTTCCAGAGGAGAATCACCTTTTGATACTTCATGCATGCAACGGGTTTCTAATGGTCATTGGACAGGCCGGGGAGTGGGATTCGGATAATGCCTTTGTTATAGTCGATAAGTACAAGTTTGTGTGGTTGTACAACTTGTCGACTTACAAGTGGCAGGTGCTCCCGAAAGTACCAGGGCTGCACAGTGACGGTGGTTCACAGGACTTGATGTGTGAGCTCCGGTGGAGTGCTAGACCGTGAAGAGGATTTCCTTTTGGTTTGGGCGTGGCATTGAAGCCCGGCTTACGAAGATAGTGGGGCGCCATATAAGAGATTTTCACTGTCCGAAGGCAACTGATTGGATTTGGTATCAAGAGAAACAGCCGAGGAAGATTTTTTGTTTTTGTTTGAGTCATTGCAGCATGACTTGTTGTGCTTGCTGATGATGGAAGAGGAGGCACGGCTCTGTAATTAGTGGATTCGGTACTGGAGTCTAGTTGCTCATGAGTGGGACTGGAAATTGGAACTAGAAGATGTAAATGTGTACAGTCGGTTATCCGATTCTGGTAGCAATTTCTATAGATGAGCGCACAACGATATATGTCGGTCCTTTCAAACAATTATTATCTCACCCTTTTTGACTTGTAAGCTATTTTGGCTCAACACTTTGATGTTGTCTACATGAAGGCTTTGAGAGGATTACCAATGCATTTATAATTGCACCTGCAAAAACTCATGAGGCATCACAAACTAGTACTTTGTATTGTTGTTCTTTCGATATGTTTGCAGGATTACTAACTTAACAAAGAGCAAAATGTTCTTACTACTTGAGACGGACATTGGCATTTAGTCAGAGAGGCAACAAAAGGCAGTTTTTTCAGGCCAATGAAGTTGAGGGTCAGTTCCAACTTCTACAGTTGTTTACTCTCCTAAAAGCCTTTTGTCTGCACCATACCCATGCCACCTAAACTTATTAGTATGGTGGGGCTTTTTTTTATCTTTTTGAGAAAGTGCCAAGATGGCTATTACTGTATTTCTACATTTGTCCGCCTTTCAGACTAAAAAAACACCCTTTTCAATTGTATTCATGCACTTTTTCATTTGAATGAGGCATCTTCATCCACATTTTAAATAGAAATGGGAAAGGTTTTAGCAAAAAAGGACTATTTTTATTTGGTATTTGGTGAGAAGTAGAGATTTATTTTCAAATGGTGCAATTTAGCTCCATGGTGTCACAAAAAAAAGGTTTCTCACAACCAAAGGACAACAGTCTAGACTACCTTTATTGTCCCAAATTAATGTGTTATCCTTCCATACCTAAATTAATGTGTTATCCTTCTATACCCAATTAATGTGTTATCCTTCTATACCCAATTAATGTGTTATCCTTCCATACCTAAACAAGTCATTTATTGATAATAACAATTAGTGTAAGTTAGTGCATAAATACCTTGGTTCTATTACTCATGGCCATATTTTGGTACTCCAATTCTTTTAGTTTCTCCAAATTCTAAGTTGGGTATATGCAAAATAGCATCCTATCTAAAATTGCCATCATCACTCTATGTACATCTCTAAAATCCATGTGTTTATATGTTGAAGAATCAATTTCTACACATTTGATGAAAAAAAATTTGACCATTCATAACTTTTGCATATGCTATCCAAATGTTGCATTCTTGCCTTTTTGGGTGCATTAGAACTTGTTTTCACTTGCCAACAAAAAAATATGAATATTTGACCAACCTAATAACAATAATTAGGCACATTAGCAAAAAATGACAATTTGGAGTTCCTACTTTATGCATAAATTCACATTGTTATCAAAAACTTGCATGATTGTTGTTCAATACATCCCAAATAAAGTTTTACATATTTAGAACAAGTACATAGAACTTGCATCCCATTATTACTTGTAGCCATAAGTAAAAATTTGGAATGAAGTCCTATGGAAAGAGAAGAGTTGAATCTAAAAAATCTAAAAATATATACAAAAAATCTTCAACATTTTATCTAATTTCTCAATAGATACTTCCTATAGGATTAGCTTTGGCAACACAATATAGCACTTATAGGGAAGATGCCTTTAGATTTTAAAAATTCAAACCCCCTATTTTATTTTAAATTTACTTTACTCCCCCCCCCCCCAAAAAAAATCCTATTTTAAGTGCCTTAACCCCTAAAGGACCAACATGCCTTTTTGGCAACATAACTATTTCGGGCAGGTACGTGTGGCTAGAGATTTCCATATTTTGGGTCCAAATTTTAATAGAAGGTGTGGACGAGGAATATCTTCAAAGCCCAACAATTTTCGTGACTTTTGATTGCATTGTTAAAAAGTTATCGCATGATATGTTGTTTATTTCTCAACTCGGGCAGTTTGGGCAGATTAGAAAAAATCACTTTTTTAGAAAATAAAAATTTGAAATTGGTTTAATAGATTTATATATATGAGGAAAGCTTTGAATCATTCCATTTGGACTAATGAGTCAAAAGTTATGAAGAGTTTTAGTTTGCGGGTAGTTATAGATTCCCTACTCTAAAATAAACTTTGAAGTCCTTTATTTTACTCAATTTTCAATATTTTTGGAAAAAAATAAAAACAATGGGTGTAGGTTGTTTATTACAATATTTGAACTGTTGGGATTGGCAAGTTTCAATTTCACAAATTTTTTTTTAACAATTTAGTATTTTGAATCATTCTCTACCTCTTTTTACTTACTATTTTTTTTTTCTATATGTTGTCCAATTCCGAATGATTTGAAATTTTTTGAGCATGTAGCCAACTTGCCTTGGAGAATGAATCCAAAGAAGCACTAACATTTTGGTCTCTTTTCATGCAAATGTGAGCTTGTAAAGTGCAGCTGCCCGTATTTTTACAGTGATTAAAAAAGGATTTTTGTAACTTCAAACACTAATATCTTGTAATCCACGCGGTAAAAATTTCTAAAATTTTTTCCTAGTCTTCTCAAACCTAAATGCTACAAGATCCTATGGTTATATGTGTCCAAAAACAATATTTCCCAAATATTTGATACTTGTGTTAGAAATGGCAGTTTTGGAGGGGTTTTGGTGAAAACATAGTCAAAGAACTTTAGGGGTTAAACTATTGGTATAGGATGATATGTAGTAAAAGAATATTACTTCAAGTTTTTTTTTAAATAGAAAACATTATCTTTTTTACAAGATTTTTTTAACAACATATGATTTTATGAAAAATTTAATATATCCAAAAAATGATCATCTTTTTATCTTCAAATCATATTTGAGAATGGTTTAAGTGAAAAAAAGATGGCTCAAGTCTTTCTAGCAAATGAAAATAACCAATTTAATGAAACCAATAAAAGATCTCATGAAGAATGCACAATTATATGAAGTTATTGTAGATGCTAGGAAAGTTCTTTGTAGAATTCTTAAACTTCACAATCTTTACAATATTTGTTGCACATTGTTTTAGAAGTATGATATCATCTTAATTTCTAAGGTAAAAAAACATAGTAGCAAGTATTTGGAGATCCTAAAAATCAAATGGAATAAATCATGCCATTATAAACTATTTGGATCTTTGAAACTAGAATCTTCTATCTTATCAAATGTTGGATGTGCACAATAAAAGATTTGTAATTTGGTAGATGACAACATAGAAAAAACTTTATTTCACCTCAGTTTTCAATTTTCACCTCATAGAAAGTAAATACGTATGATAAAATAATCATTGGAACAATTTATAATTCTTGAATAATAAACTCAAATATATAAAGGCTAGTATCTAGATGAAAAGGGGTGAAAAGTTTAACCCCTCAAGAATAAAAGAGTCTACTTTTAATTTTTGGAAAACTCAAGTAGATTCTATTGACTTGAAAATTTGAAATTTTTTATGAAATTTTAGGATGACTACTAATCATTGTAATCTACATGAGAAGCTTTATTTTATGTTATTCCAATAAATATTGCAATACGGTTAGAAGAGATTTTTTGACATGTCAAATTAGGCAAACAAAAATACATCCTAAAAAATGTATCATTAATTTATTTTATTTTATAGATTTATATCTATTCAATAAAAAATTTGAGATATTAAATTCCAAATAATGATGTAAAAGTTATAGAGTCTTATTTTGTGGAAAATGAAGGTTGAAAAAACATATAAAGTTGTCAATTATATTCAATTTTCAAATTTTCAAATAGGAACAAAGAGTGAAGATACTAATTGCTTTCTAAGATGTTTTTGCCATTTGACTAAACAATTCTCAATTTCTTGTAAAGATTATTAGCATTTTAGGGTTTAGAATTTAGGGTTTAGTAACATCTTATAATTTTTTAAAGAATGAATATCAAAGTGTTTTAATTTGGATAATTTTTTTATAAAATTTTCAACCTAACCTCAAATATATTGACTAGAATGCACAAGTTTTAGAGCATACATGTTTTTTATGTTAAAATGTAAAAAGACAAAGCTTCATCTTTGTTTTTCTGTTTTTTCTTAAATCCAAAGTTTATTCCAAGAAGATACCAAGATTGCTTCACCTTAATTTTGGAAGGTCTAAAATAGTCATCATCTTGAACTTTAAGCACATTGAAGTGGCCATTGGTGGAGATATTTACTCTAAATTTTTAAAGAGAATGTATTTGACAAAAAGATCGTACAAATGGATTTTGTAAAAATTAGATATAGATCAAGGTTGTAGTCTTGCTTTTTATATATGTGATGTCAAGCAATTTTGGGCTTCTAAACATGAAAGAAAATGTAGGGATTAATTTCATTGAAATAGGAAAAAATTAAATGACTTTTTGCCTTAAATTTTTTTAATCTTTCAAAGTCAATCCATATCTCTTATTGCATTCCTTTAGAGCTTTTATTAATTGAAGATTTGAGCTTATAAGGATGCAAAGTAAGTCAAAGGGCATGATATAATTTATTGAATAAAGAAGGGTTTCATTTTCTATGAGATAAAAGTGGTAAAAAGAAGTAAAATCCAAAGATGTTTTGAAAGGCATGTCTAATACAGGAAAACTTATGTAAAATTGGATTAAAAACTACTTCTTTTTAAATTTAAGCATCATGACCTTGTAGTTGATAAAGTTTTTTATTTTTAAATTATATTCTAATAAATAAGCTAGAGGATTCTATAGTCGGATTTATTGATATACATATATACATATACACACACAAATATATATACATCTATATATATGTATATGTTTTACTTCTTAAAAAAAAATTCCAAAATTTGAGGTCTAAAATTTTTAATCAATTTTAACCTAAAATATTTTTCAATATTATAATTAGAAATCTCATATACAATTTCAAACAAAACATAATTTTCTAAAATTTAGTTTTTTTTAATAATTTTAATTTAAAATAAGAACAATAAATAAATGCATTTTTTGTATAATTTAGTTCTAAATAGTCTATAATTTTTTTTATGAATGAACAATTACTTTAACCATTTTATACATTTTCTAATGTATAAGAAAATACATTCAAATCCTTCAATATTATTTTAATATTTATATTCTAACATCACATCCTTCATTTTGTCATCAAATCAAAGAAATCAATTTATTCACATAAAATAAATCTTTTATTTTTACAATTCACTTTCCAACTTTGTATTGCCAACAAAAGTTATAAACAAATGTAATGATAAGTAATTCAACAAGGCTTAGAAAAGATTCTTGATAACCTTAG
Organism: Thuidium tamariscinum; assembly: GCA_947034885.2. NCBI lineage: Eukaryota > Viridiplantae > Streptophyta > Bryopsida > Hypnales > Thuidiaceae > Thuidium > Thuidium tamariscinum. Next base: position 13,755,758 of record OX344752.2, on the reverse strand, counting down.
TTTTTGATTCCTCCAACTTTTAAACAAGGTTATTGTACTAATTTTGAATACAAACAAAGTGGCATTTAATGATATTAAACTATAATTGATAGTAAATAAATGATGATAAATTGGAATAAGAAAACACTTGTATAGATGAAAAGTGGTCAAGTACTTCATTTTCAAGGGGCAATAAGTTCATTTAAATCTTAATATTGCAATTATCGTCCCCTAAATAACTCCGACTACAAGTTGCTAAGAAATTTGGGGCCAACTTGGAGTGAAATAAAATGAGAGTGAAGGGCCCACCTAAACAAGTTTGTTGTCTAATGGTACAAATGTGGTTAACTAAAATATGTACACAATAATACATAGAGATAGTTGTACTTGTATTGATTTGGCTAGACATATGTACAAATTATGGTTGTTGACATATGATTTGGCTAGACATATGTAAAAAATAAAATCATGGTTGTTGATATATGTGCTAATTATCACATATCTTTTGGAGATGACCTAAACTGACACTAGTATTTAAAACAATTTTTTTTGAAAGATTTAATTTCTCAAGGATACTTGACTTCAAATTTGTTGATCAAAGCTTTAGCACATTGAATAACTAATTTATCTACTCAAATATAGTGGAAACATCCAAAACCGTCCTAATAAGGAATTCAACATAGTTAGAGGCATCGTTTTCTAAAACTGATATTTTTCCAGTATTAACGAGTGAAAATCATGAATATTAAAAAAAAATCAAATTTTTCGGAATCAGTATGTAATTTCTATAAATTTCCAAAGTGTTGGGCTCCCTAGACCACTGGAACCATCCTATAAGTGTACCTTTAACTGAACACCTATTGAAATCAGTTGTCAGTGAATGAAAACTATACATAAGTCTTACAACTGCGTTAACAAATTAGAATTAAATATTTATTAGACGCTTTAATGAATGCTTATAGACAGATTTAGTGGTACTCTAGGGTCCAAGAATAGGTACAGGGACGGAAATGGGTGTTTCTCCCTTACACCAAATCATTACAAAAGATTCCATATTATCACTCCTCAAATAGTAGACCCCTGGCTGTGACATTAAGGTGGGTACACCCAAAATCGCGCAGTGCCTTAAAGCGCACTCTAAAATCAGTCCTAAAATGGACTGTAAATGTATTCTAAATGGAAACTGAGTAGAAATGGTGGTTTCAGGTGGTATTGTTGCACTTACATTGCAATTAAGGTCATAGAAAGGTACTTCATGAAGACAGATCAAGTGATGGGTGGACTATTAGAAAGAAAATTAAAAAAAATACTAGAATAGAAAATAAAAACTACTTATGAGTACTTAATTCCGGTTTCCAAGAAGAAGTTAGTTGTATTAAAGTGTTTTCAGAATTTCAGAGATCAATTACTTTTTAGACTTGGAGAATGTGATAATTGCCACTTTTATTTCTCTTCTGACACTTTGCAAGAATGTCCTTAGGTTCATAACTCGTCTTTTATAGTGCAACCTATGAGCTGTTTTAGTCACCCTACTTTCAAAACTTCACACCCCTACTGTGCTCTAGGATTTGCTGATTTTAGAAAGATCATTGTTCATGTGTTCCTTTCCAGCACATGTCTTCTATTTTCTCCATAGCCTACTCCATATTCAGCTTTCAAATAATCCACAGCCCAAAAAGTGGCGCTTTTAGGTGTACCCACCTTAGCAAGGTCTTGTTGTTGTGAACTTGGAGTCTTGGACTTGGGAGACGGACCTATCACAGATGCAAGCCCCTTATCCGCCGAGGTTCTTGGCTTAATCAGGAGCCTATGAACGTGGACACCAGAAGCAGAGCTCTTCAAGGAAGCCTCTCCACCGTCTTCAAGTTTTGCTCGGTGTTTGTGAAGCTCACGAATTCCAACTTCCCAATTGAGGTTCGTTTCCTGCAAGTCTCACATACAAAAAATAGCTGAATATCGTTTATGGGTTTTTCTTCGCCTCTCAATTCCCGTATAATTCAATCTCTTCTTTTGCATTGCTTTTAGTCGCTGGAATTAAGAAACGTAATGAACATAAGGTTCTGGTGTACCTTGAGATTTTTGTGTTCGTTGGTAGCAACCAAGGTCATGGCAGGTTCGTTCAGGGTTTTGGTTTTGAAGGTCATGGCAGTTCTTTGAGCTGCGATGTTTTGAGCTGTAATTGATGATGCCGATGCGGAGTTTTGATATGTAAGAAAGAATGTATTCCAAACCCTAATTAAGGAACATCCATTTACATCTGAATTGGTAGGTACCATTGCTGTGCTAATATCCACGAGAACAGGGATGCTTCTTTCCTTAAAGAATTTGCTCTGAATTTGGAAGTGAAGCTGCAAATGGATGTCGCTCACAACTGAAGATTGAGCTCTATTAAACCCACACTGAACCTGAATGTCACGAAAAGATGGCCGTGGACTCGAGTACCAACGTTGCTACTCCTCATTCTTCCGAAGTGGCGATCCCTGTGTGGGTGATCTCACCAGCTAAAATCATATCGGTAATGTTTCTGATATTTTACGTGTGTGCAAATTTCTGATATTTTAGGTCATTTGTCGAAGTCCTTCAGCCAAACCTCTGGGGTTCCGCCAATGATGGGCTAAGGTTAGAGCTCCAGGTACTCCGTCGATACTTCACCAACATGGAGCGTCGGAAGTGGCTGGCTGTCAAGGAGTACAATGCCCAGCGACCTGCGTTTTATGAGGATCATGCCAAGCCGGCCTGGATCAGTGCCCCTGTCATGGCCGTGGCGGCCGCGGCCTTGCTCATTGGAGGGCACTTTCTCAGTCGTCGTGGAGGTCTTGATTTTTCACTCTTGTTTTCATGCTTCTTCAGCTTAAGCTTTTACTATGCTAGAATTAGCCTTTAATCGTGTCAACGTTGTGGTGTGTCAGTGAAATTGTAGGTTGATAAAAAGTTGTTTAATACATTGATGATTCAATTTGTGAATGCTGGAAAATGCGTTTTGGATTGTTGAAAGCTGTATGAGACTTAATTAGTCCTAATTTATTAGACAACAGTTGCATTATGTGAGCTTGTATTACTGAGATCTATGGATCTTCAACGACTCTACTAAGCCTTTGGGGCTGGTTTGCACCGTAGAGGACTAATGCACTATAGACTGCATAGTTTGCACTGTGGAGGAGGAAACTCGGCATACCATAGGATTCTTTTCTCCAGACCCAATGCTTTGAAGATTCTCGTAGATGAAGACCCCAATGCCCAGTTTCAGAGTGCCCTTCAAAGATCCTCATGAATCACATCCTTAATGGAGCGAAGTGAGTAGGGTTTATCATATGGCTTGAACAACCTGTGTCGCTTAGAGTCTAACAACCTTTTATGAACAGGGATTCTGTTTGTTTTTTTATAAGTGTACTGGGGTTCTGTCTACTTCGTATGAGACTTCATCGCCTTTCATATCCATTGGTCTGCACAGTAGATCCTATGTACTATTCTTGTCCTGTATTTGCGGCCTTGTGTTACTAACAATTAGGATATGTCTTTGTCTTGGGACATAGGCAGGCGTACTGGGGGCGATGGAGGAAACCAAGGAGGGACGGCATCTACCCGGAATTCTTCCAATAAGGATAGTTCAGAGCCGAGAGGCATCCTGCCTTTGAACTTGGCTGAGCTTCGGGCCAAAAGAGCAGCGGCTGCTGAGGCTCGTCTTCCGAAAGAGGGCAGTAGCAATGCCAGTTCAGCACTTACACCGCTGGGCTCTATTCTCATGCTTGCACGCAAGGTTAGCATACGGGTCTAGAAGAGTTTTTGTTACTCTTGTTGGCATGCGGATTGTAGACCTTGCAGGTCTAAAAGAGTTTTTGTTAGCCTTGTTGGCATGACATGATAATTTTGCCTCAATTTGTTGTTGAAGGTTTCAGGAGGTTAGTTTACGAGGCAAGTTCATTACAGTAGACCACATGCTTAATTGATATTACACTGGTTCTCTAATTTTAGGTGGATAAATTGGAGGAAGAATGCTCTGCGTTCCTAAAGAATGTTGGTTCAAGTACTGGAGTGAATACTGCACAGCAGAAGGTAAAATCTGCTTTACTTTTTTTCAATCCTTTCCTTCGTTTCTTGTGAGTTGATGGTGCTATGAAAATCCTGATGTAATAGAATTGGTGAACCCGTAATATTCTAGTAATTTGAATCCCCTTGTAGAACTTAGAAGAATATTAGGTACAGGAGAAGTACAGACCTGGCATCCAGTAAGGTATGAAAGATCGCAATACCTTATTAAAAATGTAGAGGACCCTAGTGAATTTGTGACAAATCGAAAGATCAATGAGATCAACCCCAGGGGACCCCTTTTTGTAAAATAAGTTATTAGACCTTTAGTGGGACAGCCCGCATGGCTGTTCCGCTTTGCTCTGTTCTGGGCTTATCAGCCTTATCTCAAACCCTGATAACTTTGCTCCTTAAGGTTGTGATTTATGGGAGTCTTTGAAGGGCACCCTAGAGCCAGGATTGGGGATCATCATCTACACTGGCCTAATGTATGAAACCCTATAGTACACTGTTTTTGTCCTCTGGGTCCTCTACTAACTAGCCAAATTGTAAAACCAAAGTTCTTCCTTACGGTGGGGAAATGGCATTTTCCTAGTGTCAGTGATATGTGTTCATAACCTGTCTCACTAGAAGGGAAGTCTGAGTATTCTACTGGTAATACTGATCTGTACGATGACGATTTGCTGGGCAGGAGCTTGCACGGTTGCTGGAACTTCTTACTCAATTACAACTCAAGATTGATGGCGTGAAAGTATGTCATTACCTCGAGTAGCTTCTTGTATTTTTTCCCGGTCCTTTCAGCAACTGCCAAGGGATGGCTAGTATGAGACTTTTTTATTCAATTCTACTGCCCTGTTATTGTTGTACTATTTGTTTGCACTGCAGATGGGAATTGAGAAAATCCGATGTTTGATGTGGCCATCTTGTGCAGGCTGATGAAACCGTGAGACCGCACCGCAAGGTTCAAACAACTCGAGTGCAATCCCTTCTTTCAGTAAGTCGAGCCTTTTGCAATCTGAAGTGAATTTTTTTTTAGGAAAACAAAAGGAAAGTTAGACCTAGGTTGATTTCTCCAGATTTGCAGTCTGGATGAACCTTTTTGGTTTACTGACTTCCAATGGATCTGCAGGCTTTGGAGAAACTATCAAGTGAGAGCGGCCAGCGACGTGACACCTGAATGATCCGACGACAATACTGCAGATTATTACCCTGGAAATGTGTACCATTACCAGGTTATCCAAGAGAAATTCAAGGCACCTGTTTTTGCACTTGCTTAAGGCCCGCATTCCTTAATCACAATGCTTGTACACTAGTTTAGGAGAATCTTCTAATGTAGGATTGGGAACGCTGTTGGACAGGTGACTAATAGAGCATGCTGAATGTAAGTTTGGCATTATCAAGGGAAAGTTTGAGAAGCCTGCTTGATCGGTTTGCATGAGCTCTGCAAGGGACACTCTTGAATGCCAATTCGTGAAGCTGCTAGTAGACAGTAACCTTTTGTTGATGGTTGTTTACCTTCAGTTCTACGCAAATATGTGTTTGTATAAATAAAGGCAACACGAAATAGATATTGCAAATTGGGACTGGGTTTTGGGTGTCTAGGCTGTGACATCAAAGAGCCCTGGTTAATGTAATTCTGTTTCTTCTGATTTGTGAGTGGATAGAGTGTTCCAGGTGCCGTTGCGACTCTAAAACATTCTACGGCAATGTGGAGGTTGCTCCTCCTTAGTGTTCACAGAGCAAAATTTTTTTCTCAGAGTATATTTTGCATGGAGTAAGTTACAAGATTGGCAAGGATATTGCTAACAGATTGTTGAAATGACCTGAAGTTCACATTCTTTTTACAAGGGTGCTGAGGCCACTGTTCATGAATATTATTATTAGCTTGCCATACCCATGAACTGGAGAATGTTCACTTCCAAAAGTATTCACGAAAATCAATCCAAACTGAACCCCACAGGAAGTTAACTGAGGTAGGAGGTACCTAAACCATCCTTCTAACCCTAAAATCACTATAGCCTTTTCTTCATAAAAACACTCAAAACTGTCATATCTATTGCAAAGAGCAAATTAAAGAACTTTGAAAATTGTTTTATTCACATATCTAATCATAGGATTTTGCACTTTAGTGGTATGAGAACATGTAGAAGAAATGTGAGACACTTTAACTACACAAATTGCAAGATATTTGTACTTAAAGTGAAGAAAACAAATGAAATGTTCTTACACCATGCATGGCTAGAAGAATAGATTGTGAATCTTCTTTAACCTAAAATTCTTGCTCTACAAATTTAGAATTATTAAAATTTTATGATGAAGAATCAAGTTGAGAATCCAAGGAAAACAACTCACAAAGAAAAACTTGATTTTCACTCTTTAAAAAATTGTTGGGTAGAAGCAAGTAAAAAATAGAAGGAAAAACTAAATCATTGATTGAGTTGTGAGATGGAATTGAAACTCATTAACCCCTAAATGCCTAAAACCTTTTCTAAGCTTCTTCACTTTTGGAGAATTTGCTTTAAATCAAACAAGAAGAAAACATTTTGATAAGCTTTATCAAATTTTTTGAGCTATAACCATAGAAATTCAAACTAGATATGTTAGAGATTACTTAGGGAAAAAAACAAAAACAATATCTATTATGGATTGAAAGATTATAATCTTTGATCAAGAGGGTGTTAAAACTCCAAAAGTGACTTGAGGTCTTTCAATCTACTTTTCACATGTCAAATCTGAAAAATTGGTCATCCAAAAAATATGAAGTTAAAGGGTCTAACATGAATAACTCCAATCAATTTGTGGATTTTCAAAATCTACTCTACAATTTTTTTAAATGAATTCCTAATGTGTTTTTTTCTCCAAGATTTAGTGTACTTGAAGATAATTTCCAAGAGCCCTCAATATTGTGAAATTAAAGTCCAGATTGCAATGGACACCCTTGTACAAAATCTTGAATAGAAAAATCATGATCAATTATTTTCAAGATTGATTTTTGGTGTTTAAAGTAGACTTCAAAAAGAAGTATCTTAAAGAATAAACTAATAAAAATAGCAACATGGTTAGATTTTATTTAATGTCTAAATTTTGCAAATACTAGATTTTGGTGCCTTGTGCATTTAGGGATTAATATCAATAGTGAGATTGTTCTAGCAAGAAAATTGAACTTTGTGAAACCTTTTTTTGTAATTGTGAAAACTGATTTTTTAAATGAATCTTTTATGTTATTTTTTAGAAGTTGATGCTCTAATAGTCTAATTATTCAAAAAACAAGAAACTACATAACTTTCACATCACATCACTAATTGAAACATAATGTATCAAATCTTTTCATAGACAAAAATATAATCTATGACAAAAAAAAATTTAGTTTCCTCAAGCTTTTAAGTGCTTTATTATTGCCTAGTTCCATGAAGATAATGTGTTATTCTATCTTCCTAAAAAGTTTCAAAAAATCATGTCAAAAATTGAAGACATATAACTATATGAGCTCATCCTAAATATACTCATTAATTTTTCACTCATTAATCCCTAATGAGTCCTAGTGTCTCCTTAGGGGACAAATGGATTTTAAGAAAGGTTTCTATGTTCTCAAAATTTGTCGGGATTTTTTGAAATTATTTTTGAAAATAAATTTTAAAATTTGTTTTAGCAAGTATATTAATTTTGGTTCTATGTTCTCTAGTTAGTACACAAGTTGTAATAAAAAAAATAGTTAATGTCTCTCTTACAATCACCCACTTATTAAGTATAATTGAAAATCAATGAATGAATGATCAATTGTTCAAGAAATTTTGTGTTTTAGCAAGTATATTAGATGCATATATTAAACAAGTATGGGTCCAAATACCCTAATAGAAGCCACATGTAGACGTTGCCAAGGTGCTTATGGAGGTCCTTATTAGAATATTCCATTCACAAATTGTTGCTTATTCATCTAAAATAGTTTTAAAATCATTCATAGTGGATTTATATTAGAATACTCTACAAAACATTATTGCTAATTCATTCAAAATAGTCTTTAAATCATCTATGATGGGTTGCTGATTCATCCTATTAACACTAGAAGAAAACAAGGGGTTTTGCAACTACAGTTTGCAACTAGTTTTGTAGTTGCATTGGACATTTGCAACTAGGTGACAATTTAGAGATTGTAGTTGCAATGGACAAGTTGCAATAGTTGCAAGCTAGTGCAAAATTATTTCTCATCCAATAGCCTCTGTAAAACTTCGTTGATGAACTATTCCGACATGGTTGCTAATGTGGAACTTGATTGCCGTGACTCGTTTGCAATTGGCTTACAATTGGTTTGCAACTGACTTACAACTAGCTTGCAACTAGATTATTTCTAGATTTCAAAATTTTAATCTCAATGATTTGTAGATTTCAAAATTTTTATCTATCTTCTTTTTTAGATTAGCAATCAAAATATTTATATTGATAGATTTTACTACTTTAGAAAAGTTTACAATTGTTAGATTTCTATAAACTATAGAAATCTACAAATATAGAAATATTATAGATTTTCATCATTAGAATTCATTATACAAGAATGCTATAACTTATGATTCTTATATGTTTAATCTAATGGCACTCCTAACAATTGATATGGGATAATTGATATGAGACTTAATCCTAGTTGTTTCCTAGTTGTATACGAATTGTTTCTTAGTTGTAACATAATTGTTTACTAGTTGAATTCTAGTTGCATGATAGTTGAAAACTAATTGTAAGATAGTTGAAAACTAGTTGAATACTAGTTGCATAGTAGTTGACAATTAGTGGCATAGTTGCACTGTAGTTGCATGGTAGTCACACAGTTGCCTAGTAGTTGCACAATTGCAAAAAAGTCATACAAATGCATAGTAGTTGCACAATAGTTGCACAATAGTTGCATAGTTGCACACATATTAGTCAACAATTTTAATAAACATTGGATGTAGAAAACCTTACAATTCTTTTTTTTCCATCCCTATAAACTCTAAACTTCATTTTGCAACTACTTTGCGACTACTTTGCAACTACAACAATGTAAATGTCAATTTGGTACAAATATAGAGGGTTGTAGTTGCACAACACTTGCATAGGACATGTAGTTGCATTGTAGTCAGTTGCAATGGATATGTTTTTCTTCTAGTGTAAGCAATGGGGTCCAAGCACCTTAATAGGAGCTACATATAGACATTACCAAGGTCCTTCTAGAGGTCCTTATTAAAATATTCCATTCACAAATTGTTGCTTATTCATCTATAATAGTTCAAGATTAAATCATTCATAATGGATTTATATTAGAATACACTACCAAGCATTGTTCCTAATTCATCCAAAGTAGTCTTTAAATCATATATAATGGGTTGCTTATTCGTCCTATTAAGTAGTGGTGACGACTACTATACAGTCCTTTTAACACTTAGAAATTTAAAATAACTATTTTTCATTTGTATCATGTCACCTAGCTATAATTTAAGAACAGTTCACTACAATTTTTTTAAATATTTCAAGTCACATTCAAAAATTATGATAAAGATTCTAAAAAAAAGGAGTGGTGACAGTTAAGTTGGCTTCTATTAGGATGCTTCCATCTAGTGGTGACAACTACAATGGAGTCTTTTTAATACTTAGAAATTTAAAATAACAATTTTTTTATTTGTATCACATTTGTCAACTAGCTTTAACTTAAAAACAATTCACTACAATTCTTTTTCATATTTCAAATCACATTCACAAATTATGATAAAAATTCTCCAAAAAAAAGAGTGGTGATGGCCAAATTGGCTCCTATTAGGATGCTTCCACTCATATAATATTTGTCATCTATTTTTAGAATTATTTTGCCTAATTCTAACTACAAAACTTAGTCATTAGAAGAGATTTGAGGGCTCTAAGAGAATGCGAGTTTATATAGTCTAGGAATGTAGGAAAGTACAGAATTGTAGGAATTTGATGTGGCTCGGGTAGTGCCATGTCATTATTTTTTTTCGAATTTTTTTAACCTCTTTTTGCATTTTAGGAGGGTGATTGCAAGAAACACTTGTCCTTTTTTTGTCCCCTTGACCTTTAGTAGGTAGTTTTTTACTCATAACTTTTGCATCTTTTGTTCATTTGATTTAAAACTTGAAATGAAGGTGCCTACAAAAGTTTTACATTTTGTATAATTTTTTCAATTTTTTCAAAATTATTTTACTATTTTGAAATTGCCTCTGATTGGGTGTCTATTTTGGCCATTTTAGGGGTTTTTAGTCCTATTTTTGACCCAAAAATGAAAATTTTGAGCTGAAAATTGGCATGCAAGGACCTCACCTAAAGTTACACAAGACCATGTAGAGATTTTTTTGAAAATACTATACTATTCAACCTCCACATGTCGTCAAAGTGGCTGACTTTGCGGAAGTGTAGAGAATAGAATTTATTTTTTCCAAAGATGAAATTCATTGGAAAAGAAAGACCTTTACTTGGAGGAAAAACGTTTTTTTATTTTTATTTTTTGAATTCCTTTACTATTTTTACCAAATTAGTGAAAAAAGAGCTATTTGAATCATCGTATTTTCCATTGTCTATAACATTTAGAGAAATTTTTTCTTAGGTCTGAATTTCAAGAGACATAATATTCTCATTGCTCTTCAAATTATCCATATTTTTTTTCAATTTAAAAAAATATATTCCAAAAGTCACAGGACTCACAAGACTCATTGATTTTGAGCCATTTTGACCCAAAACCGGTACTAAGTGTTTCTTGCAACGACCCAAGACCCCCAATTTTTAAATTTAAAAAAAAATGCCGACCTAACATTTTGACAACAGCCGGCTATTCCGAGAATTGTTTTGGGAATAGTCCCAAAACGGTCCTATAGAAGCCTCAAATTTAATCTAATAAGGATTGTTTTTTTGTCAAAGTATTAACTACTAAGAGTACTAAATGCCACATTTAACTACTTTTGAACTTTCAAAGGATTCAAAATTAATACTTGAAGAAAAAAAATGATCATTAATAGATAATGTAAAACATCATGAGATCTATGCAAAGCATTGAGAGATCACTACACAACATTTGGAGATCTTTAGATATTATTATTTGGAGATATTTGAATATTTTGTCCATAATTCACTCACTGATAGTCCAAAAAGTAGTTATATGTGGCATCTGATATTCAGAATTTCATTCTGTCAATTCTTTAGCACAGTCTCATAGGTGAAGTTTTTGTCCAAATTGGACATAAGATAGACCGTTAGAAAGCTCTTGACAATACCTTTCCAATGATATATTATAAGCCCAATTGTAGTTCAATTTCAATTTCCAAAATTAGTTACATCCAATCCCCCAAATAGGGAACCTTCCATAATTCCAGGTCAAAGTCAATTACCAAATTTGGACAAGTTCTCCGTCAACAAAACTTCTCAAATCATGCACTCCATCCTAATCCCATGTCGGTAAAGTTCACTAGTTTTTTCCTTTGTCAATTATTCACACTTACATGAGAAATGTCAACAAATGCTTTGTCTTCTAGTGTACTCGACCGACTTCGCCAGCACCTGGAAGTGCAAGTGTGACCGTAGATGAAGTGAGAAATGCACAGTACTGGCCGTTGGGCTTTGCACCAGAGTGTGCACGAGGATCATTCTCTTCTGGAGGGCAGCAAGGTGTTGTGATGATGAGATCCTCTTTGGGTCCCAGTGAGTGCCAGAAATTCAGAAGAAGACTTGCTCCACATCACGGAAAGTAGCCGAAATCACGTCTCCAAATATTCCGTCGTTTCCAATCAAGTGATTCAAGTCTGCTGGGATCGAAGGATTGGAAGCACGTCACCAGCTAGCTTGAGCAATAGATGCTCTCGTCCCAAACAGGACGAATCAGAGGGATGTGATTAAGGCCTGTTCACGTGCAAGGACAAATTGGACGGAGAATGGTCTCAAAGCATTCCCGTTCAGGTCCCACTTCAAGCCAAATCCAACGATCGGATTCCTTGAAAATAATCAACAACAGCTTCGATCTGTAGCTAGAATCGAAGTCTACAACCCCATATTCCTCAAGCTGTTGAAACTTAATTGCACGACATCAGCTGGCAAAATAGAAACTGAGTTAAATTGTGAAACCGAGGAGCAGTTCTGATCGAGTTCACGGTTCACCAGCTGATGGAGAATCAACTGAAGCCCTGCAGCCCCTGTTGGAAGCCACATCGATCTATGCAAGGTTTCAGTTGGCCAACTCAATTTGAAGGGTCGTTTACACGCCCTTACTTTTTTTAGAATATTTCTTGTGAATGACCTGGAACGTCAACTTCTTTAAACTGACGGTAATTCAATACTCTGGCACCTTTCAGAGCACCTGTTCTGCATGGGTCATCTGCTATAACTTACTTTCTGCATCTAGATACTTTCAGAGGAATACATGCATGTGGGTATAAATCAAGTGTACTGTAGTGACCTCACTTGCTTGACCTGTGACATCACGAGCCTATGAGGTGACTGTTGATGACCCCAGCTTCAAAACCTCATTTGAACACTTAAATTCAGTGTGAGTTCTATACACCTATTACAGTACTCCTGGGTGCACTGATTGAATTAACTTGTGTAGTAATACAGTAAAAAAGTTTCCTTAGTTTTTAAAGCGTCGCATGAGTCACATGTTCGACATGTAAACCTCAGATGTGCACTTTGACAAAATCCGCTGTGGTATATATGAACCAGCTCCCAGGCAAGGACTGACGCTGGGAATAACCGAATAACAGGTCAATGATGCCGGAGTGATCCCAGAGGCCGGGCGGGGAAGTAGGACCCGGTCCCGCCGTCCAGTCCACCGGTGGACAGACAGGCAAACAGACCCCTCCTCCGCCAAGCAAGGCTCGGACAGCTCGTGTGTTTCCCATAAAACGGGCTTGGTCACGGCGAGATGGACACTCTCTCACTCTTATCTCCACGGTCGCTTGCTCCCGTGCCTGGCTCCTCTCTCCACCAGGCAGCTGCGCGCTTCATTGCCAAGGACTCCCGTCGACTCCCGGCTCGATCTCTGCGCGCGTGACGAGTGACGACCCTTTGCACGCTTGTGCTCGACGTTCGTATGAGAGCCAGGTTGATTGATCAATTTGCAGGGGCGTGGTGTGCTCATGGTGACCCGATCAAAGGAGATCTGGCAGCACGTACGTCTCTCTCGCTCGGTGCCTCCAGTCGCTGTTCCTGCGGCCTTCAATTCGCAGGTCGGGTTGTCGTACATCGAAGTGAGCTAATGTGCCTGACGCATGATTAATTCTATGGTCGTGTGAGTTTGATGTGTGCGAAAAGGTCATTTTCTTGGTGACAACGAGAGAGAGCACGCTGGAATGCACTCATGTTAGATCACATGGCTTTGTTCTTGCGTGCCCTCCCCCGCTGTCGTCAAGGAGCTTGGTTACGAAGCTAACACATAAACATCTTGAATTCAGGCTTTGCACGTTCATCTCCAGTCTTCACTGCTAGAAAGGTGGGCTAAAAACTTTGAATGACACATAGCAAGCTTTACCAATCTTGGAATGATCCTCGATTGAGATAGAGAGTGCCAAATTCGTATGCCTGCACTCTTGCCTAGATTGAATTGCATCTTCATTTCAGAAAAGAGAAGGTATTCAGAAGCCATTTTGGAAGATCGTATGGCATGTGTTGTTTTTAACACTTTTATTGTCCCATTTGTGTCTGATTTCAAAAAGGGCGGCTCGCCTTTGAGCAAGTAAAGATTAGTGTGTATGGTATCATTCTTTTCTGCTAAATGACATCCAAGTGTCATTTATCCATTTGGTGTCATTCTTGGGGCCGGTGCCATTCTACCCCACTTGTGTACTAGACAGTGTGATTTCTGCTCTTGTTCAGGCAATCGTCATCGGAGTCGAATCGGAGCACGTTGCTTAGCAGTGCTGATGTTCTCTGAAATTGAAGAGGTGATTCGTACCTGCATATGATATATTGTTAAGTATGCCAGTTCAGAATTTCTGGAGCTAGGAAGGAAAAAATCAAATAGGAATGACTTCGGTAAACTCAAATTGAAGAGGGATGATTCATGAGTTTATTCTCTTCAAACATTGCCGTGTTAATTAATATTCTGAAACATTGTCAATTCAGCGTAGATTGGAGTAACAAAAGTCTAGCTAGCCCACCACAAACGATGTCATGTAATTTCTTGTTGTAGGTATAATTTCCAGAGATTGACGTCATTTCAGATGATCTTCTGGAACCCCAGATCTGTGCTGCTCCAAAGTTTAGCTTACAAAGTCTGCGTCAGTGTGCCCTTGAACGTCACATATTTGGTGCGTTGAAATGCGCGATTTCTCAAATGTGACCATGTATGCAGTCTTTGTTGGATTTCACCTAGCAGCAGAGGCACCTCAGACACCCCCTACTCTTGAGTCCCTTGAATGATAATCAATTTCACTTTGACTGATGTCTCGAATGTATGTTTCCTAACAAAAGCATGTGCTGGACACTGAGAAGCAAACAATTGGAACTTGTTTCAAAACAAAATGGAAATTGCGTCAGAAATGAGTTTGATGACATTCCCATGACCGCGGATTTCAAGTCGTCCGTCTTATGTACTGGAGCAGTTTCCAAGGGTGCCTGTACCTGGACTGGATTTATACCTGTCTGACCTGTCTTAGAGTATTTTTCTCGGAAACTTAAAGATCCAGTCTGAGCAGCTTGGAACTTTCAGCACTTTTAACGTATCATTTTCGAATCTGAATATCGCCATACATAACGACTATGGTGATAACAATTTAACATCTCTACATAATTATATTGAACGCAAGGAATTAGATATTGACAGCAGGATCCTATCTGATGATAAGATTCCCAGCACTTCTTGACTGTTTTCGAACTTGCACCTTTAGATGGACACGCAATGAGAGAGGTGTACGCAAAGAGTTCCCACATTCAAAACAGCAGGCTGCTTGTTGGTCGACATAGAGTTGTGAACAAGAAAATGACATGATATATTGTTGCACTCCGTGAAATCCAGCCTCAGCCAGTCAGTTCAATCTGCGACATTGACGAGTCACCTACACTGCTATCCACTTAAGGACGACTTGGATATTCTGTACAATGCCTGAGAAGTGAGAAGTGCAACAGTCAGTTGGTAGCTAGACTTTCAGTCTGTAAACTGTACCTCTGTACCTGCAAAAACAACCGCTCATAATCTGAAGTTGATGAAGAAGGCATCTCTCCAGGTCCACAGTCCACGAGTCCCCATGATAGACGGTCAAGAATAGAACTTGTAACCCATCCTGACGGTCAGACAGCTAACTTGTTCAATTCTAACCTCTTCAATTCTAACTTGTTCATTTCTATATACCTGTTCATTTCTAACTTGTTCATTTCTATTAACCTGCTTGCACCCCCACAAATCAATTCAATTTTCAGAAAAACGCAAATTATGTTTCAATTGGAAATTTGAGATCATGGTAAAAATCTGGTCAATTACTATAGCAACTTTCTATGTAAATATATATGTAGAGTTCTGAGTACTACGGACAATTCGTTATGAACACTTTGACGCGATTCAGACCTTCAATTTCTACAGTCTTGCGTCATAATTTTGCTTTGTAAATTAAACTAGAACTGCTACTGATCAACTCATCAAAGTTTCAAAACACACGTCTTGAAGAAGCTCCGATCCAATGCCGTGAATATCCATGAATATAATGAAAATGACCTTGCGTCAAAATGTGCGGAACTCCTGCATATACAGGGAGTCAGAGCTCTAATATGATTGAAAGCAAGATAGAGAGGGCATAAACATCACTCAAAGATACAACGCCAATTTTGTCAGGTTGGAGGATATTCACGACATTGGCCTTCAGAAGCAAGCGTGTTGAAAACTGAATCTCTACTACTATAAGGGCTCTCTTCTACGATGTCCGACCTGAGAACCGTGACAGCATAACGAATTTGATCTTGTACCTTGTTCCAAAGAAATGTGCGTGGCACTTGCGAGTTACAACTACTTAGACATTACCTCTTAGATGAAATCGTCAAAGCTCATGAAGTGAAACTACCGACAAGCTTCGCTTGTTTTCAGACAATGAAGATGAAGCAAAAGTGACTACTAACAGCGACAAATTTCATCTGGCAGGGAGTTTTTACCCTAACAGTAAGCATATACTGGGTAAGTAACTTGAACAACCCACAAATGTTAGGATCACTGGAAGGATGAACTCTTACTACATCGCTTACACTACGTGCCTTCTCTCAACTTGGTCACTTAGATCAACTTAATGAGACTGGCGTCGCACTGTAACCCTGACTTGAAAGAACCACTATTTCAAATTTTCAATCAACCTCTCCGGCCACTTGCACTTTCATTGCTGGTTCCGCATTCAAAATCACAACAACTGAGCAGCACTTCAGTGGGACAATAGCAAGTCCATTACTGTCAGCCAATCAAAAATGACACGCACGAGTCTAAGTTGATTCGTTGTAAAACGACAGCTACAACTCCAAGTTGATCGAGACAACTAATTAATAGAAAACTTAATAGCAATCCACGTAAGATACTCAAACTAAAAGTAATAATTTACTAAAATTGTCTTCTTTGGAAAAATGAAATGATTCTATCTGGGTAGTTTAAGATCGATGTGTTCAGAAAACACACCTTACTTCCGCAATCCACATGTATCGAGTTTGCGAGTCCTTCCACGAGAAGTAACTAAACCAGCAATTATTGATTCCTCCCGCGGATCCAGTACTCCATCCTGCAGTGTGTTAAGACTTAAGACTGATTGAAGTGGTTTGCAAAAGCAATTGGGTATCACTGTCTCTCTGAACAGATCGACTTGGTCCAACGCCAGGGCAGAACGAACATACAGAGACACTTTCGGTCCCCGAATTAAAAAAAACTAACTAAAACCACAATCAAACGGTCTCAAGAGGAAATTTTCAGCAGCTCCCCTGCAACATGATTTTCGTTTCTGGAAGAGGTTATTAATTAGAACATTGTACAGCCTCTCCCAAAGGAAACTGTACAGTACAATGACTGCGCAGTTTAATTACACTTCCCAGAGATACATGATTACATGAGCGTGATAAAGTGGCAATATCTTCGGCCACGAATTTGCTGGGACCAGTTCTACGACCATTATTTGGTTGCAAAGATCAATGCCCGATCGGCTGGGAATCTTTGACTCGATTGCAGTTACAGTCAGTTAGAGGAACCGTATCCCACAGTTCTGGTTCACAGTACCATTCCTGTCACCGACCCGTATTTTTATATGACAACAAGTGCAATTGCCCCTAGTCATTATATACTCGTCAATCCTGTAAGCTTCCCTTGACACCGTGTATATATATATATTACAAATTTCTGTTAAATCCGTGTAGATTACTGAAATACAAATTGATATCCATACAATTATAAACCAGTTTCAAAGACAATAAAAACATTAGAGAAAATATGGACTCTCTGGAGGGCTGCTAAGAAGTGTCGGAGGGGACCCTTTAGATAACATTTATTTCCCCTTCACAAATTTTTTTCCCCTATTGTCGCTCATGTCAATTTCGCAATTGTCAGTGCATTGAATCATAAAGAACCATTAATTAAATGGAGGAACGTGCGATAGTTATCCTTCATTGACAAATCAAGAATTAAAAAAGGCAAGAAACTTATACATACCCAAGATATTCACACAAGCTAACGTACCTCTGTCAGAGATTCCGCCCTTTCCATAGCTCCGTTGGGCTGTGTATATAGATTGGTTTGTCAAACCTTGGCGGCCCTCCGGAGACTCCATATTTTCTCTAATGATGAAGTATTGTTGAAGACACTAATTCGTTCCACTGACTATGCTTCAAAGGCAATCAAGCATGAAATTAGGTTAAGCATATCCATACACAATTACACACTATATACGAGGGTATGAAGTTTAAAATAAATATGATGATGTTGTCAATAAGTCAATTGCTATAGTATCAAAAAATTAAACACAAATATAGAAGTAGTCATGAAGATCTAGGATTAAATGGTAAACTTCAAGAACTTATACCTTCCCAGCCTACTTTCTAATCAATAATCATCTACCTCAACCTCTACCTCAGGTTCACAACCTCTAGACATATTATAGTCTTACTTTCAATTTTGGAGTTCATCACATTATCACAACATCACATTACTTAAGGGAATTTGAAAATCATAACTTTAACAAGTATGACTATTCAAAGTATCAAAGTAAATGTTTTAGATTCACATAGTCCAATCAAACTTCAATAACCTTTACTCTATCAACTCCATTTTGATACTTAAGCCATCAAGACTAAATATCAAATTTCAAAATATATCCTTAATGGCTTAATTGTACATATATATGAATTTTTATTATACATTTGAGTTATTTGTAAAATCCCCCCCACTTTGGGCATGACTTTTTTTGAAATTGAGAAGGTAACCATATGTGAAGCGTCGAACTTTTTTACAAAATACTTATGTCACACGACTTCAAAAGTGGGGATCAAACTTTTTTAGGCACCATTTTGATGGAAAAATAAGTTTCATACCCACTTTTATTTCGACTTTTTTAACTCAACGACTTTTTCACAAAACTCATGGGTTTAAACCCCGGTTTAGGGTACAAAGCTCATGGGTTTAAACATTAGTTTAGGGTACTTTACGAATAACTCAATTATCTATCAAATTCAAATAAATAGTAATAGGGTATTTTTTTAATTCCTAAAATGGAAAAAAAATTGACTAGATTCATAGTGATATATTTTGTAGGATGTATTGTTGATATATTTTAAGGATTTTTTCCATTCTACAAGTCTACATTCTACAACTACACTCTTAAAAACATCTTATTTTTCATTTTATTTTCAATCATCTTGCATACACCTAAGTAAAATCTAACAGTTTAACAACACATTTCATTATCATACCTTTTGTAGGATGCTCAACTTATTTTAATACATAAGCTAAGTAGACAAATGTAAGTTGAATGTATCTTTTAAAAGAATTTCTCCATTTGTATGGAGAAATTGAAATCTATTAATCTAAATTGCCTTGCTACTCAAAAAAAAAAACTCTAAAAAAAACTCTGAAGTACATACTAAAAATCAACTTTAAGTCATTAGAAAGTTTTTTCATTGAAACTCTTTAAAAATTTACTCTACATATTTTAGAATTTGAATGTTGGAGCACCAAGGAGTTAACTATAGTAAACATCTCACACACTCAAATTATGTCATAGTGAAAAAGTTGAGGCTCAATGTGGTAAGATCAAAGATTACAAAGATTTGAGAGTAATGTGTAAAATAGAATTATTGAGTTGTAAATTGTCAATATTCAACCAATGAACACTGAAGGTAGGAAATTCTAAAAGCACTCAAGCTCTAAAATTGCCCACCTCCTTAAATGTAAACTATATGTACATATTGTTTTTTTGTTGCAACAATGTACCAACAATACAACAACAATGTACATTTGAGGACATGAACGATTTTAGAGCCCTATGCCATTTCAACTTCAAAATTTCATAACTAGTTTTACAAAGTTGTAAAAAATATGAAATGACTTGAATTACATGCCTATTGCGTTCATCTTTCCAGGAAAATTAAGTGAAAAACATTTCAAGAAGTTTCCCTCTCCAAATTCAGGTTTCAGCTCTAACATGGGCATGCCGGCATGGGTGCTTTATGAACCTCCTAACCTTAGGCTGGTCTGAACCCTCTTTTCATTTACGGCTTTTGTCCCTTCTAAATACGAAATTAAGAAAATGGCCAATACTCTGCTACAACTGTTCACAAGACCACACTCAGAATCTTTGCGGGCTGAATTCTATAATATTTTTGTTACTAAGAGTGCCTTTTCTAATTCAAGTATAAAGCGTTACAAAACAAAGCAACACGCCAACAACAGTATTCTTTAGTTCAACACTGGAAGATAGCTAGTGCACGTAACGACGACGAGAAAATCCGTTACGTACACTGCTTGCGCAACAAACACGCAAGGTAACGACACCATGAGAGAGGAACCGGCTGAAAACAGGTTCCAAAGTACACGGGCAGGCCTACGCAAGCATTCAGTTACAGATTGATTAGAGGCCCTTGATTGCACCTTGAATGCAGATTAAATGCATGGTTTATCCAACTTTCAACAGGAGTGCAACTTTGTGCCGATTTTGAAATTCAATTAATAATCATCTTTAAGGCCCGGATAAATTCCTTTCATTTGTTTCAAAAATATACAACTTACTAAATTAAGAAACGAAAACAAGTCTGTGAAAGAAAAGGACCAGAACACCAGGCACATTCCTCGCACATTCGTGTTCATTGATTGTGTGCAAATACAAACTGGAGGTCAGGGAGGAGATAGTTGTATATTTACTTACAGTAGCATGAAAATTACTCAGGTTGGTGAAGAAGACAAGATCGGACCCATCGTATCCTTTGAAAACGATCCCATATCAGAATGGGGTGTTATGATTTTTTGGATCCCTCGTAGGACTCCCAAGTAATTCCTGCATGGGAGGGTGAACAGCTGTTAAGGAACAAATAATGACTGACTCATGGCTATAATGGTTTGACCATCATCTTTCAACACAGACAAGAACATTGATCATATCCTCTAGTAGAATGCAAAATGTGTTTACTTGGAGCTATCTAAATTATCATACGAGTAGTACAGAAACGAAACGAAGCGATCTTATGAAACAGTTTCTGAAGTACCCTCGGTAGTTCGATCATGTGCAGTCTAAGTCTTCCAAGTCCTTTCAAAACTTGGTCTGTGCCTGCAAGAACTCCAAGAAGCAAAAGGATCAAAGGGCGGGCAAAAAACAATGCAAGCTCAGCAATAAGCTCAAATTGAAAGTTCGGGTTCAACCTACTTCGGTCCATTTTGTGGCAGCTATAATTTTCCCACAGTTGGCATGTGCACAAAAATTTTCATCTACTGGTAAACTGACGAAAATAGCTGTGGATACAACAACTGACAGTCACTTAACCATTTGTCCATTCCCCAAACAGGTGCATGAGAACCATTATGAAGCATTAGTCAATCTGAAGAAACTCCTTGAGTACTGTATCCATGCAATTGACAGGCATACAAGTTAAACCTATAACACGACAATCACGCAGACATCAGCTAATCGACGAGTGATGTAGGTCACTTGTCACCTACTATACGAACTGTAGTGTTGCGAGCAAATGCCTGCAAGCAGGCCCGCCAGTATAAGCGGGGCTCAGACAAACACAGTCGGCCAAATTCTGACTTGACGCCATTCAGGACGCCAAAATCGTAATTTTCAAGCGCACAACACTCAAAAACTAGGACTCGTGTAGATCTAAGGTTCCAGATGGGAGTCAAGACAAGTGCAGTTTAGTGAAACTAGGGAGAATGTCTACATTCTATAATGAGGTAACATGGCACTTCATGTTGGTCACCTTTTTGACTGATTGGTGCGCCACTTCAATGTTTACAACGTCAATTTCGTTGTATTGGTGGTATTCCAAT
The DNA here is from genome assembly GCA_947034885.2 of Thuidium tamariscinum. Classification (NCBI taxonomy): domain Eukaryota; kingdom Viridiplantae; phylum Streptophyta; class Bryopsida; order Hypnales; family Thuidiaceae; genus Thuidium; species Thuidium tamariscinum. The sequence goes on along the minus strand of OX344752.2, from coordinate 13,734,301 downwards.
GCCTACATTTGAGATTCAGATCTTTGTGTGTGCGACAGTGTACATTTTAGGCCCCGGAATTGCGCCACTGAAACGAAATTCACGTTTTAAATCTCTAATTCTCAAGCCGATCAATTCCAGCCAGAGTCGGACAGTCGGAGGTTTAAGACTCCATGCTACAATCCTAGAATGATTTCTAAATCAAAAGATCTCAGTCTTAGATCAACCTCGAGATCTTAAAGTGAATACGGGAGTGTTTATCGATCAGGCTTCCAGACTTCCGACCAATCGCCAAATACCTTGAGCTAACCCTACACAGAAAGGGCAGAAAAGACCGCACATTTGAGGAAATGGGATTCTCGAGTAGTGCGTAGATTCACCTGGCCACATGAATCGCTGCCATAGCTGGAGGAAAATGCAGACCAACGATCTGCATCATGCTTTGCCAATTCCCTACAACAGCTGAGAAATGAATCTCCCTTCGGTTTCAGGAAGAAGACTACCAGTCGGCCAACAAACCTAGCTACGCGAATCTGAACTGCATACCAATCTCTGATTCAGAGGTCGGCTCTCACCCCAACACAGCAAGCCAACAAGGTTACGAAATGGGAGATGATCGACACAAACTCGCACTCAGTCGCTTCAAAACACTCGCAATACGATAGATACTGTTACTTGAACAGAAAGTTGAGGTAGGGTACTTACAGGTCTGAGGGTGCCAGCCTAGAAGTTGAATAACGACAACGCCAGCAAGCTTTTTAGAATTGGGGCTTCGATCGAGTTCAGGAAGAAGGGGTTCCGGAAATCGATCCCAGATATCGAAAGCCTGCTTCCAGAACAGTGACTAGTCATGACGTCACGCCCCAATTTTGAAATTAGCAATCCGGTCAAGGTCGCGAATATTCTCTCCTCACTAACCAGAGCGAAAAAGAACCCCTAGCCAGCCTCCTGTATTTCAGGAATCCCTCAGGCTCGTTGATTCTTCATTTAAGTGGTCTTCAGAACGGCAATCTAGCTAGTCCCAACTGCAAAGTTGGCTTTCATTCGTCAAGACTTTCAAAATCGTTGGTGGTCCCCAATGTACACAACTTCTTAAACTTGAGACATCAGTCGTGAGTTGTGCTTACTTAGATACGTCTCTCTTTCAAGGCGATGCGAATCATCTATCAACGGGCTAGCAGGACAGTGGAGTGTACAGAAGCGCTTCTCACCTAAACTCACACTCTGTCAACATGAAGGTACCCAGCCCGGTACTACCCAGTTGCAGTACGTCTCCAATCATGACTATTCAAAGAGACTACTGTTAGTAGCTTGTGGATTGTTTCGTTGTCCAGAGGTTAACATAGTGACATAAGAATCTAGTAACTTACAACTTTAAATAAAGTACTGAGATTATACCAACATAAGATTGTTGACTCTAGAACTGCATTACTTAAAGAGACAGACTGCAAATACTGATGTCATAACGCGACAAAGGGCTCTGACGCTTCAATTGGACGAAACAAAGGTTGGCAACGGAAGAAATACCCAGTGCACAACTCGTGCAACGTACTCACTTAAGGTCTCTGGTTTAAGAAGCTGTGTACATAGAGAACGATCAGAAAGATAAACCCTGTCCGTATCTACCACTTTGCATGTTTATCTGCAGTCCAAGCTGCTGTCCTTCACCGCACGTCTGAACTACTTGAAAGTATCTGTCGTCATTCAACTTGGTCTGCCCGGTCACAAATTAAACAAGTTCAAACATCGAAATCCTATAACTGGCGAAATTCCAAGACACTGACATTCCAGACGCCGGTCTGGAACCTCAGATCGAAACCGGTCCTAGTATTTAAAGCTCTGTGCAAATAAGTGTCACGATTTGGGCTCTCTGAAAGACAAACACACATATTAGAGAATTAGACTGTAGTTCTCTGAGACCAGATACTGTTTCCACCCCATCCACGACGTTTCAGTCCGCATTTAGAAGTTTCTCTTTCAGTTCCAAAGCACAGCCAGTTCAGGTTGAATCAGGTGTGGGACCATGCATCCACACAGGGGATTCAATATGATCTGGCTCTGAAGTTGTTGTCTTATTGACACTTGACAGGGATCACAGAGTCCTTGAGAGGCATCACCTATTCTGCAACAAACGCAGTGCAAACAGTTGACATTTCGAGCACTGATTACCAAACTAACATAGTAAGATTGATTATACATGATCTAGGTGACTGTTAGCAAATTTCTGACGGTTTCACTTCAGACTATCTAAATACAGCTTCAACCTTCACAGCATTTTCAAGTTCTTCGAACACAAACAGAATCAAAAATGTGAAAACCGAGACATATTTAGCACCTCCATGTGATAGCATTGGATTTCTGTTAGCATCATTCCAGTTGGCCAGTTGCATTACCTGAATATATCTGAAACCAATATACCAATTGGCAAGATGGCTGCAAGAATCACATCTCTCTGAAGCATGAGGTTCCGATGATTGTTCAATTCTGCGAGCTCCTGTCATCCCTGAGAGGTGGTTAAGTTGTAACACTAGTCAATTGCAGAAATTGAATTAGATTACCTCGCTACCAATGGTAACTGCTCAACTTACGATGTTTGCACAATCTGTAACTGGCGAGGACAGTAGCATCTCGGATTACAAGCCAACCTAGATCGACATCCACAATTTGCTATCCCCTTAGACTTATGCTTCACGACGTACTATTGACCGCAGGCATTGCAAACAGCGCATTTTAGCAAGTGAAAGGGGATCAACCTACAAACCTGCCAACCAACAAAACACTTCCCAGTCACTATATTCATAGAAATGACTCATTCAATTACAATTTCCTCACTCGAAACTCGTCCACGATAGTTTACCTTAGGACCAAGTAGAAGCATACCACACATTGAATACGATCGCCGATTCTTCAACATGCCTAAATTGATCTCCGGACTCGCTGCATGAATCGATCTATGTTCCCCATTTTCTCTGCAATTCAAAAACACTGAAATCAGTTATAATAAACACGGACTAACAGGGTAGATGGGGCTCATCTTTTGGAATTGAAATCATTAGTGCCTCTGTTTTCAAGATACTAACAAACTGAAAAACACATGAAAGTAGAATTGATCAACTCGTTTTTAGTCTGAGCGTAGATCGAGAAACAGTGCAACCCTAATAAACTTCAGATGGGGCGGTTTGATGATAGACTGGTCGACAACGTGGTTTTGAGGCATCAGTGCTGTGACTGCCGTCCTAGGATTTCAGTACCCTCGAGAGTAGTGAGAACCCGTTGTCTTGGGCGTTGGTAGACTATCCGATCCGGTCCAGTCCTGATTGGGCATTAAACTTCAATCTCGTCGAGAGCGGTTCAATTACTTCTGACGAAACCCCAAGTGTACATATTTGTACCCGCTACATTCCGCAGTTCTGAATGCACGGAGACGTTACGACATAATCCTAGCTTTCCATGGTACACATTCCATAGTCAGGAAAGCTCAAAAGGCTCGCAGACACGACATTCGAGGGTGCTCGTTACATACTAACCTAACAGAAAGTGCCGCAACTGCAGTTTACTCGGGGTACAAAACCCTTGGCACCCTTGCCCATGCTGAGCCTTCAGTTGAGCGGCTTATCCGCAAAGCATGTGTGGTGCTGGTTAATATATATTGGTGAACACGTTGGATGCTTGCTCACGGAGCGCCAGCTAGCAGCTGATCCGTACGTGAGTGATCAAAGTTTCTGCAGGATCATACCACAAAGTGTAACCCAACACTCCGACTTCAGAAAGTGCTAAGCTGTAACATGCTTAGGAAACAACGGCACCACGGTTGCATGGACCCACGTTACCTGAAAGACTTGTCCTCATACCCTTCAACTTGTCCTCGGCAGGGCAAGTGTAGTTTGCACACGGAGCTTTCCAACCCGAAGCTAGTGCACCAGTGCACGGAACCGTTACAGAAGTTTCCGGCTATCGAATTCGTCTCTGTGGTTGCTCTCTCTCCAGATTGATCCCTAAACCTTCCGGCCGTTTGCATAATCCTTCCAGCACTGGAACACTTGCGCACGGATTATTTAGCTTACATTATGCTGCCGTGTCGCACGGCCGAGATTGAAACAGTACTGAACCCTCACGGTGGCATATGTATCTGTCTCTGCTCAACCACGGGGCTGAACTCCTCCATGGGCAGCAGCACCTGCGAAGGCACGCACCTGATTGTTGGCCCGATAGTTGGATTCCTCGATCAAACTCCAAGCCATCCCACTTCCTGCTTGGGTGCGGAAGCTCTGGGCATGCGACTGTGTGGACTCCCAAGCTAAGTGCGTCCCAAGGAGGTCATCGTCACCACTGCTCAACTAGGGAGAGAGTGGGCATGCATGCACGCGCGTACGCACTTGCCGATCGATCCATCCAAATTAGTAAAGGTGGAGTTGTAAAGATGATGGCTGGCGCACACCGGCAGTCCGGCACTGGACTTCCTGCACCACCTCCAGGCAACTGCGCTGCGAGACGTCCAATGCTCTGGCACTTACACACGAAGTGAAGTTAGCGCAGAAGTCGAGATGAAGGCCGACTTGCCGCCGAAGAAGCCAGAACGCCCGAAGCGTACTATTGTGCACCTTCGGTCTGTAGGGCAGAGATCGTTAGAAAACGAGTGAACTTAAGCTTTCGTCAGACGAGCGGGCAGGACGCCTTGACTGTCCTCTCCCATAACTCAGTGATCCAGAAATCGCGCTCTTATTCCCCTCATGAATACTTAACGACAACCTGCTGAGGATAATATGACGTACCACAGATTTTTCTTCATATCAAGTAAACAAGCAGCTACAGTACTGTACAATACAAGTATTTACACTACTGTGCAGTACAGTACAATAGGAGAGGCTCGCTATAAAAATCTGTCCCTTTCCTAGAAAACTGTAATTTTTGCTTCCCGCCATGAAAATTTGTCCCTTTCCGAGAAAACTATAATTTACTATAGAGCTAAAATAGTGTTAGAATGGATGAATAATCTTCTAACACTAACCTTGCGAATCACAATTAGTGTTATCTCTACAAATTAGTGTTACCAACACTATTTACCAATTTTAGTGTAGTCATTATGTGAAAAAACCTCCATGTAGAACTGACTCCCTTCTCTCCTCAAGTAAGTTAAGACTAAAGTAAGAGGTACCATCTAAGGGTTGAAACCGAATTTCAGGGAGGTAAAACTTCTATAAATATTTTTCAGTAAGTTTTCCTTGAAAGACAAATAGAATTGTCATCTAACCCAAGTCATTTCATATTTTTTTGAGCTTGGTGGAATTAATTATAAAATTCTGAAGTTCAAGTGGCATAGGGCTCTAAAATGGAGCACCTCCTAAAATGTAAACAATTTGTACATTATTAAGCCTATCAAAAAACAATATATACAAACTATATATATGGAACTAGTCATAAAACATGAATGTTCTATGACATTCAAACTTCTCCATATGATTTTTGCTTCCCCCCTTTACGTTGATTTTGTACTCTATAGGTCATTCCAAATTGAAGCCTTAAAATGGCAGGGTAAGGGGGTGCTCCATTTTAGTGCCCGCTCCATGTAAGGACCTCCTACCTTAGTAAGCCCTATATCATTGCTACAACCAAAACTAAAGTAAAAATAATTTTCTAATCTTTTAGAACCAAAAATAAATCAAAAATCCATAACTTTCTCACCATAGGTCAAAATGCCACGAAACAAAGCTTGTGCATCCTTCTTTACCAAAGACTTTCCAATAGTATCAAAAACATGATCAGGGGACGCACGAGCCAAGAGATCTCAACATGACAAACAAAACAAAACAACCTGTCTTTACTTTTAAGGTATAGATAGGTACACTAAAATCTATATTGAGTGTCATCTACACTAATTGATTTTGAAACACTATAATTTTTGTTTTTGGGTGATTGCAAGAAACACTTGTCTTATTTGTTGCATTTGGCTGATTTTTTCGAGTTACTTTAAAATTAGAAAATTAATTTTTTTTTAAATTTAAAAATATGAATAGTGTATATACCTTTAAGATGAAGGTTTTCACCGAAGGAAATGGACAGAAAAATTCTCTAAGTAGGAGAACTTGAAAAGTGCCAAACCTCCAAAGAATACGTACCTTCATGTTTTAATTAGGTAAAATTAGTAAAAATATATCTTTTCAAAAAATAAAAAGTGTCCATTTGCAAAAACTTTATGGAGATGGTCATTCACAAAAAAACCACCAAAATAATATTTTATATGTTTCAAAATACAAGCAAAAGGGAGCTCACTTTGTAGACCTCTACACCTCACAAAATTAACTTAAAAAAAAAATCCTTTCCTGGAGAGCTAGAAGTCTACTAGAAGACCATCTCATCCAAATTTCATGTTAAAATCATTAAAAAAAGGTATAGCTCAGGTATTAAAAATCCCTAAACTACCAAGTGTGACATCCAATTGGGGTCTATTTTTGGATAATAAAATATTTTGGAAAATTATGAAAAAATTATGGAAAGTTTATGATAGTTATGAGTACCTTCTCTACAAATCTTGAGTCAATTGAAGCTAAAACACAAAAGTTATGGCGAAAAATTAAATCAGAATGCAATGTGTGACACAAAATAGGACAAGTGTTTCTTGCAATCACCCTTTTGGCACATATATTTCTCTTTCATAAATGAAATTATCTTTAAAAAATTAATAAGCATGGGCGACACAAAATTCAATTTTTTATGCAACTAAGGTGAAAACATCCAAGACCGTCAATGCACCTATTCTACATATACCTTTTAGTAAATTTTCCATGAAGAATCAGTATCTATCTCAAGTTATTCTATATTTTATGGAATTTTCGTAGTTAACCTTAGAGTGCTCCGTTGTCCAATTTTTGGATGATGTATAGATTGAAAATGAGATTTATTTGTCATTACAATTTAGATTAAAGTCATCCAAATTCATTTAGATAATTTATAATGTTATGGTTCTATCCAAGGATTGAATTTGGTATTACTAGAAGACATATTTTTCTACAATTACAAATGTGGAAGTATGTCACGTGATTGATTTCTGTTGACTCTAGTTTAAACTTGGAATTGCAAAAATGAGGTCATAGAATCAAAAAACTAAAAGATTTCAAAAGATCACAATGTCAAGAGAATCTCCTTTCAAATTGATTCTAATAAAATTTACTCAAAAAATGAAAATATTTTGTGTGTAATTGAATTTTCCTATCAAAATTTATAGAAAAATATTGGTCATAGCATTGGTGAATCTAATTATATGGATAGAATCTAATACTAAAACTCTAAAACTTTCATTGGCATCTCAATTCCAAATTATTCTTCCAAATAGTACTCTATGATGATTTTTCCAAAATCATCAATTCTAGAGATGAATCTAGATGCATAAGAATTATAGCATCTTCAATCCTACCCATATATTGTCCTTCTAATTGTATTTTTAACTTTTGAATGGTATATAATTACAACTTGAAATTTATATCATTAAAGGTAGTCACACCTTCTTCATAGTCCTAAACTTCTCTAGACAATAGGGTTGTGTCACATTTAGGTTGGTTTCTAATTAGTCCTTAGCAAGAGAATATTTTTGTTGTTTGTAGTCTTCCTTGCATCCATTCTTGTTGGCTCCACATGGGTATTATGAAGCATTTGAGAGTGAATTTTGTTATCTAAAGCTCTAAAATTTCACCCTAAAGGTTGTTTATTTCAATCTTAGAGGTTGCTAATCTAATAACACAAATAAAACCATTTTCACATTTTCAATTCTCCATGCTTGACATGTCAAAAAGGATTGTTATACCTTCTTCACCTATAACTACTTCCTATGGGCTCTTGTAAGCAAGGTAAAGATCAAAGATTGTAGAGGTCTTAGCAAATTATAGGTACCCAAATTAAATTAGTCATTGACACTCCACATTTGGCTACATTTAAAGTCAACTTGAAGAACCTATGATTGGATTCATTAAAACACACACACACACACACACACAAATATATATATATATATATATTTGATTGAAGAAATTTTGGACCTCTAAATATGAAAAAACTTTAGGGTTTTGGTACATGAAAAGTTGTTGTAATAAAATTTTAGGCTACTTGAAAGTAAGAAATGATTGACTTTTGCAATGAAAAATTCTAAAAAAATATTTTTTTACATGAATTTTTGGCCATGTCTTTGATAGTAGATGATTATAATAACCAATTTATATAGAGGCATTAGTGAGGAGGTATATATTAGTTAGTTTTCCTATGTAAATTGTTATGACTAATGATATACCAATTAGAGAATAGATTCACTTTTGATTAATAAAGGTTCATGCCTACATTCCATAGAAAAATCCCTATAAAAGCTCTACTTCTAATGCAAAGTTAGAGCTACAATGAACAAAGACCCTTAATTTTTGCATACCCAACTATAGAATTGTGCATTAGTCTTATATCAATGATGCTAGTATGTGAGCATAGAAGTATGAGCCTTGAGCCTATGTATAAGTAAGTATTATACTCTCATTGAAGGTGTTTATAATATAAACACCTATAATATAGGTGTTTAAAACATAGATACACTATAACCATTGAAGGTGTCTATAATACAGACACCTATACTATAGGTCTATAGAATTCTAGGCTCATAGGCTCACACTTTCTATGCTCACATACTAGCAACCGTGGTCTTGTATAAGAATGTGTGGGAAAATTTCTCAAACTTAGACCAAAGTAGATTGTAAATACTAATATTCAAATTGAAAAGTAGAGAATTTGTTACTTTGCTACAATAGATGCCAATTTTGTTTTACTTCCAACAAAATTTATCTAGAAATTGTTTGAAGGAATTTAATTTCATCCAAATGCAAGCACCCCTTAAATGGTTGCTATAAGAAAAAAATACCCTGCATATAGGACATTCCCAACAACAATAACATTGCATGATATAAATTATTGTTAGGAAATTGACATAATAAGATGAACATATGGAATGAAAATAATGGATGTTGGATGAAATTTTTTTAATGCCTAATTATGTGAGCAAAACCCTATAATTGGGCATTACAATCTAATTGTGAAATAAAACCTATCCACAAAATGAACTATGATGCAATATTGTAGACACATCTTGTGAGTGGTTTACAACTACGTACGCAATCTTGTGTGATAGAACCAAACACTCAAGCTGGTATGTACCAAAGTTTTGAAATTGTAGGAAAGAGTAAGCCTACACTAAATAGTGAAATTAGATTGCCCCTCAATAATTTCTCAACAATTCACACTATATAAATATGTATTGTTTTTAAGAAAATAATACACTACTTTTGAATTAGTTATTGGTATACTATGAACTCGTGAACATCTGTGTATACAAATGGAAGTATTTGTAGAAATATTTCTCAACATTAATGGTTCATAGAGTGTGTTTTTTGGAATACAATACACTATAGTACAAAGGCAAATTATAGTATATTAAATAGTGAAATTAGGTGACTTTTAGAATTAAATTGCCTTATTGCAAGAAAGTTACTCTATAAGCCATTAAAATCAAGAATATTTCCACAAATACTATACATTGAGGTTAATGAGTTGCAACTAAATCAATAACTAATTCAAAAGTAATGCATTCTTGTATAGTAACAATAAATATTTACATAGGTGTATGTTTTTTTTTTTAAACAAATGGAATTCCATTGCAAAACACAGAGTACAAAGTAGCCAAGCCAATAGGTTGGACAAAAGTGTAGAAGAGAAAGAAGCTAGAAGAATAAGCAAGGGTCAAGCCCTTACCTCGTCCAAATAATACTGTCACTAGCTCTAGAAGCTAACATCGGGGAGTGAATCCAAATAGCATCAAAGTTAAGCCAAATCTTGTTGGCTTGTTGTGGGTGGCGTTGGGCATGTCGTTTGGCCTTGAGATAAGCTGCCCTTCTAGAGTCAAGAAGAACCTCCTATAAAACAGATTGGATGCATGTCAAAGGCCAACACTCATTAGGAAATACGGTTTTGTTCCGAGATAGCCAAATGATCCATAGTGTGGCTCCTCTAAGCCAACATGCCATATAGTTCTAAAGATATAGAATCTCCTCGGCAAACATAGGTGGAATTTGGAGAAATTATTGAGGGGCAACCCAATTTCACTTGTTTGGTGTACAGGAGGTTCTATCTTGGCGACCAACTCGTCCCCACTGGCCCACTTCAACTGATACCGGTATCCCTTCCCTTTTTTAATAGAAATCATTCCGTTGGCAGATCCCCCGAGTCGCGGGGGGATCCCGGATGGCGAGGGGAGCATGTCGGCTCCCATACAGGATCAACGAATGTGCTCCACTTAAATTAGACCCGAAGCGGTGAGTGGTCTCAGTCTTTTTCCAAGCTGCCCGGGGCAGGTTATTATTACATGCAGTGAGTAGGTCAACATTCACAACACAATTTATTAACCCCTTAAGTTTTTTCACTATGTTTTTAAAAAAAAACGCTCCAAAATTGTCATTTTTAGGACAAGTATCAAAATTTTGAAAATAAACATTTTCTCACACACATGGCAGTACTAGGATCTTGTGGTAAGCTTGTTTGGAAATATGTGAAAAAAGTTTTAGGAACTACTATCGTATCGATTGTAAGGTAATAGCATTTAAATAGAAATGAGCCTTTGCAAAAAAATTGGATAGCTGCACTTCACAAGGTCGCATCTGCATGAAAAAATGTCCAAAATGGTAGCTCTTCATTGGATTCATACTTCAAGGCAAGTTGGCTAAATATTTGAAAATTTTCAAATCATTTCAAATTGTATAGCATGTAAGAAGTAATGGTAAGTAGATAGAAGTAGAAAATGATGCAGAATACTAAATTGTTGATGATATGTTTAAGGAATTGAAGGATGCCAATTCCATTGGTTGTAATGTAATAATAAACAATCAAAATCCTACAAATTTTTTTCAAGAGATATTAAAAATTGAGCCAAATAAAGGACTTCAAAGTTTATTTTAGAAATATAGAATCCATGATTGCCCACAAACTAAAACTCCTAATAAGTTTCATGTCATTAATCAAAATAGAATGATTCAAAGCTTTCCCTACATGCATAAATCTACAAAACTAATTTCAAATTTTTATTGTTCAAAAAAGTGATCTTTTTAATTTACCACGAGTGCCCAAATGAAGAAAAAAACTACTTATCATGCAATAACTTTAAAGTCATGTACTCTAAAGTTGTGAAAATTGTTGCACCTTAAAGATATTCCTTGTCTATATAATAAATTTAAAGAAAAACAAATAAAAACTGCATTGGTAGTCAGTTGTTTTAAATTTCCATATTGCCAATAAACATAGCTTAGTCCTTCGCGGATTATTATATTATTAAAGATAGAAAGAACTAAAACCATTAGATGAAATTTGAGGGCAAGAAAAGCTTGTTTTAGGATAGTTCCCTATATTGTCTAGAAACTCTGAACTAGCCTTGACAGCCTCATTTTTTGAACTTTCAAGAAAAACAAACAAAAAATTGAAAAAATTATCAATAAATTGAAAACTGAACTAAATGAATTCATTATTAAAATAATTAATTAATTAAATTAGTATATGATGTACCATTGTTTCTAGAGTTTCTACAATCCAAGAGCTTGTAGTCTCTCCTTGCCCTCAAATTCATCTAATATATTCATTTAACCTTTCAAGGACATTGCAAGCCCAATAGGCATTTTGAAAGTCAACCAAACTCATATGATATTTTCACATAGTTCTTGATATTAAATGTTTTTAAGCTTAACTAAGAAAATGTAGTTCTAATATGTTGGTTTTTATTATTCTATTTTGCCTTTTTCAAAATAATAAAAATTTTGCCATTCTTTGAAGACAATATCTTAAAAGCTCAAAATACACTACTTTTGAACTTTTCTATCAAATTAATCTTGGTATGAACTCAAAGTATATACCAATTATACCAATATGTTTTTCACTATCAATTCTATTTAAAAAAAAATTCATACTCCCTCCATTTTGAAATAAATCCATGATTTCTTAGAAATGGTGCTCTTACTTTTAAGGGATTGCATATTGTTCTTGTAACTTCTAACAAACCCCACTTGGTGCATGAAAACAAAAGTCAATAGTGAAGTAATGTATGTTGAAAATAAACAGCAAAATCAATAATTTTTTTCCCTTTTTGGAAATGCTCTAGTGGTATTAACTTTGATCATTTGCTGAGCAACATTGTTGTAGTGTTGTTTGTTGATGTCTTTTGTAATCAATTCTAACAATATCTTATGATTCAACTTTAGAAAATTTTCAATAAGAGATGTAGTTGTGGATTGAATTTTTTGCCTTTGATTAGTTATAGGTTTCATTTTCATTCGCTTTTGGAAGGACTAAATCGTTAAATAGTCTGAGGCATGGTATCAATGGATGATTTTTGCTTTAGGATGCTAAAACTAGCTTTAGTTGTTGTCCATCACATTGTGGAGAGCTAATTTCAAATTCAATTTGAAACAAGAGTATGGGAGTCATTGTAGATGAAATCAAAACTATGGTTGAGGATTATTTTTTACTTATAGATGAATGAAAATCATAAGTTAAAAGTAAATAAAACATATTATTTCTTTTTGGATATTTGTAAAGTCAAAACTTATAGAGACCTTGCAATATTTGGTAGGTGCATGTTTGAAAGGTTTCAAAAAGGTTCAAAACCATTTTCTTAAAGGTTCTATTATTTTACAATTCATATTGAGCCATGTATAAAATTGAAGACATTCTATATATAAATGATCCAAAATATATTTTGAACTCTTTAAGAGACCCTAATTTTAAAAGGGGTTGATGGATACATTTTCTTTATGAGAGCATCTCCAAAGGTTTGTCAAATTTTCAAATAAATAAAATATGGTGTCAAGTGATCTAAACCTTGATTTTTATCAATTCAAAATTTTCTTTCAATACAAAAAACTGATTAGTTTAACTTCCAACCATCAGCAAATCTCTTAATGTGCAAAAACAAAACAAAATTCATATGAATAAAAACGATGCCAATGTGTTATTTTCAATGTTAACCCCTAAACGTATTTGACTATGTTTTGCTAAAAATACTCAAAAACTGCCACTTCTAGTACAAGACCAAAATATTTAAAAAAAACACATTTTAAGACACATGGAACCATTGGATCTTATAGTAAACTAGTTTGAGAATATTTGGGAAAAATTTCAGAAATTTCCACCATGTAGATTGCAAGATAATAGTCCTTGAATTGTCAAAAATGCATTTTTTGACCCTGGAAAAATCCGGGCAGCTGCACTTCAGTAGCTCATTTTTGTATAAAAAAAAGTCCAAAATGGTTTTTATGCTTTGAAATCATTTTCTTAGTCAAGTTAACTACATGCCTAAAAATTTTCAAATCATTAGGAATTGTACAACATGTAGAAAACAATTAGTAAGTAGAAAGAGGTAGAAAATGATTCAAAATACTAAAATAGTAATAATTAATTTTTGAAATTGAAAATTTACAATCTCAATGGTTGCAATGTTGTAACAGAAAATCTTCACCTAATTTTTTTATCATTTTTCAAAAATTTCAAAAATTGAGTAAAATAATGGACTTCAAGTTTATTTTGGAGTAGAGATTCCATAACTTCCCACAAACTACCTTCAAACTAAAACTCCCATAACTTTCATCTCATAAATCAAAATGGAATAATTAAAAACTTTTGAAGTAGATAGAAATCTAAAGAACAAATTTCAAAGTTAAAAGTTAAAAAAAAGTGATTTTTGAAGAAGTTTTTTTAGCTGCATGGGTTGCTTGCCGAGTAAGATAAATCACATATCATGCAATAACTTTTTATCCATGTTGTCAAAAGTTATGAAAATTGTTGGGCCTTAAAGCTTCTCCTTGGATACACGTTGTGTGAAAATTTCAAAGAAAAAAAATAGAAATTCCATTCGTAGTGAGTTGCCCAAAATTGCTATGTTGCCAAAAAAATGCAGTTTGAGCATTTAGGGGTTAATAGTAACATGTGATAGAGTTGCAAACACCAATGGAGATGCAATATTTGCCATACCAAGTAAAAGTTTGTTAGAAGAAATTTGGCCTTCAAAATATTCCTTGGAGTGGCCTTGATTTAAGGTGCCCTCTAGAATGGCCCTCATGGGATTTGAATGTGTACTTGTCATTTGAGTCCTTGGTATTATGAGTGAATTTTTTTTATTTTGAGAGGTTCATGGATACTTAATGAAATTCATATTTAGTTTGTAGTGTTCATATTTGTGTACTTAGGCTATCACATCTAGCCTTCAATAGATAGTTTTGCATGTCAACTCTTAAAAGGTGTCTTTCAGGGTTCAAATTTTTCCTAATGTTAGTACGACAATGCATTTATTGTTCATTTTTCATCCAAACAACATCAAAATATTTAGGTTGGAATGTCAAACCACTAAATATGCTTTGAATGGTCTTTCTTCAACTCCATATTACAGAGAGAAATCTTTTCATGAGTACATATTTACTTGCTTTGTTTACAAAGATAAATAAAGTTGACCTTGAGAACACCTTTATCCCCTACAATTCTTTCATGGTTAGAGGCCCAAAACTACTTCAACATACTTGTGTCCAAAGCAAGGCTAAAATCTTCATCTATATTAAATTTTCAATAAATTCAACCATTGAATCCTTTCATTAATTTGTTCAAGTACATCTTTTCAAAAATTTAGAGTGAACTTTCCCACTCATTGCAAATTCAATGTACATAAACTTCAATATGTAGGCTTTTCTAGCTCTTCCCTCATATGAAGTTCAATCTTTCAACATTCTTAGCAAAAAAGCATGTATGTCCTATAGCTTCTGTGTATTAGTCAATATGTTGGAAAATGTGTTGAGGTTGTACTGAAAAAGGAAAAAAAAGATAACTTCTATATTCAACTTTAAGAAAAATTATTAAATAAGAAACATAAAATCAAAGAAAAAATTAAATTGAATGCAAAAGATGACTTTTTATGTCTTCTCTACCTTCATTTCTTGCAAAATTGAATTCCTTGTAACTTTCACCTCATTATTTGGAAATAAGTAAGGTAGGGGGTTGTAATTGCAACCCTGTCTCTAAATGCGATTTGGTAGATTTTGCCTCTAACATGTACCGGAAGTGTACATTTCAGGAAGGGGTCGCTTTTAGAAACCACTGTGTTTTCAACTTCAAAAATTCATAACTAATTCCATGAAGGTTTAAAAAATATGAAACGACTTGGGTTAAATGCCAATTCCATTTTTCTTACCACGAAAATGTACTAAAAATTGTTTTAAGGAGATTAGCTTCCCCAAAATGCAAATCAGCTGGTAAAGGGTCGCTTTTAAATATTTTTGAGTAGGTATAAATCAATACAGTTTTAAAAAATGAATTATTGTTTTCTTACGGAGTATTTTGTGGCGTCGGGTACTATGTTATCCCAGGGTTTAGGGTTTGCAGGGGCATGCGTATGTCTGGCTTTTGGTAGTGGAGAATTTGGCTCTTCGTAATTTAGGGTTTCTCTTCAGTTCTCGTTTCCGATTACTTGTTTGTTTGCTATTTTTTTGTTTTGATTAGAAGCTCAATGGCAGGTGCTGCGCCTACTTGGACGAGGAGATTGGCTATTCAGCTGGTGCGAGGGCTGCCCGGAACGAGGATTGTGCATCGAGGGACAGTGCGGGCTCTGGGACTTCGGAGACGCCACCAGACGGTCTTCCGTGACAATACGCCGTCGATTTGTGGAATGATTAACCAGGTTCGTTCTTTCTACTCCGTATGTCTCAAGGAAAATCATTGTTTATGAATTCTGTAAGAGAGCACGCATGGAGATTAGCATGAGTTTTGTGTAATATTCAGATATTCTGTCTTGTGGACTTCAAGTGAGATGTCTGGATCCGAGCGAGTTCGCCAGTTTAAAATGCTGCCTGAACCCTGAACCCTGAACCCTAACCCCCCTAAACCCGTAAAACACTAATTCATGTTGGAGTTCAAACAGAATTGGCCAAAAAAATTAGGTTTAGCTGTTGATGCCCTTGCATCTTAATTTGGTACCGTGATGGTAATCGATTTTCATCGTTTTCTAAAACTCTGCAGGTGAAGAGGCTATTAGCAGTGGAGACTGTTGAGATGTACAATGCGCGGTTAGAAGCTGAAGCGAGAAGGAAAGCAGTGAGACCTCCGCACGTCATTCGCCACAGTTCTTCGAAGTGATGCGATGACGGACGATTTTTTCTTACAGCAATTATTTACAGGGTAGAGTCCAGAAGCCCTAATTCTCCAGAGGTGATAGAGCGGGGGTGGGGGGTGGGGGGTGGGTTTAAATCATTGATCACATATGCAGCTTGCTTTATAGCTATTGATGCGCTTGCACTTTTTGCTGAACTGCAGCACCTAAACCTAATAAGACTCATTGCATTGTGCAAAGAAATAGCTGCCATCTATCGAGTACCCCAGTCCTTGGAATTGCAAGTCATTTTGCTAGGAACTCATGTCAACATGATTGCTACCTGATGAACCCGCTCATGCAGAAGCACTGTTAAGTTTCAGAATACGATTCGCGACACTGTAAGCCTTTTAGCCAATATGTATGAGAGTGACTTTTGGGAGATCAGTAAAGAGCTGTGGAAGGATCAGTACACTTCGGGTTTGGGTAGAAGAAACAAACCCGTTTTGGGTCAAATTGTGATCACTATGTATGCATTTCGTATGCAATTGCAAAGTGGGAGGTTGTCATAATCCCATCTTCATTTGAAGATGAGTGGCCATAAACATGTAGCCAAGTCATGCTTTCATCACTTGCTAAGAAGTCCAACCAAAGCGGATGATTAGATAAGTAGCTATTGGTAACAAGTTCAGTAAAGAATGCGGGGTCATGTCCCTTCCGGTTTTAGTGTTCTATGCCTTATTATTACCAAAAGTTTTGAATCCAGGAAATTTTCAGGTACAAGATTTATTTTCATGAATAAGAAACTTGACAATAGCTCATGAGCATCGAACTGCTCAGGGAAATTAGCACATGATCAATCTGTTCCATCTCTTGTAAGTAAGAGTCTCCATAGAAACAGTGCAGGCAATATTGATTGATCCAGCAGGGCGCATTCATGACAATAGGACAACCCAATGCTATTGGTCACCCAATTCTTGTCATGTATTGATTGTTCTCCCATTTGTGTTAGTTGCGTATCCATTACCACAACCTAAGCAATCTTTTAGCATCATGACAATGTACTTGGGGGATACATTAATGTGTGGTTTAGCATGTGTCTTCCTATGCTTTACCAATTTTGTCTCAAGAAAATTTGAAAAATTAATCTTAGAAAATTCATTTCTTGCCAAGAATTTTTTTATTCTATGTGCAAATAAATTTTGTTAAGCTTTTCAATCTCTAGAAAATACATGATTCAAAGAATAGCTTCTCTAAGGTGTTTAGATATCAAATGTACTTGGTAATGGGTATGTTTATTATATCATGGTGCTAATATAGGTGACCCATTGTCAATGAATTAAATTTAAAGTTTGTAGAACTCTACTCGTTAGAAGAGT
The DNA here is from genome assembly GCA_947034885.2 of Thuidium tamariscinum. Lineage (NCBI taxonomy): Eukaryota > Viridiplantae > Streptophyta > Bryopsida > Hypnales > Thuidiaceae > Thuidium > Thuidium tamariscinum. The sequence continues at coordinate 13,716,808 of OX344752.2, read as the reverse complement.
TACTTTGGTAAATCACTAGTTGTTGTTTTTCAAAAAATTTAGATAAATTTGAATCATAGGGGATTTTTTATAATGAATGTGTTTATTCAGTAAGTATTTTAGATGCACTTCACTTTGTCTCCTCAACTCTTAATTTTTGAAAATCTATTGAGGTTGAAGTCTTACTTTTTTGGGTTGTAAAAGTGTTGTAAAAATTATCATAGCTAGAACTTGTGACTTTCATGCTTTGTATTGTAACATTCAGTTCTAAATCTTATATTACTTACCAACAATTTAAGCATTTTTCAACTTGATCATTTATTTTGGAAATCTCAACTAATGATTGTAAGCAACATATTGAGGTAGAAAGGATATGCTAATCAAAAATTTTAGAGTTCATTATTCTAGATTTAGAATTTAAAGTAGGCAAGTCATTTTGTTCTTGGTTTTAAAATTGATTTGAATACAAAAATTGCATTACTATGTCTCCAAAATTCATTAGAGGGATGCTTGTGTAAATCACTTGTACTATTTGTTGAATTTGGGCAAAGATTAGCCTTATTGATTACAAGTACTACAAAAATTCTTGACATGTGTCAAGAGATTTATCCTAATTTATGTATCGATAAAAATCTTAATTTATAGATATTTTATCCATGACATGTGTCAATAGAAGTAGTTAAAGGTCTTGTTGTAAGTGTGATTGGACTACTTGCAACTACTTGAAAGAACTATGAGAGTATATGTGTGGACTATTTTCTTTACACAAAATGCATGAGCATATTGTACAAGGTTTAACTATTTATAATTTTCTAATAAATTACTAAGTATATATAAATGCTTAAACTAAAAAAATATCATTCTCAAGACCTTTTCAAATATTATATCGATTACTGCCATGTAAAATAATGTATTTAGTATTTTATTGATCTTTTGGAAGATTATGTATATTATAGGTGTTAAACTATCTTTTAGTGATGACTACTAGCACAATAATTTAGAGTACTTTGAAGTCCAAAATCAATTAATTTGAAGTTGTGACACTTAAAAGAAAAACTACTTTTACATATAAATTTATGTTTGAGTTTATTTTTATTAAGGGTCCCTTCAGGAGATTTGAACACTCTTCTAAAGGGGAACCCGATGAATTTGTACAAGGGAAGCAAGGAACAAGAGATTCTAGCTTTTGGTATAGGTATATGAGTCTGTATGTATTTGAGTCTATGTTGTTATTTGTGAAACTTTGTTGAAATCGAATGTTTCAAGTGGTTGCAATGCACAGAGTTGGGAATCGTTGCTATGCTATTCAAAGAAAAGCTCGTGGATAAATTATTTGTTTATTTTTATAGAAACCAAGACTACAATGAAGGAAGTCATGTTCATTGAAATTCTTACTTATATTGGCTCTATACTTCAACAAATTAGGAGTAAAACATATCAAATTCTCAATATATAAATTATAATAGTACAAGTGTTTCTTCTATGCAAACAAAGACACTATTTATTAAAAACTCCAAATTATTTTTGTCAATTTTTGCTAATTGACCTATTTTGGATATACTTTGTTCTAATACCATTGTAACTATATCAATTTCAAGATTATACTAAAGTTTTTTTTAAATAATCTTTGTCTTGAATCATTTAACCATGAAGTCACCTCCAATACCAATGTCTTGTTCTAAATACATATAGTAAATTTTTACAATAGAAATAAAATAAAATAACTTATAGTAATATCTTTCTATGCCTCAAAATTCTTTTAGGCCTCCCTACTACACTCAACTTTTTTTTTTTATAAATAAATTCTAAAATGATTATAGCCTTTTAATTTTGTATTAAAATTTAGATGAATGGATATTTTAATCCTACACATGTATAGATATTAGCAAACATTATTTATTGTCATTAGAACCAAAAATTTTAGTCCCTTATCTATAAATATAATGTATTATGTGACAAATGAAATATTTATATGAATCTAAATGTTAATTTCAATATATGAGTCTAATTTAAAAATAAATAATCACTTTTAAATATTGACATATTTACAAATTCAATTTTTTTTAATAAATTCTTAAATATAGACAAAATCATAAAATATTAAATGCAATTGAATTTTTGATGATACAATCAAAGATTTCTATTCTTGTAATCTCCTAAAACTTAGGTTTATTAGTTGCTCAAAAAGGTTTATGATTGTGAATTGTATGCTTAAAATCACTATTCATTATTAATCATATCAAGCCAATATGATTTAATAATGAAAATTTTCAATGCAATCAAATTAACACTTGATATAAAATAATTTTATAACATATACAATCAATATAATTGAAAACCTTTTATTTACAAAAAATTTATGCAACTTAAATACTTTAAAATTTTCAAATCAAATTTCATTTTGAAGTTTGTTACAAAAAATACAAAAATATTTTTTGAATTTCATCATCAAACAATAAATTATCACAAGATTACATCATTAGTGTCCCAAACATTATGGCTTTAGCATACAATTTGCCACCAAAAACAAGAGTATGTCATAAAAATGTAGTTGTTCAAAATATTGATCCTGAATATTTTTTATATGACCATCCAGTTTGTCCACGAAACATTCCTTTTGTTCTCATTGTCCTTTCTGGTTGGGGAGAAGGAAAGCAAGATGAATACAATGCAATAAATAAATCTGATTGCATTGCAATTAAGACACTACGAAATATTTATCCATATAGATGGCGGACTTTGAAAGCTCATGGAGAATGGGTGGGATTGCCAAAGAATACAGATACTGGAAACGGTGAAGTTGGAAATAATACAATGGGATGTGGCAAAATTGTTATTCAAAGGTTTGCAATCAATTGCTAATATCTTTTTTGTCAAATATATATTGTATGTTATCAAGAATTTAGAGTTATTTATACATAAAGTCTAAGTATATTTATTTTGAATTTTTAAACTATTAACATTGAATGCAACAAATTAGGATTCAAACTATATAAAGATCTTTAATAGGGCAACTCTTGTAGATAATGCAATAGCTAATGGAAGTATTTACAAAAGCCAAGGATGGTTATATGCAAAAGAAGGTTGGATATATGGTGGAACATTGCATTTGTTGGGACTTCTTAGTGATGGAGGAGTGCATTCAAGATATGATCAACTTCAACATATTTTTAAGACTGCAATTGATCAACAATGCAAGAAAATTCGATTTCATATTCTATTGGATGGTAGGGATGTTCATGAAGGCACTAGTATTCAATTTGTTGAGCAACTTGAAAAAGACTTAGAAGATCTACGGAAATGGGGTTGTGATGCAAGGATTGCTTCTGGTGGAGGTCGTATGTTTGTAACCATGGACCGTTATAATGTATTCTTCATTTTTTCTTGTATGTAGAGCTTTTGATTAAATGCATGGTAATAGTATGCAATATGTAGTAGTTTAGTTTAGTTTGTATTTTAAATTGAAATTTTATATACACAAATTTTATAAAAGTAAACAAGCAAAAAGAATTTAATTTAAATTTAGTTTTAAAATTGAAGTGTTGAGTTGATTTAATAATCAATGTAATACAAAATTGTTATCCAATATAATTTTATACAATGATATAAATCTAATACTAATTATTTCAATGTCTTTAGGCTGATTGGAGAATTGTAAGGCGAGGTTGGTATGCTCATGTACTTGGAGATTCACCCCATAAATTTGAAAGTGCTATAGAAGCAATCACAACTTTGAAAAATTCAGACCCTTATTGCAATGACCAATATTTACCACCATTTGTTATCATTCAAAAAAAGAATGGACAACCTTGGGGTACAATTCAAACTGCAGATGTGGTCATTAATTTCAATTTTCGAGCTGATCGCATGATTCAAATAAGTCAAGCTTTTATAGATGAAAAATTTGATAGATTTGATCGTATACGTTGGCCAAATGTGCGATATGTTGGGCTTATGCAATATGACCTTGCTACAAAACTTCCCTTTCGCTACTTGGTTGAACCTCCAAGATTTGATAAACTTGCTGGCAAATATTTAGCAGGCAATGGAATCCGAACATTTGTTGTTACGTAAGGATTCAATATTTTTTAGAAATATATATCCAATGTTATTACATGTCATGCACTTAGTTGATCTCAAATTTTATAGCATGATTTAATATCACTTCAAACTTCTCCAATCATTTAGATATTAAATGCACAATTGTATTACTTTCATTTACTACATAAATTTTAATTTTCTAAGCCTCATTTATTCACCCATTTCAAATTCTTAAGATAATATACTAGAAGATATTAAACTATTTATAAATTTGTAACAGTGAAACTCAAAAATTTGGACACATTACTTTTAATTGGAATGGAAATAATTCAGGAAAAATGCATGAGATCAATGATACTTATCAAGAAATTCAAAGTGAAAATATTAGGTTTGAATTAGAGCCAGAAATGCGAGCACTTACTATTGCTAATGTTGCACACGACGCATTGATTTCCGGATTGTATGACTTTGTAAGAGTAATGTTTGCAAATGGAGATATGGTGGGCCATACTCGCAACTTTGAAGCTACTAAAAGAGCTTGTCTAGCAGTAGATGAAGGCATTAAGGTTTGAAATTGTAAACCAAACTTTGTTCTAATTTTTTAATATAGAATTCAATTTCTTTGATTTGTTTGAATTTAAATTTTGATATTTGTTTTTTACAAGCAAATATGAAAACAAAAGTAAAACACTAATTTTTATTACAATTAAAAAGTATATTTTGATATCATCAATATTATATAGAAATATCACATATTTTATTAACATGGTTATTTGCAGTTGATATTAAATGGTGTTGAGATGTGTGGAGGAATTTATATGATTGTAGGAGATCATGGAAATTGTGATGACATGGTACAACGCGATGCTGAAGGCAATCCTCAACTTGATAGTTGTGGAAAACCCCTTCCTAAAACATGCCATTCTCTTGATGAGGTGTTTATTGTATTTTAATGACCACTCTTTTCCTTAGAATTTTAAAATGATTATTTACTATGTTTATTATAGATAATTTTGAATTTTGAATGCTAATTATTGCATACACAATTACACATGAAGTTGTAATTTATTTGAAAACCATTGAAGTTTACATGTGTTTATATAATAAAAATTTAATTTTATATAGATTTTTTCATGAATCTAAACTTAAAAATTGATGGAAGTAGAAACACCTACTTATGTTAAAAATGACTTTTCTACTTATTTCCTTGTTGCTATGAATTCTCCAATTTTACCCCATAAAATTATTAATTTAATCCAAATCAGCATTTTATTCATATTTCAGTTTTTACATTGTTATAAACTTAACTTCAAATAATTCAAATACATTAAAAAATTTCTTAATTTTTTGATTAAGTTTTCATCTTCTAATATAATTTGTGTAAAAAACTAGGTGCCGTTTGGAATTGGTGGTCCGGGTCTAAATGCAAATGTAAGATTTCGAGACAATATACAAAATGCTGGTCTAGCCAATGTAACAGCTACTTACATGAATTTATTAGGTTTTGAAGCACCATATCACTATGAACCATCTCTTCTTACTTTTGATTATAATCCTTGGCAATTTAGTGGTGTATATGAGGATTACAAGCATCCAATGGATGATCTTCGAGCTGTAATAAAAAAATGATTATTCAAAATGTAACAACACACAAACTTGATTCAATCCTTTTTTTCATTTTAAGTGCAAGATTGTGTATATAAGATATATTTTCATATGTCTTTGTAATGTGAGTTCTATTAAATATGACCAAAATTTTATATTCAATATTATATGCATTGGTTTAAAGTTTATCTAATAGATCAATAGTTTGAGGTAATTTTAATAAAATAATAAAATTTTATCCCCACATTATTATTTTCAATCTATAGTTTATACTTTAAAAATATTGTTATAACTTTTTACATGCATGATTTTAATTTTTTAAACTTTTATGTTGTGAGTAAAAAATGCAAATTTATATTGATGCAAATTTAGTTATTTTTAGAATTATATATATATATATTTTAAAAAAAAATCCAAATAAAAAAACCATAATACAAAATCTTTGATTGAATATAATTGATTCTATTTACATCTATTGTTTTATGATATTAATTGTAACATTAAAGGTATATTCATTAAAGGCTTATTCATTCCTCCAATAAATTCTTTACAATCTCAATTTTTTTTTTTTTGCTATTGGAATATATCAAAGGAAATGGTAGACCAATCAACCTTGATTGAATGGTAGAATTAGACAAGCACATTTTTTAAATAATGTATTTTTGTTCATTGATGTAAGCATTTCTTAATGTAATTTAGAAAATATTTAATACTCAAGTCTTGTAATTTTTATATCTAACAACAAACTATTTTCTATAGTAAGATGTCATTGTAAAAACTATGATCATTAGGAATAATTTTTGATAGCTAAATTTGTTTATCATATCAAGGTAAATGAATGCAATGGAATTTGTAAATTATTTATAAAATAAGTAGTGAAATAACATAATCATTTCTAAAAGTTGACATAAATTTTATTTTTATATTTTATTTAGTCTTTTTCTACTATAGTAAACTCAAATCTAAATATAACAATATATAATAGTTTACTTCCTTTGATTTTTAGTCTAAGAAAATAGATTATGATTGATATTAGAGAATATGATATGTTTAAATTTTCCAATATAATTTGCATCTTTTATTTCAATTTTATTGAACTCAAAACACTTGACATTGATTCTACTCCCCTAGAGAAGAGTATTGAGCAAGATATTTTGCTCATATTTTAAAAACAAAGTTAATGGCGTGATTTGCCAAAAGTTAGAAAGTTGTGCTAAAGAGCTTTGCACATTGTCATAGATGCAATAAAATATGAAAGTAAGTAATGCATGAAAAGATATATAAATTCCTACTTGAAAACATGATCTTCTAAATGAGCATTTTGTAAAGTGCCTTAAAGATTCTAACTCATAAAACAATCATTTAAACACAAAGACCACCTAGCCTACTCATTTTTCAACATCTTGTTTACCTTGAATCTTGCAAATCCAAACAATTATAATTTGACATTGAATTTTGCCTTATCATGTGGACTTATCTATTAAAATATATAAACCAATCCTCAATATTTGTGCATTTCTTAATTGTTTTTATATATATTTCTAGTGCCTTGTATTTTTTTGGATGGAGCCAAAATTGATGTGTGATAGAAATTATTTTATGTAAACCTTAGGATACAAAGTTTTAATATTCTACTATTTGAAGTCAAAAATTAACATCTTACATCGTTAACCCTTCTAATGGATTGGTTGATTGTAAATGTTTTTAAGAAATTTTTGTGAGATCTTTTTGTACTTCAATGAAGATTAAGAAAATAATTTTTGTTTACTCTTCAATGATGGGATTAGTGTGGTTATTTTTCTTTTTTTAAATTTATGTAAAAGATTTAGAATTATATAGGGATAAAAAAAAAAAAATTGCAAAAATGAAGATATCATGTCTAGATGCTTCTTTGGCTATAACTTATTTTGTCTAAAATGTTCTAAATCTACATTACCTTTTGTATTAAATACTTGTACATACTAAATACTTTGTTTGCAAATCTTGAAGCATATTAGGATTGTACAAAGGAAGTTTAATCACAAATTTGTAATAAAACCTTTGAGTTGTTTGTAGGTGTTAAATTGACAAAGGAGTCTAAGAGTTTAAACCATCATTGTAATGAAGCTTAATTCTTCACTTAAGAAGTAGAAATAATTCACTTGAGATGATAATCTCTATTTTATTTTTTCCATAGTAAATTCTTAAAATTCCTTATGGTCTCTTTTATACTTCCCATAGTGAAATGAAAATTAGGTAAAAGTTCCAAATGTCCAAAGCCGTTATTGCCTTGAGGTGGTAGTGCATTATAGAATTAATGTTCATATATTAATTGCATCAAGTGGACATTTTTTTTGCACGGGACATTAAACTAGAAGTTTCACAAAGTACCTAGGTAAGAGCTAAAACAAAACTTTGGGGTAGTAAAACTTCTTCAATAAATTTACCTTGAAAGACAACTAGACAAGTAGAAATGGCATCTAATCCAAATCATTTCATGTTTTTTTAGAGTTTTATGAAATAGTTATGGATTTATGAAGTCAAGATGACATAGGGATCTAAAAACCACATACCTCCTCAAATGTACATTGTTTTTCCATTTTTATAAAGATGAAAAAGTGACATGTGCAAACAATGTATATTTGAAGAGGTGGATGATTTTAGAGTTGGAGTAGATTTTGAACCTCCACCCTTAAGTTTACAATTGAGGCTTGTGCCCTTGGTATGTGAAGCAACTTGGTGGATGACTTGCAAATGCAAGAGGAACTATGATGCTCAAGATAAGTTTTGTTGATGATGTTGTTAATGGTGATAAAGAACACAACCCATTTCTAACCATTTAAGCAATTGAACCATATTTGGAGTATAGATTTGTTCAGTATACAAAATTTATTGTGTACAAAAATAAATTTTATATAATTTTTCACAATTTTTTTCTTAAGAAAATATTATCTAGGTGAAGATTATGTTTGTCTTAGGATAAAAACACAATAATAGGAACTACTTGAGCCGCAACCATTGCTTTTTTTGAACCATTTCAATTAGTGAAGTCAAACTTTGTTAGACTTCACTTAAATAAACATGATTCTTGCTTACTTAATATTATAATGTTATTTTCTAATATTATACATTCTATAATATCATCATTTCATACTAATTAAGCACAAAAACCTCCTGTAACCAATGCTTTTTAGTCCTTTGTTGAATTTTTAATAGAAGATTTAGGAACTTTTCTATTTAGAGTAATGATGTTTTGAATAGAATTTGTCATTGTTGATAACTTTGAATAATTTTTTGAACTAATTTTGATGAAATTGATGAAGTTTTTAGATAAAGCAACATTCCACAAAAAATTCAAAAAGACTGCCAAAAGGACCCCTTTCAATGGCTTGAGTGGTTCTTATTAGTGTATTTTTACCTCCTATACTAGTCTTATAGTTTATCCTATTTCCAAAAGGTTTGTTGCAAAATTGAGAGTCTTGTAGCCCAATCATAAGGGTCATTGTAAGAAACACTAGTCATTTTGCATAGCGTTTTCAAAAATTGGTTTTAGAAAACGCTATAACTTTTAAATATTGAATATAATGCAAAAAAGAAGCTATTTCTAGAATGATGTCTTGATTGTAATTCTATCCATTATTTAAAAGAAATTTAAAAATAATTTTATATTTAAAAGTCAATTTGTCACACATTGAGATTTGGATTTTTTAACTATAAAATGTAGTCTAAATTAATTTTTTTTAGTTGAAATTTCTATGGTATCTTTGTATAGTAGGTAGACATGTCTTTGCCAAAGGACATTTAAAAATATATTATTTTATGTCCTCCACATCTATACAAGTGGCCTCCCTTGCATATATAATTCGAATCAATCATAATGATTTTGACCTAATTCTTTGGGTCAAAAATCATTACCATCAAATATTTACAAATGCATGATTTTTAATTTATTTAATTTTACTATATTTGATTTATTTTAAATTAAAACCTCAAAATACTATTCATTTTCTGTCAAAACTTCCATGTTCAAGAATATGTCACAAAAAATACATTTTTTTTATGTTTTAATTTGCAAAAAATAGAAAAAACTATTTTTAAAGAGATTAAAAATTGGGCATTTGTGAGGAATTAACGGTAATGAAATTTAACCAAAAAAATTAGGTCAAAACCATTTCTATTGTTTAGAAATATGTGCACAAAAAAGGCCTACTTGCATGAATATGGAAGGCATAGAATAATGTATTTCTTGATGCCCTTTGATAGAATTGTGTCTATCTACTATAGAAATATACCACAAAAATTTAGCTAAAAATAATTAATTTAAGCCACTTTTTAGAGTCAAAAACCTTCAATCCAAGAAGGCAAGAATGTGACAAATTAATAAAATAGAATTTTTGTTTTTTTCATTAGATTTATTATTCAAAAGTTGTAAGAGATGACAAGAGAGCTACTCTCATTGTGACAAAAAAATGAATAGTATTTCTTGCAATGACCTATAATGTACCATCCCCAATCACTTATTCATCTTACAACTAACTAGAAATAGACATCCCTACACTTCCAAAATGAGGGGGGCAAGAATGGGATGGTTCCCATAATCAACTATGCATACATTTAACCTTGAGACTTGGTTTATTACATAACATTACTAATTAGTGTTGGGTCCCCTAAAATGCCATATCCCTGTACAACCATGTAATGGTCTCTACCATGCTTAACCCCTAAATGCTGATGCCAAGGCACCAGAATCTTGTCTTTGCAAAACTTTGAAGTTAAATACACTACAAAAGAATGAGTGTCTACAATGATTGCAAGATGACTACAAAATAACTATAATAGTCATTTTGCAGTCATCTTGTAGTCATTGTGGAATGTGGTGACATTCATTTTTTTGTAGTGATAAAACCTAACTAAGTTTCTATTTTGAATAGTTTATTTATTTCAAAAGTTCTTTTAGAAGTTTAGTTTCAGTGTCAAAAATCCGATGTGAAAAATGAATGATAGTGATTTTTCTATTCAAAATTTTGTGCAAGGGTACCCATTGCAATCTTGACTTTTTGTAGTGTTGAGAGTTCTTGAAAATGAGCCTCAAATAGACTAGATCTTGGAGAAAAATCACATTCAAAATTCATTTACAAAAATTGTAGAGTAGATTTTGAGAAGCCATAAATTGATTGGAATTAAATGCATGTTAGGCCCTTTAACCTCATGGGTGATTGCACAAAACACCTATACTATTTGTTGCATTTTGCAATAGTACACATGACTTTTTCTGAAATACTCTAAAATTAAAAAATTAATTAAAGAAATTTTAAAAAAATGATTTATGTATACACCTTTAAGAGGAAGGTATCCACATAAAGAATTGTATAGAGAAATTCTCTAAGTAGGAGAACTTGAAAAGTGCCAAACCTCAAGAAAATACATATATTCATATTTTAATTAGAAAAAAATAGTAAAAATAGTTAAATACAAAAAAATAAAAGAGTCCATTTGCAACAACTCTATAGAGATGGTCATTTATCAAAAAACCAACCAAAATAATATTTTATATGTTTCAAAATTCAAGCAGAAAGAAGCTCACTTTGTAGACTTCTACACCACATAAAATTAACTATTTTCAAAAATCCTTCTCTAAAGAGCTAGAAGTCTACTAGAAGACCATCTCATCCAAATTTCATCTCAAAATCATTAAAAGGTACTCCTTAGTACTAGAAACCTCCAAATTGTCATTTGTGACATTTAATCACTAGTACTATTTTAATATTAAAATATTTTTAAAAATTATTTAAAAAAATGATGTAAGTTGTATAATAATCATGAGTACCTCTTCTAGAAATCTTCAGTCATTTAGAGCAAAAATGAAAAATTTATGACCAAAAAATAGATCAGCATGAGATGTATGACAAAAAAAATAGTACAAGTGTTTCATGCAATCACTATCATATTTTTTTAGTCACTAACTTTTCAAAATTTGACTTGCGAAAAAAGGATAGAAACACTTCACATCACTTTTGAGGTCTTAAACACTGTCATGTTCAATCATTATAATCTTTCACTCTATAAGTGATATTCTTGTATTTTCTTTTCCTATGTAATCTCTAACATGTCTAGTTTGAATTTGTATGGTAACAATTGGAAAAAAATTGATACAACTTATTAAAATGTTGGCATTTTGTTCAATTTAGAGCAAATTCCAAGAAGCTCAAAATAGGCCTTGAACATTTAGGGGTTAAATTGAAAATATCATGCCTCCTTAGATGCTTCAGAAAGATTTCCAGATAAGTATTGGGGTTGGCTAAAGAGCTTACTAATGTTATAGTAGGAGCCCTTAAAATGATGACTCCTCAGTGAAAACCAATGACTCTCTGAAACTAGTTTGCAATGGGCCAATGACATTAGCATTGCAACTTCCAACTGTGTTGCATTTGTGCCATTGTCCATTGTTTACGACATCCTCATGGAGGATTGCAAGAGAATATTGCAACTGAAATCAACTTCATTGATCAATTTTGAGATTGAATATTATTTTCACTTTGACACTTCTAACACTGTTGAGAACTAAGGATGGTCTACCTGTAGCCAAAGCTGGACCAAAGCCAATGGTTCAAACTTCAAAGACAGAAAACCTTCTATTCACAGTTGTCTCATATTGAATGTTCACACCGGGTAGATGTTCCCTCCTTAATTGTGAGACTATGAACCGTGAGTGAACATTTTGCAAAGTGGAAATTCTTTCAACTCATTCTTGGCCACATTGATGGTGAATTTTGTTAAAATGGCGGTATTTCAAATGCCATTTTTCAGACCACATGGTTTGAACTGAAAATTGACATCTAGGACTCATATAGAATCGACATCTACGACAGGTGTACATTTTTTGACATCTAGGACTCATATAGAATTGACAACTATGACAAGTGTACATTTTTTGACATCTAGGACCCATATTGATTTTCATAATCTATGATAAACTTAGATTTTAGATTGTACAGTCTAAAACATCTTGGGCAAGTCTAGATTTCAAATATTTACAACTCATGTAGATTTCAAAAATCTATGACAGATGTAGATTTCAGACTGCGTGGTCTGAACTATCTAAAGTGTCAAATCAATGGAATACCGCCATTTTAACAAAATTTGCTATTAATATTGATATTCTATTTCATATAGTACCAAAAACATATTCAAAACAAATTCAATTTATTTAACAAAAACTATTTAACATAAACAGTTTTGGATGTCAGTAACCAAGTGCCAAATGTTTTTTACTTGCAATAGATTTTCGTTTGTAGAATGTATATAATCTCTCATCAAACATTATCAGGTCTCAGGAATGGGCATCTACATGATGTCACTTTTGAAAACTAACTAACGTCTAAGTAATGCAAGTCTTGAAAAACACTTTGGATTGGCTACTTCAGTCGCTCTAGCACTCAGAGCAAAAATACTTAAAGATCTTCGAAGAGACAGTTCCTGCATTCACGCACTCGATCAGTTCCCATCAACCAAACTCTTAGAAATTTATTCTACCATTTCACAGTCGTAACAAAAACTCTCGCAGTGTCGGGAATCAACAGCAGGATTCGATGCTTCACGAAATTATAGAACTGCTGGACATCTTTTAGTTGGTGTAATTGGTCAATGTGTGGCCAGGCAGACACTGCTGAGCCTCTGGCGCTGGTGCAATAGACAGAGACGGAGCCACATGGGGCTTGGTCAGGGCCTCCGGAAGCCTCGGAATTCCTTGCAAGTAGAAAGTGTAGAAGAGCTTGAAGGGGAAGAAGATCTGGTGCAACTTGGCCTGGCCGTAACAACCGGCAAAGATCCCTGACCCTCCCGTGATCGCCAGGTAGGAGTCTTCGTACGTGATGTAAGCTCCCTGTGCAACAATAACATTCAAAAATTTTAAAAAATCAACATAGGATCGTCGGTACAAAATTACATTTCAGTGTCCATTCATTCCATTCAATCTCATCGATGAAAAAACAATGCAACCTTGTCACATTAAAAAAGAATTACTGTTGGGATCGAAGAACCAACAGTAGGTCCAGATCTCTTTAAAGTAGTATCCTCGGTGCTCTTGCCAAATCTAACTTAGGAATGGCCGTACCCAGTATAATTCTCAAGAGATATTCTCTATCACGTTTTGTAGCAATTCGAAAAGATGAATACAAATGGAGAGAACGTTCGCAGATTAACGAGTATGGGAGGTTTTGGATTATTTTCATAACTCTTGTAAAGGATCTGGACAGTTCAAAACTCACTTCGACCACTTGCTATAACGGGGGTTAGTTATGTCACAAGTAGTTCGATAGGAAAATATTAAGTTTGATAAGTGTAGAAAGGATTTCGGACCAGTTTCATAACCCTTGCAATGTACTAGTTTGGAGCTCACTCTATCTCTCGCTACCATAGTTTTTCATAGTTAAAAAAATGTGAGAAGAATGCTAGATCAGTTTCCTCATTCCTGCAACCCGAATTACTTCATCAGCCATTTTTCCATGCAACACAACTGATTGCTAAAAACCTCTATATTATCAATCGCGTGCAATTTTGGCGCACATGCTAAGACAAATAACAAACGAGGTCCGGCTGCACACAGCAACATCGGGTCGAACTCATAAAAACGGGAAATGCATGAACTTCGAATCGGTGCTTCGAAAATGTTTTTCATAAACTGATTGATACTGTTTTATTGTGATTTATTGTGGAGGTAAGCACCTGCACAGAGATGTGTCCGTAATCGCCGAAGTAGAAACTATACAAAGCCTCATAGCGATCCCCGTTGCTATTATGCTCGATCAAAGTGCACAAGCCAGCCGTGATCCCCAACCTCGTTTGCAGCGTTCCATCATAGACCTGCCATTCAATCACAGCACCAGCAATCCAGCCGATGAATATCCTGAAATCGATCGAAATCAACCAGTTCTCAGTGAAAGATATCAACGCAACTTACTCTAACCTATAAACCCTTCAAACCGACACAATTACAGAGATCGATTGACTCTCCCACGGCACGTGATAATGAGGTCACAACACAGGGCTCTCCTTTGCGCGCGACTCGCTTTTCTCACCGACGTCCAAAACGAAACCTCTGTCCAAAGCAACCACTACTCCAAAGCTAGGGAAGTAAATGCATGCGGAAATGCACACAGATTCTCACTCAGAAAGATAAAATCACAACATCAGTCTTATCGTGCTTAATATCGAAAGGGTTCTCAAGAGTTGGGATGAACAACTGGACCAACCCACCTTGTTGCTGAAAGGCACGAGATCGCCGAGGCTGCTCACATGCACGCCGGCATCGTTCTTCTTCCCCCCAAACGGCAACACCACGGGACTGCCACGGTCGCGCTCGTTGATTTCGTACACGCTAAGCTCCTGCACTCCAGCAAGGGCTCCATCTCGCGCTCCAGACGAAGCCATCTCCGCCTTGGCACCGCTTCGGTTCCCTAGCTGGTCTACGCCGACAGCCCCTTACTAGATAGTGATGTAACAGAAGCTTTTAAAAAATCAAAATAAGCTTCTCAAATGAAACGACGTCGCTTTCCAAATCCAATTCACCCACCCCGGTCGATCACAACTGCACTCACCCCAACTCCTCGATCGACTCACTACCCACACGCACTAGCTAGTGGGCACACAAGACATCAGCTGTCCCGAGATCTGTGAAGACGAGGTTTGCATGGAGTGGAGATCGTTTGCCGAGGAGCTATTTGTATCCTTGGGAGATGTGGCTGACACTTGGGAAACTATTAAACAATCCCGGAGAGCAGGGGAGGTAGATGTGAACACGAGCTTGCTACCAATCTTTTCCACATGCGCTTTCAGCAATGCACGTCGAGTATGGAGATTGCGGGGATTCAGGGAATCCATGCAGCACCTCCGGCTCCACTTGCAGCGTGTAGCATCGATCGCTTGCTTGGCATGGGAGCTCCAATTAGAAAGAACGTTTTTGGGTGTTTTTTTGACACAGAAAGAACGTTTTGGGGTCGCAGACAGTAGGAATGTGGGATACAGTAACTGAAGTCAGTGTCCATCACGGACTGTCCGTTCGCCCGTGGTTTCTGTTTCTAAATTTGCAAGGAGATGGGTTTGACATTTTGACATCTCTTTCATTTCACCGAGTGCCGACTGCCGAGGATGCTTCGTGCAGGCTTTCCAGTAAGAAGATTGGGAGGGAAGACCTCGAGATGCATTGTAGTTGCGATGAGTTACAACAGTATGACATAGCCGTGCTCCAAGTGGCTGCTAGATTGAAATCCAAAATGCAAATTGGAACATTTTTAAAATTTCTTTGGGTGAAAATGGGAGAAAAAAAGTTCATTGCGAAAAGGAGAGTACTTACAAGCCAATCCAATTGAAGCTAGGAGTGTTTTATCCCAGGGAAATCCAGACCTGACAGATCGCAAACTGGACGCAACCCAATCAGAGACTACCATAGGAGGAAGACTGAAGTTTCCACTTTCCACTTACCACCAACAAGAGAAATTGGACCACTGTTCCTTGTGTGTCCAAAATTCCAATCCTAGAAAATCCTCGAGTAGGAGTGTACCCTATTCTGGATTATTGGAATTCTTCTAAAATTCCCCAGATGGACCTTTCGAGTTTCTTCTGTGCTGGCACGCCCAAGTCACGAGTGGAGGACGTCACTTTCTAGCCACTGCGGTGTTGGAGTCAATGAGCGATCTGTATTCGCTCGTGCTCCAGTTCTCAATCTCTGTTGACTTGTGTGTGTGCCTGCAATCCCCGGCTGCATCGACAATACTTCGATGTATCAGTCGTGCCGTCCGTCGTTTACGCCCTTTCGTTCTTCGAGGCTCTTCCGTCAGAAGAACCCTCCGCCACCACCACCACCCCCCCAAGACAGGATGCAGGGTTGATTCAACCCGGAAAGGAGGAGCACGTTCCGCACAAATTATTCAAAGTTTCAACTTTGAACGACACTGAAAGGCGAAGCAATAGTCAATACCTGAGGGTTGTTTTCTGATACTAAAAAAAATTTGGTGGGGTCATTGCAAGAAAAACCGAACCATGTGGTTTTTTTGTAGCATTTTGCACAGATGGTGAATTTTGAAAAAAAAGGTGATATTCCCTACGGGAGAGGCACCCAATGGCGCACCTGCACCCAATGCCGTCCATTTCTAAGTCGGTCGGTCATTCTAGAACATAAATGTTGCAGGATTGTAGACTGCTTATTGTTTTAGGTCAAAAGAAATAAGCCATGTGTTGCCTACCTATATTTATAGTCTGAAATGATTGTGTGCTCTAGAAACGGACGGCATTGGGTACATGTGCACCATTGGGTGCCTCTCTCTTATGCCTTTTTTTGAGACCGCACATTCTGAACTAAAAGTTAATATCTAGGAAAAGTATAGATTTTCAGACATCTAGGATATATGTAGATTTTCAAAATCTACGATGTATTTAGATTTCAGACTGCACGGTCTGAAATATCTTGGACTGGTATAGATTTCAAAAATCTATGACTAGTTTAGATTTCACACTATGTGGTCTAAACTGTAAAAAGTGTCAAATTAATGACATTTTGCCATTTTAACAAATTAAATTTGCTATACAATAACTGACTCATGATTTTTTTGAGAGTATTGTAAATTTAGAAAAATAATTCTCAAAAATATGAAAAATATGTTAAATGTATGCATTTGTAAGAAAAAGTTATTCTAAGAAGAAAAGCCTAGAAGAATTCTTTAAATAGTAGAATTAAAAAGACTAAAATTTATGAAAATAGGTACTTTGATGTTTCAATATGTAAAAAATAGGAAAAATGATTTTCAAAGAAGCTAAAAATTGGCCATTTGGAAGAACTTCATGCAGAAGAGATTTCACTAAAAGAATTATCTTAATCCCTAAATGCCCAAGGCACCAAAATCGAGTGTTTGTAAAACTTTAAAGTTAAATAAAACCTAGATGATTTATTATTTTTAGTCATTTATTTTTTGGAAATTATTCTTTGAGAGTCTAGTGATTGATTATGATTTTTCTATTCAAGATTTTGTACATGGGTGTCCATTGCAATCTTGACTTTCCATAGAGTATTCTTGGAAATGAACCTTAAATACACTAGATCTTGGAGAAAAAAACACATTAGAAATTCTCTCAAAAAAAATTTGTAGTGTAGATTTTGAGAAGCTATAAACTATTCATAAATTGATTGGATTTGTGCATATTAAGCCATTCAACCTCAATTTTTTTTGGTGACCAACTTTTTAGATTTGACATATAAGAAGAGGATTGGAAGACTTTGAGTTATTTTTATAGTTTTGACACCTTCATGATCAAGTATTATATTCTTTCAATATGTAAGTGATATTTTGTGTTTTCTTTTCCTAAGTGATCTCTAACATGTCTACTTTGAGTCAATATTATATCATTTCAAAAAAATTGATAAAGCTTATTAAAATGATGGCTTTTTGTTCAACTTAAAACAAATTCCTAGATGCTCAAATAAGGCCTTGTACATTAAGGGAATAAAACCATCTTGAATGTTCAGAAGTGTGTATGTGATTAGCACACATGTAGAAGAAATAAAATAATGTTTTAAGAAAAAAATTCTTTAGTAAGTACATGCTAGCCTAGTGTAGGAATAGACCACAAAAAATCTAGCTCTAGATCATTCATTTTGGGTCCTCGCCAATACTAAAATTAAACCTTTGAATTGCAAAGTGTGACAAATTAGCTAAAATGAAATTTAAATTAAAAAAAAAATTGAATTTTTTTCAAAAACAAAGAATCTAATTGCTATCAAGATGAACATCTTGAATAAAAATTTCAAATTGATCAAATTCATGCTTCAAATTTCAAAAGTTATAGTGGATGACAACTTTGTTGTTTCAAGTGTAACGCAAAATATGCCTAGTCTTTTTTGCAATCACCCACAAATGAAAGCCGTGAACTAACTATACTATTTTAAAAAATAACAATGAGAAATTTTGTTAGAATAGAAATATTTTGTACGCAATTTTTCCATTCATTCATTTCTTTAGCTCTAAAGTCTTGGTCTAGTATGGATTTTGTTAATGCACAATCTAAACATTAAGTGCCAAGTTTGTGGAATACCAATGTGCCTCTGTTTTTACAAAATTTTGGTTATGGACTTATGATCAGTTTTGTTAAATTGACATTAGTTTTTATACAAAGCCAATATAATGGCATAAGGCTACCAATTTGCCTTTGAAGAGTTTTCTCTAGAATTTCGGTAGATGTGGGTCATATTAAAATAGGCAAGGTTGCATGGCTGCGGCTGCCATTTTGTTGTAGGTTTGGATTTGAAGTAGGTGAAGCATACTAATATCCACACTGGCACAAAGACAAACTTGGATACAAAGGCACAAGTTTCTCTTAGAAAAGGGTTTGTAGATTGGAATTTGTGAATATATCAAACTAATTAGTAGAAGTACAAATGCAAAAATGGACATAGATGCAAAGGCGGGCATGATTTGAATTGCAAGATTATATCATTCAAAACTAGAAAAGGAATTGGAGGAATGGGGGAAAGATAGGTTTTGCTTGGTTGACAAAAGTTGACTTTTCTTAGGTTGAGATTTTTATATATAGAGTTGAAACTTTTGACCATTGCTTACTATTATATTTGGCTATCAGGGCTAGCATTTCATGCTAAATCTTTAATTGAAGTTGGAAAACCAAATTTTATAGATGCTAAAAAAAAATTCTTCAAATTTTACATTCTTTTCGCATAAGAAAAGTCTTTCTTTAAGAAACTTCTCCAAAATTTTGTCATTTTCTATAAATTTAGTTTTTTCCAACCTTCAAGATAGATGTCCAAATAGATGAGTGCCATATATCATGTTAGTTGTATGCGTGCCAAATTTAATAAGTAGATTAGAGGTGTATTATATGTTGTCTAAAGCTACATATTAAGACTTCATATGATATAACTTTTGATCAATACTTGTGATTAAAGAAAACATCATATTCTATTTTTGCTAAACCAAGTAAGCCTCTAAAAGCTATAGAATCCATATTTTAGATGATGATTACAATTCTCCAAGGCTATGTTTTGTCTAGATAGCCTCTCATTCATTTCAAGTGATATTTGAATCTTTAAAAGATATTCTTCTTTCATGATGGACTAATTTGATGGAATCCAAGCGAATAGTATACTTATACAAAGATGAAAAAAAACATGTTTATAATTCAAACTATGATTTAATTCTTAAAACAATTAATTTACTTTAGTCCCTAATTCTTGTTCTTTTGGAGGATAAAATGGATTTCAAGCAAGTTCCTTTGAGTTCAATTTTGGTGAAATTTTTTCAAACTTTCTTATAAGATAGAAAAAACTAATAGCTTTTAGAAAATATAATCTACTTAAATTGGTGCCTAGAAGCAAAAGTTATATCACAATAAGCCCCAAACCAAACTTTAGTTAGTAAAAAAAATCTACAAAAATTTAAAATTATACATGTATGCATACATATATGCATGCATGTATGTATGTATGTATGTGTATGTGTATATCATAGATGGTATTTTTATCCTATGGAAAGCTTTGATTCATTCCATTTGGATTGTGATGTAAAAAATATGGAGCATCTTGTTTTGTTGGTATATAAGCATCTTTTTGAAAAATTAATGTATAAGATTTGTTTTTGAGCTCAACTTCTACTTTTTTCAAAACAAAAAGTTCCAGAGAGTTAGATTTTATTGCTAGAACAATATTAATCTCTTCATTGGAATTAGTATCTTTTAATTCCATCTTAGAACTATTAATGATTTAGTTTTTCCTTCTATCATGTACATTCTTCAACTTAACACCTTTTTAAAGAGCAAAAATCATGTTACTTTTTAATTATTTATTATTTCAATATTCTCAAATCAATTCTTCATAGTACAAAAAATTTAATTTAAGGAGATTTAATGTCTCATAAACTAGTTTGTCATGGTCTTGGTCATGGTGCCCCAAAACATGATTATTTCTTCACTTTGACCATATTTATCTTTGAATATATGTGGTCAAGGTGTATGAAAATTTTTCTATATATTTTCATACTATTCTACTGCAAGTTATGCAAAAATAAAATTTTAAATTTTTTTCGCCTTTACACTAGAAATGGCAAATTTGAGTGAACTTTTACCCTCCAAAAAGGCCCTTGACACTTTAGGTGTTGAAATAATACATACATTGTTAAAAAAGAAGAAGTAGAGTTACTTCTCATAGGAGTCATTTGAAGATGAATCAACCTAAATGGCCTATGTCCTATTTGGTTTGAAGCCTCTTGCCTCAAATTGAATACATTACTGAACTTGGTATCCCACTCAATTCAACCTTAAGCAATGTATTTTAACCCCTAAAGGACCAAGCCCTGTTTTCTGCCAAAAAACATTGAAAACTGTCATTTTCATAGCAAAGAGTAAAATAAAAATTTAATTACTTTTTTTCCACATCTAATCATTGTATCTTCCACCTTAATAGTATAAAAAATTGTAGAAAAAATTTCAAAATTTTTGACCGCACAAATTGCAAGACATTTGCATTTAAAGTAGAAAAATCAAGTTTTTCAGTACATTGCGGGACTGGATTTTTTGACTTTGAACATTTTTAACTCAAAAAATTTTCACTAAAAAGTTTTGAGCTTTAAATATTTATTGTGAAAAATTGAATTGAGAATCTAGGGAAAAATAATAATTTTAAAAAAAAAAAATTTATACTTAAAAAAAATTATTAAGTAGATGTATGTATGAGATAGAAGGAAAATCTAAAATATTAATATCTTTAGGATGGAATTAAAATGCACTAATCGTAATGGTGAGATTGTTTTAGCAAGTAAAATAAACCATAATCAAAAAAGAAATTTCAAAAATTTCAAAAATTTCATTCAGAAATGAATCCTACAAGTATTTTTTTCAAGAAGATGCTCTAAGTGCCCCCAAAACAAGAATATCCATAACTTTCTCATAACAAATCCAAATGAAATGAATCAAAGATTTATAGATAGACAAAAATATAATCTATAAGGAAAATAAATTTTAAAAATAAATTTCAAAGTTTTCTTTGCTGCCCGAACTACTTGCCGTTTCCTGCTTTGAGCTTATTTGGGCATAACTTTTATTCCCAGGCACCGATTGAAAAAGAAATTATATCCCTACAAAGATATTCAATTTTTCTATCTCCAAAAAAAGTTTCAAAAAATCAGGACAAAAATTCAGCCCATGGGTACTTGCCCAAAATCGCATTTGTCCCCTGAAGGGACAATGGTCCTTTAGGGGTTAATGCACAATTTTTTAGCCATTTGGTTACAATCTCAAAACATTTTCTATTTTTGGTAAGAAAATAATTCATTTTTAGGGTCCAAATAGCCAAATTAATATCAAATTTTAAAATCAACAATCCCATTTTAGCTGCATATCACTTAATTTTGACATAAATATCACCAAGTATCACCCCAGTATCATCGGAGTACTAAATAAATAATTAATTAGTAACTTTTCCAAAACAATTAAACAAAAAAAAAGTGTGAAGAAGCTCAAGCCCAATCACTATAGACTAGAATCATTTAATGTACCTATCATAACAATCATATATATATATATATATATATATATATATATATATATATATATATATATATATATATATATATATATATATATATATATTTTTTTTTTTTTTTTTTTTTTTTTTTTTTTAAAAATTTTTTGAACTCATAGCATATTATTTTAATGCTATTTGGGATCTAGACCAAGACTATTTACAACTATAGATACTCATTGTATTTCACAAAAAGTTTCAAAGCTAATTTTAGCTATGTGGAGCTTGATTGTTGACATGCCACATCAGAATATGTTGTACCCTAGATTAGATTTACTAGTCCCTATAGAAAATAATTTATTTTTAGGAAATGATATTTTGATTTTGTATGTGAAATTTTACTTTTTTCAAGTTTCAATTTTGTGATACCTAATATTTGAATGTAACTTTTGATCCAATTTTTTAAAATGTCGTTAGGTTTTTTATTGTTAAAAATTTTAGACATTGACACAGCTCAAGATGATTACATTTTCCTCATTTTTCAATTTTTGATTATTTTTTTGATGGAAAGTGTTGTAATTTGTACTTGGAAAATTTGTTTGCAAAAGTCTTGTATTTCTATGAATTTAAATTATTTTGATTTATATTTTCTATGTTATTCAATTATGCCACCTTATAATATTTAAAAAATTCATTTGATGCTAAATTTAATTATTTTTAGAATTATTTTTTAATGGATTTGGCCTTGATATAGAATAATATGCTTGATATCTTTTCAAGTCTTATCATGACAATAGATTGAGGAAGCAAGTGTGTAAGTTATTTGGTTTAAAATTTTCATGAAAATGCTCTAGTGTAATAAAGGGATTTCAATCTATTATATTTATAGGTCAAAAATCTCATCAAATGGCTAGAAAAGAATATTTAGTCTTTGACTTATTTCATCATTAGTAGACATTTTGGGCTTGCCAATTAGAACAATTTAGTACCAAAAAAAGGTTGCAATGACAATGATTGAAAAATCTACAAAAGAAAGCATAACTTTTACATACAATTATCAAAGGAC
Source organism: Thuidium tamariscinum (assembly GCA_947034885.2). NCBI lineage: Eukaryota > Viridiplantae > Streptophyta > Bryopsida > Hypnales > Thuidiaceae > Thuidium > Thuidium tamariscinum. Next base: position 13,693,622 of record OX344752.2, on the reverse strand, counting down.
ATTAAATATTTTTGGCTTCAATTGGACTTGGATGAATTTCACTTTGCTCATCTAGTTGGATGAGTAGATTGTTTTGAGGGTCATTTTTATATGGCCAAGTAATACAAAATGATTGCAAAATGAAATTTGTGGAATGACTTAGTTTGTGTTTTTTGCAATGGAATTCCAATTGTTTTCAATAAATAAAAAATAAAATAAAGACAAAATATAATAGTGGAAATAGACTTAGAGGAATTTGTGGTTTGATTTCTTTAATATATTTCCAGGCTATTTTCAAGCATATTGACTAAAATGCATTTTCTATAAGATATACTTGTTTCTTTTTTGAAATATTCAAAGATAAAACTTCAAATTTTAGAAGGGCTAAAAAACCCACATTTTGAATGTCAACTATATTGAATATACTTTATGTACTTGTATTTGAAGCACTTTGGAAGCATGGTTGCTATTTTGTGAGCCTGTGAGCGTGAGCTTGTGAGCTCGTGAGCCTGTGAGCCTGTGAGCCTACACAATTTTTTGAAGATTCCATCTAAAACTTTTGGCCAAATTTGATTAACTTTGGTAAATTTTAGTGCCTATTACCGTGGAACTATTATTGTGGACCTATTACCGTGGTCCCTTGAATAACTTTGTTTTACCATTCATTGTACTTTGCTAAATTTTATGAAGAAAAAAAATTAGTGACTAATTATAATTTTTTTGAAATCAAATGAGGTTATTTCACAAATTTAGATTTTTGTGAACACTCTCCTTAGTCTTGCTTCTTAGTACCCCTTGGCACCAAGGGGAATCCCACAGCTCTGATTTAAAAAAATTCTTTTCCCCCCCCCGCAATTCTGGGACTCCCCTCGGCGCCGAGGGAAGTCTCTCAGCCCAAAACAAAACAAAACAAATTTTTTTTTTTTTTTTTTTTTTTGCAATAATAATTTTATTGGAGTCGTGGGACTCTTCTCGATGTTGAGGGGTACAAAGAAGCAAGAACAAAGAGAGTATTCACAAAAATCTAAAAAAGCTTGACAAGTATTGTTTTAAGATGATACATAAACAACCATTGCATCAAGAAAAAAGAAATGAATCACTTTATTGGATGAACAAGAGGATAATGAGTCAACTAATCAATAATCTTGTGTAACAAAGTTCATTCTTTACAAAAGTAATCCCTATCAATCAAATTTTTAAAAAAAAATCTTAACAAGTTCCATTATTGATACATTAAGACAAAACTGTAGGTGCCTACATTGGCTTTTGAAAAGACCTACACTACTATAAGATACTCATGAACAAAATGAAATTTGGTGCAACTAAGTTCTTTCCATATATAATGAAATCATACAAACAAATTTTTTTCTAAAATTTAAACAAGTCCATTGACTAAAAATTAAGAAGGAAAAAATTGATGCCCTCCTGTTGGCCTTGAGAAGATTTATAATGCTACAAGACATGATCAACCAAAATAAAATTTAGTGTAGCAAATATTTTTATCAACAAATTTTCTTTCTAAAATCTAAACAACTGTAATAATAATACATCAATAAAAATCATTAGTACCTTTCCCTAAGCCTCAAAAAGATCTACATTACTATAGGATAATGATCGACCAATACTCTATATTAACTTAGTTCCATCTTTATTCATCTTTCATATCAATTGAGTTCTTCATTTTTGTAATGTATACTTTTAAGTAAGATTGAAAATTAGAATCTTCATCGAATTTCAACACAACCATGGTAATAGGTCTACAAAATAGGTACTAAAATTTATTAGAAATAAAAAATTTTGATTCAAATTTTAAGATGGAATCAATTTTAATGAATAAAATTAAGTTTTATAATGCTTCTTCAAATTTTAAAACTCTGTGCTCACAAAATCCCTACTCTACGCTCACAGGCTCATGCTCACAAGCTCACAGAATAGCACCGCTGCTTTGGAAGCTCTAAACATGAAAAAACCTTAGAAATTGATTGTTGAAGGACATTAACCCCTCATGGCCCATGGCAGAAACATGTTCAAAAACATCATAGCTTTTGAAGCCTTATAGATCTAAATGTCACTAAGCTATACAAATCTCAACCATACAATCTTATAGTAGACATGTTGTAGATGACATGTACAAAATTTGGAGTCATTTGACCACATAGATTGCAAGATTACAATGTTTTAATGTTGAAAATGGATGCTGAAATTTTCCCAAAAACACATTTTGAGGTGAAATTTGATTTCTAAACCTACTCAAATGAAAAAACTTTACACTACAAAGTGATTTGAAACTAGTATACAAACACATTGGTGAAAACAAATTTCACTCAATTGACTCATTGTGTCTACAAAACAACTTTGAAATGTCAAAAATTGACAAGAAAAATTACAAAAACTACATCTAAGGCTAAACCTCCGTCTACTAGAACGCTTCTCAGTCACTTATAATTTCTTGGATTGATATGAAACTTTAGTCACGCAAAAAAGACTAGTATGTGCAAATTTTTCAACAAGTTTTATTGAAAATGGACTCTATATGAAGAAAAAGCAAGCTATCAACGTTTACTATATTCCAAAAATAGCAAGGTTTTGAACTTTGAATTGCTCCCAAACATTCAAAATAACTTGAATTGACATGAAAATTTTACGACACAAACTAGACTTCAAGGTAAACAAAATCCATTAAATTATATTGAAAATGATCATTTGATGAAAGAGAAACAAGTCCCCAAAGTTGCAGTCCTAAAATGCAGTTTTTGAACTCGAATTGAACCTGCAAATTTTAATTGGCTGCCAAAAAATCATCATGTTTTGGATAGATCTGAAAATCTTACCACACAAACTAGAAGACAATGCTCAACTTTTCCAACAAGTTTTATGAATTTGGATATCAAATGCAAAAGTTATAGCACTTTGAATTTGACTAAAAACTTTGAGGGGTGCTATTTGCGCCCCTTGGGCATTGAGGGGTTAAGGACTAAACTCAAAAAATGTCTTTTAGAAGGACAAACTGTTTGTTTCCACATTAAAGAACAAATGATTTTTATCTAAATTTTTGTGTAAAACTTCAATTACTATATCCACGTCATTGGATTTAGCTCTAGTAAAATGTTTTTTACTTATATATATATTTTATATAGGATAATTTTATCCAAAAAAAATTAATCTACATATATTGTACATATCAATACATTGAGTTTCTTCCTAAAAACTTGATTTTTAAATTCAAAATGACTTATTTCATTTTCAAGCAAGACTTATAAAATAAATTTTTCAATGTATAGTTTTTGATTTGTTTAGAAATTCCTAAATAAATCAGAAACTATGTGATTTATAACCACATTGAAAACAATTTTGAATTAAGGTATCTATAACCACATTTTAAACTATAGTGGCATGAAAATTTTCTATACACTATAATGCACTTCTATTCTAAAATTTTCAAATCTTTTAAGTAGGTCTTATATTTTATATGCATTTTCTTCACTTTTCCTTCAAAAATGAATAGTAGACTAGTAATTTTGAAATTGATACAAAAAAAGTAAATCTTTTTATGATATATACTTCATTTGTGATTTTGTCTTTGAAAAATAAAAATAGAAAACTTCAATCATAAGTAATACCAAAATAGAGGACATAGATGGATGATCTTGAGGTTTGATACACTTAGCTTTCATGAATTCTGTCTTTTTAAAAAGATCAAGATTTTGCAATTCTTTGCGCTTCTTTTTAGAAATGTGTTACATCTTGGATTTTTTTAGGATGTGGTTTTTTTAATGGTTTAAATATTGGTCAATTTTTTAAGTATAAAGAAATAATACCAAAGAATTGCAAGAACTACATCAAAACATGACAAATTGCACATTCTTGTAAATTCTCTTTTCATGACAAAACTTGCAATCTTCAAATATTATCTTGTCTTTGATAATATTAACATCAAGTGAATTGACACTATAATTCATTTTATGAATGGAATATTGCATCAAGTTGGTTCATTGTCATTGTAATTTAATGCACTCAAGCAACCCTCAAAATTTCAATAAATTTTGATGTCACTTAAAAAAACATCTTGCCTTCACTTAAAAAAATTCTCTTTGTTAATATCCATGCATTAAATGAGGCTATTTGTTTATTCTTATTTGTCAAGATGAGATCTCTTTAATTGTACATCCCCTAGTTTTGTTTACAAACCATTAAAAAGCTCTTTGCAGGAACAATGCACAAACTTTGTTTCATGGCATTTGGATTCAAACGGTTGAAAAGATATCAAATTTCGAATTGTTTAATAGTTTTAAAAAACAATTATTTTTATTTTATTATATTGAAGCAAAGGTGCATGGCAAACTAGATTGACTTAATATATAGTAGTGATTTCCAACAACAATATTGGAAGGTGCAAATTGTAGTAAATCGCATACAATGAAGTAAATGAACTATGATGAGCTAAGGTGGTTGAAAATATAATTGTTGTATTATTATCAAAAAATTAGAAGATAGAAGGTTATTAAATTGTTAGGGACTTAAATCTCATCTCTTGCACTATTGAACTCCTTTTATCAATAAAAATTCATCTCCACATACATTCATACCTTCAATTAATTCAAATATTGTACTTGTAGTGCATGGCTAGCAAAAAAAATTTGAAATCAAATGCGATAAAATCAATTTAAAAAAACAAACTTTGAATATGAAAAAATCAAAATTTGAAGAATATCCTTTTTTTGCATATACCAAAAATAATTACTTATTTGGCAAGGAAGTGTTGATCTTACCCTATACTTATAAAATTGCCTTGAAAATTGCAAGAATTTGAATATTTTTATAGACCAACCCTTTTGTTCTAAATTGGACAACTAATTTTGGACTAAAGTAATGTAATTAGTGTGAAATTCAAATTCAAATTGGATGAAAGCTATATGAAAATTACAATCATATTTGAGACAATACAAAACAATTTTGGATGACAATATATTCAATTTATTAAAAATATTATAATCTATCATATTAATGCTTTTCAAAAATTCATATAATAGCTTTCAATTAATGCAATTTAATGGAATAATTGAATTAATTCATATCTACTTATATTGCCATTCACTGTAATGAATATTAAACTACTTCAAGCAATCTCTTGAAGTAGTTGCATGGCTTTAGAATAGAAATTCCTTTAATTTTTATTGCCCAAAGTGATACTAAATAAGCTATCCATCCAATACATTAAATTATCCTATATATCCTAATATTTTATACAATACTAATTCACCAAAATCACAATACTTCAAATGAATGCATGCTATAGTAACATTACACTAGTAGAAAACCCTGTCTAATGTGACAAGGCCTAATTTTTCTTGACGAATTTTGCTAGGCATCAAAAGTAACAACCCGTGTTTTTATGTCAACAAAAACGTTCAACACAACATTGATGTTGACATAAAAACACGGGTTGTTACTTTTGATGCCTAGTAAAATCCGTCAAGAAAAATTAGACCTTGTTACATTAAATGGGGTTTTCTACTAGTAATTACTACTATATCACATTTAACTACTTCTAGACTTAAATCTCCCAATATTTTGCAATATTTTGTAATGACCATTTTCTTTTTTATTATTAGTTGTGAACTTCCAAAAGTTTAGAAGTAATTAAATGTGATATTATTATGATTTCTATCTAAAAGTTTTGTTTTGGTGAGACTAATATTATATGCTATATAGATTTTGAATGTTTCCTAGTGTAGTCCTACAAACTTTTCAAGCGGGGATACCTTTGCTTGTCCAAATATATAGAGAATTGTAATTTCTATTTGAAATAGTAATTTTGTTATTTGTAAACCTCAAATTTGAATGTGGGGTCCCTAACTTTAAATATGGCTTTCAAATTTCCAAATTTCTCACTTGTAATAAATAATTTGTTCCTAATTTTTCACCAAGGTAAAATTTTTGAGCAAAACTCTAAATTTTTGCCTTCTCAAAAAAGGCTGGTAGGACTTGAAGGAAATCCTTAATTTTGTGTCTTTACAAACAAAATAAATCAATAAACACTAATAATGGTATTTAGTATTATCTAATATTTTAGTTTTACTTATTTCAATACTAAATTCATGGAATTTCTCATTTGGTTGACTAAAAGTGTTTAGATTGACTATTCATTAGAAGAAATCTAAGGGCATTGTAGGGCCGTTTCGGATCTGTTCCCGAAACGGCCCCTAATGTCACTAGCCGATGTCAAGCCGGCTTTAATAAAAAAATAAATAAAAAATTCTTTTTTTTTGGGTCCTGAAATATGAAAATAAGTCCAAAAAAAATTTGAAAAAAAATAATAATAATTACGTGGCAGGGTTGTGACCACATAGGATTCGAGTTCACAAGGCAAAAACTATGTTCCCACTTCTGGAAACCCGCAGTCTCCTAATGCCCTCAAATTTCATCTAATGAGTGTTAGTAGCATTATGGTAGTGATATTTCTAACATTTAGTGGACCATGTGTCAATAAGAATATAACTCAACAAATTTGCAATAAGGGAGAAACACCCATTTCCGTCCCTGTACCTATTCCTGGTCCATAGAATGTCACTAAATCTGTCCATGAGCATCCATTAAAGTGTCTGACAAGTGTTTAACTCTAATTTGCTGACGTAGTTGTAAGACACATGTATCATTTTCATTCACTAACAACTGATTTCAGCAGAGTTCAGTTTAGGGTACACCTATAGGATGGTTCCAGTGGTCTAGGGAGCCAACTCTTTGAAAATTTGTTGAAATTACATACTGATTCCGAAAATTTTAATTTTTTTTTTGAATATTCATGATTTTCTCTCACTAATACTAGAAAAATATCAGTTTTAGAAAAAGATGCCTCCAACCATGCTGAATTCCTTATTTGGACGGTTTTGGGTGTTCCACTGTAGTTGACAAATGATACTCATATTCATATGGACACTCAGGTTCAAAGTTTTTAGCCAATTGTTCAAATTTGAGAGATTTTTTTTCTGAGTTTACACTGAGGGCATGAAGAAATTAATTAGCAACTGAGGGAAATTTAGCCAGTTTTGGAGGTGATGGAGGGCGATGTCGGTGATTAGCGGTGATCAGCGGTGGAGATGCCTTGCCCTCCAAGCCTGCACACCGCCTTGTCAGCGGTGGCGAGCACTTTGGCATGTGGCCAAGCGAGCTTATCTGCACCAGCCACCTCGCCTGCACACCTCGCTCCGTTGCTAACTTTCCCTCTCGCACCAACACCAAGCTTCCGGACTCGTAGATTGCCAATTGCCAATCGCTGGACACTCGCCAATCCGAAGGCATCGTATCTCTCCACTTGTCCTCAATCGATTCTGTCGCTTCCTATTTTGGAAAATTTGAATTTGCAGCTTGTTTGCTGCTGTGGTGATGATGTGTTTCCTCTTGATTACACAATGTACACTGTTGCATTCCTCTGTGGAGTGAGATTTTGTTGCTCTTCTGGTATGTTTGATGAGACTGATCGATGGAGATCTGACGCAGATGTGGAGCTTATGGAGTATTGGGGCTCTGGTGGTGGCCATTGCCATCCCAGTTGCAGTGGGGTTCCTCGGCAATCTCGCTAGTGGGGGTGGTGCGGATGGTATGTGAAGATGTAGCTGCTGTGTCGTGTATTGATTGTATGAAATTTCTCTTACGTTTTACTAGAAAAAGGGTTGAGGTAGCGACACCCAGATTTTGCCCGCTAATGTTAGTTCCGATTGTTGGGTTAGTCATATTTCTATATGTTCTTGGGAGAAAATGAAAGAGGTTCTCGGTATATCAAAGAATTCGGTATTTGGATACAGTATGCCAAAGTTATGAAGATTTGCTGGGGGATGACCTAATTTCGGCATTTTGAACAAATATTTCGGTGCTTTACAATCTCCTCATTACCCCGTAATATCTACCATAATATTATTTCAGAGTTTTTTAGGTGGAGATTTTTGGGCAGGGCGATTACGGGTGTCTTTTGCTTGTTGTGCTCATATCTTAGGATCCTCGCATGTTTAGGATTTTTTTTTGTTGATTTTGTGAAGTCCAGTTGTAATGTGTTGGAAGAGTTCTGATGAATAGGTATGTTTTGTTGCGCAGATTGGTACAGGAACCTGAACAAGCCTTCATGGACTCCTCCGGTACAAAATCTGAATTCCCATTTTAGGTTTCAACATGGTTTCTGATGGGAGGATTCTGTTTCCAGTACGCTGCATGTTTTGGTTACTTAATTCACAGAGTTGCTTAACCCAAAGAAGCCCGAATCGGGTCTCAATTGTTTCTGAAATATTTTAGAGGTCATATGGGAACCTTCTTTGTCGAATTGTATTTATATTTTTTGACCAGTACATGCAATGCTCTGCAATGATTCTACTGATCTAGAATTTGGCCCCATTTTTCACGACATGTTGGTCGTTTTAGCGACGAATCCTTGGTCCTTCAGGGTTAATGGATGATTTTTGTTACAGTGCATTCTGGCTTACAATTTGTTGGTGGCACACAGAATTTGGTCTTCCCCATTATGTGGACAACTCTGTACATCTTGATGGGAGTTTCATCGTGGCTAGTGTGGAAAGAAGGAGGTTTAAAGCTTCTCTCTCTTTCATTCTCTTTTTGTTGCTAGTGAGTTGGAAAACGATGCTGTGAATCGTATTTAGAGTAACACTGTTACAGCCGTTGCATAACTCCTGTTGAACCCTTTTTTGAAGCTTCAGAGACACAGATTTTCTAAATGGCATGATGGTTCTTTAACGGCTGCAGGTTTCTCTGTGCAAGCCTATCCTCTGGGAGCGTACATCTTTCAGGTATGCTTCTGTGATTGGACTAGGAAAAATGTGAGGTTTTATTCGCGCAGGTGCCATTCTAGAAAGCAGGCTTAGTTGGTGATCTTAGTTCATTGAACTCACACTTGTCATCAGTTTGATCATTGGATTGATTCTTGTTAATGATTTGATCATGCAGCTGGTCCTTAACTTTATTTGGAGCCCGCTATTCTTCGGCCTGCATCGTGTTGTAAGTCTCACGAATTTTTTGCAATTATCTCGTTTACAGTACTCTGTCATTTCTATTTCAATTTCACGCAGATATTTTTCTCGACAGTCGTGATTACATACGAAAAATAATGGAGGTCTTTATCCTCTAGTTATTTCTTTGTGCACACAGTAGACAATCTGCTCGAGGCTTTATCGGGTACTGCGTCTTCTGTGGAGTTACTAGAATTGTCTATGGTGGCGAAGGGCTTATGTTAAGTTTTGACCTTTATCTTTCAGGGTTCTGCACTCGTGGAGATAGTGATCCTTTGGTTGGCAATCGCTGTGACGATTTATCTCTTCTTCCATGTCAACCCCATCGCTGCCTATTTGTTGGTGCCCTACATTGTGTGGTACGTCATTATTAAAATGCTTTCCTTCTTCGTCTTTTGAATTCCGCCAGAGAATCTATTGAAAAGTTTGTAGATGCGTGCGATGTGAAGATTGACTCGTCATGTCTTTGTGGTTGTGAACAGGGTCACCGTTGCAACTGCTCTCAATGGGTATATCTGGCTGTACAATGGCGAAGGTGGCTCAGAAGTCTCACAACCATTGCAGTCCAGTTAGAATTCATCATCTTACAGCATCTTGCTGTTGGTATGAATTCAAATGGAACGGAGAACGAGGTGTGGAAGAGGATCTTTCCACATCAACAGCTCTGTAGTGTAGTCGTAATTATGATAATTATTAATATCACTGTGCCGCATCTGTATCTTTTTTGATTAATTTATTAGTACCGAAGTTATACTTCTGTATTTCTTGCAGTTCGGAAACGGTTTCAGTTTCTTTCAACATCGTGCAGTATTGTATTGTTTCCACTATGCACAGCATTGTATAGTAGAGAAATTGGAACCACTTAACTTCACCACTATAGTTTCCATCAAAAAAATATTTCAATCACAGTAGAGTACTATCACATGCCGAGCTAGCAAAATTATAAACAATTGAGCAAGATCAACTGAATGTATTCCAGCCAACCAACCAGCTCAATTGGGCAAGGCAGCAGCAGCCCCTCGACTCCCTTGACTGTTGGAGGCAGTAGTATAATCACCTTCAAATTTCGCCATCGCCCGAATGGGGGCTCTGGTCTTCAACAACATTTCCTCGTACTCGGCTTCCGGGTCCGAGAGCGCCGTGACTGCTCCGCCAGCACCAATGCAGACTTCTCCGTCCGAGAAAACCAATGTCCTAATCACTATATTCAAATCAAAAGCAGAATTGAAGGAGAAGAATCCCACGGTGCCCGAGTACACGCCTCGCGGCCCACTCTCCATTCCATCTAAAATCTCCATCGTCCGCAACTTGGGCGCCCCTGTCATGGAGCCTCCTGGAAACGCAGCCATGATGCATTCGATAGGCGTCACGTCGTCTCGCTTCTGGCCCCGAACTGTGCTTACAAGAGTGTGCACTGTGGTATACGACTCCACTTCCATGAGACTGGGCACATAAACAGAACCCGGAACTGACACTCGTCCAAGGTCGTTCCTCAAAAGATCCACAATCATCAAATTTTCTGCGAAGTCCTTTTCACTGGAAAACATGCAGACATACAGCCCCCGTGAGTCACTTGGAAAAGAAACTTATAGCAAATATAAACACACACACAAATAAAATAAAAAAGGAACCTTGACCTGTAAATGTGGTGCAGAAAATACTGTAGAATTCCCACTCATCACATTCAGCAGTTGCTTTAATCCAGTAGGAAGACATATTGAGTACTGGTAGACTCGAGAATGGGTTGACTTTCTCATTCTTGAACACCAGTGTACACACTCTTGAACCACAGAAAGTTCCAAATTACATGTCTATACTCTGTTCTTCTTTAAATTACTAAATAAAGAAATGTAAAGATTTTGAACCCACAAAAGAACAAATTTTGCAGACTTATCATAAGAAGCTAAAGGTCCTACAATCTTCACTTATCATACCCGATTCTCAAGAGCTAAAAACAGAAGTTGTGTTTCGGTGAATTTTCTAATTGAAGCGCTTCCAAATTGATTTGGCAAAGATTGTGAATTGAATGCTCAGTTTCTTATCATCTTCTCACTTTTCTGAAATCAACTTCGAAAAGCTATGAAAGTGATCTATTATAACACATGGAGGATTTATTCATACAAGACCTAATAGGCATCAAGTGGTTAATTATCATACCTGTGTTGCAGCTCAAAACGAAGTCTTTCGTCTTCAGCTGGTGAGGTCCCTCGAGGAAGAGTTCCCTTGATGGGTTTTGCTTCCAATGTTCCCCCACGATCAAGACGCAGGAAACGCTCCGGAGACGAGCAGCATACTTGAGGGCCGTGTTCACCGAAATGAAGCCAAGACGCATATGGGGCAGGATTCGTCTTGCGAAGCGTCAGATAGAGCCCCAGAGTATCCAGATCTTGTGTTTCTCTCCGGAGCTGTGTAGTCAAACAGACCTCATAGCTCTCCCCGTCATAAATATAACGCTTACTTTGATTGACGTCTTCGATGTACGTAGTCCTAGATTTCTCTAATGTGAAAGGAGGAGTGAACTTCTCCTTGCCCGTGTCAATGAGACAGGAGAATTGAGGAGACTTCCTCCTTTCAGACGCTAGATCTACACCGTTCTTGCCCAGACTTGAGATCCTCTTCAGGGTTGTAGCAACCCATTCCTCAGCAGCGCTTTTCTCACAGTTAAATATAACAGGCCAACTTTCCGGCTTAGGTGAAGAGCAATTCAATATCGAAACACCTCCATTGGTCGTAGAACCATTGCTAGGTTCAGTGACATGAGAAGACCCATTACGAGAACTCCTGTCAGCAATGGCCCTTCCATGGTGTGTGGGCTGGAATACGGCCAGCACATAAACATCATCGTTGCTATGATCAACCACCACTGCTCTGTCCGCCAAGAAGAGCGCAGCATCAGGTAATCTAGACTTATGCCGATTTGACCGAACTCCACACTCCACTTTCAACTCATATCTGCAAACAAGGAAAATCGGAGCTTGAGTACATTGAGTACAAATAGATTGTTAATAAAGAGACCAATATTCAGTAGAACACTGTATATAAATGAAGTCTCACACTTGTCAGTAGTGATCACAACAACGCAAGGTGACTTGTTTATTCCACTATAGTTGAAGAATGTCGAGAGACTAGTAGAGAAAACAATTTAAAAAAATTATCTTTGCAGGACAACAATTGTTGCACGGAAACACTAAGTGAAGTCCTATGATTTACAAGCCACGAACATGTTCAAGGTAACCCACCCTAAGTAGCCAACAAAGCCCCCACAAAAGTCGAAAGGGAGATCCTCATAATCAGCTTGCGCACAAGAACGCAACTCCATCTCCTGGAAGCCCCTTATCAAGTCAAAATCAACTCGCCAAAACTCATTATCTATTTCTCACAATAACTTGACTACGGTACCGTAGTGAGGAGGGGCTTGAATAGCATCTAGCACAATACAAACCAGTGGCCCTAATCTCATTTAGGTTTGATATTCGCCAAAAATATCAAAGACATCCCCTTACAGCAACAATCCTGGACAACCCTGCAGTATTAAACTCTCTAGTTCTTAAACAACTAAAATGGTGAATACCTTGTTTAGATAGTCAAGAAAGCCGTTTTCAAGATAATGATCCTCTTTGTGGCCAGATGCATCTTCAATTTGAACAACTCCACTTGCCCCTGCACCCTCACTTTAGTCCTACGATGTCAGAGACAAAGCTGAATTCCAAACCTTCTGAATTTCAAGGCTCAGACATGTGCATCGCAATAGACCAAGATTCTCCTCCATAAGAATTCTTACAGGGAGTATGTCAAGCGCCTCCACAAGACACCTCCTCTACCTCCCATGTAGGAAAAGCGCGCTCCACCCTGATTCAAGAATTGGATTGAATTATTCCCCATTAAGCAGAGAATAGATTCATGATCGAAAAGTTAGAGTGACAAGTCCATAACCCAGTTCATGACCTAGCTCATGCTGCAATCTTCACAAGCAACTTGAAACAAGTCTAAAGTATCTACCTGATCTCTAGTCGAACTGTCAAGCCAGAATGTATCTTCAGCGGCCTCCTTCCCAAACAAATCACAGAAGATATTTTCTGATCCTCCAGCCGTTCCAGCGTAGCCTGGAAGCTTCTCCCAGTAGACTCTCAATGGAATAGGGCTTGAATCATCATTAGATTCATCCCGAAATTTTGTGAGATTCACCTGATTGATTGGCAACGCAGGTTTCCGAAATATTTGAGAACTCTGTCCAAACAACATAACGACAGATGAGTCTCGTTTCATAGTCAAATCGCTGAGCCTCCAACTCAGCAAGATGAAACATAGACAGATACGATATGTATTCTTCAGCTATCACACTAAGTCTTCAAAACTCAGAGTCCCACTACACGTTTACAAATTGGAACTCACACCACAGGTTAACTATCAAACATCACAGAGGCATACGTAGACCACAATAGCATACCATATTTGCAACTTGCCAATTCTGTTTCTGCCAATGCTCCAGAGTTATACTGCGAAAATTCTCCAGAATTTGCTTTCCGAAAGCTGTAGCAACACTCTCTGGATGAAACTGCATAGTCAACCCAAGTCAAGAACTACGAACACAACTACATCCACATTTATCATAGAGCATCTAGGAAAGAGCATAGGTTCAAAAATCTCTGAATCAGAACGTCTCCTGAGAGTCTCAAAACTGCCAGAAGTGTGACGAAAGTGTACCTGAACTCCATGATGTGGTCGGTTCCTGTGAGACATACCCATGAGCACAATCTCCTGACTTCTACCATCACTACCAGCTGGGCGTCCTGTCATCCAGAATCTCCCATCATGAAGACCAGACGAAGAAGATTCATTTGCGCAATCAACCCCAGGGGCATCTGAAAGCATTGTCCAAGCTGTTGGAATCAGATCCTCCGGAAGTGAATCTGCATCAATCACTAAAGAGTGGTAGCGCACCACCTACATGAAGAGGGTACCATTTTAGAAGTCCATTCCTCTTCTTCGCAATTTTCAACCACTTGGCGTGAGTCACCAGAGTAAGCACATCAAAATAAACCTTAAGGATAGAATGGAAACAAACGGGAATACCACCACCATTCATTTCTCAAGATGAAAAGCAGACAGATTGAGTGGGACACGTCAAGAACTGTCAACGATCTGCAGTTCAAACGTTATGTTGGCCTCCCTACAGAGGGGACACCAAGACTAAGTCAAAATTGTGATATTGTGTGGAACAACCTTAAATCCATTGCCAACACCAGACGGAATGTCTTTGAAAAGTGGATGTCCATTGTGTTCAATTTCACTGCCAATGTCCCAATAACCCAGAAGAATCAGCGAATGGACAAGCCCTTCCAAAAAAAACAGGAAACCTAAAACACTTCGCTCCTGCTAGACTAGATGATGTGCGGCAAAAGCATTCAATGCCGCAAGCCGCAACTACACGAAACAAACTACATGCTGTGGTGTTCAATTGCAGTAGGTGAAAAATAAAAGAAGACATAATAATTACATCCAAGGAGGCTGTAAACTATTTTGCAGCTTCCAAGGAGGTCAAAAGTGCAACACTAAATTGTATACAGTATTGTGACCTCTCGTAATTGCTGTTCTACACAGCATATGGTGTGTATAATGTGCCTTATTTGGTCATCCTTCCACGTAGTAGAAGAAATAACGCCGCGATAAATGACCACGAGTTGAGGACAATACCTTAAACGCCCGTGCACAGGTTCAGGAGCATGCACAACCTTGCCACCATGGCAAAATCCCAGAGCCTAAAAGCCAGAGAAACCATCCAACATAATCAGACAATATGAATGAGCCTTCAGAAGAACTGATTCCACCTACATAAAAAAATATTCAACAAACCTAATCCTCGTTACATTTCAGAGTGTGAAAAGATTTTGCACCTGATGACCCAAGCAAACTCCTAGTATTGGAATATCTGAGCATTCTTGAAGCAGCCGCATGCATATCCCTGTGTAAAAAAGAGAACATAAAAAACTCAAATCAACCAAGATTTGCACTCTCAACCTCCACCTAAAACCTACAGTAACAAGGCCGACTGTTACTCAGGTTACCCCACCCCTGAAATACGCACATCTGGTGCATTTACTCCGCAGAACATAGCCTGAGTGTCGCCTCTATCCAAGTGACTCTTTTCTCGTCAGAGCAGGAAACTAATATGCCTGATTAATAGAAAAGAATACAAAAAAGATGCATACCAATATCTTCGGCACGTGTGGGTGACCCTGGACCAGGTGAAATGACAACATTATGAAACGCCCGCTCCTCATACAGAAGTGCCCGTAACTGCTCAAAAGTAATCTCATCATTCTTCAGCACAACAGGAACAGCTGTTTTCACACAAAGCAAAGCCTTAATACAACCCAATTTCCTACCTCCACAATAACTACTCTGCTGCAACTGAAATCAACATGAGGTGGACTGAACGGATAACCAAAAATGAGTGGACGACACAGACTCCTAACCCTAAACCCTAGATGGGAGATCTTAAACCCTGAACTGCCAGATCGTATACGCATAAAAGCACCAAAAAAAGAAATATTCTGATGCGATCACTAGCTCCAGAAAGGAGTAGAAATTCGGCCAAAGACCCTTACTTGAAAAGCATTAAAGAGATGAGGGAAACGCACTAAACTTCGCTAAAAAAAAGCGTGACCCAGGATAGACGTCTTTTCAAATCAGTAAGAGTTCAATTGGACTTGCAATTGAGGAAACGAACCTCCGTTGATGACTGACAGAAGCTGGAAGAGATTATAAGTATAGCTGTCGTAATTATCCAAGATCAAAGTCCGAATAGGCTCCTGGGAAGGTTCCACTTTCCCTTCCCCAACACTTGCCGCACCGATAGAATACTGTGCTCGCCAAACTCCACCCAAATCACGCAATCGCACTTTGGGAGCAACGAAAAGCAAGCCTCCTGCAAGCGTCGCCGTTCGCGACAAAGTAGACAACCTTTGCGCAGGAGCCGACGGCGGATTCAACAATGAAGCGCGAGGGATCACCACCTTGACTCGCAAAGAATTAGCAGCCATCTGAGCCATTCTCTCGCCCAAACCTCAAGCTCCATTCTCCGACTTCATCCTCACACCCTAAAACCCCTCTAGATGCTACAAATCCCCTTCCACAAACGCAACACAAGAGATCGCACAAATGAGAAGTGTCGAAATCAAACTAAAGACTATGGCGATCCATCGCGGTCACGAAACCTACCACGGGTTTGTTACATTGAAGGATTCAGATCCTGGCTTTCGTGTGAGGAGAGAAAGATTCGCTACCGAGGAATGGAGAGGGCAGATTCTGGCCCACGAACTACGACAGTCACTCAAAATTGGTGCACATGAGCTCACCACGACAACCGCGAGCGAGACGAACTGTTCTCTCTCGCCCGCCGAACATTCTAAATCTGAATTTCCTCAACATGCGTTCACCCCCTGGTGGAAGGATCTTGCCATCGAGACTATGGACTATGAGCTGCTAGATCCATCCACCATTCAACACCCAACCGATGGATTCCTTGGCAAATCGCTCACGCAAAGTCCTCACACCCAAATTCATTCTTTACGCCGGGCTCAGTTACCGGCCGTTTGCGGCTCGCCCCTGTTCCGGAGGCAGCGCGGCTGCTGTCCGATGCACCAACGGCCCCGATTGAAGGATCTGAGTTGAACGGTCAAGATGGGACCTCACGTCGGTTGGGAGAGCTTTTCGCCATTTATAACCCTTGAAAATGCCGGGAACTCGAAACGAAAACGGAGCGAGGACCCTTCCACATGGATCTTTATTTCCTCATAAAATACAATAAAGAAACCAAACTCTGCCTCCTCCTTTGGATGATGTGATGTGAAATATTCAACACCATATCTGAAGTTGATAGGACACTTGGTAATTTTTGTCACAAAAGTTGAACTAAAAAAAATTAAAAAGATTTGTTCACTTGATCATGGAAATATTTAATTGCAAAGGAAATGCAATCAAGTTATTAACCCCCAAGAACCAAGGAGACATAATGTGTATCCTTCAAATTTTCAATGGCAAAGTCTCTATACGGTAAAACAAATTTCAATATTTTGTAAACTAGGATCTTGTAGATTAATAAATTTACATACTTGTTGCATTATCTGAGTATTAAAAAAATGGAATGAACAAAGTATTTAAAATTTTATTTAGGAAATATAGTTTAATAAAAAATAAAAAAAAATCATTAAAGGAGTGTTACAAACCTCCTATAGTTTATAACTTCAAATTACAATGAACTCAAAATGCAAACTCAAAATGTACCTAATAGAAAAATCGATTCACAAAAGCTCAAACCACACAACTATAAAGAGGAATCAATCTCCAAAGAGATTGTCTCCTCACTCCAAAACTTTGTCTTATAATGGAGACTATCAGTAAAGACTATCAATCTTTAAGATAGACCACGACTACTTTTCTATCTTTATCTTTTTCTCTTTGTTTGGAACCATCTACTAAAGTAAAAGTCCTAGTTATCTCCTCCAATTATATCCTATCAAATCATCTCTTATCCAAATCTTCATCTTCTACTTGAAGTTATCTAACTTTAAATTCTAACACAATTTATCCAATGCCACTAGTCATCGGCATGGGGTTATCTAACTTTAATGCATAAATCCATTGTTTGCAAATATCCATCTCTAGGCATTCCAATGCCCTTGTCATTGAACTAGAGTTGTTTAATTTTAGTGTATAAATCCACCATCTAAAGGTATCTATCTTCAAACAATCTCTACTTATCTATTAGTGCACATTCTTTTATGAATTAGTTCATGATCATCCATCAATGCATTCATCTATCAAAGGCCATGACAAAAGTCATGATACAATCATCAATCTTTTCATTTATCAAACTCATCTATCCATTCAAGATTGTAACAAGGGTCCTAACAAGGAGATTTGAGGACAATAGGAGACCGTGAGTATTTTTGAATTTCCACACTCTAGGAACATGCCACATCTGCAATTCGACATAATCAAGACACTACTACGTAAAAAAATATTAACATTTGAGTTTTTGAATTATTTTTGAATTATTTTTTTGAATCAATTTTAGGGTTGTTTTTTAACACTTTTGGGAATTTTTGTATTTTTTTTCCAAATTTGAAAATCTTAGCCAATAGGGTTGGTTTGCAGTTTCTAAATAATATAGAGAATATGTAGGGGAACAATCTTGAAATGGGCTTTCCTTGCCCTCAAATCCCTTCTAATGATAATGTTTTTTCAATGAAAGGAGTAATAGAGATGGAAAAAAAATTCTTGGAGATTTTTAGTCTTTATTCTTTACAAACAAAGAAGAATTAAAGAAAAAAAATTCAAATTTTTACTTTTAGCAATTTTTAAAATAAAAGCTCCAAACAATATGATAATAATAACAATTGTTAAATTTCAAAAATTTACGCATATCTAATTTTTTGGGAAATTTTAGGATCCAATTTGGTCAATTTTGGTACAAATTAGAGGGAGTTTTTTTTATTTTTAAAGGAGTTCTTTTTTCTACCCGAGCTACTCGCAACCTCCCAAGTAATGAAAATTAGATATCATCTAATAACCCCTCTAAAAAAATTGTCTTGGAATCTAAAGCAAATATATTTTTTTTTAATTTGAAAGTTTGAAGAAATCACTATTTATTTTCTTGTAAATTTTTTGTCCAAAATTTGTGTTTTCTGCCTATGAAGTTGATCATCTATAATTGTTATAATCTAAAAATCCAATAGTCAAAATTTTCCACAATTAATTTTATGTATATCAGACAAAGTAGTCTTCACTTTTGTACAAATGAAATTAAGAATTTTTAGCACATCTATGTGAAAAAAAGAAACCAAAGTAGCACAATTCATTGGGCCTTACGGGAATAACCCCTAAAGCATTAGATGAAATCTGAGGGCATTACAGGACCGTTTCGGGTCTGTTCCCGAAACGGCTCCCAATGCCACAGCCCCCTGTCAGGCCGACTTTTATCGGAAAAAAAAAAGGGTTTTTTGAAACTTCTTTGATTGAATCAAAGTAGATTCTAAATCCCATTCATGATTTTTGCTAGTACTTATGGAAATATATGTCAGACTTATTCTAAAGCAGTAAATCAGCATGTAGAAAGCAGTATGAACTGAATCAGACTTCTATGCTTATAAGCGTTACTTAGTACATCCATGGAATATGTATTAGACCCAAGTGGATCAAGACTAAGGCTATGAGTTACATACCTGTATTATTAAGTTCATTATCAAATAAACCAAATAAACCAGGTAAAACTAAGTTATTAAGTAGGGTTTATAGTATCGTATGACATTACTGATAATCGAGAATATCAACAGTCAGTATTTCTGAGCAGAAGCCCGATCCAAGTTATCTGCTAATCAGCTCATTCCTGAGTTACAGTGATGACTTGAGTACATCCCAAGTTCAGAATTTTGCAAGCATAACACTAGTTTTAAAAAACTAAGTGAAGTATAGCTAGTCTTGTGTGAACCAGACAACATACTTTTCAAAGTAAGTCTGCACAAGTTAGCTCCGACAGCACATTTCCTTATCCAGGCTACGTTAAACGAGCATATCAGCCCACCGAGATATCATCCAGGAAATTGAAGAGGATAAAGCTATGCCATGATAGTTAATGGTATCGACAGTAAATCTGCATATCCACTTGCTATCACATATAGATAAGCTCCACTCTATAGTAACGTTTGCAGATGTTTGAAAAAGTTCCGCGAGAGGTGGTAATCCTCACCTGTACCCATGCCCCCCAGCAAACAGTTAGTATGCCAGCAGACGTGTACGAGGTGTCTACACATTACCACAACTTGTTATCGTTAATCACAAGAGAAAAGTTTCCAAACAAATCAAGTATACTACTATTCAACAAAGCGTGCAAAAGAAACCAAGAAAAAGTTTTCGATCTGCAATCGCATTGCGCAGGACCTGTTGGCCGCTGTTCTGAGATCCCAACACCATCTTTGAACACACCTGCCCTTACAAAATATCCTTGCCTCAAAAATTGGCACTCCGTATTGCAGACTCTCAGCAACTCCACTGATCACTGAGACCAAGAGGAAGAGCTAACATCTGTGTGTAACGGCAATGTTGTTTGCTCCAAGTCGGAGTGTGTACTGCGCAGGCTCAGCTGGTTCGAAAACCCTGGCTTCATGCAGTCAGTAATTGTTGTACAGAGCCCTAATTGCAGAGTTAAGGCACGCAGCCCAAACTAGCCGTCAATATTTTTTGTTTTTAAATTTTGTTGTCAGAGCTTACAGATATCCAACGAGGTTTCAATCTGGTTGTTAAATAAGCATCCTAACTCAGAAATTTGATTAGTTCTGGAATTTAGGAAAGCTTAGCAGTGGTTCGTGATACTTATCTGTTTCAAGAAAATATGAAACATTAAGATATTTGATGATATATATGCTAATTTAATTTTAGTCATATATTTACATCAATAAGTATGTGATTGGAAATATTTGTGGCTATAAAAAAGAAAAACCATATAGAACGTATATATGTTTCTTTTTAAAAAAAAAACTTTTTAAAACAACGGTAGACTTATTGATCACGACTAGGAGTATCTCCTAGAATTCAAGTCCAAAAAAAGAAAAAAAGAAAAAAAAGAAAAAAAAAATTTGGGTCCTGAAATATGAAAATAAGTCCCAAAAAAAAATTTGAAAAAAATAAATAAATAATTACGTGGCAGTGTCCCGACCACGTAGGATTCGGGTTCACAGGGCAGAAACTGCATTCCCGCAGTCTCCTAATGCCCTCAAATTTCTTCTAATGGGACCAAAGTGCCTTTTTTGGCAACATAGTGATTTTTGGGTAGGTATATATGTGACTAGAGATTTTCATGTTTACACTTCAAAAATTAATAGAAGGTGTAGACAAGGAGTATTTTTAAAGCCCAACAATTTTTGTGACTTTTGATTACATGGTTGAAAAGTTATCACATAATATGTTGTTTGTTTCTCAACTCGGGCAATTCGGGCTAATAAAAAAAATCACTTTATTTGGAAACCAAAATTTGAAATCGGTTTTATAGATTTATATGTACGTGGAAAGCTTTGAATCATTCCATTTGGATTAATGAGTCAAAAGTTATGAAGAATTTTAGTTTGCAGGTAGTTATGGATTCTCTACTCCAAAATAAACTTTGAAGTCTTTTATTTTACTCAATTTTCAATATTTTTGAAAAAAAATAAAAATTTTGGCTGTATTTTTCTTATTACAACATTTGAACCTTTGGGATTGGAATTTTTTAATTCAATAAATAAATAGTTAACAATTTAGTATTTTGTGTCATTCACTATTTCTTTCTACTTGCTATTTTTTTTTGTATATGTCGTACAATTCCAAATGATTTGAAAATTTTTAAGCATGTATCCAACTTGAATTGAAGAATTAATCCAAAGAGTAACAACCATTTTGAACATTTTTTCAGACAAATGTGAT
Organism: Thuidium tamariscinum; assembly: GCA_947034885.2. Classification (NCBI taxonomy): domain Eukaryota; kingdom Viridiplantae; phylum Streptophyta; class Bryopsida; order Hypnales; family Thuidiaceae; genus Thuidium; species Thuidium tamariscinum. The sequence continues at coordinate 13,672,173 of OX344752.2, read as the reverse complement.
CTTCTGAAGTACAGCTGCCTGGATTTTTGCAGTGGTAAGAAAATGATTTTTATAACTTCAAATGCTAATATCTTGCAATCTACATGGCGAAACTTTTTGAAACTTTTTCTACATATTTTCAAACTAGTGCACTAAAAGATCCTATGGTTACATTATTCTAGAAATGTTTTTTTTATAAAATTTGGTAGTTGTCCTAGAGATAACAGTTTTGGAGCAGTATTGGTGAAAACATATTCAGAAATGTTTAGGGGTTAAATGGATTGGATTGGACAAATGTAAGTTAGTAATTGGAGGAAGATAGAAACACCCATCTCCACATATTCCTATTCTTTGTCTCTAGATTCACCGGATTATGTCCCATAGACTTTGGTGAATGTGTCTACCATATACTAAGCATTGAATTGTTGATTCATTTGAAAGACACTCCCTAAACTATGATTTGCTAACATTTGTTTTTTTTAGATTTTAAATTTGGGTGCACCTATATAATAGGTTTAGTGGTTTAGGTAGCCAATACTTTGAAAAATTATAGAAATTACATAAAACATCCAAAAAATCTAATTTTTTAATATTCATGATTTCACTTGCTAGAACCACAAAATATTAATTTTAGAAAAAGATACCTCCAACTATGTTGAATTCCTTATGTTGACAGTGTTTCAGTGCTTCTACCTTATATATTTGTGTATTGACAAAATAAGACTAAGAGAGAAGAACTACCAATCACTAGTAGAAAATTTGTTTGGTTTTGTTGTTTTGGTCGCGTTGATGATCAACAAATTTTTGTTGAATAACAAAAATTTGTTGATCATCAACGCGACCAAAACAACAAAACCAAACAAATTTTCTACTAGTGAATTGTCATGTGTGTTAGCTTGATGCACTTTCTGACTAACTCAACAATTTACATTGAGTGAAGGTACTAATAAAGAGGTCTAATTGTATCCTTGAGCTTCATAAGCCTACTTTAGAGCTCCATGGTGTGCATGGTATATGGATGAATTTCTTGAATGAGGGCTCATATGAAAAAAAAACATTAGATGAAATTTAAGGGCATTGGGAGACTGCAAGTTCCCGGACTACGGGAATGTAGTTTTTGCCACGGTAACAAGAATCCTACATGGGTGAGACAGTGCCATGTAATTAAAAAAAATTATTGAAAAAATAAAATAAAATTTGACTTTTTTTAATATTTCAAGACCCCCAATTTTAAATTAAATTTTTTTTTGGGTTAATGTCGGCCTAACATCTGCCAACAATATTGGGAGCCGTTTCGAAAATAGACCCAAAACGGCCCTCCAATGCCCTCAAATGTCATCTAATGGAAACCCCCTCAAAAATAACTAAATGTCTTGTTGGAGCCTTTTCAACTTCAAGATATAAAGGCAATAATAATATTTTCTAGAACATTTCTCTCCCATTTTAAAATGTAGGGTTATTTAGCTTCATTGCAGTGGTACAATTTACAACCTTCTTTCAAGCTTCCTACAATTCATATGAATTCCTACAAAAACATTTCAAATTTACCCCTTACAATGCAAAGAGGTGTGTGTGTGGGAGGGGGGGGGGGGGTTCCTAAGAATTGTATAATGCATTGGTCAAAATTGAAAATGAAAACTATTTTTCTGAACTTTAACCTTGTAAAAGTTTAGTAGATTGCTATGGAAATGTGTGGAAAAATTTCAACACATATGATTGTATAATTGTATTGAAAGATTATAATGTTTGAAGTGAAAATAAAAACACTTTTTTTCATTCTTACAAAACAAGGTAAGCACCCTTTTGAGACTTCTTGGAGTAAATTTTTTTTCTATACCATTGAGTACCATTACTAAATGTTGTTAGGTACACTCATACAAAATTTTAGAAGCAAACAAGGGTTCACCCTACAATATGAAGAAGTCAATTAGACTAAAAATTCTTTGATCATATTGTGATGATTTCTTGAGTAGCAAGGAAATTTTTTTATTTGAAATCCAAATGGTAAAACTTAAAGGTAAACATTAGAAGTATATGAAAAAATATTTCAAGAATTTTGAAAGAAAAAATTTCATCATAGGCATTTGTAGTAGGACAAAAATATTTTTTTTCAAACTTGATAGGATTCCTAGAGTCAATTTGACTCCTTTTGGTCCAATCATATAGTCAAATGTGCTAAAGTTTTGCATTAAAAGTAGTTTTTAAAGAATTTGTGTATTATATCATGATAGTTACATTCTAAGTTTAAAAAGTAAATGAGAAATATTCTAAAGTTGCCCAAATTACATTGATTCTTGGAGCAACCTATCTTTTGATCAACGAATCTAATCATAATTTTTTCTTACATTCTTGCAAATAAGGTGAAAGTCTCCATCTTGTGTCAAATTTTTAAAACATCGGCATTCATTTCTTACTTCATCATCACCTACCAAGATTATCTCTTGAATTTTTTTTTTCTAAATTTCATTTACAAGCAGATGCATTCATTTGAAGTAGTATAGATGCCACATATGAAGTTTGCATAATTCATCATTTAGAAAGAGAATCTTTATATTGATTATGGAGACACTTAGGCTAAAATATTCCAATATTATAGCCAATTGTTTTTTTTATGAAAAGCATGTTTTGAGCTATCATATTTTAGAAACTAAACCAAAAATATTGATAGTTGACTTTGTTATTACTCTTTTTCACTTCATACCACCTCCAAAGATCTAAACCTCCTCATGAATGTCGTTTTTTTTTAAAGAAAAGTCTTGAATTTGAGAAGCATTCTCTATTGCCTTTCAAGATAAATGTCTTGAGGGCAAAATAGGCCCCTCTCCTTGGAATGAGTTTGTAGGCCCTTCAATTGCTAAAGTGGGGGTTTGTAATTGTTAGGATCTGCACTTTGGAAGCATTGGGTTTTGCCACCTTTTGATTAATTTCTTGTATCTATATAGAATATATTCAACAAGTGTTTGGAAAAAATTAATGACTAGTTCAAAGTTAGCTAGTGAAATTGCCTTGGTTGCAATTTGAAAACATTGAACCCCCTAGTGAAAAAATCTTTTAATTTTCTCATTAGAGTAAAAAATAGAGAGCATAACTAAACTTAAAGAAAGACGCTTGAAAATTGCTCAAGCTCTAAAACTGCCCACCTTCTCAAATGTACATTGTTTGTACATGTCGCTTTTTCATCTTTACAAGAATGTACAAACAATGGACATTTGAGGGGGTGGACAATTTTAGAGCCCTGTGCCATTTCAACTTTAAATTTTCATAACTAATTCCCAGTAGCTCCAAAAAATATGAAACGAATTGGGTTAGATGCCAATTCCACTTGTCTTTCAAGGAAAATTTACTGGAAAATAATTCAAGAAGTATCACCTCCCCCAAATTCAGTTTCAGCTCTTAGATGGACATTTTATGGGCCTCCTCTCTTAGTACTTGAAAAACTGATTCAATATGGGAATTAAAGAAAAATCAATGGTAAAACTCAAAAATATCTCCAACAATGTACTCAATGTAGGACGGTGCTGCATAAGTTATTGCCTGGGCATTTGGAAGGTTGGGGTTCATTTGCGAGTAAGCTGGCGACTGTTTAGAATCTAGCCTAGCCCTGGGAAACAGTTGGAACCTGTCGGCTATTCCTGCACCGCTCGCTATTCCTCCACGGCTCCACCGAATCAAAGATGGCTCGTGGTTGCCTCCCTTAAATATAGTTGGGGTACTGTATTGCTATTATGGTCGTTGATTGATGGTGGATTATTGGTTGCCGAGCACTATGAACTTTAGGATTCTTACTCACGGACAGGCACGTTCTATGCGGTTCTCGCGGCCAAGAATGCTGAGGGCTGAGGACGTGCGGTAACGAAATTTGTCACCCTGTAAGATCTGAGGACCTGTTGGTATGCTGCAGAATTTCTGCACAACAGTAAATGCTTGTGGAGCACAAATGTAAATCGATGCCTAAGAATTGAGACCACATTGAATTAGTTGTACAATTTCAAAAGGCAAAGTTTGTAGAAGACTAGAAGCAGCCTAGGTGAATTCAAACCCCACTTACTGTACACTGAGAAAAAAGATTCATGGAATCAAAACGTTTTGATCTGCACGGATCACCTAAACCCTAAACCCTATACCCTAATGCCAACGGTTGCTACTCAACCAACTATGGGTTACGCTACAATGAAATGACTGGGTAGGAGATCAACACTACTCTGATCTAGAATATTGTGTTATTTGAATGAATAGAGAGCAAGATGCCAAGATACTAAGGAGATCCAATTTGGATACCTCAGGTACAAAAGAAGAAGACTGAGGGAGTTGTACTAACTAGGCCACAGAAGCCAAGATAGCAAAAGTGACTAACTGACTGACAGAAAAGGCACAAGTATCCAAGTAGCAACCACCTGACAATCCCAGAACAGAACTGCACAATACGACACCCAAGCTCCACCTGGCACGTGAAAGATAATAATGCCACCATTGTGTAGTACCTGTGATCAGAGAGATCAAATCATGCAGACGATATCACTGCAAATTATAGAGTGTAATTTCAGACAACCGTGACTCAAAAAATCACCAGTAGTTTCACGTAATAGTGCCATTGGAACTTTCACTGAGCTCGAAAACATCTACATCTACACATTGATATACCTCGTCCAGTTCAGAATCTATGAGTTTTCTCATGGAGAAGTTTGATTCTCCAACTGCCCTCATGAAGGTCGCCTCCGCTTGCCGGTTGCGCCCATAAGACATAAATATCGTTGTGTTCTTCCCTGAAAGAGCTTGTAATGTCAATAAGAACGGTTCTACAGCATCATCATAGTACATGACATCTGTGGCTAGTATTATATCAAAAGTGGAGATTTCTAGCGCAAGTTCGTGCCCCCATGTCAGAGGGGCTGTTGATGCCACATTCGTCAACTTGTTGGCAGAGATGTTGCGGTCAAGCAGAGGGAGGTTCTCTGGAAAATCGGTGAGGATCGATTTCTTGGCTCCCAAAGCGGCTGCTGCAATGCCTGTAAAAGTTGAAGTGACTATTAATACTTGAAACAGTGCACCTTCATTTGAAAGACAACCCTCCACCACCACCATTAACCCTCTTACGAAGCTATGTCCTAGTCCTCTCACAAGCTTTTACTAAGATAGAGGATACTTCAACCCCATACGGGCCTGGTCCATCTCCTACAGACACCTATTACCAACAAATACATCTATTCATACGCTAGGTCTTCAATTAGCAAGTTGGGAGCACGATTGGTTGAGTGTTTGTGGCCAGTGATCTTGTCTACTATCACTTACAAATAGAGTTTCACAACCTCCCACTTTGAATTTGCATAAGAAATTCGTACAAAGTGCAAAAGACCTTCATACATAGGGTTAAGGAACAGGATACAACAAATTTGGCTATTACTCCAAATATCTCTCCACAGCTTTATACATCTCCCCAAAGTCACACTACTTCATTATTTACTTAGTATCCTCTACCATAGACTGTTACAACAGTAAACAGAAATGCATATAACAGTAAACAACAGCCGAAACTGATTCTTATGACCTGTGAGGACTGTATAGCTGACCGATTCCCTAGAATGACCACAGCCGTTCAGAGCATAATGTTCCTGAATCAGTGTAGACTCTCAACTCATAAAATGAAAACATGGCAGCTTTAAAAGCTAGTCCGTACCTGCTAATCCACATCCGGCCCCCAACTCAATGCATTGTTTTCCAACCACAGTGTCTGGCCACTTCTCCAGATATTTTGCGAGCACAATTGCACTATCCCATACTGCAGAAAGAAGTGGTTGAGGTTGGCTCAGATTCAACCACAATATTCCTTAGTAACAAATCATATACTGGTGAATGTCATATTAGGTCAAATGTAACTCCATCATAGAGTATTAAACCTAACTAAAAATCTACAACCCCAATTTCTTATTTTAAATAAAAACTGTAAGCCTGTAGACAATTACTCAATTCTAACTAAGTGAGGGTCGAAATCATTAAAACATCACTGTTGAGTGGTGGTTACTTGTTTCCAGAGAGTGGTCAGTTTTAACCGAAGATTTCACACTTCAATAAGAAATTCACAGTTCTAGGCCTTTCACAAAATGTTTTCCTTCCCAAAACTAACTAACACTCTTAATGCAGTACGATTCAAAACATACAATCAAAACTGCCTATGTTTGCTCTCTGGTTACCTGCCTGTTGAAGCGAAGCCAGCAGTAGAAAATGGGGCTTGATGAAGAACTAGGGTTCGCGACTCCCCAGCTACTGCAATATTGTGATGATAAGGATTCTTGAAGCGGTCCTTGTCAGGCCTGCATCAAAGTATAGACATCAAACTGAATTCGTGCTACAGGAGAACCCATTCCTGATGCTAGAATGGAGGTCAGTCTTCATCTTCGGTATCGTCTAAGCATCAGGCCCATGGGAAAAAAATCTGATGAATAGAGAAAGAAATCTTGTAATGAAAAATTGGGTTCCTCTCAAAGGTCCTCTATGGTATAAACTAGCTGCTTGAATGAAAGAACACCGGTACTAGAGCCCTTTACGCCATGCACAACCTAAACCTAACTTTTAAAAATGTGACGGACAACGAACCAAGAATACAGGGTGTTAACTCTACAACCGCAAAAAGAGAGCAATGTCAGAATTGCTTTCAAAAAACACACAAGGAAGCTACTACTTGTGAGAGACTTGCATTGTGTCCAATTCAGTAACAAATCTCCAAATCATGGAGCAGAAAGCAAGAGGTCTGTCAGCCCTAATTAGAAACTCGTAAAATTAATTCGTTGATCCTTCATTCAAAATTGCCGCACCATCCATCCTCATTAGAATCAGAGCAAGAGAACAACAGAGCACAATTTCCCTCCCAATTTTTTTGGAAAACTGATTCTCTACGCGATAAATCTCCTCTAAACCTTTCATTGATCTGTCGATTTTCACTAATCAAACTTTCCATGCATTCCGCCGTGACACTCCGATTGTCTAGAAAACAGAAGCAAAACGTGAAAATCTCGTCACCTGTGCTCGCGCTTCCACGCCCAGGAACGCAGAAAGGGGTTGACTGCTGTCTCTAGCCGGGCGGGGATGTCCTCCTGCACCTCGGCCCTGCGTTTCTTCCGTTTTGAGAGCTCCGTTTCAGCCTTTCGGCCCCTCGCCATCTTTACTGAGGCTGGTGGGATTCACAGCATAAATGGAACACCTACTCTGCGGGACAGAGTTCTCAGGGTTTAGGGTTCTAGGCTGCTCTAAGCATGTCCATAAGTTAACACTTAACACTACAGTGAAAGTGAAGCTTAATGCAATGCAACAACACGAAAGAGGTTTCATGAACACCAAAAAACTTTCACTGAGAAGATGTTTGGATGTCAAGTTATACCGGATTAGCAAGGATAAATGTGGCTTTCTCCAATAAAGACCATTCTCGGGCTCCTTCGTCGTTGTCATGCGGTGCAGACGGTGGGCAAACAGAGCAGACTCGGCAAGCAGCCCGGAAAGATATTGCTGGGCGACGGTGGAGATGCCCTCCCGCAAGATTGAGCGCCCCATCGGCAAGGGGTTGGCCATTCAGTTGGGACTGGGTCCCAGCTCGCTATGGCTGCCTCCTTCAGTAAGTTAGTGGCCCACAGCGATTTGCGTGGAGTGCACACCAACACAGACAATCTCACGGAATCAGGACGAAATCCAAGCACATCGACAACCAGTTAAAGTAGCACGGCAATTGATGCTCCAATTGCTTCCCCTAACTGCAAATCTCCAAATTCGAAGTGTAATCTCCACACACAATTTGTTGTCCTGAACATAAGACTCCTATTGCAAGAATCCAAAGAAACACATCCGAGTCTGTCATGCCCTGACCTGAAATCGAACTGATGGCCCTGCAAGCAGGAATTCTTGTTTCCCCACTTGCAGAGTCTGTGGTGAATTGTGGAGGCTTCGTCACCGTGCCAGTGAATCGCAGGGCAATTGGGAATCGGCAGAGGAGGGGGCTTCAAGGTGATTGCGATGGATTTGAAGTTGGTGGAAGTCAATCTGAAAGAGGGTTGATTACGAAGTCGGGTGGTTAGAATCGAATTGTTGTTTGCATATTTTACAGCTTTGCGTTCCTCTCGATTGATAATCCTTTTAGATTAGATTATGTAAAATGGTGGTGGAAATACTCGGTAATGGCGAGTATTGCGGGGTTTTGGCGTTTCGGTTGAAATTCTCCTGGCCTGAATTCTATGGAATTTGATTTGCCCAACTTTCAAATTTACACATTTCATGGACTCTGAGGTCGACTCAGTCCACGGCACTCTCTGATGTGATATGGCGATCACTGAGTCGTGTTTACAAATTGTGGCATTTTGAATGAAAATTCTTGTGTCCTGAATTTGAGTGAATTTGCTTGCTGCTTTTTCATTTCTTTCAAATTTCATGGACTCTGCGATCGTCTGCACGGTACTCTCTGATGTGATTGGTATTCCATGTGTTGCAGCGAAGCTTGTGAGCCAAGATGCACGAGCAGGGATGGTGGGTAGTGGGGAAATCTTTGGAAGCTTGTCCAGTACAAGTACTTCTTCACCTGTCCCCCACACAAGTAGCACCTCCAGTAGCAGAATCCATCGGTCTCCGAAGAAGAAGACGCGATCTTGGCAGCCAGCAGATCATCTCCTTGTGCTCGTCCATGGAATCAATGCAGGGTGGGTGTTTTTGTCCGTCCGTTTCCATTGCACTTCTTGAATTCGTTGATGTAAGACTTAAATGTGTTACGTTTAGAGGAAGCCCTAATGTTGCGAATGTGTTGCAACATGTTTCGCAGTCCCAAGGATTGGGATGATGTGATAGAAGTGCTTCAAAGTGAGCTTGGGAGCAGGTTTTTAATTCATGGTAGGTTCTTCTTCCCTGATCAATTCAGTTACGTTAAGGAAGGCGGTTTGTCTGTGTTGTTTGATTTTCATAGACTGAGGTTTATGGAGGCACATGAGATATGGTCGGAAAAGGCTTAGTGATGAGGGGGGTGTACGCTTGGTTTCACACAATGTAGATCTACAAATTAAGAGGTAAGGAATTTCAAAGTAAATTTTAGTAGAAAATGGTGCCAGGAAGACCAACCATCAGCAAGTCCGATGAGGAAGCAGAAGTGCATCAACTTTAGTCTGCATGATTTGAATCTACAAATCCGGACATATTGAATCTGAAATCAAATTTTTTATTTTAAACAAGGTTGGATTTCTAAGTTGCTCTTCTTCTGTAGTTGTGCTCAACAACACAGGCTACAATTGTTTCTTGGTGAAGGATGGAGCTGCTCTATGATTTTTGAATTGCAAGTTAAGCATGACCTTTTTTAATTTGGTGGTATGTGTGTCTTTGTTTTTTGTCATTGCAGCAAGCAATGCCAACCCAACGTTTCAAACATTTATTGGCGTGGATTTGGCTGGGAAGCGCTTGGCGGATGAGGTGCACTACCACTGACCAAATGTCCAATCTTGTGTTGTGTCTTAGTGAATGTCAATCATCTTTGCTTGGAGTATGAATTCTCTAATCCCTAATAAAAGTTGTTGTTGGGTATGTTTTGTTTTCATTCTCAATATCTTGTTGCAGGAAGTGAACAAAAAACACTCTTAACCCTAACATTGATCTCCAGTCTTCAAAAATTCAGCCTCAAAATCTTGGTGTGACGTTTAAGGGTGTTAATTTAGACTCAAAACTAGAGTTAGTTTTTTCTCAATCATCTTCTTAAAGTCTCTTCATTAACATGCAGGTATGGCAAATTGTTAGATCTCAACCTGGATTACAGCGGATTTCGTTTGTGGCCCACTCCCTTGGAGGCCTTTTCCAACGTTATGCTATAGCCAATCTCTACAACCCTAATGACTCGACCATTGCTGGTCTAGAGCCCATACAGTTCATCACCATTGCCACCCCACACTTGGGTATGCGTGGGAGCAAGTCGGTATGTTATTGTCTCTCCATTTTTTGAGTTTTTAAATTGAGCACGAACTTACCATTTGAGAGTCATAATTATAGTCTAGAGTCATGTTGACTGCTATTGTAGTTGCATTGTCATTGATAATTTGTACACTTGCCTTTGATAAATGACTATGCACAAACTTTTTCCTTCTTGAATTCAAGATGTGAAAGAATTTGAGCATTTTGGAGCATTTTTGGATACCCAAATTCTCCTTGAATTTTTAGTTATGTCTAAGGTGTCCTCTTAAAGTTGTTATAGAAACATCTCAACTCTGTTGATATCAATGGTGAATGGGGCCAATTTTTCTCCTTCAAACACATTGTGTGCAGCATAATTGTAACTAGGGTAGATTGCTACAGCTACCAATGGCTTTTGGAATGCCGATTCTAGAGGAGTTGGCGGCCATTTTCACAATTGGTAGGACGGTGACCCAACTTTTTCTCATGGATGGAGAGCCAAAGGAGAGCCCTCTTTTGTTACGCATGGCCATTGATTGCAATGAAGGTCAATTCATGTAAGCATCCCAACCATGCAAAACCTTAAAACCTTAATTAATTGTAATCTAGAAAACTTGTTATGTTATCAACTACAATAACTTTCCATTTCTATCATCCAAAATTTCTTCTTTTTGTTGGTATAGTTCTTGAAGCTTTATTATGGTTGCCATTTCTATAGAGATGTAAGTTGTTACTATCATCCATTGGAGCACTTGAAATTGAAGTTGCCAAAACCATGATAGGTAGTTTTTTTTTTAAATTTTCTTAATGTGAGGCTTCTAGACAAGTTGTCTAGAGAATTTAGTCCTTAGATTTACTGTTTCTCTCTATTGATGATTGCAGATCTGCTCTAAGAGCTTTCCATTCTAGAATGACATATGCGAATGTTAGCTTTGATCGTATCCTCATAAATTTGATCTTCTCAATATTTGATAATACTAGTTAATTTTTAAATTTTGCCTTTATTTTCCTTAATATCACAATGAGATCTTAAATGAGACCTACTATTTGAATTTTTGTGAGAAAAAGTATACAAGAGTTTGAAGTTTTGAACATTTGAAGTACACTTAACGGTCTTTATAGAGATGGTGGGTTGGCGGACATCTTCAATACGAAGAGAGATTGAGCTTATCACAGTGTGTCCCTTTCCATATGCTTCTACTATTCATACTTGTGATTGCACTAGACTACTAATGATATTTAGTGATTGCAACACTAATTACAAACTTTTAAACTGCTAGTAGAGTGATTGCTTGATGCTTGACGAATATATGCAAAAATGGAAAGAAAAAGAAAACTATAAAAAAGAAGATTGATGTCTAATTTTCATAGATTGTGACAAACATCCTTTTTGTCAATTTACTTCAAAACTTTAAAAAAAATGTAATTGTACTATAGACAATATTGAGTGAGAAAATGACTTTCATCTAAACTTCCCCCTTTTGATCTTTTGCCTCTATAGCCTCCTAATAAGTCATTAGAAGGCTACCGACACATCGTCAACGAAACCTTTTGTCCTCCAATAGAAAGCACAAAACCAAAATTCAGACAAGAAACTATGAAGAAAAAAGCAATTGCCCAAATGGCACCTTGGAGTTCAAGTTCAATTTCCTATCACCAAAGTCTTGAAGGTAAGTCCCCACTAATATCCCTATTTTGTTGCAAAATTCAATTTTATAGATGATAAATAATAGAAGATGTGATGACCTAATGTGTGTAGGGAGGTTGAAATGTTCTTTTTTAAAACACGCTAACTATTTAAAAATACTGGGAGTCTTTAGGGAGGGGAATGTAGATTTGGATATCTTAACTCAAAATAAATCATGGCTTAAGAAGAATTTCGTCACAAATTCTTATTTTACCAAATTTGTTTTTTTCTTACCTACAAGACGTAAGTTGAATCTTTGTAGAAGAATCATAAAGCACCTTGTGACCATGTTAGCAAACTCATTGAAGAACAATCAAAAAACTCTTTTGCAACATATTTGAATGTACTTAATTTGTTCCATGTAGCTCCTACAATAAACTCTTGACAACAATAAATATCCATTAAGTGGATTGCACAATTCTTAGGGGATACAAAGAGAGTTTCTAAAGAAGGGTTATATGATATGAAACCTAGTGAATCTTAATATTTGCACTAGAGGTAGCACTTTGAAAATTAATCACACAACTAGAAATCGATATCTCTTTCATGCACCAATTCAAGTTGTGCATTAATTGAAGTTGTCATTGAAGGTTCTTAGAACATTATCAAATTAAAATTCATAAACAACTCCACAAACCTATTTCTATCCTGTGATTGATGTCAAATTTGAATTTGAAATTATAGTCATTGGGAGTGCATCAAAAGACAAGAAAATTTTGATTTGGACTTTGGACAAATGAAAAAAAATCATAAAAGAAAAACTGAGAAACAAAATTATAATATGCCAAACCAAGTCATGCTTAAGAAAGAAAAATCGTGAGAATGGCAAAGCCAGTTATCACTAATGTCTTGTTAATGGACTCCCGTCACCTCTTATAAATATAACCCCCGTTGTTGAATTCGAATTCATTGGAGAATTCTTGCTATTTCATGTGGGGGACAGAGGAAATGATTCGAGGATTGCAGCAAGTGAGTTGGACTAAAGTCGACATGAATTTCCACTCGGCCTCAATTCCCTTCCTTGCACACAACCACTTCCATGTACGACACATTCAGCTGCATCGTTTTATCCTTTCACAGCTTTTCTGCAGGAGATGATCTATGGATACCATTTCCCATATTTCTTTAGGAATTGTGAGGCTGAAAACATCACCGTGATATGATTTTTGTTTACTTCATTTGAGTCGTTTTGCGAGCACGCAGTGACGGTGTTCTTTCTGGCAGGTGAAGTATGTGTGGCCTGTGCAATTCGAGGGAGCAGGCCTGATCGCACACATCAAGGATTCAATCAAGCGGTTTCAGGTGGAAGAGCTGGGGACGGCTTTGGGGAATGACTAGGGCTTGAATATGATGCATGCTCACACACTGGAGACTTGCAAATTCATGCATAGTAATTTCTTTTTTTAACGAAAATTCAACAACGGAGGCCTCTCCGAACAACAAGAAGGGATCACGTCTATTTTCAATTCTTTCCTCTGTGCCTTTTAGAATTCGGGTTTTGCATTGCTGCAAAGAATTTACGGGGAAAAGCACAGTTATGGTGTTACAAGCACAAGCATTGCCAAAACCAAGGTCCTATGCACCCATTTACTTTGAGGACTACCGTAGTCTGACGGGGCAAGGCTTGCAGCGAGTCGGAACTCAGTATTTCAATGAGACACTTAGTCACTGAATGCTTGCAAAACGACTCAAACGAAGTTTACAAAACATGATGTTTTCAGTCTCACAATTCAGCGAGTCGGAATTCAGTACTTCAATGAGACACCAGTAAGTGATGTCCGACAAATACTGTCAAAAGCTGGGGAAAGAGCACACGACCACTCACAATATTTCTGAAAACAGAATGATTCGAAGTCGCAGTTGTGCGACCACCCCTTTTTTCATTCCCCATCTTGATGAATGGAGACACGGCCTCTTCAAAGTCCTCCAATTAGAAATTTCAACAAACCTGGTTGATGTTTGCCCAGAGGATGGTGACAACAACGATACTATCCAAATCCAAGCTTGAGCTGTAGGAAAATTGTACGTTGCGTTCTAAGACTCGAGTCTTGTGCTCGCAATACTTGGGGAATTATTGTACTTCTAACTGGTACTTGATGGTCCACAAGTCTTTCTCAATGTCTTTGAAATTCGGTCTGTCAGAGGGCTCCAGCGCCCAACACCTCGACATCAGCGCCTTCAAACCCTCGGGACAACTCACAGAATCTGGAATCAAAGGTCGTCTAACATCTTGTAGCGCCTTCACCACATCACGGTTGTAATGACATTCACGGAAGGGAAGCTTGCCAGTGATGACCTCGTAGCAAGTCATTCCAAAGCTCCAAACATCTGCAGACCTCGTATATGGAACATATCGCATTCCCAAGCTGTTGGAACTTGAAATCTCTACCCCCAAAACTTCTGGGGCCATCCAACGCACCGTCCCAGTATGAACTGTGTGATTAGATATAGGAGCGTTTGGATCCAACTCTTTGGACAACTTGAAGTCAATTAATTTTAACACTTGCGGGCTGGAATTTGAGGAAGACCTCAGGTTCACCAGACAATTTGCGGATTTCAGGTCACGATGCATAATGTCAAAATTGTGCATATGAACCATGGCTCCAGCGATCTGAAACAAGATATCAAGAGTAACAGCTAAAGGGAAAGGGTTCCCAGAACGGCTCTTGGCACAGCGGTCAATTACACGCCGAAGGTCCTCCTGCATGAACTCCATCACAATATAACCTGCCGAGCATTTGTCATCCTGCCCACTGCGCACTGGTGGAGCGGCCTCATCAGTGAAAGCACAACCAAGCAAAACCACAATATTTGGATGCTGCAACTTCAACATTATTCCTGCTTCTTTCTCAACAACTGCTCTGCCATGTTCAAAATTGGTGTCAAATTTTGTTACGCCAATAGCCACGGTCTGTCCACACCACTCGCCCTTCCAAACCGACTTGGAAATTTTTTCAGAGAGTTTGTTACGAAGTTTCAGATCCGCAATATTGATCCATAAACAATCCGGAATCGAGCTAAGGTCCTTGGATAAAACAGCAGTCTCTTTCAACCTCTTTTGCAATTCTGCCGCAAGTTTGTCTCTCCGGTGATCAGTGAATCCTAATTTCCACCATGAGCCGTAAAGCAAAGGGTTCCCTCGAACCAAGATCGATCCGTTCTTAAGCTCAGATAGGAGACGCTCACGATCTGCAGAGGCAAGTCCTCCAGATTTCTCAGGGTCCATGTCCTCTGCTACTGTCACTCCGGGCCCATCTAGTACATATCTGACCTTCCTGTCATTCCACTTAAATTCCACACCTCCGTTCAAATGCAGTGCATAGTGGATCGTCTCAAGATTCCAATGCAGCTCTTTGAGGAGGATATCAAACTGGGAGGACATCCTGTCAGGGGGTGGCAGTGGCAAAGATACAACAAGCGCCATGCTGCCCCAGTTGATCCCACAAGCCTGCAATAAGTCTTGAACCGACCCAAGGGTAGACAAGAGTTTATCCAAAGAGATGTTGAGTTGCCCTAGCTTCTTGGAGTCGAATAAGTTCCACATATCAACTTCAGACTTTTTACTGTAGGCCGATTTCATCTCCTCTACGCCGTTGACGCAAGCTTGAGCGAGCTTCTGGCATTGGACACGGGCATATCTTCACTCGATTTGACAGTAATACCAACCTTGCATGAGATTTTCCAATGGCTTTCATCCTTGAGGAAGCATCTTTTATCACGGCATCAAAAGCAATCGAGTCCTGGCATAAATCAAGGACCACTCATACACCATAAATAAATTTGAAACAGAATCCAGACACCTTGTCCTAAACATTGGGCAACCATGAACACACAGACATTTCATCGAAAACTACTTCCCAAGACCAATACCACCCTTAAACGTAGGGTTGAGGATTTATAGTTACAATGATGTTGGGTCGATCCAAGAAACACCGAGCAAAAAGCATAGCATTTTCAACAATACATTTTTTTTCCGGGAGTACTTTAAAATTAGAAAAAAAAGTTTTAAAAAAAGTGAAAAAATCTGTTTCATATATACACCTTTAAGAAGAAGGTACCCTAGAAAGGAAAAGCATAGAAAAAAATCTCTAAGTAGGAAAACTATAAAAGTGCAAAATCTCATGAAAATTGATACTATCACATTTTAATTTTGGAAAAAAAATAGGAAAATCGATTTTCTTAAAACTAAAAATTGGCCATTTGAAATAAGTTGATGTTGATGAGATTTCACCAAAAGAATGATCTTAGATCCATCTTTAATGTTCAAAAATTGTGCGCAACAGGAGTTCTATTTGTAATGGTGTAGAGGGTTTATATTAAATAACATATTTTCAGATTTCATTTGGAATTTATATGTTTTACATCTATGCAAATAGACCATGAAAGTTTTGTCTACAAATCATTAAATTTGGGCACTCATAACATAGTGAAAATCATAAATTACACCGTGTGACAATTCAACAAAAATAATTTTTAAATATAAGGGAATTTTTTTTAATTTATGAAAAAGAAGGGATTAAATTATCATAAAGTTAGGTATGTTCAATAAAATTTTCATGTTCATTGGCCTTGTGCTTCAAAAGTTATAGTGGACAATAGAAAAGTGACTCACATTATGTGGAATGAAGGCATATTTCAATGGCAGATATGCTGGCTGATATACTGGCGCATGCCCCGCCTGCCTGAGTTTGGAGATACGATATTCTATTTTTTGGGTGGGCGTTTCGTACACTGTGATCTCTGCAGCGTCGTCCAGATCATCGAGAGGGATTCGCTGGTTCCCAGCCACCAGAATATACTCCCTGTAGGTTTCAGTTGGGCCCACCTTTATGTTCACCGCTGCTGACTCCTTTAGTTCAATGAATATGAAAATGCCCGCTGAACCCTCACCCAATCTCAAGGCATGCGTGGTGTTGTTGACGATCTTGATCTTCATCCTTCGTGCCCTACTTGACTGCGTCACAGACAACAGAATTCTTCAGCATGGCGCTCAATAATTGCTCATGCGTGACCAGACAGTTTAACACCACCACAACAAATGCAAGTCTCGATGATTCAAACGTTAGAAATGACGGTATTCCATTAGATTGACACTTTTTACAGGTTAGATCGCATAGTCTGAAATCTAAATTAGTCATAGACTGTTGAATTTTATATATGTTGTAGATTTCTGAAATACTTTCCAATCCAAGATGTTTCAGACTGTGGTGTCTGAAATCTAAATATGTCATAGATTTTTGTAAATCTATATGCATCCTAGATGTTTGAAGTTTTATACTCATCCTAGATATCACTTCTGAGTTCAAACCGTATGATCTGAAAATAGCATATGAAATACCACCATTTAAAAAAAATTTGCCATGGATTGGCCTGGATTGAATTGGAGAATTCCATGGCATGTCCTTACTTGCAACCTCAACATTGTGCATATCAATAATCAATACCACCTCATCAAAGGTTGCAACAAAAAAATAATGTACGTGAAACTATCCCAAAAAGAACAAGCTTGAACCAGTGATTTTTTTTAATTTTAAAGGAATCTAGATTTGGGCTCCAAGTGAGAAGTAAGTGGTTGAGGTTAGGCAACACTCAAATTTCTATCCAAATTTTTCGAAGGACTTAGTGCAGAAGATAATTTTTTTTTGGTGCTTTTAGTCTTTTCAAAGCTAAAAAAACCTGGCTCAAATCCAAGAGGCGAAATGAATTCAATCCTCAATTTCTCCCTCCCTTTCTCTGTGGTCCTCGGATGGTCAGCCCACGCACACGACACCCACACTCAGACTCAGAAGACCAACAACACGACAGCAGCTCATCAAACAAAACTTGCAAACCATGACGGCGAGGAGAATCTTTCCCATTTCCACTCTTCACTGAATTTCGAGTGCCATTTCAGTTGGTCTACGGCTGCTAGACTATGTTCATCAGCAGTAGCGCATTCTAAGCTCAGGTGCCGACGGATTAGACCTTCACGGTCAAACAACGGCACAGAACCTGAGTACCGACAAACTGGAAATCGGTAAGACCGTCGGTAAGCCCGCGTACTCACCTGGAACGAAGCCCGAATGGTGAGCTCCACAGCCAAAAATTTGTTGACGATCGAGGGCCTTGTAAGCTTCCACCGAATCGCTTGGCAAGCGTGAGTCGCCCCTCGCTCAGAGCAGCTTGAAGTCGCGCAGAGCCCGTCACACAGGTGAAGCTCCGACAAACCTCGTCCAACGAAGCCCCCAACATGCAAATGGGAGTCACACTATGGCCGTCCAAGTCAAGAGGCCGTGGGATTGAGAGTTCAAAGTCCAAACATTGTCAGAGAGTACAAAGAAAAAGGTTAATAAAAAATAATAAAAAATAGGGTTTGAAGCCTTTGGTTGGCCATAGTGTGAAGCCTCCAAAGGCCATCTTTCTTTTTGTCTTCTTCAAAATGGTTCTTCAAATCTAACGACTGAGATCTTGTCAATATTTAATTTCTTAAAATTTTCGGGTTTTAAAATTCGATGGACTCTTCATTAGAGTTTGGGTCTCGATATTTGGCCGACCTAAACTCTAATCGAGAGTCCGTCAAATTTTGTGCCATGAAGGCAACTATGTAAACAATGGACTTTGGATTTGGACGTGTAGTGTGATGGGTCGAGAGGCCAAACTCAAGGTTTCTTGGCCTCCTATTCATGAAAACCGATGGCCTCTTGACCTTTGGCCATAGTGTAAAGAGGCCCTAAATGCCCAAAAGTGGTGTTGAAGAAACTTTGAAGTTAAATAAAATCCTACCAAATTTCTATTTTTAGTAGTTTTTGATTTTGGAAGATTATTTTTGAAGTCTAATTTTAGCATCAATAATCCAACTTTGAAAATGAATGATTATGAATTTCCTATTCAATCAAGATTTAGTGCAAGGGTATCCATTGCAATCTTGACATTCCGTGGTGTTAAGGACTCTTGGAAATGAGCCTCAAATACACTAGATCTTAGAGAAAAAATCACACTCAAAATTCATTTAAAAAAATTGTTGAGTAGATTTTGAGAAGCCACAAATTGATTGGGGTTATGCTTGTTAGGTCCTTCAACCTCATATTTTTTTGGTGACCAACTTTTTAGATTTGACATGCAACAAGAAAGTTCAAAAATTTTCATAGTTTTACACCCTCGTAATCAAACATTATAATCTTTTACTTTATAAGTGATATTGTTGTGTTTTCTTTTCCAATATCATCTCTAACATGTCTACTTTGAATTTGTACAGTTACAATTCAAAAAAATTGATTCAACTTATCAAAATGTTGGATTTTTGTTCAATTTAGAGCAAATTTCAAGAAGCTCAAAACAGGCCTTGGGCATTTTAGGGGTTAACCCCTAAACACCAACGGCACCATTTCGTGGCCAATGATGCTAGCGTGTGAGCGTGAACATGTGAACATGTGAGCTTCTAATATGTGTATATATAGATATACTACCACCTTTGAAGGTGTTTATAGTAAAAATACCTATAATATAGGTACCTATAGTATAAATACACTCTTATTATAGAAGGTTTCTATAGTTTAAGCACTTATACTATAGGTGCATCACCTTTAAGGCTCATAGGGTCATTGCAAGAAACAACGACTACTTTTGTAGTGCTTTGTAAAATTTGTTCTTGTCCAATGCTATAACTTTTGATTGATGAATCCAATGCTCAAACCAAAAAAACTAATTCTAGAGTTCTTGATTGCAATCATATTCTATATTTTTCAAATTTTCAAAAACATCATTTTATATTTAAAATTTGTTTTTGTTAATTTGTCACACTTTCAAGATTAGGGGTTTTTATACTATTAATGATTTTTGGTTGAAATTTCTATGGTATATTTTTACAGTAGGTAGACATGCCCCTACCAAAGGGCATCTAAAAAAACATTATTTTATGACCTCTACATTAGTGCAAACAAGCCTCCCTTGCGCGCACACTTCAAAACATTAGGAATGGTTTTGAACCCATTTTTTTAGTCAAACCTCATCACCAAGAAGTCCTCTCAAATGGCCAATTTTTATTTTTATTCAAAAACGTTTTTCCTATTTTTTACAAATTAAAACGTCTATGTATGTATTTTCTTTACTAGAATTCAATGTCCAAGATTGTATTTGTATTTGTATATGGATTGTATCCATATAATCTGTATAATACATGTAGAGTATCCGTATCCATATTCACATCCATATTTGAACAATTCAGATTAAATCTTACATGATCAATGGCTTGGGAATTTTTGAGAAATCAATGGTGATTACAAAGGTAAGCTTTTTAAAAAAAAATCAATGGCTTGTATATTTTTTGAGAGAGGAGGGGGGGATAATTAATTGATTTGGGTGGTACGCCACTTTTTGTCACATTGGTTATTGGGAGTGCATCAGAAGACAAGAAAATTTTGATTTGGACTTTGCACAAATGAAAAGAATCATAAAAGAAAAACTGAGAAACAAAATTATAATATGCCAAACCAAGTCATGCTTAAGAAAGAAAAATTGTGAGAATGGCAAAGCCAATTATCACTAATGTCTTATTAATGGACTCTTGTCACCTCTTATAAGGTAGGTACACCCAAAATGACACCTGACCTTAAAGCGCCTTGTACAATGTGCATACATTTTCAAAATCAGTCATGTACCCAGACTGTAAATGGCGCTTTCAGAAACACACTTTGACTGTTAATAACTTTTACATACTGTATCCAAATCCATTGTTCTTTGGTGCGTTGGAACATGCTTTCACTCACCAACAAGACTGTAAAAAAATCTGAACAACATAATAACAGGAACTAGGCACAGTATGAAAAGCTGTCACTTTTGGGTGTACTTACCATAAATATAACCCCCGTTGTTGAATTCGAATTCTTTGGAGAATTCTTGCTACTTCATGTGGGGGACAGAGGAAATGATTCGAGGATTGCAGCAAGTGAGCTGGACATGAATTTCCACTCGGCCTCAATTCCCTTTCTCGCACACAACCACTTCCATGTACGACACATTCAGCTGCATCATTTATTCCTTTCACAGCTTCTCTGTAGGACATGGTCTATGGATACCATTTCCCATATTTCTCTAGGAATTGTGAGGCTGAAAACATTACCGTGACATGATTTTTGTTTCCTTCATTTGAGTCGTTTCGCAAGCATGGAGTGATGGTGTTCTTTCTGGCAGGTGAAGTATGTGTGGCCTGTGCAATTCGAGGGAGCAGGCCTGATCGCACACATCAAGGATTCAATCAAGCGGTTTCAGGTGGAAGAGCTGGGGACGGCTTTGGGGAATGACTAGGGCTTGAATATGATGCATGCTCGAACACTGGAGACTTGCAAATTCATGCATAGTAATTTCTTTTTCTAACGAAAATTCAACAACGGAGGCCTCTCCGAAGATGAACGAGGGAACATGTCCCTCATCTATTTTCAATTCTTTCCACAGTGCCTTTTAATATTCGGGATTTGCATATTTTCAGTGGAAAAGCACAATTCCTTCATGATGTTAAAAGGAGAGGCGTTGCTGAGTATGATACCGAAACCGAGGTCCTATGCACCCATTTACTTCGTGGACTACCGCATTCTGATGGGGCAAGGCTTTCAGTAATTCACAACTTGGTATCCACATGAGACATTAATTTACACTAGTAAGCAATGGCTCATGATGGGGAAAGAGCACACGACTACATTAACCACTTACAATATTTCTGCGAACATCATGATTAGAAGTCACAGTTGTGCGACGGCCTCTTCTTCGATTCCTCATCTTGATGAATGGAGACATGGCCTCTTCGAAATCCTCCAACCACGCAGCACTTTCAACAAACCTTGATGATGTTTGTCCAGAGGATGCCTGGTGACTGAAAAGATGTCATCCAAATCCATGCTCGAGCTATAAGATACTTGTCCGCGGAACTTCAAGAGTCGAGTCCTGTGCTTGCACGACTTCGGAGTTATTGTATTTATGACTGGTACTTGATGGTCCACAAATCTTTCTCAATGGATTTGAAATCCGGTCTGTTAGACGGCTCCAGCGCCCAACACCTCGACATCAGCGACTTCAAACCCTCGGGACAACTCACAGAAGCTGGAATCAAAGGTCGTCTACCATCTTGTAACGCCTCCACCAAATCACCGTCTTTACGACATTCATAAAAGGGAAGCTTGCCAGTGATGACCTCGTAGCAAGTCATTCCAAAGCTCCAAACATCTGCAGACTTCGTATATGGAACACAAAATGGCCCTTGGGCTGGCACACGAACTTCTGGGGCCATCCAACGACTCGTCCCAGTATTAACTGTGTGATTAGATATAGGAGCGTTTCGATCCAACTCTTTGGACTTATCGAAGTCAATCAATTTCAACTTTTGCGAGCTGGAATTTGAGGAAGACCTCGAGTTCACCAGACAATTTAAGGATTTCAGGTCACGATGCATAATGTCAAGATTGTGCATATGAGCCATGGCTCCAGCAATCTGAGACAACATATCAATAGTAACAGCTAAAGTAAAAGGGCTCCCTAAATGGCTCCTGGCACGGCGGTCAATTACATGCCGAAGGTCCTCCTGCATGAGCTCCATCACAAGATAACCCGCCGAGCATTTTTCATACTCGTTGCACACTTCTGCAGGGGCCTCATCAGCGAAAGCAAAACCAAGGAAACCCACAATATTTGGATGCTGCACCTTCAACATTAATCCTGCTTCTTTCTCAACAGCTGTTTTGTCGGTACCTTTTGTTACGCCAATAGCCACGGCCTGTCCACACCACTCGCCCTTCCAAACCGACTTGAGACTTGTAGAATTTCCAAAGAGTTTGTCACGAAGTTCCAGATCCGCAATATTGATCCGGAAACAATCCGGAATCGAGCTATAGTCATTGGATAAAACAGCAGTCCCCTTCATCCTCTTTTGCAATTCTGCCGCAAGTTTGTCCCTCCAGTGATCAGTTGCAAATTTGAATCCTGAATACCACCATAAGTAGTAAAGCAAAGGGTTCCCTGGAACCAAGATCGCTCCGTTCTCAAGCTGAGATTGAAGATGCTCACGATCTTCAGAGGCAAGTCTTCGCGATTGCACAAGTTCCATGCCCTCTGCAACTGTCACTTTGGCCCCGGCGATCCTTTCTAGTGCATATCTGAACTTCCTGTCATTCCACTCAAATTTCACACCTCTATTCAAATGCAGTGCATAATGGATCGTCTCAAGATTCCAGTGGAGCTCTTTGATGAGGATATCAAACTTGGAGAACATCCTCTCAGGAGGTGGCAATGGCAGAGATATAACAAGCGCCATGCTGCTCCAGTTGCTCCCACAAGCCTGCAACAGGTCTTGAATGGACCCAAGGGTAGACAACAGATTCTCCAAAGAGCTGATAAGTTGCCCTAGCTTTTTGGAATTGTACAGTAGCCACATCTGATTTTCGGACTTCTCATCACGGGCCTCTTTCATCTTGTGTACACCCTCGAGGCAAGTTTGGACGAGGTTCTGGCATTGGGCAGGGCATATCTTCACTTGTTTCGACAGCATCACCAACCTTGCCTGAGATTTTTCAATGCTTTTCATCCTTGAGAAAACATCTTTTTTCACGGCATCAAAATCAGTCGAGTCCTGGCGTACATCAAGAACCATACGGCATCAATAAAACTGAAACAGGATCCAGACAGTCTGTCCTAAACATTGTGCAACCATGTGCACACAGACTTTTTATCTCCAGAGACCAATACTATCCTTTAAGATAGGATTTAGGGTTTAAAGTTACCCAGATGCTGCCTTCCGCTTGCTCATACATTGACCGGCGAATTTTGGAGGCACGCCATTCTAATGACTGGGTGGATGTTTCGAACACTATGATCTCTTCAGCCTCTGCCAGATCATCGCTGTTGATAGTGATGACATGGTTCCCCACCACCAGTCTGTGCTCTCTGTAGGTGACAAGATAGTCCGTCGTCATCATAAATCTCTGCATTGACGGTACACAAATGCCCCCGCCGTCCTGGATGACCAAGACATGCGTAGTGGCGTTGAAGATCTTAGTCTTCATCCTTCGTGCCCTACTTGACTGCTCCACGGACAACGTGATTCTTCAGCTCTGCGCTCAATGATTGCACCCAGACAGTTTAACGCTACCACAACAAATGCAAGTCGCGATGATTCAAATGGGGATGCCTCGGTAAGACACTGAAATGGAAAATTCCACAGCATGGCCCTACTGGAAACCACAACGTCGTGCATATCAAGAATCAATATCACCTCACCAAAGGCAGCAACGAGAAGAATCCTTGAAAAGAACCCGCGCGAAACTGACCCCAAAGAGACGAGCTCGAACCCAAGATGCGAAAAGAATTCCCTCCTCAATTTCTCCCTCCCCTCCTGTGTAATCCTCGGTTGGTCGGCACACGCACACTCAGACTCAAAAGACAAAACACCACTACAGCAGCTCATCAAACAAAAGCCGCAAACCATGATGGCAAGGAGAACCTTTCCCAATTCCACTCTTCACTGAAATTCGAGTGCCATGTCAGTTGATAAGCGGGATGCTCTATGGATGTTTATTAGCAATAAGGTATTCCAAATTCAGGTGCTCCGGGATCAGACCTTTAATTTGATGGTCAAACTACAGCACAGGACACGGTTACCGACAAACATGAAGGCGGTAAGACCGTGTACTCACCTGAAACGAAGCCCGAATGGCAAGCTCAACATCCAGAACCTTGTTGACGATCGAGGGCCATCAGCACCGAATCGTTCGGAAAGAGTGAGTCGTCCCACGCTCAGAGCAGCTTTGAGCTGAAAATAGTCGCGCGGAGCCTGGCACACACTCAGGTGAAGCTCCGACAAACCTCGTCCGCGAATGCGCTCCCCACAGCACGTGTGTTGAGTTATGTACAGGGCAACGCCTAAACAGGAGGGCATTTCGTGATATAAAGGGCCAACGAGGAGGCCAAAGCCGGACGAGGACGTGCTTAGAGCCCGTTTCCATTAGGCCCCTGGAGGTCCAGGGGCTGGACGGGGAGCTGGAGGGCGGATTTGGTGGTCCGGCTTTCCCACTCCGCTAGGACCTCCAGGCCTGGACGCCCCCACTTCCAAAAGCCCCTCCCTTCCCGGCATCTTCGAGTTAAATTTGGTGGAAATCCGGTTCTGTAGGCATCTCCAAGTTACATTTGGTGGAAATCCAGTTATGTAGCGGCGAGGGTCTGTCCCATTACCAAAACTGGGGGTCCAGTCAAGGGGTCTGGTCCCTCCAGGTCTGATTTTCAGATTATCAGCGCCTGGAGGACCGGAGGGGACCTGGACGTCCGACTGGAGGTCCAGCTCCCTTTCCGGTCAATGGAAAGGGGCCGGACCCGTCCAGGCCCTAATGGAAATGGCCCCTTAGGGCCACACCTTCCGTGTGACTCGGCCGGCAGCAAACCAGGAAGACGACAAGAAGGTCCCTCGGATTGTCTTGCTGGCCTCAAGCTTCACTAATATTGGTAGATGAGGGGATTGGTCAAATTTTAAGAGAATCATTAGCAGGGCTTTTTTTTTGGGACCAGTGTCCTCTGTGTTGGCCTCACTGCAGAGGCCAGATTTTGGAGGGACAAATTAGCAGTGGTTAGAATTCTAACAAACTAGCAAAATCTGCCAAAAAAAAGCCTTGATCATTAAGGTGAGCTTCTCTTTTCTTGATATCTCCCCACCTACTGGCTCTACATAAAAGAGTCATGAGTGATTTCTCAATGTAGTTCTCCCTTTCAAGTTTTATCGACCTCGCTCACATGGAAGGTGGCCCTTAATATTGCAAAGTGCTGGACGATGTAAATCATGAGCAAGAAAACCAAAGTTAGATAAAAACACTTTGGAATGAAAAAACAAAGTTGGATGAAGAATCCATAATGCTCAATTATGCGGACAAACCCCATGTAATCGGGCATTACGGCTAATTGTGCCACAAAATTTTCCTAAGAAATGAACGGGCAATTTCTTGGGAGTGGTTTATGTTAGTGCAATAGTGCCCCAAGCAATGAAAATTTTATTGGCAAATTTTTGCCAAAAACTACCTAGATTTCTGCTTGGCAAATTTTACAAAAGAAAATTTTTATTTTTTAGGGACAAGGTTCCCTGATGGCAATGTGCTAGGTGACTTGCGGGGCCATATCATCCACCTCGACTTATACACGTTGTTAGTTGCATTGCTTGTCTTCTCAATCTCCTTGTTTGACACCCTTTCTTTTCTCCTGCTTCCTCATTAGTGTGCTGTACAATTTGTCTTATTTGTTTGTATCTAGGTCCCATTGTTTTGTGATTGCTCACCATTCATTGGACTTCCTACAAGCAATGGAAGCCAATTGTGTTTCCAAGGGTTTAAAATTATTTTTGCAATGCAGGTTCCTAGCTTTGAGAATTAGAAGGAAGGTGAATTTTAGGTTTGCTAAACAAGTTCAAAGTCTACTTAGTAGCCCACCTTTGCAAAGTGCAATTTTAGCCTCTCATTAATTTGTTGTTTGTTCATTTTCTTGTATTGGTTTTAGATTGTTGGTATTTTTGTGCATGGTGGTTTTATGGAATTAGAGAGGATTGTTGAATTGCAAAGTTTCTATTGACAAAGGGAAGGGTGCAGAATTTGAACCTTTGACAGTTAGGATTGTGTGGTTTTCAAGTTGTATTATGTAAAATTTGGCAATGTGTTGTTGCGTTGTAATTCTTGTGTATTGATCTCCAATTCATGCATTTGGCATTGTAGATGTGGTGATGTTGTTGAGAATAAATTGCAAAGCTTGGAACGATTCCAATCAAATGAATGTTCATTTTTATTTCTTGCATTTCCACTTTCGACCTACAGTTGCATTTTCATTTTCAAAGGAGGAAGATGGCTCCTTGTCAGTCTATAATGAACAAATTTCTTTTTAAAGGGAGGGTTGATGGTCTCGAGTGTAAGGCTAATCATTCTACCTCTATGTTGCAAGTTGATTTGTTGAGTAGTCAAGGAGATTCTATGACATTGCCTATAGACTCTCAATTACCGCCATCGGTGTTTTTTGGCATCCCTATGCCTGCATCCAAAATTTAGGAAGGCATTGACGTGCCAGCACTTGGCTCTTTGCTTGTAGCTCCAAACATGATGATTTTGAATCTTCCAATGGCATCTACAACCTATGACCTAGTTCATGCTCGATGATTGAATTATGAAAGCAACAAGTAGTACACTAGTAGAAATTGGTGTACACATCAATACCTTTTAGACACTTTTTTATTTATTTAGGTACTCAACCACCCAAATAAACAAAAAAGTGTGCATTGGAGAAAAGTGTATTGAAGAGCCAACATGTATTTGTTGATTTGGGTAGTACTTATTTATTTCTAAATGAAACTAACTTAAAATACATGGGTTTACAAGATACTTTCCATTATCCCCTATAAAATTCTCATTGCATAAAGAGTCACATAATTGTTACTTTGATGTGATTTTCCATAATTTACAAGCAAATATTGAATTCAAAGATACTGAACGAATTTTTGTATTGACAATTGCATTAAAAAAATAGTAGGCACTCAAATATTTCTTGTTTCTATCCTATATACATATCATAAACAAAATAAGGGGCTATTTTGGAAGATACAATGCCAACAAATTCTCTAACTTCACTGAAGGTGTATGTCCTATATTCTACTTTGAAATTCTTGAACATCTTTAGTGGCTAAGACTTCTGATGTACTAACTACTGTTATCTGCCAAAACCAGGATAAAACCAAGCAATATAATATAATATCTAATGTGAACAAACTTGCCACTCACAAACTCATGCATACAACATTGCTCTTTGCACATTATACACTTCCAGTGTAGGTGAAGCACTCGAAAGTCAATTGCAAGTCCTGTCATGAGTAATTTGCCTTGTCATAAATTAAAGTTCACATTTTCCACATTACCCCTCCAATGAAGTAATCTTCAAGTTTTCTTTCCTCTCTTCTGGCACCCGCAACAACCATGATGATGGAAGCTCCACCTATCTCCATTTTCTCACCTACACAAAATAAATCAAACAATCAGACTTTCTGGGCTTTGACAAAATCACTTTATTGCATTCCAACAATATTTAAACATAAATCATAAGTGATTAACTTACCTCTTCATTTTTTAGCTTTTTCAATAAAAAGTATTGAAATATCATTACCACAATGCCGATCAGAAAGCAAGCAGCCTTTGGTAACTTACCTACTAGAACTTTACACTGACTAACTTCAGTACAAGTAGGAAATAATAGGGAAGATAGAAAGCATTTATGTTCAATGTAACTTAAAAGCCATCATTTTCATTAACCCCTAAGCGACGCCGGTGCGATTTGGTGGCATTTGGTTGGCTTCACCGGTGTCGAGTAGAGAGGAGCGCGCTTAGGGAACATGCGGGGGGTCTAGCTGCAAGTTGTTGAGTGAGTGACATGTAATGTCAAAAACTTGAATCTTCACTTGAATCTTCACTTCAATCTTCCATAGGCCTATCCTGTAGTGGCTTGTGAGTCCCGTCATTGTCACTTAAGCCTCGTATTTTTCTTTTTTTCGCTTATTGCTCATATTTAGGGTCATTATAGTTAAAAATCAATTAAAAAGAGTGCTCACAGTAGGATTGATACAATTCCCGCTAATGATGGAGAATGGGTATAATTATTTCGGAGTACGTTAAAAGACTCCTTAGATCCAATTTCTACAACTTATCAGGAGATTAGACATGATATTATACAATTCACAGGAGATTGCACTAGCAAATACTCAAGATGCAACTTAGCGCAAAAGCATTAAGGCAGGCATTATCGGAATACTTGACAAGGGTCCCCGAATGATTGGACTCCGATTGGCAACCACGGGAGTCCGACAATCTCCTACAAGCGTCAAGGCGAAGCCAACTGGTGGAGATTCCCTTGTACGGGAATGATTCCTCCCCGGAGGAATTAATTCCGCTATAGTGCAACTTCTACTTTATTTAGACAATGTGGGTTTTCAGCGAAACTTTGCACTTGTCATTAGGGGGCTTCCTAGAAGATCCCCTAAAAGTTTCGTAATTTCCTAGATTACGGAAATGACTCCATGGGAAGTCAACCGCTTTACCGGCAATCAGAAATTCATAGAAAATTTTACGGTGATGGTAAAATCCCACTAAAAATTTGGGTAGTATGTTTTAGCACAAATAAGCATCCTGCCAAATTTCAAGACATTCTGACTTCAACAAGTTCCAGAATTGGCAGCGACAACAAGTTTTAATGGTTTTACAAAAATTCTTGCAAGTTGACCAGCGTATGGGGAGCATACGGAGTCCGATTTGAGTCAATTTAGACTCTTTTCCAACATTCTTGGACCTTCCCGAAAACCCTAGCTAATCAAAAAATTTGGAAAAAATCAATTCCAAAAGATAGGTTTTCCACCCTTTTTATCGGTTTGTAAATGTTAGCTCGGAAGCGCATTTAGGCTCCGAAAGTAAGGGGTAGGAATTATTCTAGACTAATTTGGGTCTTCTAGAGCTAATGGCTCTGTCCGTTTGGCGATCGGACCATTTCTCCAAAAGTTAGAATAGCTACAACAATAGGGTAGATTTTTAGATCGTTAATTTGGTTTTTTCTTAGTTAGTTTAGTTTGTAACTTGAGGGGGAAGGAGGCCTTGGAAATGTATAAAAGGCCTCCCCTTCCCCTCATTCCACACCTCTATACCTCTATTTCATTTTTCGAAATCTCTTTCATTATCAAACCTCTTATTCCACACACACCCCTCTATTCCATTTTTTAGTACCTTTTCAACACTCTATTTCATTTATCCCAAACTCTTGTCTCTTTGATACACTCGAATCTCCAACACACTCCTAAGTTCTCTTTGTTGTAAGCACTCACAAGGATCTTGAGGTACCTTTGAGTGCTTAATCATTTTAGTAGTACTCTTGCTTGAAGCTTTGATATCGAAATTATCCGATTTAAGTTTTTTGACAAGGGATTTACAGCCTGGATTGGCTTATCGAGGATCCCCCTAAGCTTAAACGTGTGATTAAAGTCCTAGTTACATTGTGGAAGTGTGTGTAGGATCCATACTTTTTTTTAGTTCTTAAGTGGGCAGAGCTCTGGCAAAATTATCCTAGAATTTGAGGCTAACACCTCCAATACGGCGAAGCTATCGCCAAAATTCTAGGAACTTTAGCCAAAAGTTCCATCAAATTCCTTCCAAAATTCGGGCCTAAACCCCTTGGATGGCGAAGCTTTGAACCTATTCATACTAATTTTCCAGTTTGTTTTTGTGTGAAAGGGTCCCCAAAGGAGACCCAAAAATTGGTTTACCCATGGCTAGCAACTATCGGGTTTTAGTTTAGTTTC
Source organism: Thuidium tamariscinum (assembly GCA_947034885.2). Lineage (NCBI taxonomy): Eukaryota > Viridiplantae > Streptophyta > Bryopsida > Hypnales > Thuidiaceae > Thuidium > Thuidium tamariscinum. Next base: position 13,642,288 of record OX344752.2, on the reverse strand, counting down.
TTGTTTTTTCCAAGTTTCCGGCCAGCCAGCCAGTACCGTCTGGGGCAGACTTTTTTTTTTGGCACCCTGTGGCCAAATAGTACCAATGGAAAAACCAAGGCGAAAAAGGTATAAGAGAAAAAGGAAATTTATGAGAAAATTTCGCCTGGAACTTGCCTAGGGCTTGTACTGTAAGGCCAGATAGCATTAACCCTAGCCGCCTCCGTCGCCAGGTCTCCATGAACTACAACACTGTACCAAAGGAGCAGAGAGCCAGGTTGCATACCCCTACCTACCTTTCTCGCCTGCAATGCAACTACGACCACAACATTCATCGCCTCTCGAGCTGCAGAACAGATGCATTCGTCGCCGGCATTGCAACTCAAATTCAAATTGATGTCGCCACATCCCGCCCACTTCGTCCCCCCTTCAATTCCACTACTTGAAAGATTATCGCCACCCGTAGTCCTTCCTCTGAAATCAGAGCTTCCACTCTGTTGCATTTGCTCCCACTCCGCTCCTTTTGTGATTCGTTTGATTCCAACGCGCACGATGGAGGCTGCACGTACTAAGGGACACATTTGTGTCCACTTTGTTTTGTCATTATTGTGTTGTTGTTTGGACGTCGGAGGCTGCAAGAATAATAAGTTGGAGGACACCGGTGGAGGTATTATAATCTTTCCTTTGCTGCATTATCTTGATTTGCCTTTGTTGCCATGAGCTCCAGTTTGCAATAGCTATGTTTAGCTTTGTGTTTACTTTGCGAGTTTTGTTTATGGTTATTTGTCTTGTCTAAAACACCATGGTTTGACAATAGTTCGCTAAAGGTGGTAGTGAATTTTACCGTAATCATTGCAAGCAATGCCATGGTTTGAAGTTGGATCACCAACGGCACTTGTGGTTTACAATCTAGTATTTTCTTCCTTCAAGTGAGTTGTTGTTTTGTTTGTGTTTGTAGTATTACGTCCATCTCTTTTCAGCTATGGGTGGTTCGGCAATGGATGGGGAACCAACTTCCCCAGCAGTAGATGAGTTCGAAGACCTCTCCATTTCAAGGGCAGATCGAGAGGAAATGGTCATGTAACAAGCAAGCACTGCTTTGCACCAAGAGCTCTCAATCGCAACTGCAAGAAGGGCGGAGCATGCGGTTGCTCGTAGAGAAGAACGAGAAGCTGCTTCACGTCGTCGTGAATTGAAGGGAAAGGCCATATGCGTGGTGGATTCGAAGGCCTGCAAAAGTGCACGAGAGACTACTTCTATCGCAAGGTTCTTCACAAGCTCACGAAATGAAAGCAATTTACAGCCTCTGTTATTGTATTCTACATCGTCAAATCCAAGGTGTGGTAGTTCAAACTCTACTACCAAAAACAATCCTTCCCATGCTGTGTCTCTAGACACAATAGTTATGGAACCCATACCTCCTTGCCAATCGCAAAAACAGAGTAGTGAGAGTGTACAAATTGAATCCACAGGTGCACCTTTTGATACTCAACGACAATTACGGGCTGATCTTGTCGAGATCTTTGACGGAGAAGATGATCTTGAATCGGACGATGATATTCTAGAAGTTCCTCCTCCCAAGAAGCCCAAGATCAACTATGATCAAACTCGGAGGTTTCAAAACGAATAGGCAGCAAAGCTAGTGTGGGCAGAACCAATTCGAGGGAATGATGGCCAGGTTCACCTTGTCAAGTGTACCGTTTGCTCCACCTTCAAAAAGAAACCAAGAATCTTGGGCCCAAGTGGGACACACTTACGAAGCATGAGGGAAGGAGGAAGGCTGCTTTCGACATGCCTAAATATAATGTCAAAGTAGGTGAGTGGTACATTTCACGGACTTGTCGCCATCAAGTTAACTTACGACTTTTTGTTGCGAAACAGCCAGCCTCTGTCCTCCAGCAAGTCAATATTACGACTTCAATGGTTAAGTCCAAAAAAACCATGCAGTTTAGTACGATTTTCCAAATCCTATCATGTGGCCGTCCTATGGTGGAGTTTGAAGAAAGGGAGGCCTTATATGCATTCTTGAATGTACCTAACATGCCCAAAATGCATTGGTCAGATGGATCAGGATGGAAGATGGCTGAGTTCATGTATCAGCAAGTGAAACAATCTATCCAGAAGAAGATCACTTCAGCTCAATTTGTTGCAATCACTTGTGACGAAGTTACCTCTGTGGACAATGGCAGTTGGCTTTGCATACATGCCTATATTGTGGAGAATTTTGTGAAGATCCCTCATTTGATTTCTCTTCAACGTTTGGTGAATGGATCTAGTGCAAATCAACTGACATTGATAATTATGAAGGCCTTGGAGATTGGAGGTGATCTGACCTTTGAACAAATTTCTAGGAGACTCTTGTGTTTTGGTGCAGATGGTGTGAGTGTCTTTCAAGGTGCCCGCATTGGAGTTACTGTTCAAATTCAGACAAAGTTTGCCCCTTTCTGCATGGGGGTTCACTGTATAGCTTACAGGTGCAACCTTGCAGCCAAATCATTATCTACGTTACCTATCTTTGCTGTAGTAGAGCAAGTGATTCAGAAGACCCATGCCTACTTTAGTAAAAGTCCCTTGAAGCGTCTCTGTGAGTACCAGAAATTGGCGGAGGCTATGGATACAAAGGATCTGAAGCCGCTATTGCAAGTGACAACGAGGTGGGTATCATTGCTAGAGCCCTTGCGAAGGTTGCTGTCAGATTACTGAACCCTTTTGGCCAAGATGAAGGCGGATTCACCCAAAAATGACGCTGCTTCGGTACGTGGTCTGATTGAGATCGATTCTTCCATTTTTCATGTGTAGGGTTTGTAAGTGGAAGTATGCATTTCCTTGCGTTGCTATAGTAACAAAATGTTGCCCAAGCTTATGTAAAATGATATCAAGTTTATAGATGTAATTGGAGTTCCAAAATTGTTAGACAGCAGTGAAGTTTTCAAATTGCAAGTGTCTTCATCCAAGAATATGAGACCTCTTCATCAATATAATTTTAACTGTATCTCTTTCGGATGGTAGCAGCCGCTTCAGTTATTTAGGATTGTCTTAGTTTTGATGAATGAGGGTCTTTCTTTTTTTCCCGCTAAATAGTCAGTCTTTGTGCTTTAATCGAGATTCGTTTAGTAAGCAGTTACTCCAGCGTCAACATCTGCAATGGAATACATTTCTACTAGTCAGAGAGTTTGTATTTTAAGGTAAGAAGTTTGTTCATGCATATTGAATTGATTGATATGAAACGTTTGAATTTCCCTCTTCAGTTATAACAGACTACCTAATTTTTTTTTTCAGAATTGAATTGGTCGAAGCGTAGTAGTTTTGATCGTCGTTTTAGCATGAGGTTGCTCTGTATCGATTATTGTTTGCTGCCGAGTTGTTGAAGGTAGGACACCAAGGGAACTAGGTAATCGGTGATTTTAGGGTTAGCTAGTAAATTAGAGTCCATCCTTTGAATTTCTCCTACAATTGATAATCCGATTATCAAAGAATTGCTCTGAACTAACAAGTCAATACGAGTGACCGTGAATTTTGGTCTGTTGTTTTGCGATGGGGCTTCGGCTTTGAATTCCTATTCTACTGTTAGCATTGGATACTTTTTGCCAGGGAAGATGCGAAGTAGCAAACCAGCTCTTTGTCTGCAATTGAGGTGGGCCACATTAGCCTTTGACTCGCTGGAATTAGATAGGTCAGAAAAATATCAAAGTGCATCAGAAGAACTGCAATTTCTTGACCCATGTTCCTTGCTAATTATGGGTTTGCACGTGTTTCAAGTCGCTGGCTACTCGAAGTTGCAGGCATTTTTTTAGCTGTGATTTTTGGCGCAGTTGGTTTGGACTTCACGTTTGATTTTTCAGTTGGTAGAGTTCGGAAAGAATGTGCAATTGGTGGAGTAAGCTAGAAATGTGAATCAACCTATGGCCTTGTAACTCATTTTTGGGGCCTTGAAGTACTGGCTCTAGTATCAGTTGTGAATTCAGAAGTTTGTGAAGTTTGTTTGTTGTTTAACCAAAGAGAGATAATTAATCGCAGCTTGGATTGGATTACACTTCCTGTATCTGTTCTGAGCACATTTTAGGCGATGAGTTTGAGTTGAGATACTCGGGTGCCAAGCATCAGAAATTAAAAGATTACCGATTTCTCAAAATATGCTTAGGGCAGCTCAAGAGTTTAGAGTCAATGGATTGTGTGATTCCTTCTTGTGAAACCATTGTTCCTCAAACCTCTGAAGTATTTTTAATGCAAAGTGTTAGTCTATCACATTCCAAAGAATATTAAGTATGAAAATATAACGAGTTGACCTAGAAGTGCTTAATTGTGACCTCAATGGCTGATCGAAGCTTGAAAGTGTGTCATTTAATTTGAATAAGTTTTAATTTTTATTCAATTTCTGGGGTCTTCAGTCTTCACTTGCCAATGTATAGGATTATTCTAAGTGCAGGTGTGAGAGTGTTGTACATTGTTAGGCCTTAGACAACAAAGAGTTTTGGTTTGGAATGATCATTTTGTGATGTTTCTTTTGTTGAGAATTGTGGTTAATATGGAAGTTGCTGCATTTCTCTCTTCAAATTTCTCTTGCATGAGGCTCTTCTTGGCATGGGAATGAGGGAATGGGTGCAAATCACGATTTCAGTGTAAGTAAGCTTCAGTTCTCTCTGTAATATGTTCCTATCATAGCACATCATGTAGTTATTTTGATCCCAATAGCTATAAATCTCCAAGTATTTATTATTTTTGAATCCAAATAAGTGTAGGTTGTATGGAGCTAACTTCAAGTTTGTCTTGATGTGTGTAGAAATGCCTGGATCTTTTGCTTGATCCATATACACTTTTGGGAATGACAACACTAATGCCCCTTTTGGAGACAATTGACTTGTTGGTTACTTTCGCTCAAAAACGGGATGTTTACGTTTGTGACTTTGTGGCTGCCCTAAAGATTACTGAAGGGCAATTGTTTACAATGTATATTGACAAGGCGACCTCATATGCCACTGACGAGTTTTGGGCTTTTAAAAACCTTCTTAATTGCTCCCATAGTCAGATTCACTTGAAGTGGAACTGTGATCTTGATAGTGAATCTGCCCAATTGGTGTTTGTTGCCAATGGTGCTCAAATCATGGCAATGCATGAAGCAGCATCTGTGGATAGAGAAGGCTTTGCAATCATCACAAATTCAGTGAAGTTGGAGTGCTCAGGTAAGGACATGTTTACCCTTCTTTTGCTTCTTATCTGTTTCATTATATTTTGTCCAATGAAAGATAGTCACAATTATTGATCTTGTACATTAGAATGTCTTCTTTATTATTGGCCTTATGTTTTCAGTTCTTATATTCAGGACTCTCAAGGGATTAAGTTTGGGCTCTTATGGGATTGCCTTTTAAAATTATAAAAATTGTTGCTAGTGTTGCTATTTTGTGAAGGATTCAGTGGTTGCATTTCGAAAGTCTATGCCCTGATGTCAGTGATTCAATGTTGTGGTTAATATGGTCATTAGTTCTACCAGTTGCCACATTTAAGATGACCCATCTTTTCACTTCCTTTTCTGAATTTGTTGGTTGTAATAGGAGCACCATTAGGCTTTTAAAAAGAATTTATCAATATAAATGTCTATTGTTCAGTGAAATTTGGAATCGGAGTAGTTTAGTACCCATAATTGAGACTTGTGTTTATTTAGGTCTTTAATGTCTATTTTACATAGTCAATTGAACTAAATTTGATGTGTGTTTTATAATATTAGTTTCCGCTACTTAAGTATCTTGGGCTAAGTCTTCTAGTGTCACTTGTCTTGCTCCAATATGTAGATTCTAGTTTCTTTGCATTTCTTGAAGAGATTTTATATCCTTGGTCATTTGATTCATTGCAGTCTTTTTGTACTTAGGTTGTTGGTCATGGAATGTTTATTCTTTGCAAGGGCAGTTCAACAGCTACTGATGGAGCTTGAAGCACGCTTCCCCTCCAACAATGTCATAGATGCATTGGGTGTAGTGTATCCCTAGTATTGGTTGCAAAGTGAAGTAGAGGAAAGTTTCCCCAAACACTTGTGAGTTCTTATGAACTACTATTGTGAGCCAAAACTGATCGAAATTGACAATGTCAAACGTTTGGTGGCACTTGTCTTGGATCGGCATAGCTTGGAGGTCCAACGAGGTTTATTTAAATTAGCTATGTTGAATAATGCTAAAAAGCACATGGAGCCTCCATTTGACATGAATCCCCTCTGCCGTCTTTGGCGTTATTTGGACTCCTGCATAGTTTTGAGGGTGAAGGCGTTTCTAGAATACTACAGGTTGGCTGAGCTTGCTGTAGTGCAGGTTCTAGGATTGTAAACAAAAGATTTAGACAATAGAAACCAAATTGGTAAAATTTTGCTAAAAACATTTTGAATTACCAATTAGATTGGATTTAGTTAGCCAAATAGATTGTAGTTATAAGATAGAAGTCAATAAGATAGAAATAGTGTGAAAATAGCCCAATTGGGAGTTAAGCCAAGCGGTTTGGATGGTTAATCAAACTTCCAATGGAAGAACCACTAGTTAGTTTTTGTAAGCAATTGCAAGAGGCATAAGTTTGGGTAAAGACCAAATTGGATTTTAGTGTTCATGCAGGAGAGAAGCTGAAGCTCCTTCCTTAGGAAGAAGGAAGTAAAACTTTAAAGTTAGAATTAGAGATTAGATAGTTGATGTGATGTGATGTGAGACAATTGGAGTTTAATTTAAGAAGAGATTTTTTTTTAAATATTGAAGTTGGTGTATGTGTATGTTGAGTATTGTGTGAGAATACCGAGTAGAAGCTTTATTGAGTGGAATTTGGTACCAATTGGATGAAGCAAGAGGAACCTATTGTGAAGGAAATACAGTTGAAAGAGAAAAATTGAAATTATCATACTTGAGTTTGTATAAAATAAAATATAAAAATAAATTCATAATAAAATATCAAAAGAGAGAAATTAGAAAATATAAAATGAAAGATAATTAAAAGGTTAGAGAGGAGTGTCATTGTAGTAAACAATTGGAAATTGTGAAGTCAAATGGATATGGAGCTAATGATGTATTTGAGAATTAATTAAGGACAAGTTAAGGTCCAAATCGGAGATCAATTGATGTACATGAGTGAAGGAATCCAATAGATTATTATAAGTTGATAAGTGACGATTTAGTATAAGAAACCTAGCAAATTACCTCCCTAGTGTTCGAACCCTACCTCTTTGGTTGTTTTTCCAATTAGGTAAAAATACTACTTCTACAAGGATCTATTGAGGATGAGAGATGATTTAGTTCTCTTGCATTTCTAAAGAATAAATTGAGGAATTCTCTAGATACCCATTTAGAGTATGTGGTTGGGATGTATTCCCAAAAAATCTTCACCTTGGAGACCTTTCCGTATGAGGATGCCTACAATGAATGGGTATCTATAGTAGATCGTCGATATGGGCTTTGACTTTAGTGTTGTCATGGTATTAGTTAAATCCTAGATCCATGCTTGGTCTAAGACTATCTTGAGTGGATTGGCCCTAGCATGGCCTCTTGTGTCCAACAAGAACTTTCATTCAGTGATGAATATATATAATACAAGAACTTTCATTCAGTGGTGAATGTATATTTTTGAACTCTCGGCATATTGTACAAGTAAATAGGCAATTTACTTTTTTTTTCTATGTGAGATGACGCCTAAGTTTTCACTAACTAGGAAACTAATTTTCCTTTTCTTCCTCTGAACTAATGTCTTCAGAGCCAAAATATTCTAATAAGTCATAGAAATTTTGCCGTTTTGCACTAAATCAATTTCTTAAAGTACTGAAATTTTCTACCACTTCCAAGCCATTTTTGCCAGATGGATTACCTTAAAGAAAGATCATCGCCAGTAAGGATCATTAACAAAAGTTTGCCCTTGTTATACGGGCAACAAAGGAGAAGCAAAATATAGCCAGTCTGGCATGTTGTCAAAATCCTTAAAAAAAAAGGGCTGGTCCGGGGTAGCGGTAGGGGATCCCCACCGGCCCGGCACCAGCGGCCGGCACGGCAGCGACTAACCAGCCGGTAGTAGGCAGCGTATTGACAGGCCATTAACTCAAGCAATTTCGGTGGCTTGATCACATACTGATCAGACCACATACTGGTTTCTTCACATACCATATCATCAGATTTGGAAAACTGGGATGATACCCTGCGGGGTCCCAAAACATTTTCCAAAACTTGGAATTCTAAACTATCTAGGTTGAGATTTTTGGAGAGAAATTTAGCTTGAAGTGTGAAACACAAGTGAGCAAGTTTTCTCATTTATTTCCAAAAATCAAGTAGAAAGAGGAAACTTAGAAGAAGGAAGTTGGAGCCAGTTTCCAACAAACTTTAGAATAGTTTTCTAATAAAATTCCAAAAGTTCAGAAGTAGTGAGGGAGCTCAAAGTAAGGTCTGATCTGGTCAAACCAGGTTGACCAGCAAGGCAGCCTTCAACCAGACGAGAAATCAATTCAGTTTGGAAGGTAGCCTCACAACCAGGCTAAGAAGTCAATTCAGTTGGAAGGTAGCCTCAACCAAGCTAAGAAATCAATTCAGTTGATAAGTCAACCCCCTTGGAGGGGTATCAGTCCCCTAGGTTGAGCAGCCAGGCCTCGAGTGCTCGATCTCTAAAAACTTTGATCAACAAGTTGTTGGATCTCCAAAAACTTTGATCAAACACTCACAACCAACACTCAAGCTCCCCAAATCGCAAACACCAACACAAGTGCAAGAATTGAAGTGGAGAATTAGACACAAGCATTTGGAGAAGAAGGCTTGGGTGGCTCGAAACCCAATTAGTTAGAATAGTTGACTTTCTGAACCATAATAGTTTTAGAAAAAAGACAAATAGAAAAAACAAATAAAAGAATAGTTTGACTTTAGAGAAGTTTAGAGTGTTGCTAAATTAGAAAAAAGTTGGGAAGCCTTAGCTGTAGTAGATTTGACTTTCAAGACCATTTAGTGATAATTTCAAAAATTAGATTATATTAGGATATTTTATAGGTTGACCTTGGAGGCCATTTGAAAGAAAAGGAAGGAGCCTAAAGGATAAAGAAAACTACAAAAAGAAGTTAAAAGAAGAGCAGGAGGCTTTGAAGGACAATACTTCATTCAAAGTATTCAAAGTATAATCAAATACCATATTCAACCACAAGGACATCGGATGGAGGTGGAGCGAGCACAATTTGGAGAGTTTATGGAGTCGCATGAAGACCTCGAAGTCGTGATGATGGCGGTTAGTCTTTGAAAAATCTCCTTTGTTATCATTTTTTCATAATTTCTTTTGCATAGAATTTAATTATTAATCCCGAAATTAGGAAGTAACACGAATTTAGAACCAACCAAAGTCTCCAACATCATTAGAAATTAAACAAGATAAAATCACCAAAAAAACCCATAGGTAGTTAAGTGTTAGAATTTTTTTATTAGAAGTAGAAGTAAAAAGTAAAAAGCCATAAGCAATTTCAAGGGAAAGTAATTAGTAAGTAGATTTTGGTAAACTGGATAACGGTCAAAATTTACTTATGGTAATTTATCCCTAGAAACGATTAGTGGGAATTGACATTGATAAACTAGGAAGAGTAAAAGAATAAACCCAAAAGAATTTGACTACTTAGATAAAAAAGGATTCAACAAGGTAAATTTTGATGAACTGGTCAATGGTCAAAATTTACCATAAGAATTCACTTTTACTCTAAGATCAAGTATTGGGATTTTCACGTTGGAAGGGATAGACTTATTCCCTTTTTACTCCAATTACCTATTCCCGTGTTTAAACCCAAGTAGTAAGAATTAGTGAAGTAATCCATTGTTGAGATTAAGAGATAACCTAAAAACAAATTAGATTTTATAAAAGATATTTTAGAACAAAAAAAAACACATCTCCTTTGAATTTGATCAAACATCGAAGAAGCTAGAATAGAACGCATACTTAGATAAACCTCGTTCATTTGCACGAAGGTCAAGAAGGGTTGACCAAATCAAGTGAAGCTTTAGACTCCCCTAGACATTAAGAATTAGGAAACAACCCAAAAGACTTAGCCAAATTCAATCAAAATTGAAAGTAAAGTCATTTCATCCTAACAATCACAAGGAGATCAATTAGGAGTAGGAAGTTAGAAAGATCCATTACTTGGAAGGCATAACTGGATTACACGTAGGTTAGACACCCACTAGAGATCATTGCAAAAGTAGTAGAACCTAGTTGTGTACACTTTATTCCAAGGGTGGGAATAAAGCGCTCGCATGGTTCTATAGAAATAAGGTGAAGGTGTGTAATAAGAAACAAGTCCTCAGACGGGTAAAACGAGACTATCAAACCACAAGCTGACCATCCGAAAGATTGGCTCCTAAACTTCAAACCTACGGTGACCAGAAAGCGTTTTTCACCGGTAGGAACAACATAGAAGATCGATCATAGGAATGATCAATCCCACTTTGTCGCCACAAACAAGAAATGGGGCTAATAACTGTCATAAGAATGACTTCATAGCCCGCAATCAAGTTTACAATTCAAAATTGAAATAACAACTAGCCTCCAAAATCAACTGGAAAAAACAAGAAAATCACAATGAACCTCCAAAACCGGCTAAGAAAAACAAGCCACAAGCCACACACACAGATCTTCAATCTTTTCTCCTTTTGAGTCACAAATCTTCAACCTTGAGTCTTGAAAACTTCTTTCACTCTCAAACTTGAAGAAGTCCCAACAAGAACTAGGTAAAACTAAGTCCCACACCAGCTACAACCTTTAATTCAGTGTCACAAGTGCTCTAAGAACTCAAATGTTAAGTACTTTAGTAATTTAAAAAGCTAAAAGCACAAATTAATCACTTACAAAATTTGAGCTTATTCTAAGATACTGTCCAAAAATTATATGAGAGCAAAGTAGAGGTCTTCTTTTTCTTTACTAACCAACCACTGCCTCTTTAAATCTCAATAACTTTTGATTAAAAACTCCAAATACTAAGTGTAAAAGCAATTTATAAATCTCTCACTAATTTTTATAACTTGTAAAAATATCACAATGATCTAAGATACAATCCAAAAAGTTGTAAGAAGTAGAATCTCGGCCTTATCAAATAAGAAGGTATGAAAATCTTTAACCTTTGATACTACATAACTTTTTGCATTACAACTCCAATTTATATAAATAAACTCAATTTAAAAAAATAAAATGATAATCTAGCACTTCTCAAAGTTCTAATTTCATAAAAAAAAATTGACCAAAAGTTGTAGGCGTTGAAAATACGGCCTCCCTCCTTCAAGTCCAATCTCCATTCCAAACTTCAACACCTCGTAACTTTTTGATAAAAATTTTAAACGACAAATATCATATCTTTTTAAGAAAATAAACACAAAAACAATCCATCTTGTAAATTTTCAGTCAAACAAACAAGTACTCCAAAAGTTATAGCTTGTTGAAACTTCTGACCTCTTAATGGAGATCCTTGGGTCTTCACAATTTCAAACTCTCATAACTTTTGACTCCCAACTCCAAATTTAACTTATAAATACTCTTTGAAAAGCTCTAAACACAAAAAATGTTATACTAAATTTTCATTATTCAATTTTCCATGCTTAATGAGCTACATCAACCCAAAATTCAACCAAAACTCCCCAAAACACACACACTTCTCCTTCCTTACACACTAACTAAGCATCTTTTTCCTATTTTCCTCCTCATCATAAGTGAGGGGTGGGGCACATCAGCCCATACTCATATTAAGATCCCACTTAAGATTCAAAATTAAATCTCCATTCACATTCTCCCTTAATTCCAAATCCCAAGCTAATTTACTATCACTAACTTCATTTTCTACATTTATAATCATACACTATGATTTCAATAAAATACTTGAAGTATAAAATTAGTAACTAACATCTAATAAATGCTCATTAGAGGTAAAAAACTGGAGTTTCAATCGAAGCTTCACTTCATTTGTAGAAACTTGAAGATGCGTTTGATTGTCGCGGCGATATAATCAACACGATCTACTTTTGTCAAAAGATTCACTGGTCCTTCTAACTATCGTTTGTAGCCATGTCTCCCTTCAATAGGCCTCACCATACTGTGGGCGTTTTATTCCCATCCTTGGAATCAAGCAATCACAACCAGGCTCTGGTCCTAATGATTCCACTACCTATGGGTGCCTAAGTGTCAATCCATTGTGCCTTCTAAGCAATGAATCTTCTTTACTAACCTACCTATCTTAATTTGTGTTTTGTTCCTATTTTGGGCATGGTTCCTTCCTCGCCAAGTGATCTTGGTTCCTTTCCTATGTGATGCTTCCTACCTCTACTCGTGGTTTTCCCTATATTACTTTATGCATTGTGGGTTTGATTAATCGAGTCTACGTACTTTGGGTTGGGCTAATTCTACTCTACGTATTTGGATTGATTTATTCTACTCTACGCATTTTGGCTTGGATTACTCGACTCTACGTGTTTGTCTTTGTTTTAGTCTACTCTACGTATTTTGGATTGCATTACTCTACTCTATGTATTTTGGATTGGATACTTCTACTCTATGTATCTTGGATTGGATACTTCTACTCTATGTACTTGGGATTGGATAATTCTACTCTATGTATTTGGGATTGGATACTTCTACTCTACATAGTTGGATTGGATAATTCTACTCTACATATTTGAATTGGATAATTCTACTCTACGTATTTGAGATTGGATACGTCTATTGAGCTATGTATTTGGGATTGAATACTTCTACTCTAAGTATTTGGATTCCTTCCACTTGTCCCGTTTAGCTCATGATTGTCCCTTTGCTTCATTCCAAACTTGCTAATCACGGATTCCTAATTGTAATTGGTTCGTGGCCTTCAAGTCTAATCGCTTGCTTGTTCTAATTAATTGCACCAAGGAGAGAAAGATGTAAGTTAAGGTTTAGAGGCCCACCTGGTGGCCTCTTCCAGTTCCACAACACCCCACGCCATGTCCACCATGCCATCCTTCAGCTTCGATTGGACCCTGGTTCCGCTTCTTTTAATTATCCCCTTCCGGGTGGTTTTACAAATAGGCTTATTTCCTAGGCTATCTTATACTTCTACTATTCTCTAAACTATTTCCTCGAGCTACCCTTTTGGTTGGGTTTTGCTTTTCCAAACTATGCTATCTCCTAAGTATCCTCTAATTCTAACTATACTATCTCCTAAGTGTTTTCTAACTCCAACTATACTATCCCCTAAGTGTTTTTTCTAACTCCAATTAATTTTTAGGAACCAATGCCCTTGGACCCAAGCCCCTGGACCCCAAACCCTTTGCCCCAAGACCCCAGACCCCTCGCCCCAAGCCCAAACCCCTAACCCCCAAGCTCGAACCTCTGACCCCGTCCCGAGCCCTTAGACCTCGGTACCCGACTGGTACCCGGTGGGGAGCCTGGTGGGCCTGCTACGGCATCCGATGGAGAGACCGGCGGGTCTGTTGCAGCACCCGATGGGGGAGCCCGGCTGGTGCTGCTGCGGCATCCAACTAGAGGAGCCCAACTGGATTGGCTGGTACTGGCTAGGCTGATTGGTTCAATATTTTCACAATTAGCCTAATAACTAGTCACACTTTTTAAGGAGCTAACTTAACCAAATCCAAACTAAACTAAATAACCACACAAGGGCTCTCCCAAAGGGTAGTCCAGGGTGAATGCAAGAAACACTTGTACTATTTGTTGTGTTTTACTACAGTACTTATGACTTTTTCTGGAATACTTTAAAGTTAGAAAATTAATTTGAAAAAAATTTGAAAAATATGAACATTGTATAGACCTCTAAGATGAAGGTTTTCACCGAAGGAAATTGATAGAAAAATTCTCTAAGTAGGAGAATTTAAAAAGCACCAAACCTCAAGAAAATACATACCTTCGTGTTTTAATTCAGGAAAAATAGTAAAAATAAGTAAATACAAAAAATAAAAAGTAGACATTTGCAACAAATCTATGGAGATGGTCATTCACCATAATAATAATAATAATAATAATATTTATATGTTTCAAAATTCAAGCAAAAAGAAACTCACTTTGTAGACTTCCACACCACATAAAAATAACTTTTTTCAAAATCCCTCACGTGGAGAGATGTAAATCTACTAGAATACCATCTCATCCAAATTTCATCTTAAAATCATTAAAAAAAGGTACTCTTTAGTACTAAAAACCTCCAAATTCTCATTTGTGACATTTAATCACTAGTACTATTTTAGTATAGAACTATTTTTGAAAATTATGAAAAAATTATGTAAGTTGTATGATAGACATGACTACCTTCTCTAGAAATCTTGAGTCATTTCGAGCAAAAATGAAAAAGTTATGGCCAAAAAATAGATCAGCACTTAGCTTGTGACGAAAAATAGTACAAGTGTTTCTTGCATTCACCCTCCAATACATGCTCCCCTCAAGGAAATTACTATTCTATTGTTGGATGTTAAACATTGCATGAGTGCCAAACATGTTGGACACTAAACGTTGAGACTAGTTCAAAGGTGGGCTCTTTTAACACCCCGCTAAGACTTGGGGGGTTCAAAGCTTCGCCGTGAGGTGAGGTTTTTGACACGTGACTAAGACTTTCTAACTTCTAAAGACGTTGGGAGGCCATAGCTTCGCCGTCCCTCATGGGGTTGATTTAATCCCATGAACAAGAAAAGAGGGAGATGAGAATTTGTACATGACTATTCAAGATTAATAACCAAGGCTTCGTTGTCCTCTATGGGACTAGCTTAACCTTGTGCACAAGAGAAGAGGGAGATGAGGATTTGCACATGATTATTCAAGACTAACAACCAAAGCTTCGCCGTTCCCTATGAGACTAGCTTAACCTTGTGCACAAGAGAAGAGGGAGAAGAAGGTGGATACAAATTGCAACATACTTTTAAAGTCACCTCACAAGTCACCCCTCAGTTCCTCACCAGTCTCTCCCACAACAACCTTCACTTATTTCACAATACAAAAAGTGGCCCACCATTAATTAGTATAAGTTCCAACAAACTTGGGGGGTCTCAAGTCCCCAAGTGCAAACCACAAGTACCAAAGGTACAACAACCCCAAAAACTATCAAAGGCTCCTTTGGCATAACAAGCCAAAGGAAATCCGGCATAACCCGGGCCCAATAGTGCTCCTCCCTTAAATGGGTAGGAGTGAGAGAGAGAGAGAGAGAATGAGAGGAGAATGCCGCCTCTTTTATACTCAAAAGGGAGCAACCAACCCCCCCCCTTAATCTACTAAGAAAATTTAGATGAGGGAATTTAGGAGGTCCGTACATATTTACCCATCCCAAATCTAACTATCTACTTAAGATCTACGTAATTTGGATTGAGTAATTCAAATCTTACCTAACCTTACAAGAACTTGCAAATCCTCCTAATTTACCTTCCCCAATATCTACAAATTCCCACATGGGAGTAGTTCCCATATGTTTCCACCTACTTAATTTGAAATTACTTATACCAAGCATTTGAAGCCACCTCCACCAACTTTTGAGGTGGTACTTGCTCCCACATGTGCCCGGAGTTCTCCACGCATTCCCAACACGTTTCCCACGACCATTGGGGCCCAAACTCTCCAAAATGACATTGGGGAGCCTTAAACCCCATTTTCTCCTCCATGTGCTGTCCCCAAAAGGTTAACTTTTGGAGTTTAGCTCCAAATGGCAAACATATTGCGCCATTGGGTCCGTAAGTCCCTAATTAGTCTATAAGGAATCCCTAACTCCTTAAACTACGCCCTAAATCTCAAAGAATCTTAGTGTAAGTTGAGGTCAAAATTGAGATAAATTCCCAATTTTTGGAGTTTGACTATTTTGGACCCCAAACCTTCACCAAGTTCTTAAGTAGATAAGGGGGGGGGTAGGAATAAACCCAAAGTAGGCCTCAATCCGATGTCGTATAGCCCCGGTACACCGGTCAACTGCAGCTTCCGTCGTTTAAATTGTTAATTGTGGAGGAATGTCGCCGATTCGAGGTCTTCCACCTATCGATTTGTCTTGAAACTTGGGGAAACGCTCCATTGGTGTGAGACCGCCTTGCTGGATTTTTAGTGGGATTTTACCACACTTTGGGATATTCTTTCGAATTCCCACCTAAAGTCCACTGTGGTTGACCGTTCGGGAAAATATCCAAACTATCTTGCAAAATTTTCAAACTTTGGGGGGGGCCACCCATGAGATCCCCCCATATAGATGCAAAACTGCATCCCCATTGTATGCTCCTAGAATTAGGAAATCGCCCGGTACCTGCATTTCAAGGTTAGTATTCCGCCCGTACTCTCTTTGATGCTATGGGGAGTGGGGGATTCCTCCTAGATTCTTCCATGAGGACTTCCTAACCTAGCTAGGGCCTTTTTAGGCTTTTTACCCTAATCCTGTGCATCACTATCAGTTTGACGTCTATTTAGCCAAGACAAGACCCGTTACCCCATCTAATGATCAAATGACATATTAGTATGTGTGATGCCGATACTGATTTAATATTCTTTTGTGGGTTTTACGAGCTTAATTATGCCTTAGATTGTGTAGGAATTTGAAAAAAGAACCCGTGAGTCCCCTGTGACGAATCGGGAGCTCACACATACCAAAATATTGTTCGTCGTTTAAACCTTCAAAACATCCTTCAAATGTCACTTCATGGCTTCCAAACTCAACACACCCAATTTGTAATAAGATTACCAAAGCTTGAACATCACGCTAAAGGTTCACGTGCCACCGTTGCTCTACACGAGGTTGTTTCAGCAGTCAAGAAGGTTTAGCTTCATCTCATGGATGCTCACGTGACAATACAATATGTTGTAGCAGAAGAGGTTGATCCGGTAGTTGTGACAACGAAAATTTAAATTCAGCCTCCAGTTGAGGCGCTCTCTATCTCGAGACTAAAAAAAGCTTCCAATTCGACATTCTAATTCTAATGTCGAAAACAAAACTTACTAACAAAATCCAATGAAATTCTAAAGCAAAATCGTGTTCTTATATATATGTTGTACACCTCAATAGAACAACGTCACCTTGAAGTTATTCAAAAAATTAACATCACTTTGAAGCTACTCAATAAAACATATTATAATATATTTGTATACTATGTAGAAATTTACAACAAGACACCGAGCTCGTAGAAGGCCTCAATAGTAGTTTTTCCACCCTTTTTTTTTCAATAACCTTTCATGTTCAGTTACAAAGAATGTCCAAGTGAATTATAAGTCTAATTGATGTTGTTTTTCATGCAATTGAGAAGTAATTAAGGAAAATGAATGGCAAAATTTGCCATTTTTAGTATATTTTGAGAAATTGAGTGAATCTAAAATTTCTCCTTGAAAACAACATTTTTTGAATTTGAGCCCAACTAATGAAATGGAGGTCCTCTACTCTAGTTTCTTCTCTAATTGGAATTTTGGAAAAATTCATAAAATTGAATATTTCATTACAATTTGAACTTTGGTTGTATTTTTAATGTCCACTGCATTTTAATTATAGATGTACACGGAAAATTAGTTTACACCATGATGATTTTCACTGTAATGTTCACACATGGTGAAAATTTTAATTTTTTTGAGATTATTTTCTATTTTCTATGATTTTTTCTTCATTTTTTCTTCAAAAAAATTTCAGAAATACAATTTTCCTCAAAAAAGTCTGAAATTTTTGTAACGTATAGAGGACACGCAGTTTCACCTTTGAAAAATAAAAATAAAATTTTTCATACACATCTACTTACAAAATGGCAACAAACTGAGTAACAAAGAGTGCGGCTTGAAACTAGTGGTCATAGGCCCGACATTTCAGGGTTAACCTAAGTGTTTGCAAGAAACATCTTCTGATAACAATGACAAGGGGGTTGCCTTTAAGAAGTCATTACCTAGTAAATGACTGACCATTCTTCTAGCAGATGACCATTTCAAGGTCATTGAACAAATCCCAATAATGATTGATTTCTTCTAACTTGGGGTACACATTACACAAGCATCCTCAATATAACCATAGAGAAACTTCCACTTACCGTGAACTTCATATGTTTTTCTAGTGACAACAATTCAATTACATTTATCTTGACGTGCACACATAGCTATACCGCGTGTCTAGTACTACAAGTACTACCTATAACTTCCAACAATTACTATAACAATGACCTACTAAGAGCATCCACACACTTGGGCCCTAAATGGCCCATACATGTTAGTTGGGTGGTTCCAGGCAAAAAATTTGCCCCACGCTAGGTTCGCTAAACGCGAAAAGTAGCCGGGCTCTCCAAAATTTGAAGGTAGCACGGCCAAATTAGGGGGCTTGAGAGTGGCAACTATGAGGTTTTTTTGTCCTTTTACATGGATTTTGAGGTACTTTTTGAATATTTAATGCCTCCCCATTATCCGCGCGAATGAGGTGGCGCTCTTGGAGGTAATGTTCACTTGCTTCCCGTGTCTTGAGGCCAAGTTGCAATGGGGTGCTTGCCAAAAAAATAGGTCAAGCTCATTAATTCGGTATACCAAGTTGTATTGACCGTCCCTGTTTAACGAGCATGGCATGGGGATGCTCTAATGAAACAAGTTGGTGCACAATTTATCATGAAGAATTTCATTATTTAGAAGTATGAGTGAATTCTCTAGCAAGTAAGAATTCAATATGTTGACAGTAGATAAAATTTAGGAATGAGGTCATTTTCACTGGGCTTAAAAATGAAGAGATAAGTGTATACTTCTCTATACACTTATTAAGTGCTTGAAGGGGATCTACAATAGTTTCTATAGATGCCAATTAAACTATGTGAACATGTACTTCTTTTTTATATAATTAGACTTTAATTCACCAGGGGCTTTCAAGCATGTCTCAAACCTGATCTTTTTCCTTGCAAAATTCCCCTTCACTTTTTGGTTCTTCTACAACCCCTATTCATAATTAAAGATCAAAAAAACAAAAAAACAATTCAAAATCATCCCCATTAAATTTTCTATGACACACATGAGATGGATACTACATGCAATTCTACAGCCACTTCAACAATCAAAACTTTTAGTGGTTATGCATATAATCCTCAGCATGACTTACTAATTTCCAAATTCTTCTTCTTTTTTATTCTTGTTATAATTTAAGAATGCAAATAAAAGTACAAATGTACACACTTGCTTATTGAATTATTTCTACACAATTGTTGAGATCCAGCACTATATAATTATAATTGGCACTATATCGTTCTCCACCCTCTTATAATTCACATATGTTGTTTTCTTTTAATAAGTTCATTTCATCTACGATCACATAATCTTCATATAACATTCAAAATTAAGGTTGGCATTGCCTTGACTTTATAGTGATGTTGTGGAATATACCACATCCAACACTGTTCCTCAGTAATTCATTGGTCGGGTGTGGAATATGCCTCACCATCACAATAGAGGCATGCCATGTTCCTAAATGTTTAGGGTTTGTTTCTTCAAATTTTCATATCATTCCTGCCATCATCTCCACTCTGGACCCTATTTACAATTGTAGGGTTCACACTTTGCCGCAAATCAATTCTATACCTACCACTCGGGGGGGTCACCCCCCTTATCTTTCGGTAACCACGTGCAATAATGGGGGATCTAATGGGGGGGTATTTATGTCCTTCCCATTTTATCCCCCTCCCTATTAGTAGAAATAAAGCTACCGGAGTGTATTTTAGAATACCCTATTTTTTTTTGTAAATTCTTTGAAGGAATAATTTTGAATACTCTATTTTTTTCTATATTTCATAATTACAAAATACTGAGAAGATCAAAAACATTGTATACAAGGAAACATGTCAGCTTCAAGGATTTTGATGAACTAAGAACATGGTGAAATGCACCACATATGCTATCTATGTGCCACTAAAGAGTTTGAAAATCAAAAATCAAAGCTATAACTATTTATATTTCACCATTTATATGAAAACAAAGCACACAATAGAGAAATTAAACTATAGTAGACAATCCTAATGCAATATCTAAAACCAATTTCAAAACACAAGAGCATATTTACATTCATTTATATAATAAGAAAACTTAGGGAATTTAATAAGCCGGTTGTATTTAAAAACACAAGTATCAATAAGTCTGCAAACCCATTCTAACATCTAGAATGAAGAAGTTCAAGGACCTCTTGCTCTCAAATCATCTATTATAGTAGGAGGCTCACAGCCTCACACGAAGGTTCATAAACTATGTAAGCTTTTGTACTTGCCTAATAGGAGGGTCTGAATTGGATAGCTCATTGTGAGAAAACGAATTGTGGATTATATTGAAGCATGCTAAGATTTGATTTTTACTATTTGAATGGATCGTTTCAAAGTTACAATGGGTTCAATCTTAACTAAGTGTACTTATAGGTGTCTACTAATTTTATTCAAAATAAAAAATGGTTGTTGAACTACCTTCTTTCAAATGTTAAAAAAATCTGAAATAATGATTAATTGAAGAATTCATTTCAGTTTTTGAAAGGGACACATTTAGAAACCGTTTCTAGTGTTTTTTACATGTTGCATTACTAGTTTTTGAACAAAGCCAATTTTTTTTGGAAACTATGCATGTATAGGTTTTCAAGGCCTACTGATCACAAATAGGGTCCTATAACAAATTGTGTTTGAAAATTCATAACTAATTCAATTTTGCTTCAAAAAAATATGAAACAACTTGTGTTAGATTCCTCATCTATTTCTCCTTGACTAAAAAATAAACTAAAAATATTTCCATCTAAAGACATACACGAAAAAGGCAGATCAACTCTTAACTTAAATAAATGAGTGGAATATGAGCCTCCTACCATGCATACACTTGCTAACACACTTATCACAATCATGAATCCCAAAAAAAATAAAAATAAAATACAAGCTGTGAATGTTGATTCAGTGAGTTGCAATAAAAGTTACAGTATACAGGTACTACATTGGCAACCTTCACCCTAATTAAAATTCAACTGCCTTATAGCTTATTGAATTTCAACTGCCTAATTGAATACCACTTGCCTAATTGGATTCTAGCTGCATAATTGGATTCTACCTACCTAATTGAAATCCAGGGTACCTATTGCAGCCACCTACTAAAGTAACTAATTTACAAATTAAACCTACTAAGTACTTTTGGAGAGATGTCATATTTGCCATCCTATTTTTTTTTCTACAACTCAAAAAAAGGTACGATTTCTCACCACCCTATTTTATATATAAAGACAACCAAGATATTTTACCTATGCTATGGTAAATGTACAAAAAGTATAAATTTTTCCTTCCATTAATTAAATTGACCCTATTTTTTATCTCATGACACTTTCTACTGCACCGGTAGTGTCCCCCCCTGAGACCTACCATAGTGAAACAACCCCTTTCAAAGACCATGAAGAGTTTTCTCAGACCGTTAAAATTCTCTTATGCCTTCCCCACTTGAAGAGCTAAAAACTACTATTATGTAGGGTTTATAGTAATAAACTCTATATTTAGTGGACAAATTGTGAATTCCTTATTTATTTAAAAAAAAGATTGTACCCATCTTGGTCTCTAAACAATCAAAAAAACAGTGCCAAGGATATTTCAAATGATTGATAGTCACATTTCTTAAATTTGTATATGTGATTTGTGGTTCAGGTGATTGAGGTTGAAAGTAGCTATAGTCATAAACTACAATCACATTTTGCATACATTTTAAATAGACATGAAACATTGTAGTCATGTATCAACATGATTTAGTAATTGAATAATAAACTTGATGCAGTTAAAAAAAATTTATGTGATTTAAGAGATGTACAAGAAATAATTATATTAGAGAGGAAGAATACAAGAAGGAATATGGCTATCTTCAATAACATTTATTAGTCACTAATACAAAACATACTATAGTGAATCACTTTATAAATGCATATTAATACATGCTTATAGGGCCTATTTTCCTTACAATAATATAAAGATGGTTCTATTGTGTTGTAAATAGTCTCCAACAACTTTGTTCCAACTCCTAATGCTTGCATTTACAATCAAAGAGATAGAAAATTAATTTTAGTGAATGCACAATAAAGCTCAATCTACAAAAGTTTATAGCAATACAAAATATATAATACAAATTTAGGATAAAAACTAACAATGGTGACTAAAAAAAAGAAAGAAGTAGAAGGTGGCAAGTGCTAAAAGGTAAAAATAAGAAAGAATTAAGATGCAAAAAGAAACAAGGAGCAATAAAAAATAAAATTTAAACGATGAGGTCCAAAAAAAAACATCAAAGAAACAACAAGAAGTAATTATAGTTAAAACACAGAAAGAAGAAACAAAAAAAAGAACTAATAAGCAACAAAAAGCAAGAGACAACAACCAAAAAAACAATGACTAAGAAACAAACCCCTCAAAGGAACAACTAATAGAGACAATAACTAGAAACAACAAGTTAGAAACTATAAGAAGCAAAAGATGAAAAGCAATAAGAAGCAATAAGAAATAAGAGCTAGGAAGCAATAAAAGACAAAAGGTTAAGATGCAAAAGAAAAAGTAGCTTGGATTTGAAATCCTAAAGGAGTGGCAATGGTTCCAAAATCCTAGAAAGTGGCATCTTGGTTCCAAAATCCTAAAAAAGAGGTGGTTAAATTTCAAAATCCTAAACAATAGCTTGTCCAAAATTTGGAAGGGCTACTCTAAGAGAAAAAATGTGACTACTATAATTATGTAACTATAAATTATGCCTCCACCATAAATGTAACTAGCAAATATGAATGGAAGTTCTTCAAATATATTCTCTACAAATACAAGTATCTAAGAAGTATTTTGATGTTTCTACTAAATACAACGTTGAAATATGATTGATAGTTATATTTGTAGTCATAATTTTTCCTAAAGAGTTAGCTTTCAATAATACAACTGTGAGTAGTTACTAGTCATTTCTAGTCATATTTTTGCAATAATAAAATACATATTCTATTGTAGATTTAAGAACCTATTTAAAATTTGTTTTATCTCCTAAGAGGACTCAACTCACATAGGACTTTGAGGATTAAGGTACCTAGAGAAACCTATTACCATGCAAACTAGCAATTTGAATGTCTTTGGGCCAATTCTAAGAGGGATATATATCTTTTAGAGGTATAAACTTGTTTTACAAATCAAACCCAAGTGAGTTTATAATCTTCTAATTGAAATTATAATTTTTATGAATTTCTAAAGTGGTTTACCTTGAAATTACAAATGCATCCATAAAGTGGAGTTTTAAACATCTCGCATAAAGAATCAATAACTTCTCTTCAATATATCAAATGATACTCAAGTATTTGCCATTAAAGGGTTGGTAGATTACCTCTTCTTTGCATTAATGCAATGATTTTATTAAAAAAATGAAAAAAATGAAATGAGTTTTTTTGCAAAAATAGATACCAAACAAAAATAGATTGGTCTACTTTAAAAGGCCATATTTATCTCAAATAAGAATTTTGACTACATAGCAATGGAAATATATAGTACTATAGTAGAGTTTTTTACCTTTAAATGCTTCATTAAAAACTTGGATTTTTGGATAATTTAAAAATGCATAGTCTATTCAAATGATGTCCAAGACATACATTCTAAAGGAATTTAAATCTCCCTTTGACAACATTGTTTTGTCCTACTAGTATATTTTGCTAGTGATTTATGAAAGTCACATTATTTTATTTATGCACAAGATAAAAGAATATCATATTATCTAAATTCAAAAAATATATATTTTAGTGACATTGATTTTTTAGGTGATACTAATCTTCTCCCTTTTCTAAGGTGACTTGAGGACCACAAACCTATGTACTTGCTATGCACAATTGCAAAGATAGACTAATTCAAATTGTTGAACCTCTACAACTTTATATCTAGTTGGTGTAGGACTAATTGTATATTTATTGCCAAGGAATTATTGTTTTTTACATAAATATGTCTTTGGAGTTGTATAAACAAATGAATTGCAACCATTGAGTCAAATGTTATACAATATAAATCATATTATAGTCATAGATAGTTGAACACTTTTGCATGTGTATACATACGATAGGACTAATGAATGATAAGAAAATAATTTTAGAGTTGTTCTTTTGATATTATCATGCACTTGCATCAATTTTTAACACATGAATTTAACAATTGCTATAGGGATAACATGATTCCTAGATGACTCACAAATAACTAAAACTCAATTTCAACTAAAATGCTTGTAAAATTACAAAGTGGTAGGACAAATTTTATCCATGATATAAATCCTAGTTAGCTCCAATAAATCCATGTAGTGGTGAATTAGTAATAAAATAAGACATAACAAAATTGATATGACAAGATTGACAAGCCAAAAAAGTCTCAAAGTCTAAGTACTCAAACCCCTAGTAGATAAGAACAAAAAGTCAATTTCTACATCATTGGGGTCTTGAATGATTAAAGACTTTGTATAAAACCACAACATGTCCTAATTGAAAAAAATCCATCTTAGCCTAATTGTAAATAACACTTTCTATTGTTCTTTGACATTAGATGCCTCATAAATTGATATAGCTCCAATTAATGTAGTCATATGTGACATGATGACTAAAATTCAATTATAAATATAGTCATTAATAGCCATTTTTCTATTAGTGAGATAAAATTATATGTACATGTTATGTATTAGAATATATGGCTTAACTAGAATATGTTGTTGCTTCAAATCTTAGTACAAAGACAAGTATAATAGTTGATCAATATTATGAACCATTAGGAAAAAATTTAGATATATAGAAGGTTGCAAGATTGCGTGGCAACAAGACAATTATAGAAAAAGAAATTATTAAAAGAAAATGGAAATGACGGGGTACTACAAGTGCCACATCAAATTGACAATTTTATTTTCATATTTAATTTAAATTTTTTTGAAATTAAAGGTCCTATCGATAAATCCACAAATTTGTAGCAACCTTGTTACATCTCTAAATTTATATATGGTCACCTACAACTTCATTCTAGTATGTATATGCATATAGATGGTGAACAAATCGTTCTTTTTTGCAATAAATCCTACATACAATGGTTGTGTGTTTATAAATAGTGAATGCACTACACCTATAGAGATTAATTATCCATCCTTTCTCAAAAATAACTAATAGAAAATCAATCTATATAAGATCAACTACAAATATTTGTACAAATATTGGACTTGCACAAGGTAAATAGTAACTGTAGCTAGAAAAAAAAGGTTACTCTAAACAATTAAAAGCTATGTTGAAAGATACCTTAAATGTCTTGTCTCTCAATAGTTTTGATTTAGAATGTCTAAATTTATATGCCACATGTTGTCTTCTACAACATTGTGGTGAATATATTGGTAGGGATCTACCCATCAAAATTACCAAACACATCTACAAACTTCTTTAGCCATGAAGTAACCACTAAAAATAGGCTCAAAAGCATCAATTGACAATGCTAAAAGGTCTATAACAAGTATTGTACATTTTTTTTGAAGGGAAACCATAGAAGAAAATAAGAAGAAAAAAAGGAACATTTGGCTTTCACTTGGCTCCAATGCTATTGCCAAGCCAATCTTACAACAAAAAACAAACTCCAAATACTTTAATATTCTAATGTATAGAAGTGCACCAATGAAAATGGTATTTTTGAATTTGCAAAGAAAGAAATTTCAATGTTGCCAACTTTGACACCTTTTCGAGGGCTTAAATTTTTTTTTGACCTCAATTTTTCTTATGAAATCAAATATATGTGAATAGAATACATGACAAATTTCAAGGCCAAAATATTTATACAAAAAAGATAATCAAAATCTACTAACATGTATAGCTATGAAAAAAATTCACTACTACCAACTTTGACACCCTCAAAAGGATTTAAAAAAAAATTTGCCATGAAAGTTTTGTCATGAGATCTTCTCTACATTGATAGTAAGTGTGTCAAATTTCAAGGTCATAAGAATTACACAAAAAAGAATATTTGAAGTCTACTAGCATGTATTGTTCTAAGAGACAATTTCACTATTGCCAACTTTGATACCCTTCTAAAGATTGAAAAATTGGTTTCATACCATGAAATTTTTTTATATGATCACCTTTATGTTAATAATATATGTACCAAATTTCAACCTGAAAAGGTTTATTCAATGAAAATAAATTAGGAATCTACCAACATATGTGGTTGTACAAATGATTTTCTTAGCCCTTGGTATAGTGTCATTTTGTGGGTCAAAATTTGACATGAATGTAAAAAATCATTTTGAGAACTACACATGTTGGTAGATTTCCAATATCTTTTTTTGGGTGAATCTTTTGAACTTGAAATTTGGCACAAATCTCACCAACATAGAGGTGATCTTGTGACCAAAATTCTATGGTAAATAAAAAAAATTCAACCTTTTGGAGGGTGTCAAAGTTGGCAATAGTGAAATTGTTTTTGACAACTATACATGTTGGTAGATTCCCAATTTCTTTTCATTGAATAAACCTTTTTAGGTTGAAATTTGGTACATATATTATTAACATAAAGGTGATCATGTAAAAGAATTTCATAGTATGAAACCAATTTTTCAACCTTTGGAAGGGTGTCAAAGTTGGCAACGGGGTCGTTGCAAGAAACACCTGTCCTATTTGTTGCGTTTTGCAACAGTTCTCATGATTTTTTTAGTAGTACTATAAAATTAGAAAACTAATTTAAAAAAAAATTTAAAAATAGGAATAATGTATATACCTCTAAAATGAAGGTTTCCACTGAAGGAAATTGATAGAAAAATTCTCTAAGTAGGAGAACTTGAAAAGTGCCAAATCTCAAGAAAATAGGTACTTTGTTTCAAAAATTAGGGAAAAATAGTAAAAATAAGTATTTTCAAAAAATAAAAAGTGACCATTTGCAACAACTTTATGGAGATGGTCATTCACAAAAAAACCCACCAAAATAATATTTTATATGTTTCAAAATACAAGCAGAAGGGAGCTCACTTTGTAGACCTCTACACCTCACAAAATTAACTTTTTTTTAAAATCCTTCCCTGGAGAACTAGAAATCTACTAGAAGACCATTTCATCCAAATTTCATCTCAAAATCATTAAAAAAAGGTATAGCTCAGGTACTAAAAACCCCTAAACTGCCAAGTGTGACATCCAATCGGGGTCTATTTTTGGATAGTAAAATATTTTTGAAAATTATGAAAAAAACAAGGAAAATGTATAATAGTTATGAGTACCTTTCCTATAAATCTTGAGTCATTTGGAGCTAAAACAACGATGCTAGTTTGTGAGCCTAAAAGCATGAGCTTGCGAGCAGTGAGCGTAGGTTTTGTGAGCCCAGATAATTAACCAAAAAAGACTGTGAATTTTTTAAGCCAAGAGAAAAAAAATGAAGTCATTTAAAAAAAATCTATTTATAGTGAAATTTCAGCTTTATGACCATGGACCTATGACCGTGGACCTATGACCGTGGAAATGTGGTTAATGTATTTTAAAATTTCAAACCCTACTATCTCTAAAGGGCCTCTCAATACCTTCCAAAAAAATTTTGAATTTTTGAATTTTTTTTTGAGGTTCAAAATCCAGAATCTAACAAGGGATTTTTGAGGGTGATCGAGTCGTGGAAAAAAAAAACTTTTTTTTTTTTTTTTTTTTTTTCCGACTTTATCACCCTGAAATTGATCTCTCGGTACCAAGAGAAGGTTTTCGAGGGTGAAAAGTCGCAACAAAAATGAACTAGTAACAAAGTTGGAAAAAAAGAAAAAAAAGTTGAAAAAAAATGAAAAAAAAAGGTTCTGAGAGCTCCAAAGCCCTCTACCTCCAAACCCCTTTCAATAGAAAAAGGGATTTTTGAGGGTGATGGAGTTGCAAAAAAAATTTGAAAAATAAAAAAAGGACTGAAAAAAAAATTGAAAAAAATTGAAAATTTTTTTTTTGAAAAAAAAAGTTTTGAAAGTCACAAATTTCAAATCTCATGAAGGGGATACTAGGATATAAAAATCCAAAATTCTTAAAGCACGGTAATAGGTCCATGCCCTAAAAATCATGAAAAATTTCACGAAAAATTCTAGGCTCACAAGTTCACAGGCTCATGGGCTCACGCTCGCAGGCTCACAAAATAGCATCCCTGTCAAAGTTGGCAATAGTGAAATTGTCTCTTACAAAAATACATGCTAGCAGACTTCAAATATCTTTTTTGTGTGGCTCTTATGACCTTGAAATTTGACACATTTACTATCAACATAGAGAAGATCTCATGACAAAACTTTCATCGCAAAATTTATTTATTTTCAATCCTTTTAAGATTGTCAAAGTTGGCATTAGTGAATCTTTTTTCATAGCTGTATATGTTGGTAGATTTTGATTATCTTTTTTGTATAGATCTTTTGGCCTTGAAATTTGGCATATATTCTATTCACATAGATTTTATTTCATAAAAAAAACCTGTGGTAGAAAAATAATTTTTTAGTCCTTAGAAAGGTGTCAAAGTTGGCAGCATTGAAATTTCTTTCCTTGCAAATTCAAAAATGTTATTTTGATTGGTACCTCACTATACATTGCAAAATGCAAAATGACCTAAATCCTTTGCTAATAGAATAATTAAATTTCATAACTTCATGGATTATTGAAATTTATTAATTTGAAGTTTATTAATATTTTCTAATTAAAGGTGAGAGATTAAGTGAATTGCAATGTCTTACTTAGGAAAATCTTGATTTTTTCAAAAGAATTAATGTTGTAAAGACGATTTCTTTTTTATATCTAAACTACCGAAGTAGCTTTTTTTCCTCTTGTTTTTCCTTTTGTTTCTTGACATTAAATCTTTGATCCTTGCCGATGTGTATTTGACATGCATAGCACAAAATCTGGGCCATAAAGAATGGCCAAGGCCATATGAATTAGCTTGACTTTTTGTCAATTTGAATATCAACTACCCTAAAGTGCTACCTAGTTTCATGTCTAAGATTGGCCATGGATTTGACCAAATCTGTGCATTCTATAATTTACATTGTCCTAAGTAATGTTAAGCTCACTTGATAAGAGGATAGAACTTTACTTTGGCAAATAATAGGAAATAAAAGATTCAATTCTGTTTACTCCAAAACAAGGGGGCCTAAAATTTGGGAAGTTTCCCACTCATTTGGCCATTGGAAGTTATGACATTTGGATTGGTATAAACTTCCAAAACACCAAAAAGAAATTCAAAATTTTGAATTTCAAATAGATAAATAATAAGAATACATATTGCAAGTTGCTCTTATAGATGCACTATAAAAAATCTTTGGGATTTTTATATATTTTTTGTGACATCCACTTGTTTTTATATTAACGACATAAGAGATAACATCAAGAAGCTAGCTATAATATCAAGTGAAGCATAAAAACAAGTAGACATGACAAAAAAAATGAGTCAAAAACACTCAGGTCTCTTATAGTGGACAAAAGCCAACATGCTACAACATTTATATATCTTCTTGAACAAGATTTGTCCACATCAAAATAGGCCATGTTCTTGGCACTTTTGGCTAGTCCATGATCCATTTGCTCTTAGTTACTTTAACCTCTAAAGGACTATTGTCCCCTCAAGGAACAAAATGGATTTTGGGCACGTTTTTAGAACCTCAATTTTTTGTAAATTTTTTTCCAAATATTCTTTTAAGATAGAAAAATCAATTATCTCTGTGGTAATATAAATTTGGTTTCAATTGGTGTTGAAGAGTAAAAGTTATACCACAAAGAGTCCAAAATTGAACTCAAGTCATAGCAAAAAAAATTGTTGGAAAAAAAAATTTTATTTTCAAAAAAACCTTCTAAAATAATATCTTTTTTCTATGTGTGAAGCTCTAGGGTGAAGCTTTGATTCATTCTATTTGGACTAGTAATGGAAAAATTATGGAAAATATAGTTTTTTTTGTGGTTTCAACAACTTTTAGAAAAAATAACTTTGATTGCTCATATCTTCCAATCTATATAGTCAAACCTCATGAAATTTTTACCACATAATCTCAAACAATTTAAGTACAAGATCCTAAGGATATACCATGAAAAGTGTTTTTTTTAATTTTCTTGGATGAGCACAACGTTTATTGACAATTTTGAGTGGTTTTGACAAAAAATATTCCTAAGTCCTCTAGGGATTAACACATTATTCAAGGACAACCTTGTAATCCCCCTCCCTATAGACTCTACAATCGTCTTTAATTCTTTTTGCATTGTATTGGATTAAATTTTTCCTCATATACACACATACTGTATCCAAATAATACTATCATTTTTTTTAAATGGCTTAATAATGTAACAAAAAGATATGTATAGTCTTGTACTTAGCTCTTCTACTCATCAAAAGGCCTGATCGTCGTCAATCTAGAAGGGAAAAATTCAAAACCCTCCATGAATATCCCTAGCTATTGATTAAATTTTTTTGAAAAAAACCTTGCAACTTTGAACCTCAACCATCGATCTAGAAGTAGAAAAATTTCAACACCTTCCTTGCTATCAATCTTCAAAAACAAAAACAATACATTGATATGGATACTTATACTGAAACAATTATCAAATATTAATATAGAATATATGTAAATATCATATGTGGAATATCAACAAAGTACAATGCATAGGCTCTAATATAGACCATGGTAATGATGGTATTGATATAGGATACATAATATGTATACTATATTAAAATACATATATGGAATATTGATGACATATAGATACCTCAAAGGGTAAATTCCCCTTTGTAATTTAAAACCACATGTGATAACGGGGGATTTAATATGGGGGTATTTATCCCCTCCCAATTTTTTTCTCCCCCTTATTATTATATAAAAGCTATTAATGCATATTTTTCTATATCCTATTTTTTTTGTAAAATCTTAAAGGGCCTATTTTGAGGCACCCTATTTTTTTCTATATTAAAAAAGTAAGTAGTACTGAAAAGACTTGTAATGTATTGTAAAAACAAACATGTTGAAAGCAAAAATTACCACTTGGAAATATCTAATTATCTTTTAGAACAAGATGTAGCATTGAACTAGTGGACCATTTCAAAAATTAGCATTAAATATACATCTCACCATCTTGAAACAAATAAATACAAATGCATTAATTGCCCTATAGCATACAATCCAAGGCAGTGAGAATTTGAAAGAAGATGAATGTAGTGATATACATATACAAAACAAATAGGAATTTTATATGAAAGTATTTACAAACACAACTGCCTTTGGTCAAATGCATTTCAAAACTAAGAATCTGCAGGTTCAAGTTCAAGATTGTTCTAACACTATTCAATCTCTTGTTAGGTGCTAATC
The DNA here is from genome assembly GCA_947034885.2 of Thuidium tamariscinum. Lineage (NCBI taxonomy): Eukaryota > Viridiplantae > Streptophyta > Bryopsida > Hypnales > Thuidiaceae > Thuidium > Thuidium tamariscinum. The sequence goes on along the minus strand of OX344752.2, from coordinate 13,611,100 downwards.
TACCATACGATTTAGAGCAACTAATAGCCTCAAAATGTGTATATATACTACAACACAAGTTGTAGTAGTGACAGATTTAGAGCAACTTATAGCCGCTGAAACAAGAGAAGAGATCCTAAAAACTACCATCAATTCCACTTTAGGGAGCACAATTAGGCTGTTGAGGAGCAATTCAACAATGAAGGCTCGGGCAAATGGCACTAGGATGCTGCCACTATAGGCGCTTGTGGCCATTCTCTTCTAAAGTTGCACTTAGTCTACAAAGATCAATAGTTGAGAGTTCAACAAAAGGAATAATTTTCCATCTATTGTAAGGGAGAGGGCGCTACAAGTTCCAATTCTTCTTGAAAATACTACGAATTAAAAAAGATGGTTTAAGATAGCATGATGAATTAGCAGAGTTAGCAACTTGTCCTCAAATTTCACCTAAATCTTAAACCGAAGATAGAAATTGGAGAAGGATTCTGAAATCTGAGGCCCTATGCCCCTTTTTTTTACATCCTAAGCACACCTTAAAACAAATCAAAACCAAAACCGTGAAGGATGCATAGGGCATGCAACATGCACAATAATTGAAAGCAAATGAAGGCAAACATTAGAGAGCATATAACTTATCAAAAATTGCAGTATTAAATCGTTGCACGACTCTGGAATTTCATGATTTCAATACAAAATTGAAGCACAACGTAAAGTTAGAAGCTCAACCCTAAACCGGTGGTGAAAGCAATCAAGAAATCTTGAATTAGCACGATGAACTAGTATAGCTAGAAACAGATTTGACTTGAACCCTAAACCTTGAGCTTAAATTGGAGAACAATTCCAAAAGCTCTAACCCCTATCCATCCTTCTCACACCCTAGGCATTGCATATATGAAATCAAACCCCTAAGTGATGCCTTAAATAAAAACATTTTGTAATATTCTTCCCTCCTCTACAAAAACTAAACCCTCCAAAGTTTTGCTATCGAAGTTGTTTCCTGGGTACAATATTTGGCCTACGTTGTACATGATATATATTTTCTTTGCATTTTCTTCATGGTAATTTCAGATCTTTATTACAAATGAATCTAGAAAAATTTAAAATCTACTAGGAGACATGTGAATTCCTTTATGAAGAAAAAAAGAAGATGATTTCCATTTAGTTACTGCGGTCGAATGGGCCTTTCAAATTGAAAATAACTGAAGCTTTCACACAACTTGCGTCCAGTGAGGTCGTTGACTCAGGGCTACCTCAGGAGCCACCCTCGAAAGAGGTTGGAGTGGAGTGCACCTTTGAACAATGTTTTTCTTCATGAACTTTCTAAGAGAAAAAGAAGCGGTCGGAGTTCTTTCTGTCACGTGAGTTTGAAGGTACCAAACACCACACGCTCTGGGTGCGAGTCTTCGAATTCCATCACTGGTTTGGGTTTGGGTTCAGGAAACCCAAACATAGAACACCAGAGCAGCTTTCGCAGAATTTGAGATGTGGCTTCTTCAAATCTCGATCATTCAGAATCCCTCTCATCGCCACAACTGAAGGCTTAACAAGGCTGGTGAAGACACGTTTTTTTGCAATTCAGAGGGTTGCAAGTGCATATCAGCTGGGTAAGTAACTTGAACTGATGCTCCAGTGCTCATGCTCTTCAAACAATTCGTGTGTTTCCAGGCTCATCATGCTGGAAATTGTAGGCTAAGTTGACGTGCCTGCTCTCGAGCGCGTCCCGTCGTGTTAGGTCTCGTAGAATGAAATCCTTTCCCTGGGTGCTTTTGTTTGCCTGCGTTTTCTTGCAAGACAATCAACTTCAATTTCTGACCCAGATTTCCATCTTTGGAATTGCCACAGAAAGAGCACCCAAGTTTTGGCCACAGCATACTCTATTCCGGGAGGAGGGTGAGCCTCCACTCCCACTGGCAAGCTTCTTCAACAACATCCAAATCCAGCACTCTCTCCTTGTGTGATCAAACCCTGTGATCACAGGATTTAGCTTTTGAAATTTGGGTAGTGGATTCACTAAAGTAGCAAAGGAGAGACGCAGATACCAAGGTGCAACTGCCACCCCCGCTATGGCAGCTCTGGTCAAGCATCCAGCGTTATGTTCTCGGCCACATCTGCCATTCAATATCTGCCCCACACCTGTGCTGCATACCCTCCCCAGGAGGTTTGCACAGGTTGTGTGCGCTCGTGAGGATTTCGACTTCAGTAACGGCCCTCGGGAGGTGATTAAGCCCAAGTTCATCCGATCGGAGTTCCCGTCGCTTCTGGAGCCTGTCAAGGAGGGCTTAGATGCTTCCGGCGCTCCCAAACGGAAAGGGCGAAGACCGTTTCGCAAAGCTACGCCGTTGCAGGTCTGGGTGATGAACCTACTTTTCTTCCCTTGAGTTTTTATTGCATTTGTGGTCAGTGCTTTGGGGCGTTGCATCAACACAAGCTAAAGTGGAGATTACTTGAATTGTTCATGCTTTAAAGTATGTCAACCTAAAAGCATCTTCATCAGGAACTATGATTCAATTACTAAACTGCCTTGATTTTGTTGGCAATTTTGAAAGTCAATTTTAATGCATCTTGGAGAGTGTTTTTTGGACACTATGAATAATCTATGAATTTTGGAAGTGTTGATTTTAAAATTGACCCGAGGCTCTCATGTTCAGATGATATGTAATTCAAGCAAGGATCTTTAGCTGTTGCTTTTGGGTAGCGCTCACAAATAGGTGTAGTTGTCTTCAAAGCAACCCATATGCTAATCTAATAAAATTGAATTTCCAATGTCGAGCAATTGCACATTTTAGGGTTGGAACGATTTTAAAACGCCCTAACGTCGGGTGCAACTACACTGTGAAATATACTACAGAGGCTTGCATAGCTTTAGAGTTGCCCTACGAAAGGGACAGAGCCTCTCTTAGCGTAGCGTTTTGGTATCTTAATTTTCTTTCATAGATGGAAAATTTGGGCAAATTTTTATGCAAAAAGGTGATTCAGGTGTTGTGGGTGTTTTCATTTCTGTACTTGGTCTTTGTGAAGGCGATGTCAGGGGCTGTGATAGGAGGAGGATGCACTGCTTTGGCCTTCAAAGTAACGCGCCAAGCGTATCAGAATTTGGAAGCGCACCCACCAGCCCACGACCTTCCGCTAAACCTCACCAGTGAAGTTAACCAGCTCCTGCTTACCATGGTTAGTGGCATGCATTCATCTCATTTTGCCTAGTGATTTTACATAATGTTTGCCTTCCTCTAGAACTTGCTAAATTCTCATTCCTTGTCTGTTAAATGGACTTGGATTTGGTATAGTAATTGGAATTGTGCAGACACATTCTGTTAGTCATTTTGGCCATAAACTCAAATGAGGAGAATTGCGAAACTCGTAATCTTGTACTTCCTTAGCGTTTTGACGTCTTTCCTTTTATTTGAGAATGATTGGAAAGAATGTGACCGTTGAGGTTTTGTTTAGTAAGACGAATGTTGTCAGGCCTTTCTTATTCTCATACGCTTTGGGTGCTGTTTCTCATCTCCACTTGCTTGGGATTCCTGATGGGTGGTTGTTTTCAGGTGGCAGGATTCGGTGGATTGGTGATTTGTATGTTCGGAGTGAGCTGTGTGGGACTTGGACTCCTTTCGGTGCAGCTGATAACTACACCTAAAAATCCCCCGGACGCGCCATGAGGTGACATGAAGTTCGTATCCGTATAGGGCGCCCAATTTGTCGAAAATTCTTTCCCAGTTACAGGGCATGCGATGTGATTCAGCGTGTGTTGTAATCTTTGTGCTTGGATTGCTTGATTCTTGCAATCCATATGTAGAGCCTATTCATATGAATTTGCAGTGTTTGTAAGTCTACATTATTTGGAGACTCCAACCTCCAGAGCAGTACCTGTGCAGCCATGTTACTTTATCTACAGACTGTTAAAGACTTTCTCTGTACAGTACAGTACGCTAGGGGATGTCAGCTGGCCTGTAAGTGATTTTAGAAAACTCTGTAAGGGGTTAGAACTGGGAGGAAATGAAGAAATAGGTTGTGCCCAATTTGGTAATCAACCTGCAAATTGGGGAGCAGGAAATTGCTAGGTCTGATACCTCCCAGTCGGGTTTGAAGAATTCTCATTAGCCCCATTGTACATTTTTAAGATACGTTGTGGATTCATATCTGTTCTTAATAAATTTTCAGGACACTTGAAAAGTTACTCTCAAAGTTTAGAGCTCTCGGCGCATTCTCTGTTTGCCTTACCTGTTACTGTTATTGGCTCGAAATGGAGGGGAGGAAGCATTGCATTATCAAAGGCTAGATCTATAGTGGCGTGCTCACGTCTGTTGTCTAGATCGGCTGTTGGGCACGAATCCTCACTCTTTCTGCCCACTGCTGCTGCCCTACAACAGACACATCCTTCTTCGCACTCGACATTTGAAAGAGAAGGCAAGCAATGAGAAAGGCCAGCAACCCAAAATCTTAAAACCCTAATACCCAAATACCCAAAAATTCCGAACCCGGAGCCAATGAAACCGACGAAGGCAAGCAAAGAACGATTTCGTGAGCCGAATTCCACATTCAATTCACTCCTGGTAGGCTTGGACGACACTTTCCCATGCCAACCGTTCTCTTCCGCAGGCACCCAGTCATTCATAGCCGGATTGCTTTTCCCCTTGACCGGAGCATTTGACACAGCCGGCACAGGACGGCTCAAGTAACGAAAGCCTCCCGATTCACTGACTTGGATCAACCCAGTGTCATTAGTGTGGTGATGCTCCTTGTTCACAGCTCTCACGCCTTCGTAGTAATTACCTTCCCGTGTACTCTTCCGCTGCTTCCCCACTGGTTCTGGTGATAGTTTCCGTGTGTTGTTCTGGCCAGCGGAGAAGCTCCTGGTGACGCACATCTGGCGCTCGGATGGGGAGGCAGTGGGAGAGAGGCGGGCCTCGTCGGGCTCACTGCGAGCGGGCTTGCAGTAGGATGTTCGCTGGAGCTGTTTAGGGTTTGCAGCAGTCCCTTCGTGGATTTGGTGTTGCCAGGATTGGATACCTTCGTCATCGTCTGAAGGGTCACTGCCGCTGGGTTTCACCATCTTGCTCACGGCACCAGTCTGTAGTTTCGTGTAGGCACTGCTCACAAATTTCATAAGTCAAAACGTACACTAGTTTGCACTGGAAATTTGTTATTGAAACTTCAAAGTTGTGATAGTCCTGCCGTAGGTCACTTCAGATTAATTTATCATAGCATGAACTCAAATAACACCGGAGCTTCATTGCTAAATGATGTTATGTTGCATCACCGTAGTTTTTAAAAAAACGGATCTCAATTATAGCAACTAGAGTAGTATGCTTGTCTGGAACTGATGCAGTTACAAGAGTTCATGGATTCTTGGATGTATTCCCTCCCGGACTTCATAGCAGTGAGGTTTGGAAAAGGGTTCGCAACTAGAAACCAAAGTGGATCGAGGCGCCTGACTTCATTTTCATATCTAAATTATATCTGTCCTAAACTCCAGAACTCCAGAGCTTTGCGGTTTCATTTGGACAATTAAACACCCATCTGAACACCCTAAGGATACTATTCAGCATTCAAAGGTCACATTTTGACAAACTATAGTTCACCAATTTCGCACATATAAGGTTGTCTTTATACAACAAACGAGAAACAGTGAGAGCATCACACTAGATTCCAAAGTAGTACGATACCCCTCATAAGAATGTTCTACTGTTTTTATTTTATCTAAGGAAACTTTGCAGTGTAAAACATGTCTACTAGAAAGGCAAACGATGTACACTTCTATAATCTCACAGAGCCCAGTTCTATACAAATGCCCTGTCACTCATTGCGGTACACTTTCCACAACATGGGACTGCGTTAGGGTGAACAAGATCCAAGCATTGCAGTGATATTGTTACCGTGAAATTCTACCTTGGTTACGGAAATACCATCCCTCGCCTCTCCCCTAGCTCGTCATGTTATTTCTCATGTACATAACAAGACTGTCTCTACTTTCACGATACCTAGTGCATAGAATGTGTTAACATAATCAGTGGGAGTGAAAGAAAGATGACCTATTACCTTCTTCTCTGCGTTTCGTAGGATGAAAAATATCCTCAAAATGACGTTTGTTTGGCTTGCACTCAGACCTCCTTCCGATAGTGTGAACCTCGTGCTGAAGAATCTGCAAAATTCACAACAAAAGGCAGTGAGTGGCATTCACACAGACAAAGCAAAGGACACGCCATCGAGGAAATTTGGATGCAGTGCGTCTCCTTCATGACACGTCCTAGTACCGAATGTCGACAGCACAGAGAATGCTAATTGATGTATCTTTGAGATCACACAACAAGAAACGAACTTGACATAAAAATTGCTGGAGTTCGTCCTCTCTGACTGACTGATGCAATTTAAGAAACCAAAACATCACCTCGAATTGCAGAGAAAGTCAGTAGAACATGGCTTTGCGTAAACTGTAAAATAAACGAACAGAAATCTTGCATCGATCGGTACCTCGAATTAGATAATTGGAAGTCGTACTTGGCAGCCTATGAAATCCGGAATCCTGTGAAGATCTAGATCTTCAGAGAAGGAAACTTGAGAGAAAGGTTAGCACATCCTTTCAAAGAGAGACTTCCACAAATCTCAGCACAATTACCAGAAAATTATGTTGTGAGTGAGGATATCATTTCATTCTGAGTGTACTGAGTAAGGGTTAGATTGGAATTTGCAGTCACGAATGATCTCAGCTGACTAACCTCAGAAATTGGCTTGATCGTTCAGAAATACGGAGTATAATTCCCTTGTCAACTAGCCATTCTCTTACCCAGTCTTGCATCTGTCAATTAGAGGATTTCTAATGTTGAAAAGAAGCTTGCTTATATTTTGTAATCCAGGACGTAAATTGCACTCACTAATTGAAGTTCCTGCTACTCTCCCGAAGTATGACTTGACCAGTCTTTGATTACCACCTCTGCACTTGGAGAAACAACGGTTTAACCCTTAAAATGGCAACCACTGGTTTCAAGCCCGCATTGCCCATCACTCAGTTTGTTGCCATTTTGGAACTGGATATATATGAAAAATTTTATATTTATTTTTCAGAGATGAAATTACATGTCTTCTCTCCTTCACGAAAATTTCAGATTTTTTTGAGGAAAATTGGTTTTTATGGAAGTTTTTGAAGAAAAAGTGAAGAAAAAATCATATCAAATAGAAAATTATCTCAAAAAATCTGAAAACTTCACCATGTGTGTACATTACAATGACGAATATCATGGGTTAATCTCAATTTCTGTATCCTTCTATAATTAGAATAGTATGGACATTGATAATACAACCAAAGTTCAAACCACAATAAAATATTCAATATAATGAATATTCCCAAAATTCCAATTGGAGTACAAACTAGAGTCAATGAACTTCATTTCGTTAGTGGGATCAAACTTAAAAAACGACATTTTCAAGGAGAAATATTAGATTTACTCAATTTCTCAAAGTACACTAAAATTGCAAATTTTGTCATCCATTACATGCAAACAAACATTAGTTAGACTAAAAACTCAATTGGATACTCTTTGTAACTCAATATGAAAGGCTCAAAGGCCATAAAATAAAGGATGAAAAAAATATTGATAACCTCTTCTTATGACCATGGGTTGTCATCCAAATGCCACAGAATGGTATTGGCGGTAGTCTAGGGTTAAAGAGGTGTTTGATTCCGGGAATATCATGCTTGATGAAGGCATTTTTAGTGGAGAAATGGGAGTTTTCATTGAAGAATGAGAGTAACTTAGATTTTACAACCCTTAAGATTTTAGAGACTATTTGCAAATAGTAATCTTTCTAAGACTAGTGTTTTCACCTAGGAAAACATGGTTTGCGTAGACAATATATAAATAACCACAAAAGACCTACGATTGGTCTAATTTGTTATAAGGATCTTCTTGTAGTCAATTCTCAAGCTCATTCCCTGCAATGGTTTTACATCTATGCAAATTATGTAATTTAGAATGTGTAAGTCACAAAGTCCTTGCAATTAATCCATGTAAAGTAATTAATTATCCTTCAATCATTTGTGTAGTAAATCAAAAGATCTAAGAATAAATGTGGTCTAGTAGGCTTGTTTGCAACCCTTACTTCTTGCCTACCATTTCATTGATGTGATTTGTAAGTTCATTGAAACTCTTGAACAAATTACTCATTATTTCTATCCCTTTAAAAATTCTAGACAAATTCACATCATCACATGAAAACATTCTCTTCCAATTAAAGTTCAAAGAAGTATGCGAATTCAACAAAGATGATGGGATGTGAAATTATTTTTACTTCAATTCCTTTGAATTCCAAATCACATGAGAGCAATATAATTCATAGATTCAATTGACACATCATACTCCAAATGTTACTTATTTTGTTTTAATTTGAGTAATTGGAATTTCCATCAAATGACTCCATATTCTCTCTTAAGCACTTTCAAATATGAATGTCATTAATCCCTAAAGTCCCCAAAGTCCCCTTCAAAGACTTTTGAAGCCGGTTCATGCAAGTATCTATGATCTCCTATTTTGTCAAGAAGATAGGAAAGCTCAATATCTAGAAGTATAATTTTATATTAGTTTCTACTTTGGAGTAAAAATTATGCCACAATAACAATAAGCCCAAAATAGGCAACCCAAAAACAATTGAAATGATTAATGTTAATTTACTTCTTATATATTATATTTTTGTCTATGTAGAATGATTTAATTCATACCATTTAGATAAGTGATGTCAAAGTTATGAAGCTTTATCTTTTACAGAAAATCTTAGCAAATTCTTGAAAAAATAACTTTAGTATTGAATATGTTTATGAACTTGATTTTAACAGTTTTTATAATAGAAAAAAATATTTCATATTATTTTCTTCAAACCCTCAATTCAGTTCTTTAATATTTAAAAACTTGAATTTACAATCTATAGTACAAAAATTTTAAGTTAAGAGGATTCAAAGCTTTATAACCTAGTGAAGAAATCAAAGCAAATAAGTTTGTTTTCCTTACTTTAAAAGCTTATATCTTGTATTTGTTATTATAAAGCTTTGAAAATTTCTTCTACACATTCTTATACTAGTCTAGTGCAAGATTGTTTGAATGAATAGGGACATGATGAACAATCTAGATATAGGGTTACATGGACTCATAAGCTTTGACATACATGCTCAAGCTTGCACAGTCTAATTTAAATTGTCCAAATGGCAGCTTCTTCATCATTCAACTACCATGAAGAAACATTAGTTCTGAGTGAAAATCACAAGGCAAGTTAATCCTTGAATGGCGGACTTGTGGCCATGGAAATCAAACATTTTGATACCGTGTAACATCATCTACTTTGAATAAGCCAAATATACTCATTGGAAGTCAAAGAACTGTAGAAGGTTTCTCCTTTTCACTCCTAATATCAAAGATGAATAGTTGCACTTCTATCCTACAAGGAAAGATTCTTTACCATTCATAAGCCACAAAACATCCTTGTTGACGCTTGAGGGTTAATTTATTATCTAAGAGAATAGATAGTAAGGCAAGTACCCTCTAAACCACGACTTTTTGCTATTGTGCATAGTTATTAGTATTAGAATGGTCAAATTTTGTATTTCTTTTGTTGTTGGCAAGTGAAAGGAGGTTCCAATACACCAAATAATAAGACATTTGGATATCATATGCAAAAGTTATGAGTGGTGAAAGTTTTTTGGGGTTGATGTTAATTTCCAAAACATTTCTTCCACATAGGCACATATTGATTTCGGAGATATATAAAAGGTGATGATATATAACATTTTTGGACCAATGGCACATTTGGGGTACCCACCTTAGTAAATTTAGATGAAGAATCACTCTTAGAATTTGAGGTTTTGTACTCTTGTCCACAACCTCATAGATCCAAATCATTTTTTTTGGCCCCCAATTTTATTTTTTTTGACACAAATGAAATGGAGCTTCAGGGTGATTGCATGAAACACTTGTACTGCTGTGTTGCATCATGTTTTGTGGTGACTAGTTTTTTAGCCATAACTTTTGTTTTTTAGCTCCAAATGATTCAAATTTTTTAAATGGGTACTCATAACTATTATACATCATTCGGAATTTTTGAAGATTTAAGAAAAATATTTTACTATTTTTAAATAGCCCCCGATTTTTTGTCACACATTCCAATTTAGGGGTTTTTAGTACTATTTAGAACCCCAAAAAATGAATTTTGAGCTGAAATTTTGAGAGGATGTTTTCTTAGTAGAATTATAGCTTACCTCAAAAGGAATTTCAAAAATAGTCATTTTCATATGGTGTAGAAGTCTACAAAGAGACCTTTTTTCTGCTTGCTTTTTGAAACGTGTAAAACATTTTTTTGGTGATTTTCTTGGTCAAGCCTTATCACCAAAAAGTTTTCTCAAATGGACTATTTTTATTTTTATTTTAAAAAATGTTTTTTATTTTTGATTAATTAAAACATTGAAGTATGTATTTTCTTCACCGGAATTCTATGTGTTCTATGTCCAAAATTCTAGTGAAGAAAAATACAACTTCAACATTTTAATTTGTAAAAAATATAAAAAACAAATTTAATGAAATCTAAAAATTGGCCATTTGAGAAGACTTTTTGGTGATAAGGCTTGACCAAGAAAATCACCAAAAGAATGTTTTATATGTTTCAAAAAGCAAGTAGAAAGAAGGTCTCTTTGTGGACTTCTACACATCAAAAAAATGACTATTTTTAAAATTCCTTTGGTGATAAGCTACAAGTCTACTAATAGAATATCCACTCAAATATTTAGCTCAAAATTTGTTTTTTTGGGTTCTAAATAGTACTAAAAACCCCACAATGTCAAAGTGTGACAAATTAACAAAATTGAATTTTAAATATCAAATGATTTTTTTAAATTTGTAAAAAATAAGGATAATACATAAGAGGATTTTCAGCTGCTGTACAAGACTGCGAGTTCCCAAACGCTAGGAATGCATTGGGAACGCTGGGAACGCGATGTTGATGTGGTTGAGCGACTGCCACGTCAGAAAATGATAATTTTTTATTAATTTTAATTAAATATTAAATATTTTTAAAATATTTTTTTGAAAAAGAAATTATTTTTTTAAATCATTTTTTTTCCCCTTAATACATTCTGAAGTTTTTTGA